>JAENHJ010000546.1:1255283-2510566 GCA_025330945.1 Mucuna pruriens | reverse complement strand
ATCAAGTCTTGTTATAGTCAAGTAGACAAGACTCCAAGTAGCTCTTCCTATATAAAGTAGGGTTATCAGCAAGTCTCACCTATTTCCCATACTTTACATTCACCTCCACATAGGAGTGTTGATTGAAACATTGCCCTTCAAAAAGCCAATGAAATAAGATCTTAAGTATACTTTTTAGTATTTTAAAATTAAACCATTAGATTGATAAATGGATCTCCAATCCCAAGAAATGGATGAGTTGTCTAAGATCTTTCATGTGAAAGGTTTTTGTTTAGCATCTTCTTGAATCTTCAAAACCAATTCTTTGTATGTACCAATAAAACTATATCATCTACATAGAGCAAAATGATCACTATGCTTGTGGCAAACTCTTGAAAGAAGTGTGAATGACTTATCTTAACTTAGTAGAAGAAAAGTTAAAAAGTGTTTTTGAAACTCACCGAAAAACATTGTTTGATCATTATAAAAACAGCGAGTTTACAAACATCGTTACTTGACAAATATTAATCGTCGTGGGAAGCTTCATACAAATATCTTCTTTAATGATACCGTGGAGAAATTAATTCTTCACATCCATTTGATGCAAGATAGCGGTAAAGTTGAAGTGACAATAGTTTTAATTTTTCATAATTAACCTATGATCTATCATTACGAAGTGCCACAAAGCTAACTTTGTAGCAATCCAAAAGTACTCGAATGCGGTTTGTGAAAGAAAACTCACGCTGATAGGTTTAATAGTGGGAAGAGAAGGGACAATGTCTAAAGTATGATTTTCCTCAAAGGCCAGAAGTTGTGCTTGAATTGCCTTCTACTTGTCATGTTCTATAACCTATTTGTAACAAGGAGATATCTGAGAAAACAAGGTAGTTGAAATTTCTAACACATTAGTGAGGATTAACCATCTAAGGATTTTAGAAGGGACTTGCTGACCAACAAAGCTGCTAAATATTTAGGGCAAAATCGTTATTGGGCCAAAATCTTTAAAGATCCAAACTCATCAAGACAACATCCATTATACATGACATCGAGCTAAACTTTTCTACAACTATGAGAATCGAAGAAGTAAAGCATAGGACATGCTAGAGAAGATGATGGTTCAACACCCGAAGGATACCTTAATTGTGGTCACATTTAGCTCGCCTTAATTGCAGCCTATTTAGAGGTTGTCTTAATTGTAACCTCAAGGATGATGGTTTAGTCTCACATTGACTAGAGGCATAGCCAAAATAAAAGTATATAAAAGAACAATCTTCACCTGATGTCATCACCTAAACAATCATCACCTTACAAATCAGTTTTATAGGATTGAGTTAAGCTCAAATCCACAATCTAGAGATAGTTTAGAACCCCATCCTATATCCAATGTTAGACCACCAGTTTGCCACGCTCCTTGCCACACTCAGGCTAGTAGCCCCCAAACATGAAGAGGTGTTGGAAAGCGTGCTTAATTAAGTCACCCACTAGCCTACCTTAAATGCAGCCCTTTTGGAGGTTGTCTTAATAGTTACTTCAAGGGTGGTGGTTTAATCTCACATTCATGGTAGTTGAATGGGATACAAATCATGAATCGGAAAGACTATTTTGAATCGTGTATCGTATCATATAAATGGCAAGTAAGATTCATGATCAATAATAAAATATAACATATATATGTATACAAGACATAAAACTACAAATTCATTATCGATAACTAAAAACATAATTATAGGGAGTATTTTAGGATAAAGAAACATGAAAATAAAAACATATATATATATATATAGCATTTTTAAGTCAAGCAACAACAACAAAGTGCAGAAACAGCAACGGCAACAAAGTGCGAAACAGCAACAACAACAAAGTGCAGAAACAGCAAAAGCAGCGAGTGCGGTAGAAACAGAAATGTGCTACGAAACAATGCACCCAATGCAGCACACCCACATGTTCCAGCAAGATGGCGAAAATAGGAAGCGAAGCAGAAAAAAAAAAACAAGAAAACGTGCAATTGCACACCACTTTCTTAATCTGCCGGAAACAGAGCATGAACAAAGGGAGACAAGGAAACTCATGCTACAAGGGAAGGGACAGCATGGGACCATATAGAGAAGGAAGATCGGCGTTTCTTACGTTTTTCCTTCGGTTTTCGAAAATAAAATGTGCTTTTATTAGGATTTTTTGACATATGGTCCCGAGCGACCCGACCCACCCAAAGTCATAACCCGTTGAAGCGGAATCACACGATTCACCTGCAAATCGCGATTCATGCGGTTCTGTAGCGATACAAACGATTCGATTTGCGTTCGGAACCAAAAATGATATAGCTTGCGATTCGTATTGTTTAGGTTGCGACTCGTATCGAATTGCATGAATCGTATCGAGATTCATGCAATTCTAACTACCATGCTCACATTGACTAGAGATATGGTCAAATATTAGTATATAAGTAAGGATAATCCTAACCTTTCAAACTAGTTTCATAGAATTGGAGCTCAAACCTATATTTTAAGATGATATTAGAACTTATCTTAGATCCATTATTAGGTCACCTATATTTGTCACACTCAAGCCCCAAGTAAAACCCATAGGCATGAGGGGAATGTTGGAAAGTCATCACAAATGTGGTCTCTTTGGGGCTACCTTAATTGCGATCTCTCAAGGGTGGTGGTTTAGCCCTGCATCAGCTAGAGCATGTAATACGAATAAGAATGTATAAGTGAGGACAATCTTTACCTTATAAACCGATTTTAAAATTGAGTTGGCTTTACACTCACATTCTAAGACTTAACATATTAAGCAGTTAATTCATGATGTTCACAGACATGAAGATGCGCGAACAAACCTGACCAAAGGTTTGAAGATCAAAATATAAAGGAGATGTGATCAAACAACTTAAACCAAAGGATAAATAATGTCAAATGTGGGAGATGGATGTGGTGATTTATCAAGTATGCAACAAAGTAGAGAATGCTTCACACCAAGAACAAGGTAATGAAGATTCTAGTAAAAGTGCTTTTACCACATAAAATCTTAAAATTTGGGCAATGTCAACTCGATTTCTAAGGTAGTTTGTAAGATAAAAAAAAGGATTGTTCAAAAGTCTAATAATTACATTGGTCATATCTCTAGTCGATATAGGATCTCAACCTCCCAGAGTCAACGTCTGAACAGTTCCACTCTATGATGCTCCTCAATCTTTCTAGTCAGGCCTTGTTAGATAACCTTTTTTTGAGACACTAGCAACCAACTCTTATAAGGTCACAATTAAAACAGGCTATAGGTGATTGCAGCTAAGGATACTTTCCAGCATAGAAGATGGTATTTCTTTCTTTCAATAACATAATTTTGTTGAAGTGTCAAAAGAATATTAAGAAAATTCTAAAACTCGTTAGACATGTACTCTCCCCCAAACTCAAATTGCAAAATTTTGTCCTAGCAAAAATTTGCTTGTCGAAATTGCAATGAAGTGCTTAAGATTGTAAAAAAATTAATATACATGGGAATACATAGTAAAGCTTAACTATAGTCATCTATGGATATAAAGGTAACAAAAGTATTTACAATGTACATGAAAAATGATTGGTGTGATACCTCAAACATTATTAGGATAAGCGAAGAACTTTACTTTTTCTAAGTTCACATGTGATACAATAAGGTACAAGAGAATCAAAATCTTCATTTATTCAACATACCAAATTTTAGCAAAGTGCTAAATAATTTGGAGTGTCCCAAAAATTATGAAACACTTAATTTTTCATGTTTTAACATTAGTACATGCAACAGACGCACGAAGAAATAGAAAGACAACTAGAAGAATAAATATGCAAAGGAAAATATCATCCTACTTTAGGCCCCTTTCACAATTATCTTCCAAGACTTGATCCTTATTAGAATATATAGAAAATATCTTAGAATATCATCTGAGCTTATTTTCCTATTTTTCTCTTTTTAGATTAGTTACTATATTTCTTTAACTATCATGAGTTTTCTCTATAATTAGTATAAATAAAGAGTTAGACCTATAAGTTTATGAATATATCAAATGTATCAATACATTTGAGTTAAATATCAATTCAACATTTCTTTATTTTGATCTCTTTTTCTTCCTCATTATATTAGACTATAATTTCAACAATCATACAACATAACCATCACAAGAAAATTTGACAATACAATTCTAACCAAATAGTTGCATAACAAAAATAAGATTTATGTTGAGCAGAGAGAAAAAATACAACAAGCTTTTATCTCATTAGGTAGGATTGGCTACATGAATCACAAAGCCCTTTGACATGGTAAAAACCAATGCTTAAAAGTGTTGTTTACCATGAGATCTCCAATGACAACTTCCTCCAAAGTCCTTTAAGGTCTCCCTCTCTTCCTTTTCAATGGACTAGAATCATCTTCTAGGTGTGCCTCACGTGGCCTTCTTTGCATGTCAAACCACCTTAACCAATTTTTGTCATCTTTTCACAGTTGGTGCTACACAATCTTTTCTCGTATATATTTATTTTGTATTTTTGTCCTTTCTTACAAAGACAAAAGATATCAATAAAAATTTAGATACATCATCAATCCTAATTGGCAAAAGAAATTTAGGCTGTAATATTAGTCATGTGATCTAGAGATCCTAAATCAATGTACCAAGGTTTAGATATGAAATTAGAATTATTTGAGTTCAAAAGCAAGTGCTAAGAGTATCATTTGTTGTACCATTTAGGAGTAAAGGCATTTGTGTTTGTAGGACTTGAGTTTGAGGTAAATGTTGAGGTAGAAATAGGGACACCAATAGAAAAATAAAAAGCTCCTTACTTCTTTGGTCTACTAGGACAAGTTGATATATCTTCTTGCTACTTTCAATAGTTGCAAAACTTCTATGGACGATATTTTGCAATAAGGCCAAATCCTTTATAGCTATAACGTTGCACTGTACACACATATCTTTGCTTGTTTCGGCCTTGCACAGCATAAGCCATTAAAATACAAACTTGGCTATTAAAGCCTTAAAGTACAAATGCAGCCAAATCCTCATGATTTAAAAGAAAACTATCCCTTGTATATTGGTGTTTAGTTTGGTCCCACCATCACCTTCCCCCCAAAATAAACACTATTAACTTTTGTTCAAGACACCAATGAAATGGCCCAAATGATTAGGCATATTGAAAACAACCTTCCTCTCCTATCACACTCTTGATATGTATTACTATTATAACTTTAAATTAGTTATTTAAAATCAACAAACATGACATAGCCCAAATGATTAGGCATATTGAAAACAACCTTCCTCCTATCACACTCTTGATATGTATTACTATTGCTATAACTTTAAATTAGTTATTTAAAAAATCAACAAACATGACATACATTGCTAATTTGTGATTAGATAACTTATAAAATTATTTTACAATCATTATATAGCATGTTTTCTCATAGCTTCCCTAACACAAAAACTTATCCATCGAAGACAGACTAATAAAAAAGATGATACATCTCAAAAAACAATGGAGAAGAAAATAAATGACAATCAAATCAATATAAGTAGTTTGTCACACCTCTAATTTGTCCTCGGTAGACCCATGACTTACTGGAAGCGTGCGAAATTCCTCTGTCAAACGGAAGCCTTCTCAACATTTTCATGAGACAAATCAATGCAACCTTTAAGGCATGACTGCAAAAGAAGACATATATCGTGGATGTTTTACATTTTAAAGATTACTCTAAATAAAATCAATCTAGCCACAAAATGTAAACAGGTGGTTAGGGACTTGAGTAGTTTACAAGAAATCATAGACTAGTACCTCCATGGTGTTAATGTATCAAAAATAAAATAAAATTACAATAAAAATAAAAAAGTAATCCAAACTTAAAGTAAAAAATACAAAAAAACACTTGAGCCAAAAACTTAAATGAATCAGCAGTTTCACTTCCTTCAAATGCTTTGTTAATGAAGAACCTAAGCTTAATTTAAGGTAGTAAGCAAAAGATGCTGTTATGGTATGTGAAACCATTCCTAAAATCATAAATACATAACATTTATACACTTCTAGGCAAACAAGGATACATCACACTTACAATAAAGAAGAAAGTCAAGATACAACTCCACCATGTATGTTCATTTTACCTTCAGATTTCTGACTTGGTAAGAACAACCAGCTGGAATGAAAACAGCATCTCCTACCTTCTGAATAAAGTCCAGGGCTCCAATTCCTACAAGAAAATACATAACTGTCAATGTAAAGACACAATTTGAACCCCCCCCAATCAAAATATGAAAAAAATTGTTTACTAACCATACTCCTCATTAAGCTTCCTCTTATTTTCCATGGTTAGATAGAAGGTCTGGTCATGGATGGGATGAATAACCTACATTACCAAAGGATATGCCCCAGTCAAGAAAAAATAAAGCCTAATGAGTGAAGTGCAATAGTTATTGTCTGCCAAAGCCAATTACATAAAACATATTGATTTAAAAAACCAATGACCATTTTGGACTGGTAATTTCACCAAAACAAGAAACAGCAATACCTATTCCTCCTTTGGAACGCAAAATGGGCACTATGCGGAAGAAAAAAATAACTCAAAGAGAGAGGAAGATGACAACAAAATTTTTTACGTGAAAACCCTCGGGGAAATACCACGGACCTAGTCCAAAAAAATCTCCACTATAAAAAGTAGTATTACAAAGTGTTTCTCTCAATCTCCGAGGATCTCTCAATGAATCTCACCTCTCGGGTGGTATACAAACCTCTCTCAGATATATCTCTCTCTTTCTCAAAGAGAATACAAAAAGGACACTCTAACTCTCTTAGGGTTTCTTCACTTCGATGTGTGTCTCTCAATCTAACTCCTTCTCCTCTTATAAAGAGAAACCTAGCGGGCTTGAGAGTATTGGGCTTTTGTCCACATAGTTGGGAGCCCAAAAATAACCCAACATGTTCATCCCCAAGCATTGTGACTTGTGAACCACAATTCAGGAGAGAATTCTAACAAATCTCCCCCTTCCTGACTTAATTGGGAGGCACCACAACGCCAGCACCTTGGCAACAATCTTCAACCTTCTTGGTTGACATCGACTTAGTCATCATGTCAGACCAATTCAACTCTATATGAATTTTCTCTATCTTCAATTCCTTCTTATCCAACACTTCTCGTATCCAATGATAACGGATGTCAATATGCTTTGAGCGTGAATGGAAAATGAGATTCTTGGTCAGATGAATTGTACTTTGATTATCACAGTTCACCACATAATCATCTTGATCATGTCCCAATTCTCTTAGAAAGTTCTTCATCCATAGCATCTCTTTTGAGACTTCAGTGACTACTACATATTCTGCTTCAGCTGTAGACAATGTCACACATTTTTGAAGTTTTGACTGCCAAGAAACAGCTCCCCCTGCAAAAGTAATCAAATAACCTGATGTTGACTTCCTTGAATCCACATCTCCTACCATATCCGAGTCTGAATATCCAATGAGCTTTAGATTTTCATTGCCAAAACACAAGCTTCTTTTGACAGTTCCTCTTAGATATCTTAATATCCATTTAACAGCTTCCCGATGCTCCTTTCCTGGGTTTGATAGGAATCTGCTCACAACTCCTACAGCATAGCCAATATCTGGTCTTGTACAAACCATTACATACATAAGACTACCCACGGTAGAAGAATATGGCACCTTGTTCATTTCTTCTTTTTCTTCTTCATTCTTTGGACATTGAGATTTGCTAAGTTTGAAATGTCCGGCAATTGGAATACGGACAGGTTTGGCATTGTGCATGTTGAACCTTTTGAGAATCTTCTCAATGTAATCTTTTTGAGATACCCACAACATTCCTTATGAACGATCTCTAGAAATTTTCATTCCAAGAATCCTTTTTACTGCACCCAGGTCTTTCATGACAAAAGACTTACTCAATGCCTTCTTGAGAGCAGCTATTTTTATTTTGTCATTTCCCACAATCAACATATCATCAACATATAAGAGAAGTATGATGGACTCACCATTTTCATATTTCTTCACAAACACACAATGGTCTGCAGAGGTCTTCTTAAAATTATGTTGAATCATAAAAGAATCGAATTTCTTATACCATTATCTTGGGGCTTGCTTTAGACCATAAAGGCTTTTCTTCAGACGACACACCAAGTGTTCTTTGCCTGGTTCTTCAAAGCCTTCTGGTTGCTCCACGTAAATTTCCTCCTCTAGATCTCCATGTAAGAATGCTGTTTTGACATCCAATTGTTCAATCTCCAGGTCTAGTTTTGCTGCCAGACCGAGAATTGCTCTGATAGATGTCATCTTCACCACTGGTGAGAATATTTCATCAAAGTCTATTCCTTTCTTTTGGTTGCACCCCTTCACGACAATTCGTGCTTTGTACCTTGGGTTTGGATTGTTCTCTTCATTCTTGAGCTTGAACACCCATTTGTTTTGTAATACTTTTCTTCCTTTTGGTAATTCTACCAAACCGTATGTCCGATTATCCTTTAAGGATTGAATCTCTTCTTCCATGGCTTGCAACCATTTGTCTTTGTCTTCCATCTCAATGACTTCTGCAAAACATTGAGGTTCACCTTCATCAGTAAGATTTACATATTCATCTGAAAAATACCTTCTTGACGGTTGCTTCTCTCTTGTTGATAGTCTCAATTGGGGTTCCTGTTGAACATTCTCAATTGCTTGATCTTCTAGCGTCATGTTAGGTTGATCTATCTGATCAAGTTCTTCAGCCATCTCATCAAGTTGTCGCTCCTAATCTGGCTCTGTCTGAGGAGTCTCTCCCCCTATGTTGTTTACCACAATAGGACTTTGATCATTACTCACCTTGAGTATTGGTTTCTCCATTTTCTTGATGTCTTGGATTGTCTGATCTTCAAAGAACACCACATCTCTGCTTCGAATAATCTTTTTATTTGCAGGATCCTATAATCTAAAACCAAATTCATTTCTTGGTGAACCAAGATATACACATTCTTTTGCCTTAGCATCAAGCTTTTCCCTTTCAGTTTTTGGAATGTGAACAGATGCCTTACATCCAAAAACTCTTAGGTTGTGATATGAGGCCTTTTTATCGGTCCATACTTCTTCTGCTATCTCTCCATTTAATGGTCTTGAGGGTGATAAGTTGATCAAATCAGCTGCAGTAACCACTGCCTCTCCCAAGAATGTCTTAGGAAGTTTTGCATGAGACAACATGCTTATAACCTTCTCGGTAATCGTTCTATTGAATCTTTCAGCTACACCATTCATTTGAGGTGTCTTAGGAGGTACTTTCTCGTGTCTGATCCCGTGAGTCTTACAATAGTGCTCGAATGGACCTCTATATTCTCCACCATTATCACTCCTCAAACATTTCAACTTTTTACCAGTTTCTCGTTCAATTGAGGCGTGAAAGTCCTTGAAGGCTCGACGGACTTCATCTTTTCTCTTTAATGGATACACCCACAACTTTCTGGAGTGGTCATCAATAAAGGTAACAAAATATTGAGCACCACCAAGGGACCTTTCAGATGTTGAACAAACATCTGAATGTACAAGATTCAAAATATGCTTTCTTCTTCTTCCACTATCAGGTCTATCGAAGGATACTTTGTGCTGCTTACCTACTAGGCAATCTTCACATAAACCAAATGGCTATCCTTTTATGCTTTGGAGATGATCTTTCGCAAGGATCTCTAAACCCTTCTCGCTCATGTGGCCCAATCTTTTATGCCACAACTCCTTACTTTCTTCTTGAGCAACATTTGTCTCCCCTTTGCATATCTTTCCTTGCATGATGTATAAAGAGCCTTCCTTCTTGCCGCGAGCAACAATTAAGCTTCCTCGGCTAAGTTTCCATTTTCCACCACCAAACTGGTTGTTCATTCCAGCATCATCTAGTTTACCTATTGAAAGAATGTTTAGGCGTATCTCAGGCACATGCCTTACCTCCTTTAGCACAAGTTTGTTTCCATTTTCTGTTATCAAAGTCACCTCTCCTATTCCCACAATCTTGCTTGTGACATGATTGCCCATTTTTACTGTTCCAAAATCTCCTTTTTGATAAGATGAGAAGAATCCTTCATGAGGAGTAACATGAAAGGATGCTCCGGTATCAACTATCCAAGTGCAATCATAAAAGCAACATTTAGATAATTATCTTTACCAATAAGGAACACCTTTCCATCGTCTGATGCCACCGCTGTTGTGGTTTTCTCTTCCAACTTCTTTTTGGAGTCTATCTCGTCAGGATGGACTGATCCATCCTTCTGATCTCTCTTCAAGAATCTACACTCTTGCTTGTTGTGGCCAATTTTTCCACAATAGTAACATGTCAAACCTCTAGGACGAGACTTGAATCTTCCTTGTGACTTTCCACGGCTTCCTTTGCTTCTATGCTCACTCCTTCCTCTATTCTCGACAACATTGACTTCTGAGTGACTACTCATTCCTCTTTCTTTCCTTCTGGACTCTTCATTCAACTGACTATTTGTAATAGTATCCAGACTAAGCTTTCCATCTAGTGTTGAGTTGCTAAGAGTGACAACCAATGTGTCCCAACTCTCAGGTAGAGAACTAAGGAGTAGAAGAGTTTGTAACTCATCATCAATCTTCATATCTGCCTTCATTAATTGATTCACAATACCTTTGAAGATATTTAGATGCTTTCGATCATATTCCTTCGCCGAGTACTCTTAATTTTACCAATCGTCCGACAAGATAAGCTTTGTTTCTAGGAGTTTTCTTTTGAATCATAGATTCAAGCTTCGTCCACAACTCATACGCATTCGTATAAGTCGACACATGCTCAAACAAGCTTTTGTCGATGTATTTTCGAATCATAGCAACAACTTTACGATTCAAAATATCCCAATCTTTTTCAGTCTTCCCTTCTGGAATTTCCTCATTTGTGATTTGCTCATACAAATCTTTGCAGTATAGATGGTCTTCCATCATTGGCTTCCAATAGGAATAATTATCTGCAGTTAGCTTGAACATGTCTCAATCATGAGCGAATGTTCCTTCCATCTTGAATTGCACAGGACTGTGAATTTTCGAACCAATAGCTTTGATACCACTATTGGGAAACAACAATACCTATTCCCTCCTTTGTGAACGCAAAATGGGCACTATGCGGAAGCGAAAAAAATAACTGAAAGAGTAGAGGGAAGATGATAGCAGAATTTTTTACGTGGAAAACCCTCTCGGAAAAAACCACGGGTTCTAGTCCAGTAAAAGATTTCCACTATAAAAGTAGTATTACAAAGTGTTTCTCTCAATCTCTGAGGATCTCTCAATGAATCTCACCCTCTCGGGTGGTATACAAACCTCTCTCTTTCTCTCAAAGAGGAATACAAAAAAGACACTCTAACTCTCTCAGGGTTTCTTCACTTCGATGTGTGTTTCTCAATCTAACCCCTTCTCCTCTTATAAAGAGAAACCTAGCGGGCTTGAAAGTATTGGGCTTTTGTCCACATAGTTGGGAGCCCAAAAATAACCCAACATGTTCATCCCCAAACATTCTGACTTGTGAACCACAATTAAGGAGGAATTCCAACAAAAACCTATAAGTTTCTCATGATTTGAGCGAAAACTTTCTCTTCTATAACTTTGGTTTAAATCATCGTACTTCGAGAAATTTATACGAAAAAAATCCAGCAATCTAAAAATCTTTGGAAAATCAAACATATATTACTAATTTTTTTTTCTGAAAAAAGTACCATCGAAGTATCCGGAGAGATACTCCCACCAGAAATAACAAACACAAGGGGATAGAAATAACTACTACCAACTAGACAAGCTTAATAATCCAATTAATTAGTTGTCAATAGTGAATCTGACTTGAAAATAATTGTTTCAAAGCAGAAGATATATGTGATTTATACCCAAAAATAATCTAATTATTTAAGTAGATGCATCAATTTAATACCGTGATTCTCTATAGGGATGGTGTCGTTTACACACAGTGTTCCCTTAAAAATATAAATAAAATAAAGGTCTACGTAAAGAAAGGGTCAAAATACGAGTCTATAGGGATGCTGTCGTTTACATAAAATAACTTAATAACACCCCTAGTTGGAATTTTGGGCGAAAGTTCTGTGGAATAAAAAAAAATAACAAGTCCACGTTCTACAGTTAATTATTACAATGTGTTATAGGAAACTTCGGAATAATTATAAATGAGAATTTAATAGTAGCTCTTCTGTTGCATATTAGAATGATATAATCTTTTGGTTTGGCACTTTTGACAAATCTTAAAACCTCAACAACCATTCTGGTGTTGCTAAGCGTATGTTTGGAATTACATGTTATAAATTCGGGCAAATGATTGTTCATTTAAAAAAAAAATATGTTTTATTATAGTTCGAATAAATATTAAGAATTTGTTTCGTGTCTGTATGTTTGAAGAACTTGTACATAACTTTATTTGGGATAACAAAGAAATAGTTAGTATATTTAAAATAGAGATTAAACATATTTTTAGTTTCTATATATGAATTGGATAATGGTCTTTTTAGTTTCTTAAAAATAAATTCTCTTTTTAGTCTGTTATTTATAGAAATATGTTATATATATAATCCTTATTATTTATATAAATAAATTATTAAAAGAAGACAACTTTTTTTAAAGAACAAATATAATATCTAATCCACTTTAGTATAATTTATTTTAAAGAATTAAAAAATATTATTTGATTCATAGAGACTAAAGATATATTTCTTTTAAAATAATTATCATCTCAATTCATAATATTTTACAAAATCTGATTGATATATATGATTCTGAAAATGAAATTGAATTGTAGTTAGATTTTATTCTTGATAAAGAAAAACTATAAACTTATTAAAGGAACGCCGGGTGTCAATTTCATGTTGACATAAGATCATGTCTCTCCATTTTACTTAATTTTAAGTACTGCAATTTTTTTTTTTAAATTGAACATCAAGCTTTCGATAAAGAAACGCAAACCACTTAAAATATCAATATTTAGAATAATTTATTTCTTAATAAAGAGTAAAAATACTTCTTTTCATTCTTATGTCACATATTCAAGTTTCCTTATTTTTAGAATAGGATAAATGTAAATATTTTTATAAATATTTTTTGAGTTGAAAAGTTTTTCCTGTCTTGAATTAGAATACTATTTTCTCCTCCTAAATTTTCTTTTAAAAAAATATATACTCCTCTCTATTATGGAGTAAAAATAGGAAAAAGAAAAAAAATACAGAAGAAAATGAATAATTATAAAAAAAAATAAAGTAAAAATGAGATAAAAAAAAGTTATAAAACCCAGATAATTAACAAGCACTGCCGCGTTTTTTAATTCCCATGACCACAACGGGATGTGCACAGATCAATTTTAAAAAAAATAAAAGATAAGTAGAATTTAAATTAATATAAAATAATTATATTGAATGTCGTAGGTTTTGGAAGATAAAAAATAATATTTTCAATTCATATCTTTTATTTTTAGTTAGTGGGACATTTCAGTACAAGATTTTTTTATTTAGCTATTAATTTTAGCTATCATTTAAATTAATAGTTAAGTCTTAATTAATTAATTAGAATATTATTTTTTTATCTAAATTTAAGTTATATTCATTTATATTTTTATTATTATAAATTAACTAAAAAATAATTACAAATTTTAAAAATTTAATATATATTAATTAAGATTATTTTCTTAACTAATTTGTTACTTATTTCATGTTATCATCAATATTATAGTAATTTTGTAATTAATTATTTTTACTAGAAATTAGTTACAAAATAACTATTGATTTTAAAATTTTATAACTAATTATTTTGTAACAAATTTTAAAATTTCTAATAGTGTTTAAGCTTTTATTTGACTAAAAAATATTTATAATTAAATGAATAAGTTAAAATTTTCAAAAAGAAAAGGAATATGTTCAAATTGATTGATTACTATCGGCTATCCAGTTGTTTTCATCAGTGATGGATTGGTTTTCTACTCAGCCAGTATTTTTTTTAAGTTAGATAAATCAAACATCAATTTACCAATTTTCTGGTTAAACTAATCTGCCAAATCTATTATATATATATATTTTGTCTAAACCAAGTATATATCCTTTTCGGGATGAATCCTATTTAACTTGGGTATAATTACTGTGGGCAGCAAAGCTTTTTCTAAAATCTATTATATTTTAATCGATGTCGATTGGTACCCTGTTTTTTAGATAAGGAAAAAAAAAGTTAAGAGGTGGTTTAATTTAAAAAAAAATATTTGTATTTTACTTTTAATTATAAAAATATTTGTCCCTCTACCAAGAAATCAGTAATATTTGTTTTCTATTGTGTGTATCACTCTCTTTAACCTATTGTTAGCCTCCTCATTTAGTGGACTACATGTAAAAGACGCTCCAACACCAAACTTTCATGTTGCTACTTTATACAGTTTTCAGATTAACAATAGAGTACCCTTATATATATATATATATATATATATATATATATATATATATATATATATATATACTCATTTACATAGACAATGTATTATTATTAATCTTTAAATATTTTAAAAAAGTTATAATACATATTTACCGTAAATTATTATAAAATAATAATAATAAATATAAAACATTACCATAGATTCCATTATTATACATTACGTTTGTATTTAGCCTAACATAATAATTTATTATCATTATAATACATATTTATTGTAAAATAATGATAATAAACAAAAACTATCATAATTATAAAAAAATCCATAATCATAAAACACATTCAATAAAATTTAATATATTAATTATCATATTGTATAAAATTCAAAATATTTTTAAGATTTAATTATTTAATTGATTAATTTAATCAAAGTATATACTTGTTGTAAATACCTTAATTACTGTAATTGGTATAATTATGTAATTTTATGAATTAAAAATATGAAATAAAAATTTTGGTAAAATTTCAGCGAGAAAATAATTAATATGGTATTTTCACTATATATATATATATTAATCAATTTTAATAATAAAAATATTATATTTAAGAATGACTATTCTAAAATAATTATATTATAACTATTGTACGATTATGTTTGGATAATTTAAGAATAAGTTTTTAACTTAGTTGTACCAATTGTTTTAATTAATATTTTTATTAATTTTATATTTATATAAAAATAGTGGGTGAGAACATGAATATATAAATATCCAACAATTAAGAAATGAGGATTAAAATTTACCTTACAAGTATAGAAATAAATATAAATAATTTTTTTCAAACGTGTGTATTAAACAGGCTGTATATAGTATTCTACGTACATCCTACCTGTTATCATCCCTAACATTTGTATATAAATTGTTATAAAAAAAATCTTTGAACTGTCAAAATATTAACAGTTTGTATTATTGGAAGGCTACATTAATATATATTAATGATAAAAATTATAAAGTGACCAAAGTAATAATGATACATGTATTTTTGGCGGACAAAATTAAACATTTAGTCAGTAGTAAATATTTGACATATCATAGTAAGATCTATAACATTACTTCACCAACAAATTAAATTAGAAAATTGAATAATCGTAAAATGGCCTCAGGCCAAATGTTAGGAAATTTTATTATAATTTTATTTTAACTAATTTTCATATAACAATAATTAAATAAGTTTAATTAATTTTTTATAAATTAAAAATTACACTATATATCACACAAAAATTGATGAAAATTAGACACTTGGATATGAGACTATTTAATAAATTTCTTCCTTACGAGAGATTAGTCAGTTAGGATATATAAGCATCCCCTAATGGTCTAAGCCGAAAGGATAACCTTACACTTTCTTTGGGTTAGAAAGTAGAAAATAAAAAAAAAATAAGAAAGAAAAAATTATAGAAGTGGAAGATAAGCATAATAAAAAATGTATTATTTAAATAGATAGAAATAAGAAAAAAAATATTTTTTCTTTACTTAGATGAATAAAAAAAATGTGTAAAAATAAATAAGTAAATTGTATAAAAATATATTTATACTAATTAAAAAATTAAACATGTTACTCCATTATTTGTTTCTTTAATATATAATTATTTTTTATATTATAAAAATATATAATATTTTAAGAAATTAAAATGAGAAAGATTATTTCCCGAATCCATTCCAATTCCTCTATTTTCATAAAAGCATACAGGAGTTAAAGACTTCTTTACTTTGTCCCAAGGCGATGTCTGTCTACCAGTGCAGCAGCACTTGAGTGTTGAAAGAAGTCCAACTTATGCCATGTGAAATCACTTATTCTGGATCGCAACTTAAAACACTTGTATGAACTCATCTCTTGCCAAAGAAATTTCAAAACATGGCTGGAATAAGTTTAAATAATATGTTCAAAAATAATTATTGAAGTCAATCAACAGTGTGTTGAATTCAAATGAAAGAAGGAGATAGGAAAATTTTAATAAACAGAAGTCCCTTTATTCCATTTGTCCTAGTACAGAAGAGGAAAGAGTAGGAAAAATATGCTTTGTTATTTTTTTTATACAAGATTATAAGCATCTTTTTTAAGCATGTTTGAGTTAACTAAAATTATTATAAATAATAAAAAATTAAAATATTTAATAAAATAATAAAATATTAAAATATTTAATATTCAATATTCAAATTCAAAACTAATAATTAATTAAAAAATTGTGCTTTCTTTAATTTGGAAAGGGAGAGAAGTGTGAAAAACACCTTGTTTCTCCAGTCCCTTTCAAAAATTTCAATTATTAGACCAAACAAATGAGAGAAGAGAACTTCTCTCCCATTTCCTTGGAAACCAAAAAAACATTTTAAATCACAAAAAATGAGTTATATATATATATATATCAAATAATGCAATTTTGATGGAAGCAAAATGTCATAATACTATTAAAAAAAAATGGCATAGCAATTTGAGTGTTCATGAATCTGCCAAAACAAACCAGAATTTTTTAAACTGGGAAGCGGGTGTTACCCCGAGCAGCAAGTATCCACGAAAGAAAAAAAGAACATGGTTTGAATTTTCCACGAAAAGTGAGAGGTATATTTTTTTTTCTTGGTCAATGTGAATAGTACTTCTTTATTATACATGGATCAATACCCGTTTACTTCATTAATAATAATTTCTTGACTTAGATAAAAAAAAATTGAAAGTATCGAGCGTACACTCTATTCGTAAGGATGTACTAGCTGAAAAAAAAAGAAAAAAAGAAATTAAAAAAAGTGAGAGAAGATAAGTGATGCGGCACAATAAATAGAGAAAGAATATATAATTTTCACAAACTTTTTAAAAAAAAAATTACATTGTCACTCGATTAAAAACATCGTTAATATAATATAATTTAAAAGTAAATATTATAAAGAATTTTAATTTTTATACACTTACACAGTATAAACATTTCATTGACATTTTTCATTTGTCTCTGTGTATTTAGAAATGAATTAGGAGAATAATTTTTCGCATAAAAGATTTTAATTTTTTACATTTTTTACATCATAAATGTCAATTTTTGGATATAGACTATATTTAAACTATTTTTTTTGTCATGTCACATCACATCATTAATTACATAAATTACGTACTTTTTCTCTTTCTTTTTTTTTAAGTCAGAAATGTTTAAAAATTATTTTTTATTATAAAAATTAATATATTTATAGTACATAATAATTTATTTAAAAAAAAAACAATAATCATGAGAGATATGATTGTTAAAAAACATGGGATGATAGCAAAAACAAAGACAGGATGGTGGTGGGTTAAATATACAAAATTGAAGGGCAAAGTTGTAATCCAATTGAAGTTGGAGTCCCATGTAGAGTACATCCATCCCATGAGAGATGGACCCAAGAGACACAGAATAAATAGAGTAGGAGGGGAGTCTGTTCTCAACCCCATCCCCACAACAACATACATAGAAAGAAAGAAACAAACATGTCTAGCCCGCACCCTCTTCAACTTTTCTCGGCCGCAAAACCGTCATCATCACCTTCGACCATAAGCTCGTCGGTGAAGCTGAAGAGCCTCATCAACAGTCTCATAGTCTCCCACATGTGCCGTATAATCCGCGCGCTGTCAAAAGTCAAAGCAGCAATCGTTCAAACACTCAAGGGAGACCAATCTTCCTTCCTCTACCACAGAAGTCGAAACGTGGCCAAGAACATCGTCTTTGGTTCCTTCAGGCTCCACTACAACTGGTGCTCCTCCAAATCCTCCCACGTTATCCCGGTCCCCTCGCGCGTCTTCCAAGGCTTTCCCGAAACAACCCATACGGATGAGGATTTGGATTTGTACCACTGCCATGACGACGACTCCCAGCTCGCCGGCTACTTGCAGTGGCTCGAAGATGGAAATGGGGTTAACGAGATTGACGTCCTGGCCGAAATGTTCATTGCCCAATGCCACGAGAAGTTCAAGCTCGAAAAGCAAGAGTCCGATAGAAGGTTCCATGACATGTTGCTTAGGGGCATGTGAATTCCGAACACAACTTGTGGGGGAAGGGCTTTATTCTATTATAATTTATGCTCTTATTAGCCAAAGGAGTGAGGATAGTGGACCGGGCTGAATAGATATTAGATTCGGATTTGTGCATTGCTTCTGCTCATACTCATGGAAACTTTTATTTGCCACTGGCTTGTTAATTAGAATGGAACTGCATCTCTCTTTCTCTGAATTTTTCACTTATTAACTTTTTTAAAAAATACTTTTAATTATATATATTACATAAAATTTGACTCATACTGTGGGTACTGGCCGGATACGAGAAATTATTATATAATATGAGATTATATGATTCTGATATTTTTTATAAATTAGAAATATAATTACTGGTTGGTCAAGATCATGTATTCTCATACCATATAACAATTTCTTCATACGCATGTAATGACGACTATGAAATAATTTATCCGCTTCATAGATGTAGTTGGTTGACAAAAACCACGTGATCTGGGGGCTGAGGAATTGTACGAGATGGGGATTAATTTGTGCAATGCGTCATGGAAACTTCAATTTGCCGTTGGCTTGTTAATTAGGATGAACCACCGTAGCTTCAAGCTCTCTCTCTCTCTCTCTAGTTCGTTGACAAAAACCACGTGATCTACTTACTAGTAATTTGCATATTAAAAAAGTTGTACAAATGAATTTTTATATCCCCATGGAAAATGAAATAAACTGCTATTAAATTCTACTTAGGATAGGATGGAATTATATTTATACACGAGGAGGAATCGGTTTACTTTAATATAAACTTGTATTCACTGTTATATTATTAATATATACAATTTGATTTTTATCGCTCTAACAATTAAATTATTATTATATTTTATTGGTCAAATCTAATAAAGTTAATTAAGTAACAACTAGAAGATAATTAAATATATAGTTCTTATTTGTATATTTCAAAAATATATATCACATTAAAAAGTTATTAAAAAAAATATAAAAATGAGAAGTTCACACAATTTGGTGCAGCTGGAATATTGATAATGGGATATATAATATTTTATGTAATTAAAATTTATAATTTTAATATAAAAATTATATTATAATTAAATTTAAATAAATAAATATTTTTAATATATAAATTATATTTAAAATTTGTGATAAATAATTTAAATTATTGATAATTTTTTAAAATAAATTAAATTTAATTTAGAGGTAAAGATAAAAGAAGGTTGATGTAAAGAAAATAGATGGTTAAAATGTTTAAATATTATCGCGACCTAAATCGCGACACGGGTCGTAGAATTGAATGAGGTTGAAAATTGAGTCCCTTTCAGGGAAGGAATCGGTACATAGAGCTGGAACTGGCTCGGTCAATAGAGTTTCGAGACCGACTTGGCAGTTGGAGTCATCACTGGCATTTTTACGGAAAAACGTCAAGAAATCTTGGGTGGATAAGACTGGTCTTGATTCAAAAATGAGCTCGAAAGTCCAGTTACACGTAACGATCGCTAAATATTCCAACACGTCTATCACAAGATAGTTATCCTAACTAGATGCATGAATGAAAATGACTCTTACATCATGATTGAAACCTTTCTAAGAATGAAAATTATTTACGACGAATGAAGGTGGGATGTTTTTGGGTTTTATTGGATGAATAACTTGACAAGGATTGTCTTTTGTTCCTATGTATCTCCTTTTAATTAGAGAAATCAAAGTTCACGTAATTCTGGAGGCAGGTATGATTAAAGGGTAGGATGATCTCGCCCTAGAGCCGGTTGGGATGGATTCGGCATAGAGTCGATTGAGTGGTCTCGGCATAGAGCTGGTTAAGTGGTCTCGGCATAGTGCTGGTTGGATGGTCTCGGCACAGAGTCGGTTAAGTGGTCTCGACATAGTGTCGATTGGATGACCTCGACATAGAGCCGGTAAGATGGTCTCAACATAAAGCCAGAATGGATCTCGGCACAGAGTCGGTCGGATGGTCTTAAAGAGCGTCGGCTCTCGGCCACATAGGAGCCGAAGTCGGTCTGGTGTAGGTCTCACAGAATGTAGTATTTGTTGAATTATACAATTAAGTGTGCGGGTTTAGAGTTGTGGGCCACTAGATGAAGATGCATAGGAAAAAGATCTTACCTTGCGTCCAGGGATTACTTGCTCATTGTAAAAGGGGTGAATTCCTTCCGCCTTTCTTCTGGAGATTGCTAGCTCTCGCGCTCTCTCAAGATTGAGATATTCCTTCTTCCATTTCATGGTTTTTTGATCCTCTAAGGTTCCCTTTTAACATTCTCAAAATCTGCTCTCGGTCGGTTTCCTCCAGGAATGGTTGCTCTCAAGTTCTCTCTAGGATCTCTGAGATTTCTTGAGGTCGTCACTATCGAAGGTAAGCTCTCTATCTTTGATTCTCCATACTTTCGATCCCCAAACTTTTCAACCTCTCTTTCTTCGTTTTTTGGGCATTTTATAGATTGCTCCTAAGGTCACCATTGCAACAGCATCAGCCACATGTCCTCTGATACCGTACAACACAACAAGGGTGGTAGAGACATGTCAGTTGCAAAATGTTATGTCCAGGCCCTACCTCCTTAACATGTTAAACGAAGGCACCAGCATAGGGGACTCAGACCTATCTCCTTCGTCGTTTTCTTCTTTTGTCTTTACTGCCTCACTCTTTTTGGCTATGCTCCTCCTTTTGCTGTCCTCGAACAAAAAATTGGGACCTCAAGCACGAGGGACGGAGGTCATGAGCGTAGAGCGGAAATTGAGGATCATAAGCGCAAAGCAGAAAGCGAATCCGTGCAGAGGTAATAGATGCAACTCACTAGGTGAAGTTCATGGGCGCACGGGAGAGGTGTACAATTTTGCCTTTCATTTCTTCCGAAACAAAAATAGGGTTCCACAAATATACAAAGATAAAAAGAGGAATGACTTGAAATGGTTGAAATATAAATTTTTTTGTTAGCTGCATAAATAATGTGAGAAATACGTTTCCAAAAAATAAAAGAATGAGAATAATATCAAAAATATGTAATTTGAAAGGCTCTCATTTTCTAAGTCACTACAAGCAAAAGGCTAAAGTTAATATAAATTTAGTATTGGATCATTAATAAGGTCGACACTAATTTTTTATGTCATCTTATATAGGTTGTTACTTAATTGTGGCAATCAAGTCATAACATAGGCTGACAAACAAAACAATAATCATAACTAAAAAAACACCATCAACAATGATAGTGTTTCTTTAGAAGGGGTTGAGCCACCTAGAAAAATCAATCAAGCTAAAGCTACATGCAACTACTTCTACTAACAACTCGTCACCACCATCGACTCCAACAAAAAAAGAGAGAATGTCGACAAAAGAAAAAGATAAATGAGAGGGAGAAAGAGAGGAAGAGAAAGAAAGTCATTACCTCTACCACTTGAGCCACCACCACCTACAAGCCATCAACATTGTCACTTACAAACACTAACATCACCTCCATGTTATTGGAGAAAGAGAAATGAGAAGAGAAAAGAGAAAAACAAAGCCAATATTTATAACATGTCGTCATTATCACATGACAAAACAAAAGTAGAAAAAAAGTGAAGAGAAAGATAAAAAAGATGAGCAAATATAAAAAAAGAACTTAAGTAATAGTTAGGTTGTCACTTACTATATTATTAACATACAAAATTTAAAATTTGAAACGAATAAGCAGGAGAAAGTGGGAGAATTATTCACTTTGGCGCCCAAGTTTAAAAATAAGCGAAGGCCAAGTAGTTACTTACAATTAAATAAATATTTTTAATATATTACCCTTGAGCACAACGATTTAGCAATCACTTCATTTAAAAATTATTATGTAGTGACACGATTTATGTTAAAAATATTTTTTAATATATTATTCTTGAGTGATGATGTAATCGTCGCTTACATTAAAAATATTTTATAATAATAACTTGATTGTTGCCTGTAACAAAATATTTTTTAGAAAATAATGGTGTAGTAACTATCTAATTATTAACCTTATGTTGTCTTTTCATCACTCTCTTGTAGCGTAAGAAAGGGAAAGGAAAAAGACAACCAAAAATTCAAAATCTTGTTAGATGTGGATTTAGATTCTCTTACTGTTGAGTAACACACATGTTAGAGATAACAGAAAAACAAAAAACATTTTTTATCAATATAACTCATGATGAGTTTTTGTTTTAATATAAAAATCTTTCTTTTTTCTCTCGGCTTGACCATATCATATCACTTAACACTAAGAGAGGATACAATCGACTAATTGTGAGGAAGAAGGAAGAATCCCATGATCCGAAGAGTAGGTCATAGCTTGCCATTACAGCTATGAGGTGATCAATGGACACAGGGCCCTGATTTTGTGTGCTGTTTTATGCTGAGTGAGAGATGTCATAGTCACCAAATTTTTTAACTTCATTTAAGATTCTTAAATAGAAATATTTGGTGGTACCCTTCCAAAAAAAATTAATTATTTGAGAGGTTTAGTCTTGGTTCCCCTTAAACTAAAGTCTTGCCTACGTCTCTAAGGGTACATGTGCATTAGTGAGGGAAGACGTTTACTTGGGGAGGAGGGGAAATTTCAAGGAAAGAGTGAGAGATTTAGGCCATAAAAAAAAAAAAATTGTAAAGGGAAGAATTTTGAGAATGTCATAAAGAGAAAATTTTGAGGGAGTAAAAATTCAACTAGGCGTTTGAATAGGGAAATTTAAGTGTGTATTAATTTTTTTTAGTAAAATTTAAAATTCTAGTAATCAAAATATTTACGTGAATAATTTAATTAAAGTGAAAATTTAATTATTTTTATTTTAAAATATTTTATTTTGATAATATATTTAAAAATTAATAAAAAATTTAATAATTTATTGAAATATTTTGATTATTTAAAATTATATAATTTTAAATTTTACTAAAAAAATATGAATTTAAAAAAATTTCATGTTCAGTTTTTTTTTTCTGGTTACATATTTATCGTGTCTGTCTTTTCTCTCGTATGTCTTTTCCACCTCTTTTCTATGTATAAATACATAATTTTAAAAATAAAATATTTTTTATTTATTCAAAACAAGAAATTTTAGAAATGAAAGATTTGATAATTTATCGAAACATAAAATTAAAAAAATGATTACTTTATCAAAAAAAAATTCAATTGAAGCAATTGAAGCAATTGAAGTTCATAAAATTTTAAATTCTCGTATATTCAATCCAAACACACGAGAAAAGGGAATAAATTTTGGGATAAATATTGAGTTAGTTAATGATATAATAATTAATATTAATTATGTCAATTTTAAAATAATCTTAATTAATAATAATAATTAATGAAAAATTATGATAAATAAGTTTTATACCCTATTATTAGAAAGAGAATCTCCATTTAAAGTTGTTTAGCTAGTCTAAACAACCTACTTTACCTATTTAAATGAGTCTATACACACCAATATATTTTAAATAACAAAAGCAATTTTTATTCTAATAGAAATTCATATCATTAAGTTACTTAACTCATAAATATTTTTTTTTCTTCAACACTTCTTATTCTTTCTCATACATGTACACACAAATGCTAAATAATCCATAAAAATAATACTGTTTATATAAATAACTCTCTAATTTTAAACAACTCAAAATCACATATGATACAGTAAAATATTATTTTATTGTTAAACAACTTGTATAATATAACTGAGCAACTCTCACCATGAAGATGCTCTAATATACTATGTACCTAGACAATAATATTTAAATATAATTATTGCAAAAATAATTATATTACTTTTACTGTAATTCTAATTCAAATTATTCATGAGATGATATAGGTTATACAAAATGAACAAAGACATATTGTAGTACACTATTATAAATAAAAGACATTAACAGTTATAATAACGATAAAACTATGTGCAAACAAAAACTCATGCCTTAGTTTGCATCACAATAACTGCAATTAATACACGCAATGGCAGCACTATCTGTAACCATGTGTAATAGCAAGAGTTGGTGGCTTCTATGGCCACAATTTTAATCGGAGAGATTTTTACATTTAAAACCGTATAAAGTTCATACGGCGCCATGTCTTCTGGGGACCCAAGTACCCTCCCAAATTAGTGGACAAAAATATATCTTATCCCTTATTAAAGCAATTTTTGACCCTACTCATTTGTCCACTATTGTTTGTTTGTGTGGGTTGTCGCCAAAATGTGAACGATAAGGGATTATCACCGTACCAATTCATGTCTTAACACACACATTTACTAGGTTGCCCCTACTTTCATGTCTTGTACCCATTGTGTGCATCAAGTCCCCTTGTTGTCATGGAGAGTACAAAATTGTAAGCCACGTGAAGCTTAATTGACTGATTTCAACATCTTTAAGTACATGTTAATCTATAGTGTATTATAGACCATGATTTTGTAAATGACTTTTTTGGTAAGATAATGAGATCCTCCCTTAAGGTTTTAAAGAACACTTTACGACTACAATTTTAATAATTACAAACATCAAGATTTTTAAGAAGATATCAAACGTGGGTGAATTATAGGATGAAGCCGTGAAAATGTTCCCATCAATGGAGAACTGCTCTAACGGCCGTAGTAGATATATGATTTTTAAAAAATCCAACGGTCAATAATAAAGAATACCGGTAACTTAAGTTGACTAAAGTAATTCAAGTTTTTATATTTATTCTCTAGGATCTAGTTTTGATACAATTTGTAAATTTAACCAAAACAGTTAATACATAATATAGTGGTAATTGGCATTATACTTATATAAAAATGGAGTTATACATACTTGTATAAAGACAATATAGTTTTACAGTATTTTATAATTATGAGTGCTATAAAATACAAAAGCAAAACTTTAATAATATAACATATTTATTAAAAATTGACATTGAGATATGAAAAAATTAGTCAATTATGATGAAATGTAAAATTCTTACGTTTTAACTTAGGTCAACAATTTTAAATCTACATAGGTGTTGATTGTTTATGGTGACGGAAAACAAACAAGAAGCTTTTAATATGTTTCAGACCTGGTAAATACTTTCATGGCTTATGCACCTTTACTTACTATCAAGAAATTAATGGAAAGATTCATTAAATAGGTAACATAGAAGGTCATATAATTTTTGTTTTTTACACTAAGAATATTTCTAATGGATAGTTGAAGATTAATTTCTTAAAAAACATACAAATTATGAAGTGAATTTTTCCTCTTTTAATAAAACTTTTTCATATACATAATTAAGAATTGAATCACTAACAATATATTTAAGAAATTCAATTATTTATCAATTGAATTTTACTTTGTTAATATGTCATATAATTCTTATTGATGGTTTATGTATTGCATTTTACTTGTAATTATTTTAAAATATTAAAAGATTTAGGGCAGTATAAGAGAAAAATTTTATGAAACTTTGAGTACTTAATTTTCTTTATCTTCTTAAGCTTTTTTAGTTTTATATAATTTCTAAAAGATTTCTCATTTACTTGAGATTATTTGGTAATTTGTTTTATTCTTTACTTAAGATTATTTATTAATTTTCATTTCTTCTAATATTGTTTCTTAATTTTCATATTTTGTAAATTTTTTTTGCTTGTTTAGCTAAGATTATTAGTATAAATAAGGGTAAGAGTTTTAGGAAGAGAAGAATTTTAAATTTTTTCATATTATAATTATATATTTATTGTTTATTTATTAGACATGTTATTAAAAAATTTCATCAATTAAATGATATTCAACAAATAATTTTATTAAATGTATTTAATTTTATAAACTAACTTGAAAGTTTAAATTGATAAATTTTTAATAAAAAATACTTTTTGAACTTTTAACTAATTTTTTAAATTTTAGTTAATGTATTAATAATTTAAATTGAACCAATATAATGCATACAGTGAATTAAGAGTGTTAAGTGCTAAATCGATATGTTATTGAGTAACTTATAATTATATATTTATATTATTTATTAATTATAATTTAAGATTTTATAATTCGGTATAAGTTATAATTATAACTATTTTAATTTAAAATATCCAGGTGAATATGAAAGTTTAAGTTTTGAATTTGGTATTAGTTTAAGTTCTTTTTCCAAATTGATCAAAGCCCTTCAATCAATGAATGCATCTTCCAATGTTTAGTTGATTTTGTTGTTATATTATGCATAGAGACAATAAACAAATTAACAAATAAAAAACATCAAGAAAGGAACTCGTGGGGTATGTTTAGGCATGGTAGTAAGAGGGTTAGGGAGAGTGATTATTCTTGCCCCATCCTGCAAGAGGTGAGGCAGATTTTGAGTTAGGTTTAGAAGAATCGGGATAAAAAATTTAATCCCAAACTTTTCCTTCCCACCTTTTTTTTTAATTTTCATTTACATATATAGACTTTTTAAAAAATTCATATACTAAATTATTAATTATATTTTAATTCAAAAAATATATAAAAATTAATAAATAACAAAGAACTTAAAAATAAAAAAAATTAAGAATTAAAATATATGTTAAATATATAATTTAAACTTTATTATGTAATTATTATTATTATTATTATTATTTATTTAAATTAATTAACTATTAAAATAATTAATGTATATTTTTAATAATTAAAATAAACAAGGTGCTCATAAAAAGGAGGATTAAAACCTTTTTGTAAATAGGATGTATAAGTTTAAAACAAATATTAATGTTCAAAAAGCACGATAAATTGAATAAGAGAAGAGAGAATCATACAAAAAGTTTCTCTTATCTTTCTCTACAACTTAGAGCTATATATATATATAATTCCTTTTACGGGATAATTTTTCATTATGTTTAAACTAACTTAAATAAGTATTTTTAATAGTCTCTTCAAACTTTATATCCATTGTAATGTACAACCTAAATTACAAGATAACAAATATTTTTTAATATTAAGCCTTTTCAAGCTTTTACAAAAGATAAAAGGTTTTTATACAAAATATTATAACATGTAGAATGAGAATACAACTTTAAGAGGAAAGGTGCAACTTTGGATAAGCAAAGAAGTATGAAGTAAAAAATACTATCCAATGAAAATTAATAGCTTTTGTTTATATTTACTTGTTTTATTATCTTGTATCTTGTGTATTGGTTTCTTCGAGGATGATAGCTTATATAAGGTTGTGAGATAAGTAGTTATTTATATAGAGTAACTTTGCAATAATATTTGCATTAAATGCATAATATATTTTTCATACTTTCTTGGAAGGTCTTTTCATTCATTTCTATTGGAGAGAGAAACTTTGCAACATTGCAATAGAGTATGTATTTTTAGTTTTTCTCAAAAAGAAAGTTATTTAGACTTATTTCTCTTTTCTTTTAAAATAGGAGAGAAAAGAATTAATATGTTTACTTATTTCGTATATATATATATTTTTTTGTCAAACGAGATATTGTATCAAATATTTGTCATACATGAATGTTAAAACAATTTAGATTGTCTAAATATGACATAATTTTATCAAATAGTTTAAAATATATAATCAATTAAGTTGGATAAGATAAGAAGATAAGTAAATTAGATTGGACAACGTTAATAACAAAGATATCAGTTATAGTATATATTGATACAAACTTTAACTTTATTATTTAATTATTAAAATAATTAATGTATAATTTTAATATTTATAAAAATGAAAGTATAAAAATAAAATTCTAATATATGTGTGTGATACTAATATTTAAAAGTCTTTTGAGGCCAAAATATAAATATACAAAAACTGGGTATAGCAAGTAATCTGCTGTCATCATCGAATGGGGAAATTTAAATGGTAGCCATGCTAAAGCTCCACAAATGTGGGCCTCTCTACCACTCTAGGAGAAGACACCATACCCTATACACTAGCATGAAGCAAAGACTTTCTTGGGTTCATAAGTGATCATAACCAAGAATCTTAACACTGACTCTGATAAAAAAAAAAAAAAAACGATATATTTAAAATCATGGTCCCTCTTAGGTAGGTAAATTACACGAAGATGCATGCACTGTGTCCCACTACCAGACAGCTAGACACAGATTAGGAAGTCGCAAGATAGTTACAGGAATAGATCATGCTCTAGGACTCCCTTTCTCTGATGTTATATGTCCCATTACTCTTGTGAGTAAGGACATTCAGCTTATTACTCTCCTTTTGACAGGGTTCTGAGACTGTCTCCAGTCGAAAACGATTGATTGAAAAAGATTTTTTGTTTTTATTATAAAATCGTATCAATCTTTTTATTTGTCTCAAATTATTTTTCATTTTTGAAAGTTAAAAAAATTTAATTATTTTTTTCACTAATATGTCTATTTATTAGTATCTTACTTAAATATTTACATGAATTTATAATTTAATTTTAACTCTTTTAATAAAAATATTTTTATCACGAAGAATCATTTTATCATACTAGTGTAATTAATAATATTTTTTTAAAAAAATATGTTATTTTAAAAGACAAATAATGCGATAAAGAGGAAGATTTTTTTTAAACCCAAAATTGTTATTACTGACAAGAATTTTAAAGATGGTCTGATAATGTGATTTTCAAAGCAACATTTTTAACAATAGTCTCGACCTAAAAAAAAATGAATTGAGTAGGGTTAAACTCATTTTAAAATTAAATTGAAAATTTAAATCTAACATATCTATCATCGGTTGCAAGTTGAGTTTAGAATCGTCTACTATTTAAAAAAATATAATTAAAAATAAATTATTCATAAATTAACTCGTGAAACAAATAAAATAAATAAACAAATAAATAAAATATAAATATAATACTACAATCACAAAATTATATCTTATTAAATTGTTTTAACATAAATATTTTTCAAAATAATCATCATGGGTTTAATATAAAAAAATAACAAAATAACATGAAATTTATAATAATTTACAAAATAATATATACAGTAAAATATTTAACTAAACAATTCATCCAGAAAACAATAACAAAAAGACTCAATACGAGTAATAACTTAATCCAATTCATCTATTCACCCATCGGTTGATGGGTTATGCCAATTAAACTATCTGGGATAGGATTAAATTATTTAATCCAATATATTTTGATAGATTAAATTAATTGACATGATATACAAATCTATTTTAATATTCTTAATTTTTAAGGTGTAATATAGTCAATTTGTTCATAATTTTCTATGATATCAAGGGTGAACATTGCAACTTAAATTTAAAATTTTAATCACATATACTACTAATTCAATAAGCTTGTCAGTTGTCAACGATTTCTGCAAATGTGATGCAATTCAAATTGTTTTCCTTTCCATTTGTTTGTGTTATTTATGTCTCACTTGACTAGAATAGCATGTAAGATACAGACAACAGCATAGAATCACTCATGTCAAATAGTGATGCACTTAATAAAATCGAAGTTATACACTTCATCCCAACTTGGATAGAATTAGTTTTTATTACTATCAAGCTTAGCTGAGGATGAAATTCCTGAGTAACACATTGTACAGATATTTTCTTTGAACACCTTGTTTATGGATCAGTTTGTTATAGACTTAAAAAAGAAGTGATTTGATGTAAAATAATTTAGTGATTATTTTTTAGAAATTTTAGAAAAAGCATAAATCAATTGTTGGTTTAGAATTAAAAATTATTTTTTTAAAGAAGTAATTAATTTTATGAGAAATTATTTAAAATAATTTATATTTTAATCAGTTTTTAGATTTTGTTTAGCTTTTAATTATTTTGAAATTTTAAAACAAATAAAAAATTATTTTTTAAAAGAAGTTGTTATTTTTGGTCTTAAATAACCTCGATAGATTTAAGGGACAAATTTTTTTGAGACCTTAATAATTATACACCAATAAAATAAAATTACATATCATTATTAGTATAATTTTTTAATTATTTTTTCTCGTCTTCTAGACTCCTAAAAATAAAAAAAACGTAATTTTTTTGTATCTTTTACAGATTTTTCTCAGCTCAATAAATTAAAAATTAATCTCCTCGTTATTCGAGAAAATTTTTACATATTTTAATAATCAAACACACCTATTCATATTAGTATTGCAATGGTAACTTGAGTGAAGCACCCTATAGACATTAGTTTGGATTTTGGTCATTTGTAAAAAAATTAATTAATTTTATGAATGTAGATGAGGAGTCTAGGATTAATGATTGATCATTTTAGGATTTCATGTGTTGGATCTTGAAGAACCCTCGAAGGGACTAGTAATTAATTAAATTAAAAATGATTGCGGAGATAGACACGTAATAATGCAAATAGTTAAGCCATGTGATGCCTGCGCTGTCTTGGTGAGAGGCCAAATTTAATTAATAATTTACATAATGAAATATGCAATCAGATGATAAGGAATCTCAATTGTGATTCATCTTTTAAGAGTTTAACTACCTCCATTTGTAGCTAGCTTGCACATTGCACCTCTTCAGTTCATATCAAGCTCTATTTTGTTTATAAAAAATAAAATAAGATAAAATAAATTTAAAAATTTTCATAACTTAAAATTCACTTATAAATTTTAATTTTATATTTAAGTATATAAATTTATTTAAATTTATGAAAAAAATTTATTTTTTCTTTTATAAATATTTATAAAAAAAACTATTCAAACAAGATCTTAATCCCATTTGTTTTGACTTCCTGAAATTAATTTTTACAATTTTCAACAAAAAAAAATATATTCTTTAATATAAAATAATTATTGAGATTAATTTAGATATATATTCTAATTATATTTAAGAGTTTAAATTTAATTCTATCCAAATAAATTCTATTTAACTTCAAAATAAACAAATTCACAATCATTTACATATTATTTATTTAACCAACAAAATTTAATTTGATTGGTTAAATAAAATACATGAATATTGTAAACTCCTTAATAATGTATTCAAATATATTTAGTTTTTTTTCCTGATCCACCTATTTCTATATTTAGTAATGACATATATGGTGTGCTACATCTATGTGTAGTTATGATAAAAAAATCATAAAATTCATTATAAATTGAAAATGAATAGAAAAAATAAGTTATATATTGAGAATGTAAAATAATTTTATAATATCACTCAATCACAATTTTTTTACGTAAAATTTGTTAATTTTTATAATAAATATATTAAAAATCATACTAATCATTATTTATAATTGAATAATAATGTAAAATTACTAAACACTTCCATTAAACTCAAATGAATATTCACTTATTAATAGATGAAAATAAGTAGTAAGATAGGATACAATCCACATATTTATACTTTATAATTATTTAAATATTTTTAATTATATAAAATAAAATTTTTAATTTATTTTAATATAAATATATCTTTTAAAATTATTTATTTTTAATATAAATATATATTACAAAATTATTGTTTAGTATAATTTTAAAAAAAAAATAGTTTTTTAGTTTTTTAGTACTGCTCTAGGACTCAATATGAAATTATGAAGGTAATATTTTAGTAGAAAGATGGTCTACAACTAAGATATCGTTAGTGGCATCATCTGTACATTACTTCTTGCTTCATTCTTCTATATTTACACAGACCTAAAAAGAAACATTTGATTTTAATTAAATTTGCTTAAATTTTAACTAATTCCTATATATTCTTTTAAATTATAAATTTTGGTTGACTTAATCGAGTTTGGATGCCAGTTTCAATAAATTGTCATTCAGATTATGCACGGAGCATTTAAAAAAATCCAAACATGATTCTCTAATTTAAGGCGATTTTGGGCTCTGAAATCAGAGTAGGAAAGGTCTCATGCACTACTTTCCGGGCTTTGTTGTCTATGTTTTTAGTGCTAATTTCATGGGCCATGACCCACGACCATACTTTTTTTTATAGCTTCAGATTTGAACTTTAAAAAAGAAAATGTGAATCATGCAGACTTCCCAATCCAATTTATATAGCCCATAGTTAAAAACCAAAACCGAAGATTAGGAGTTATTACCGTGTTTGAAAATATGTTTACGTTTTTCAACTTGGTGAAAGTTATATCTATAAGTTTATTAAAATTATATTTCATAGGTGAAAAATCATATATGAGATGTGAAACTAAAAATGCCAAATTAATATTACATTAATCTGAGTGATACTAAATTGAGATTTCTTAAGCAAAGATTTAAAACAGATCCTACTAAAGGTGGCTAGTTAGGTTTCTTATGGAGAATAATCATTGATAAAGTCAATGATACTTCGCACTTATAATATGATTAACAAGAGAAAACTAAACATAGTAACAAATCTTACATAATTTGTAAAATTATTTTTATTATGAGTTTGGTTTCACGTCTCCATGTGATTTTTTACATATCATATATGATTTTTAAGAAACTAATAATAATAGTTTTCATATCTCAAATATAATTTTTAAGAAACTAATAATAATAGTTTTCATATCTCAAATATAATTTTTTATTGTAAAATTTTTAAACTATAAAATAAAATAATTAAACTAAAATGTAGTTATGCGAAATCTCTCCATATATTTATTGAGAAATCCCAATATGAAAATATTTGAGAATTTTTAGATAACAAATGACAAAAAGAGATAATGATAATAATTTAAAAAAAATGAAAGAAATAAATTTGAATAAAAATTATTTAAAAAATAATTTTATAATCATAATAAAAAGGACAATAAGTATAATTGAATTAATTTTTCTTTTTAATAAACTTGAAAACGACAAGTACCCTAATATTGTACCATATTTCTCACTAACAACAGGGTACTACATGAACTTTAAGGTATTATTTAAATATTGAAACAAGTGTTTCCAATGCCAACAAAGGTTGATTCAATTTGTAAAGATCAAACTCATATTCCATAATTTGGTTATGTATCTAATTTGGATTTTGAATAGCTCCAGGAAACTTATCATGATTAATAAGAATCCAATCTTTATTTTCATCCCCCAATTCTATTTCAAGATTTTTTTCATTATCAATCTCAATATTCTCTTCCTCTAAAAAGGAATGAATGTCAAATTTAGTGGCATTAGAATGTCTTTTCACCTTACTTGATGCATTATTATTAGCCACATTTAAACTTTTTTTATCCACATGCAAAACAAGTCCTCGATCTTAGTTATTTCAAGAAATAACATCTTTACTATTCACAATTTGATTGGTGCTCTCAATTAATGTCAACGCCAACTCAACCTTAGGTTAGATCAATGTCGCTTGTTATTGTTCTTTCTCATAAATGGAGGTTCCAACTCCCCCCTTATGTTTGATTAGGCCATCCTCTTGAACACCAAACTCCAAACACATTTCCTTCTTATGGTTGTAAGGACTGCATTTGAAATACATAACATGAAGGCTTTTGTATTCAAGATGTAGATGCACATCCCAAACACTAATATTAGGAACACGTTTTTTTCTTAAATCAACTTCAACATAAATCCACGCAAATTGGCCTCGAGAATAAATAGAGGTCAAACTATCCACTTTCAACTATTTAGATCTTACACACCATGGGAAACATTTATTATAGAGTTCTAAAGAAAGCTCTAGGGTACGTATCCAAATTATTACCTTAGTTACTTCCTTGATACTAGCCAAGAATAAAGGTCTCCATCATTGGACAAGCAAGTTATGATTGATTATCATTCTCATAAAGTGCATGTTTAAAATCCTCTTCAAAAGTGAACATATTTGTATAATAATTCTTTGACATATCAATAATTTGAATGGTGTCATTTTTCTCCCACTCCTTCTTCAACTTATTTTCTAGAATCTTAAAATTGACTCTCTTCCTTAGAAGGTGTACAACTAACGAGTTCTTCCAAGAGTTGCTCCACTTCTCCAACACTTTTGTTTGTCATCACAATTTTGAGGCATGGATTGAAGGCTTCCTCCTTCTCTTCATGTACTTTATTCTCAAGTATCTCTTCCTTTGGTGTATCCTCTTCTTCAAAGAGGTCATCCCTTTTCTCATTAAGAGGCTTAATATCTTGTCTTTATAAGAAATTGAAGCTACAATAACTTTGCACCTATAGTCTCCATAATGGTGATCACTCCATCAATCTCCACCACAATTATCACTCCATCAATCTCTACCATAGTGATCACTCTATCAATCTTCGTCACAATTATTACTACATCACTCTTCTTTATTTTAACTTTCTTTATGTTCTAATTAAGGAGATCCTCCACCTCTTAGAAGCCTTTCATGATGACCAAAAAACCTAGCAAAAGTTTTCATGTTTGGGTTGAGTACCCCTTGTAATCACATGATAAAAAAACACAATTAACATTACATGTTCTAAAACTATCACTTGCTTTCAAAACCAATTACTTTTTTATTTATACCTTTTTTTGGGTTTTGGTAAAAGAAAATCCTAAAAAAATATTAGTTTGAAAATTAATTTATGAAATTGTGTTCTATAGATATTTTGAAATTTAACTTTTGAAATGTATTAAATATGCTGCAAAATAAATTTAGGAAGTAATAAGAAAATTAAATTTTTATAGTCTATTTTCATTGCTTTGTGTTGAGGGAAAATAACTCCACACACAACAATAATTTAATGAATAGAACATATAAACAACATCATAAATAAAAAATAGTGAAAGACATAAACCTAATGTAGTTGTTCAACACTTTTTTGCCTATGTTCATGAAAGCATCTCAATAAATATTCCCTCTAAAATAAAACTACAAGTTTTATGAACAAATTTGATAAAACACTTTCCATTACAAGATTTATGGACAAACTTGAGAAAATCTTTCTTGTTACAAGTTTTCTAAACAAACTTGAAAAACCCTCCTCAAATAATGTATTACCCTACAAACTTGAGTCCCTCATTCAAAAAATACAAGAAATGATGAACATTCAAGCGATCCTCTCATATTCTTACACTCACATATCTTATGTTGGAGACATAAGACCTCCTCTATAAGTTGGGTGATTTTTTTTCATCTCACAAACCTCTATTTATATTGTGATGAATGAGTTTTAAATACTTCTTAAATAAATACTAATTAGTTGTTCCCCACAATTTCAAGAGTCACCTTTCTCACACGACCCCACCACTTAGAGTGGTATTGCTTCTCTTCACAAAGATCTCTTTATGTAATAAAGGTTCATGACTATATTCATGAATGTGATTGGGTAAACTTTAATCATTCTAATAATCAAGATACATTTTATTACCTCTTATTATAATATATTTCTTAAATTTTACTCACTTACATCTATTTAAAAATTTGAATTGTTATCCCAATACTTTCTTTAGGCACCAAACAACAACTTCAATTCTAAGTGCACCTACAATGGAAATGGCCATTAGACATGCAAATGTAGAAGCCAAACATAGGCCTTCATGCCTTTGTTGGTATGCATGTAATGAAGCAACATCACCTATGAAATGAAAATAAAAGACTTTAATGCACTCTTTGTCACTCATCTTTCACATTTTCACAAATTTTGCCATCCAACTCTGAAAGTTTACATTTTGCTACCTAACTTATAACATTTTGCCCCATTGTTAAGTGTCTTTTAAATTTAAATTATTTACTAACATGACTCATGATGAGGCAAATGATGTGTCATTTAATTATATTTTTTTAAGTGAGGTAGAAAAGGTTTTAAAAAAACAAAAACAAAAATCTTGAAAGTGTGAGTAAAATGAAAATGATATTGTTAGGATTCATAATTTAACATGTTGCCCTTTTATTCTAGGTTTTCAAATGCAACCTCTTTAGGTTAGTGGAAAATTGATTTTTTGAAGAATGTAAGCAAAATATCACACAGTAGCCACATAAAAATTCACAAGCAATATAACAATTTGGCCAAGACTATAAGCATCATTGTTACCCAATTCATTGTTTACTCAAACTTTGTAACTAGGTGCATCTAGCCAATTCATGAATAAATTAGAAGATGAGAAAATTGAAAAGCAAAAGATTGATTATTGCATAGTTTTATTGATAAGCCGATGCCATCATCAATTCTAATATGATTCAACTATAACAATCTTTTCTTATTTACAATAAATTAAATATTTGACATCTAATTTAATTTCAAATAAGAGATTACTAAAAAAACCTTATTAAAACTCTTAATTTTTTAAACCCTAATTACCAAACCTAAAATAAAATTATGAGACACAAATCCTTAGGCTTCACAAAACCAATTCTCTACTAACATAAAGAAATTACATTTGAAACCCTAAAATAAGAAGAGCATATTAAGTCGCGAAACCTATCGACATTATTTTTATTTTAAATACACTTTCCAATTTTTTTATTTTTTAAAATATATTTCACCCACTTAAAAAATATAATTAAATGACACATCATTTATTTCATTATAAATTATTTTAACACATCGTTTAAATTTAAAATACAATTAATAATAGAAAAATATATAAAATATTATAAATTGAATGATAAAATATACAAATTTCATAATTGAAAAGTAAAATTGAAGAAAACGTGAAAGATGGCGGCAACAATTACATTTAAACCAAAATAAAATTAGAAATAAGAAAAAAGAAAAGAGTGATTTAATTGTGGAGCATGGGAACGGGTGAGGATCGCGTGAGAGAGCAGCATCTCTTCTATGTCCACAGCCTCTAGATCAAATAAGAAGAAGGAATGCAATGGACAGCGACACCTGTATGCAGTTAAATACAACCCAAATTTCATAAATTGAGTTTTCAGGAGGGTTAAATTTTACTTATACAGATTATTTGAAACTTTTTTAAAATTAACGCTTTCGAAATTTAGTTTTCAAGATTTTAAATAGTTACAATTTTGTAAATTAGTCTCTAAATTGGAAATATTTTTTAAATTTATTTTACCAAAAATACATGAGAGAGTGTACAAATAAAAGGGTTGCCTAAAGTAAAAGTCCTCTGAAAATTTACACTCAATTTAAATTACGCTTAGTTCAATTGAAAAAAAATTAACTACCCATATAAAATAGCCCAATAACGAATTTGGTCATTATAGAATACGAAATAATGAACTATTATTATTATTATTTTTTTTTATTTTTATTTTTTTTAAAACTCTTATTTATTTACACTTTTTTTATACTAGACTATATTCTTGTGTTAAAAAATCATAAATAAAAAGATTTAAGGATACACGAAATTTGTGATGGGCTTCATTAGTTATAAATATGTTATTATAAGCATGATAATATCAAATATAATAACAAATTAATATTTTTATAATACTAAACACATTAATTATTATATTACTGATGTGGTTGTAGATTAAACTTCGAAAAAAAAAAGTGAATTTATGTGGTTGTAGGTTAATTCTGTAAGAGACAAAAATTACAATTAAATCAAGTTAGTAGACAATTTATTGTAACATATGACTCTATGTTATGGTAGTAAAATTTATTAAATATTTAACCATGAGAGGAAGAAATACTAAATAACAAAATTTTCGTAATGAGAAAATAAAATTACAATTAAACCTAAATTTTTAGTATGTAACATAATTAGCTCAAACTAATTCAATATAAAAATATATATTACCCTACAACAAATAAATGCAAATGAGGCGAGGTTTACCCGATCAATACTTACGATAGTTTATATCCATTCTTCAATATCCCTCCTGCGTAGTGAATTTTAATAGAAAAGAAAAAAAAACTAGAAAAAGCAAAATTTCAAAACATTAATTAAGTATAATTTAAAAAGATTGAATATTTTTCTTCTATAAATCTCATAGGAAATAAAAATAAGAAGATTTGAAATTTGAATCAAGCAAGCTTTGCTTTAAAAGAATTCCCTCCTCCTCCTATCCCCGATGGTTGATTCTCTGCCTTTCAGATTAGTTATGCCCATTCCATTCACTTCATTTTACGATGTTGATCGCATCTAACACTGAAGATTAATCCTCTTCCACCTTTTAATGACATAATATTATTGATAATGAAGTTTAATTATCACCGGATATAACAAAATAAGTTCCAACTCAATAGGTTTGTTTGTCCGATTGAATTGGACTAAACTAAAATTTTTTTATTCAAATACAATTAGGTCAATTTGATTAGATCTACTAATCACAGACTAAATTATACTTTAAAAAAAATTGGTTTAAAATAAACTTGACATATTTATCCCTATATATTTTTTAATTTTTCTTTAAAAATTTAAGTATGTTTGAAGAAAGAAAAACTAGATTCAAACTGGCTTAATCTAGTGAGCCATTAAATCAAGTCAAACCAATAAAATCTTGATCCATAAAAAAATTAGATTAGGCTAAACTGTTCCATTTTCTTTCCTTGACCCATCTGGTATCAACCCATTTTGTCACCTCTAATAACCTAGTTAAAAATAAAATAAGAGAAAAAAATACAAATAGATACATACACTAAACAAGTTTTACTTCCTTCATTTCACTGTGCATAATTTTCAAATGGTGAATGGTGGAGGAAGAAGACCATCCAAGCTTTTGGATCCTACCATCCCAACTAATTTATGAAACCGTCCAAACAATGCTTCATATAAACTCCAAGAGACTTCAATCTTTTTGGTTGTAAAGCCAACTTTTATACCTAAAAGGTACATGGCTGGACGTTCCAACAACACGCTAGCCAACAATCAAACGTGCATTCCTTACTTTTCCATCTGTTCTCACTCCTAATTTTGACTTCGGCGTTTCTTTGTACCATGAATCCTCCCTAGTGAATCGTGTAAGCCAAGAACTAAAAATAAATTATGTTCTTAAAAAAAATATTTCATGTGAATGTTAACTTGAAAGATCCCTTCCCATAACACTATATACATGCTCAACATTAAGTTAGTCCGAATGGTAGTAAGTCCAGATCTTTTAAACAAGATTTTGAATTCGAATTTTATAGATAAAATAATATGATTAGAAAAGAAGACTCTACTATAAGTGATTTACCAAGTTTTCTTATAAGAATTAGTCATTAGCAAAATTAATATATACTCTGTACTTATGATATGATAATAAAAAAAAGGAAGCTAGCATTTTTTTTTTGTAATATTATATTTCAAAAGACTTGTGAAAATAGTAAATACTAAATAAAAATAATTTAATGCTGATAATGTAAATCAACTAGTTCATAATTATTCAATTTAATAAGTAGTCTCCAATTTTAGCCCTGCAGTTGCATTCATTATTCTAAGAAAAAAATTTATCATCCACAGTTGACCTATTAAACTCATAGCAAAATTGTATCTTATGAATTATATATATATATATATATATATATATATATAGCTCTCTTAAAAAAAATAATACTAAAAACGATTTGGTTACCTCTTTTGTAAGGGGAAGAATGAAGAGAGGGGAGAAATCAAAAGGCAAGATAAAGCAACAAAATTGAAGTCAAAGCATTTTCTTGATCAAAATTGACATCTAGATCCCTGGAATTAAATTTCTGCCCTTGGCAAAGCAAAATGCTTCTCACTACATTGTTTAATTATAGTACTTATGTACACTTCCTGTATCCTGATCCCATAAATCCTTCAACATACATTGCTACAATTAAACCTTATAAGGAGGAAGAATGCCAATAAAAGAGTATATATCATCTAAGAAAAAGGCCAAGTAAAAGGAACAATATGAAATCACATAAACCAACAATGAATTCTTCCTTGATTAGATCTCCAGAAGAAATGCCAAATCCTACTTGTTCTGTGTGGGATTTGGGACACTTGATGGTGCTTTCCTCAAGCTTGGCTCCACAGCTTTCTTGGTCTGTTTCTTGTTTCCACTTAATTTACTTGTACTTGTGGAAACAGAACCAAAAGATGAAGATAGCAACTTCCTTGGAAGACTTGTCTCTCTTGAAAATCTCTTCTCATGGTGGAGACAGAAAGTAGAGAACAAAAGAAGGTGAACAAGAACCAAGGCCAACACAGCAGCCAAAAGTCTGCAGCTGGTGATCTTCATGAGAAAAAAACTGAGAATGGTTTTAGCAAGAAGCTGTGTAAGATGTAAGAATACTACTAATAATTTTGAAGAGTTGGATCAGGCTAATAATATATGGAAAGGCATGTGCATGCTTTATGCACGTGGTTCCCCATTACTTGCATTATATCATATATGGTATATCATATTCTAAGGCAAAAATAAATTATTATTATTATTATTATTATTAGCTGCTTAGACAACAAGCATGTTGACATAGACAACTTGGGAGGGTTAAGGGTGTCAGTTTTCAATTAATGATGTGGTTATCATTATTTTCATTTTTCAGCATACAATTATCAAGTGAATGGTAAGTGGTAACAAGAATTTGATGGGTGGGATTGGAGGGGAAGGAAAGACAAATGCAAACTATCATGTGGAGCATAATTGACTAATGCTATTCATGACTATATTACAATCTTCAAACAGTCATTAAACTATGGATATTCATGTGATATCACATGTGATTCTGCACCAATTACCTTCTAAATCCATGTTCGCAGCTTTGGCGATCAAAACCATGGGTTAATGACTTTAATTAGTTTTTTTTTTTTTTTTTTATTCACCGGTACAAGATATATTCACTAAAGTAAAATTTGTTTCGTTTTATGATTACGTGGACCTGTGATATAGTCATAATAATATAGATTAGTAATGTAACTTTCACATTTTAAGTTAATTTTTAAAATTGAATTAAGGCTCATTTTAGAGTATATTAGGAATGTTACCTCCACTAGTGATATAGAGTTGAGTTAATCACAAATATAAATTCTAATACCTTTCGTGAGCATACTGTATTGCTTAATCATTTCCGATTTGTCATCTTTCACCACTTTAAAAATGCCATCATGTTTTCAGTACAATCATGTGAAAACCTTACACCTTAATTAGTTATATTATAACCTAGAAGATCTTCTTACCCAATTTTTGACACAACTATACTTAGCTAGCTTGTCAGACGCATTTGACAATACTGTTGCTCCCTTAAGATTTAAACTTTGGCAAGTTTTGTTTTCTTCCCTTGTTTCTTTGTACTCAAGATTCTTCTTGTTTTCCCGAGATTGGAAGATGGGATAAGTATAAACTAAGAAATTCAGCACTATGGAAGATATTTATTCAGTCCTCTCACACATGAAATTCAGCCCCGTAAGCCATTTTGAAGATTATAAATATATACTCACCACTCTTGTGAAAATATTTAGCTATTCTATCGTCCAATTATATACGAAGATTCAGATTATAATATATGTAATTTTTTTAAAATCTTGATTATTTAAATATGATCTAATAATATAAATTTATAATTCTCATCTATCTCTTATTTATTTATATATATATATATATATATATATAAATTATTTGATTACTTTTTTTTATTATTGTTCAATTTTAGTGAAATTATATACAAACAACTTAGGTAATATAAAATTATAATTTAACAGTTTAATCAATAAAATTTATATCTTATATAAAATTATTAACAATATAATAGTGGATATAAGTTACACTAATATAATAATTTGTATAAGTTATATTAGTATAATTTGATCACTCTCCCAAACTTATATATAGATAATTTTAATTAAATCATAAAATTATGTGACTTTTTTAGGTGATTATATTAACATTTAATAATTTTCAATCCTTACCTTTTATTAATATATATATATATATATATATATATATATATATATCCAAAATTAAGTACAAGATTCGTGTCACTAAGTCCTAGTGTGAAAGATAAGGCGCTTAGTTTGATTAGTCAATACCTACAAAGGCTACAATAATTTTTAAAACTAGAAGCCGCATATATAGTTCATATTTGACTGGTTCATGTGCTGATTGGATCTTGGACCAATCTTGTTTGTATAAGATTTAAATTTCCTCCATTTCCAGGGCTTTCATTCATTTATGAACAACACTTATAATTAGCATTTGATAGTGAAGCTTTCTTTAAACTTCTTCCATTATTGATTTTACCATTATTTCATACTATTGGCAAGACATGCTTACGTAGTGTTTTGATTACGAGACAACTTGTAGTACCTTTCACATGTAGATTAATTTGAATTGGTTTTGATTAAAAGGTCATCCGACTCAAAATTTAAAATAATATGTAGTTGAATTTGATTTGGATTTTTTTTAAAAAAAAATTGATCCCATCTGATGTAATAAAATATGATTTCTATTGGATGATTTAATTTTTATCGTATATTTTTTATAATATTTTAATTTGATATTATTAAAAAAATTTAATTTAAATATTGAATATTATTTTTAAAATAAATAAATTATCTTTTAAGTATAAGTATATTGATAACTTATTCTAAAATAAAGAATCCATTAATAAAATATGTTAATTAATCTATTAGTTATTTTATAATATAATTTTTTTTCTAAAAAATATCAATATATATATTCACAATAAAAACTAAAGATAGCAAAATATATATAATTTTACTATATTTATTGTATATAAAAAATATAACAAAATTATCAATAATATGTATATATATATAATAACTTATTATATTAAAAAAACAATTTAGTTTAAATTAGTTAGATTTTACAAATCTCATATAAAATTTAATTCAATTCAATTGTTTGAACAAGAAAATCATTCAAAACAATTTTAAAAATATCAATTTTTATTAGATTGATTTGTAATTTTATTTTGAATTGAATGGATATGAAACACGAGAAAATACGTGTTATATACGAATTTTGCATTAAGAACTATGATTTAGTGTGGAGTGCTTTTGGACGAGGAGTTGAACCCTCAAATGCTCGATAACAATATTATTTTTAATTTTTATCAGTGTATAGAAGTTGTTCTGCTTGCGACAATTGTTAAAGATTATCATCTTGTACCCTTTTTTGGTTGGAGTGAAAAAGAAATGAGTTTTATTTTATTTTCAATTGTTTGGTTTCTATATAAATAAAAAAAGAAAATAATAAAATAGTGAGTCCTGTGCAAAAAAAAAATGTTTTTTACCCATTTTAGAGAGAAAACGAGAGTGTTAGTTTATCATCCAACAAGATAATTATTCATAACTTTCTATTTCTATATTTTTATTTTTATTTTTTTTATTTATAAAAACCAAACACACTACTAAAGAGTTTATATTTCTCACATATCTTACTCAACATGTAAACTCCACAAATTGATTGATTTTATTGTTTAAAGGTATATATATAATTTTTATCTCACTTTTTTTTTCAATTAAATAAGGAAAGAAAAAGTATTTATGTTTCTTTTCTTCTATTTTCTTTCTTACTAAACAACAAAATTATCTCTTTCTTTTTTTTTCTTTACTTTCTTTCATTTCACTTTCTTTTTACTAACCAAATAAAGCGATAAATATTCATGAAATCAGGATGAGCAAAAGCAATACAAAACTTTTTTTTGTTTGAAATTAGATATTGTTGTGTTTGAAGTTCATTTGCCTTTGGTCTATTAATAATTACCTCGATCAAATAAGTAAAATTATTGTTACAAACAATTTTAGAAAGAATAAGAGGTAAACAGTTTTTCAATAATGTTAATTGCAGAATTTTTAAGGCTTTGCCAGTGTGAGTATTATTGGTTTAAACCGTTAGCTAAGTTTGTGCAAGGGCAAATGATTCTTCCACTGAAAGTGGTTCATCATCATGGCTCAAAGTCTGAGTTCCAATTTCATTTCTTCCAACCCTTCTAAATTGAGACTAAACATTTTCCATTAAGCCCAAAACTATAGTTATTAGTCATCAGAGCATAACTCTTTTTTCCTTATCAGGGGCATAACCCTTCATTTGTAATGTGTTATTGGTGGACCTGAGGGGCTTTGTAGTGCACATGTGGTGCATAGGCAACTTGGAGATCTGAATCAGAGGTCATAGAACCTCAAAACCCACAGGCCAATGAGAGGGAAAACTACAATGTATATAAATTTAAATAATTATTTTAAATAAAAGTACTTTAGAAATTTTTCTTTAATGAAAATATTTTTAGAATTTTTTAATTTCTTATCTCTTTCGATATATTATTTTATTTTTATTTTTAAATTAAATTTTAATATTTTAAAAATATATTAATAATTAAAAATAATTTTGTATGATAATATAAATTGTTTGTCATAAATTTAAAATACAATTTATATATTTAGAAATATTTATTTATTATTAAATTTAGTTATATAAAATTAATATTTATCCTATGCATTATACATGATAATAATATTAGTTACTTATCAAACAAGAATCTTGATCTAGATCACCTGTAATAAAATATGCATAGTTTATCTCGTAACAAGGTGAAATTACTATAAACATCTATTTCAATGTTTATTTCATTTTATGGTTTTGTTTTTATTTTGGAGAGTTTGTGCTTTTTTTATCAGTCAAAAATTAAAAACAACAAATTAAGATATGCTATACACAGTGTTAATGGCATCAAAAAATAAAAAATGAGTAAAAAATGAAGTACATTCATCCTAAATAATCAAGTCTTGAGTAGAAATAGTTGCTAACTTTGTCAGATGATCAACGCAAACATTGTCTTCCCTAAAAATGTGCTAGAAATGCAAATTTCAAGGACAGTTCTTATATATTTAATGTTGTAATAATAATCATATCATAAATAAATAAATAAACAAAAGAACAAGCACGATGGAACAAAGAAAAAAAAAGATCGTGTAGAAACAGAGCAAGGAAACTCACTCAGCCCCAAACACACTTCTCGTGACTGAATCAGAAACCCACCCAAACTGCTTCTTTGTCACACACGAAGCCCTTAGCCCAATACTTAGGCCCCCTGTTCTCTGGTGGTTTTGGGTTCATAATGTTATACAGTATTCGGGGTTCTTAATTTAACGAGGCCCATGATTTTTACTGTCTTCATGTTTGATACTTTGATCTTTGTGCTTCCCTTTTTTTCTTTTATAAAAATATCTTTGACAAAAATTAGTTCTACTATACAACGAAAATGAGTGTCCGTTTTGTATGTGTACTAAATACAGAACAAAAATTATTTTTTATTGTACATTTCAGTCAAAATATACATCGGAAACAAGTTTTCATTATAAATGAGAGGTTAATATCTTGTGTAAATTAACTACACTATTGAAACTATATTATAATGTTTTTTTATTTGTATGTAATTTTTTTATTTAATAACTTAATAGCTTTAATGAGTTAACTTGTTGAACTAAATATTAATTAATGTGGTTAATTTAGGAGCTTAATTTTTATTTATTTTAAATAATTTTAATAGTTGAATAGTTTGATAAATGAAAAATGAGAAAAAAATATTAAATAAATCAAAATAAGTCAACATAAACTTAAATAATACAAAATATCGATGATGACATATTACAAAATAAGTTAACATAACGACAGTGAATAATAATACAAAGTCAAATACCATAAGTAAGTATTTTCATCCTCTGATATGTAAATCTCATTATAATGCCTAACTGTGTGAGTGCCAATATGTGCTACATGGAGGTATAAGTATCAATACCCCCAATAACCATCATCAGATCAAGTATGACCTAAACTCTTGAGCAATTCTTTCAAATAAAGTCTACAAAAAGAAAGAATATAATTAACTATTGTGAAGTATTGGGTGTCGTTCAATACAATACATCAAGGAGATATATATATATATATACAAGACAATCATAAGACTAGCACAAAGTATACTAAACTATGGATGGTTGTCTCTAGGAAGCTACATAGGTACTCGTAGAGGGCTTCTCGAATAAAGTGCCTTTGTTGGGTGCCTCATGTATAAATAAGAAAGGTTGTGAAACCAATCCAAGTATCCATCATGCACACCTATGGATAAGCCTTAGGTACAAGCGGTCCTCTAATCTTATTGTTAAGGATGTGATCAAGATATTGAATAAATCTCGCATCACATACCTTGACAGAAGATACATGCTTTGTAATGAATTGTAGTAAGTAAGGAATCCCTTATATGTGCCTAAATTGTTGTAGCACCCTCTCAAGTAGATAGGCACATAACAAGGGGTCCAATTTGAGGAGTCCCAAAAAGTATGAGATATTATTGAAGAATCGCACCTCTCTTTACCTTTAATAAGGTGTCCAAATTACCTCTTTTACGTGTGACAAGTTTAATATTGTTCTAATGACAAACACGTCATTAGAGGCCTTCAACCATGTTTGCAAGCATAAGAAGCATGCTCAATATACGATGAAAGTCAATGGTCGGGAAATGCTCATATATTCATGTCTGTAAAACCATTAATGTAATGACATGACCTCTACAATGAAAACTAAACTCGTCTTGAAATCATAATGGTTCAATTAATTTGGAAAACTCTTTTAATTTATAAATGAAAACACATGTAAATTTTTTGCGGATTAATCATGTCACAATCAAACATGCATACTCGAATTTATTAAAAATACATTTTCATATCATGCATAGGTCATATAGATCCAAGTATCTAGTGTAATAGTTTATGTCTTGTGGCACTTACAAACCCCAAAAGAATAAAAGATACATCACATAAGTCTTACAAAAGGTAATGCTTAATACATCATCATAAGGGGAGGGTGGGTACAAAACCCACACACACCTAGACTAGTAATACACTAATCTACTGAGAAGGGGGTGGAGGAGACAATGGCTCCTAACGAGTGACTTCAAGATTTACTTGATGACGACATGGATGAGGACTAGGGTGAGTGGGGTCATGACAACAGATTTCAGTCACTTCTGCTTGAGTGAGGTGCGTAGGCCGACTCCATATGTCTCATAGGGGTAGATAAAAGTCCAATGTGGCATAGAACATAACTGAAATCATCATAGTGACACATGGTGCAAAGTTGATGGTGATGTTGTCGTAGTACCTAACATGCTCCAAGTCTAAATTAATCGTCCAAATCTCTCCTAGGCCCACCAAGGTCTCCATGAAGCGTAGGGAGAAAGTGTCCAGATGTATTTTGTTGAACAGTATGCAGAATCGGGACCAGTTCCTTAGTAGTCTCGGCATCTGCTCCCAATGACACGTCGTTCGAATCATCATAGTCACACATATGCAATAAGAAAAATAAGGATAAGCTCGCGAAATAAAACATATATATAAATAAAGCATGTCATAAGCATTCAAATAGAATAATATCAAATAATTTCAATTCATCCAATCCAAACTCTCAAATCAACGAACTAGACTAATCCTACTCCATGAAGATTCTAACTTTTGAGCGACCAGTCAAACATTTTTCCTTAACATAGTACACATGACTACCAAATCATCACAGCACAGCATGTGCCAAAGAAATCATTTAGGGAAATTCTGGAATCTGATCTATGGATGAGATAGGTGGTTTGTCAGGATAGGTATACATAGGTAGTGGTTCACCAAGACACAAGGTTTGCAATGGCCTGGGACCCTCCTCTTATACAACACCAGGCTTGGAGGTCCAATCTAGACAGTCAACCAAACTTATGTGACTACTCATAATGTAGTATGAATTACAAACCCACATACCCAGTATGTCTCATCATCAACAATGCATATATATATATATATATATATTGTTGAAAAAAATATATGAAAAAGATATTCAAATATGTGTGTATCAACTACATAACAGAGTCTGTTTTATATAGAAGTAATATAATAAATACAAATAAATATAGGAAATAATATTCTTATTTACACAAAATGATATGTCTAATTAAATAAGAAAACTAGTCCTAAATCATAAAAGAAGAATAAATCCTAAGAAATCATCTAGAATACTTTAAAATATTCTAAAATATAAAAGTGATATCATCAAATATTTTTCTGATTTTCCAACACTCCCCCTCAAGTTAAAGCTTACTAAGCTTTCAACCTGTTACAAGAAGAAAATTTTATTTTTCTATAAATAAAAAAAAAAACATAAAAATTGATTTCTATCAAAATAATAATAATTTGATAGGCAACTTAGAGATGCTGGAGAAGTTAAAGAAAGTTAGTAGAAATATAACTTAGTTAAAATAGTTGGAATATCCATCAGCCAAAGAAAAATTTATTGGCAAGTAAAGCAAAGTCCAACTTTCTTAAAACCACATTTGGAAGTTTCAAATTAGTAATATTGTTAATGAAAAAGAGTCATCATTGAAATAAACGTCGATGAGAGAGAAATCACACTAATATGATTCATGTGTAAGAAAAGAGTCTCCACCGAAATGATGATCGGTAAGAATGAAGTCACCACTAATATAATTCATATGTGATAAAATAGTCATCACCGAAATGAACGTAGGTGGGAAAGAAGTTATCATTAATATGATTCATATGTAAGAAAAGATCTAAAGCTAATGAGCAAAAGCTTAACCATTAAGCAGAAGCCACAACTCAAGGCTTAACCACTTAATTGAAACAAATATACTTGACCATCTAAAGACATAAGTAAACAAGAACAAATGCTTAACCACCATAAAGCGTAAGCAACAAAGTTTAACCATCAAGAGCAAAAACCAAACACAATGTTTAACCACTCAAAAACTCGAGGGTAAAACCAAAAGAATTTGTGGTAAAGTAGAACATAGCAAAGTCAGACTACAAAGATGCTTGCCATAAGAAAATAAATAAAGTAGGAAGAAAAACACTAGGCTATCGCATAGAATCTCATAACTGAATAATGCTATGTTTTGAACTTTCCAAAAACTCTAGCCCAGCAAAAAGAAAATTTTGCCCTTTTGTTATACTGAACATAGATTGTTCTTTTACAAGAACAACAACTACATTGATTTCTTTGTGTGTCAAACTTTTTGATTATGAGTACCTCATCATCAGACCCATTTAGAATAGGGACCATGTTACAAGCAACACCTCTTACAACTGGACAGAAATCCCTCTTAAAACCAACATATTTGGCATATTTCTCATTAATAGGGAAAACAACATCATGACTATCAATTTCTCCCCCGAATTTTGTTTTTAGAACTTCCCCAAAATTCCCAATAACAGCACAAGTACAAAACTGTTGTGGATGAAATGGGGCCTTCACAAGTAACAATATATTGATGTTCTCTGCACGAAGAGTCTTGTTCGTGCACCTCGTTGTCCCTACTTGCATTATTCTTAGTGGAGCATAATCCACCAAACCATTGGGGCGAACATCAAGATACTCTCTAGTCAACATTGTGGTCATGTTTCGATATTGTTCTCACAATAGGATAGTCTTACACACATCATAATTTTACTCCAAAGGCTCAAATTTCTTAAACTGAGCATTGAACCAAGTGTTGTTGGTACCTTCGGGGTATTTAAGGATCAATTTGCAATGGTCAATAATATGTGTAATGAGTCCAAGCCCCATGTTACCCACGCATTAATGAACATTGGACTGGAAATTAGACAAGATGCGGATTATTTTGGATTTGCGATCTGAAGAAAGGGAGTCTACGAAGAAAGAGGATTAGATGTAGAAGAGGAGGATGGAAAATAATGCAGCGACACACACCAGATAAAGAACAGTAGGTCGTTGATTAATGGAGGGTACCTGCTTGTGCTACCTTATTGGAGAGAGAATGTAATCTAGAAAGGCACGAAAAGAGATTGAAATTGCATTAGGTCTAGAATATGGCAAGGAACACCTTCAGTTTTCGAAAACGACGACATTTTTCACTTTGATGAACATTGTTGACTTGAGAATTTAGATGTGATGGAATTGGAAACGCAATGTATTAACATTATGTTTGGGTACGCGTTCTCTGGCGGAATCGCAGTGAATGAGTGATAAAATAGGTCATGGAGAATGATATCACTCTGATACTATGTTGAAAACAATAGATGAAAGAGATATTGAAATCCATGTGTATCAACTACACAACAAAGTTTGTTTTATATAGACTTAATATAATAAATATATGAGATAATATCTCTATTTATACGATATGATATGCCTAATTAAATAAGGAAACTAGTCCTAAAATATAAAAGAAGAATAAATCCTAAAAGATCATATAGGATACTTTAAAATATAAAAGTGATATCATCATATATTTTTCTGATTTTTCATATATATATATATATATATATGAGTAGTAAGTTCATTAAGTCTTACGAGTCATAGGTCTTTAAGAATTCACTTGAAATTTTGGAGTTATTTACTTTTTATTTTTAGTTAGGGTAACTTAATAGGAAATAACATATTTGATTTGAGGAAAGGAACTTCTTAAGGTTAATAAGTTTTGTCACATTGTAGGGACAAATTTTTTAGAGGTTAAGGGGGGGTGAAAAGGCCCTATGAAGTTTAGTTGAGGACTCCTTCAAAGAAGGTTCGATACAACTCAAAACATAAGGGTTAATGGGATTTGGTTACCTAGTGGTTAAAGGAAGGTAATGGAGAGGATACTTTGCCAAAAGGGTAAAGTATAGGCTAATAGAAAAATGCTCTAAATGGTAAGTTTATCTTTTGGATTTTATACTATAAATGGTAAGATAATTTATTATAAATGGTATTATCACTTTTTCCAAAAATGGAAGGCTAACTGATGCAATGCTCTTCGTTATAATAGTAATCCACAATAAAAATATGAAAGTTGTCGAAAAATTTAAATTTCAAAAGGTATAGAGGCTTGAAATACTGCTTTAATCATAATAAAAATAACTAATAATAATAAATCTCTCAAATAAAACAAAAACATTACACTCAAACATAATAATTTCTTATACAAGTCATACCAAGGTACCCAACAACACTGAGTATCTATTAACAAATTCGAACAATAAATACATAAATATATTCAGTCACAAACAACATTCATTCAACTAACAATTAACTAGCCTAAAGCCAAATTATACAAAGAAATACTAACTTTTTTAAGTCTTCCACGTCTCTTCAGTTTCAACACATCGTCATCCACATGTTCTAAAAACAACACTCTTAATGAGATATGTCATACCCCAAATCGGTCCGGCCCAGTTAACAGGGGTCAAAACCCCAGAGTCAACTCCGGGTCAACCCAGACGACCACCTTGACCCAATCAAACCAACCCGGATCCTCAGGAGAATCTAAGCCGAGACCGAGTCAACGAGTTCTCTCATCCATATCAGAATCCCAACTAACTCGGATCTTCAGAAGAATCTCAGCCGAGACCGAGTCAACGAGTTATCCCATCCATATCAGAATATCAACCGAGGCCGGATCCTCGGGAGAATCCCACCGAGGCCGAGTCCACGAGCCTCCAATCCCTATCGGAATCTCAACCGGCTTCGAATCCATATCCTGATCTCAACTAAGACCGAGTCAATCCTAGCCAAAACCCACACCTCAATCACCCACGATATTAGGAACCTCAACCACCCACGATTTCGGTTATCAAACCTGATAATAACCTCTGCCCAAGAGAAGTCACGACCCAAGCCTATATAAACCCCCCCGCCACGAAGTGAGAGGGATCAGAGAGGAGGAAAGAAAAAAAAAAGGAAAAACTGACGACTGCTAAAAGAAAGGAAGAAGCGCCCTAAGTCCAGGGAAAGGCAAGCCGAAATATCGGTCTACAAACGAGGCTCGTCCACTTTCGCCGACATCCGTGTTGGTCGACTCCCTTTCTCCTCTTAGAGTAGTTTAATATAATTTGTACTATCAAGCATGATCCTCCCACGACCCACTACCTAGCCTGATATATGCCGACCCGGAATGGAACCTAAACCCCCATCCAAGGCCGAGTACGTCTCGGCCTGAATCCCCCAACCGAGCACGACTCGGCAAATATGACGAGACCCAATGTAACCTAACCCCTACCTACCTAGACACCAGAACTACGTAGACTTTGAACCCTCTCTGCAGTAAGGCGTAGGCCTAGAGGCACACCTCTATCAAGTCGATGACCCCACACCCCACAACCGCCAAAATCCCTAAATGTAAGAACCCAAGAATATCACCCATATACAAACACTATCCCTCTCCCATACAGCTAACCAAGGGTAACTATCGAGTGATAGACATGCTTGGGGGCCCTTGTATCCCCTTTTGCGTGTAACCAACTCCCAAACCCATAACTCTGACGACAGACCTGCCTTTCCTTAGGTTTCCCTAGGTTCCAGAAAAACGTAGGTGGCGACTCCAGACAGCCGAGAGGCACTCGGTTGACCTAGGTGAAGAGAGCCGGCTATCCGTCGTGACATCAGGTTGCGACAAGATACAATCCCTGTGAATAAAAAGAAGTTCAAAAAGAATTCACAAATAGTATTTGTTCTCCGTTAGTGTGGCAACTGGAAACCTTGTCTATGGTACCTATAGATTAAATTTATAAAGGAATCATTTACAGATCAAGTAATACATTCTCTTACATATGTACTAAAAATAAAGGATTTTATAAGCAAATGATCTCACCCCAAAATATTTCATTATAATCAATTAACTCGACTCTTTTATTCTCAGGACTAATGTGAATCTCATATTCACTTTCTCCATTCCAGATGGAGGTATCACATAACCCATCCCAAATGCGAATATGTGATAGAGTAAGGTATCTCATTCCAAAAAAATAATATCCGCCTTCTCCATCTCGAATAAAGGTATCTCATTTCTCAATATAAACTTCATAAATAACATTATTTTAAATTAAGTGTAAGACATACATTACATGCATATAATTACAACAAATCAAAAGTATTCATAACCATATTTGTATCTCAAAAACATTTTGACTTATTGGTTCCTATAGATTCACTTATCGTTTTGGTCCCCATAACCAGTGTGAGTTTCTGACTCATAATGAATCCTAGGTTCACTTATCATTTTGGTTTCCAGAATCAGTATGAGTCCCAAGCTCACTATGAATTTGTTCCGGTCGGGTTAGACGACCGACTGGGCCCTTCCAAGATAGCGCCAAGGTGCGCGTACCATACGGGATCGTACATGCAAGCCGCGCTGCCAGGGTACGTACTCTGTCATGTCAGAGTAACGAGCGTCTGACATGTCAGGCGACATCCTGGGATCCAAGTCGCCAAATAACTTGTACTACCTGTACTATTTGTCTAGTGACGTGGTATTTGCTTGTCGTGACCCGTAGTGTATATATATAATCAGGATCATGGAGAGGAAGGATCATCTTTTTTCCCACGGGATAATCCAGAAAAGAACATTGGCGCCTACCGTGGGGCAGGTAAAACTACTCCCAGAGACCACCCGAAGAACAGAAGCGGAAACAACCATTTTTAGACTCCAACCATGCCAATAACAAGAAATCAAGCCAGCTCTACCAACGAAGGCGAAGAGGACACCTCACAGAGGCTGCTTCGCACCGTAGCCTCGCTAAAGGCACGTAGCGACGAACAATCCAGACTCAGCGCGGAAGTGGAGGAGAGGCACAGGCAGGCCGAGCAGCGCCACCTAGAGGCCATGAAGATGGCTGAGATGAGAGAAGAAGAATTGCACCGACAGTTGGACCGTCTCAAATCCACCGAAGAGCGCGAAACAGTGCACCCAGAAGCGGCCCTCATGCATCCATTCTGGGGACAGCCGTTTAGTATTGACATCGACACGACCCTGGTTCCCCCAGGATTCCGCGAAGTCGTGGTGGAACCCTTTGATGGAACTCAAGACCCCCATGCACACTTGCAGGCCTACCAAACGCAGATGTACCCTAGTGGAGCGAGCGACAAGCTCAGTTGTAAGCTATTCCCTGGCACCCTGAGGGGTGTGGCCATGCAATGGATGACGACGCCCCCCCGATCTGTCCATACGTTTAGCCAACTAGCCGGATCCTTCGTCTCCCAATTCGCTGCAAACAAGGCCAAGAGGCTAGAGGTGGCCGACCTGTTCGATTTCAAGCAGGGAAAGGGAGAAAGCTTGAAGAGTTACCTTGCTCGCTTCAACAATGCCACGGTCAGGGTAAACGACCCGGACCAAAAATTCTTCGTCAAGGCCTTCCAGAAGGGTTTGAGGGCTGGCCCCTTTTGTGATGCTCTAGCACTGCGTAGACCATCTAATATGGACGAGATCCGTGCAAGCGCCGAAAAGCACATTGAGGTCGAGGAGGACCAACTTCAACGAGCAGAACCCGACCGCCATGGCAATAGTCACGCCACGCTACCGAGGGATAACGCGGTCGACAACGCTGCCAAAGGATTGAAAAGGCCAGCACCTGACCGGCATACCGATGATCCAAAGCGCCATGTCAGGCCACCGATACCATTACGAGAGGCCGCATAGAGTTTTACCGCCCTAAAGGAGAAAAGGGCTCAAATCTTGCGCGAGATCTGCCACACTAGCCTTCTGGATTTCCCTCGGGACGTTAGAGGACGGTCCATGGGCCCTAACGCGGAAGAATGGTGTGATTTTCATCGAGTTGTAGGCCATTTGACGGAAGAATGTTGGACCCTACGGTCGCAGATTGGTGACTTTCCTTAGGCAAAACCATGATATCTTTGCCTGGAGCCCGAACGACATGCCAGGAATAGACCCCAAATTCATAAGCCATCACCTGTCGGTAGCAAAGGACGCCAAGCCGGTCGCTCAGAAGAAACGCAAGCAAGGAGAGGAGAAGAGGACGGCCGCGCGAGCGAAGACAGCCAAGTTATTAGCGGCCGGCTTCATTAGGGAAGTTCGGTACCCAACATGGTTGGCTAATATCGTCATGGTGAAAAAAGCCAACGGCAAGTGGCGGATGTGCACGGATTACACCGACCTTAACAAAGCCTATCCCAAAGACTGCTACCCGCTGCCGAACATCGACCACTTAGTGGATGGAGTCTCGGGTTTTGCCCTCCTAAGCTTCATGGACGCTTATTCAGGGTACAATCAGATCTGGATGCACGAGCGCAACGAGGAAAAAACAGCGTTCATCACCGACGACGGGATCTTTTGCTATAGAGTCATGCCGTTCGGCCTTAAGAACGCCGGGGCCACTTACCAGCGCCTGATGGATGAGATTTTCAAGGAGGTCAAAGGGACGGATGTGGAAGTCTATGTCGACGACATGGTGGTCAAGTCCAAGATGGCCGGCAGTCATTGCGAATCACTCGAGAGGGTGTTCAAGATACTCAGGAAACATCGTCTTCGCCTCAACCCAGCGAAGTGCTCTTTCGGAGTCCAAGCGGGAAAATTCTTAGGGTACATGCTGACGGAAAGAGGAATCGAGGCCAATCCCGAGAAATGCGAGGCCGTGATCAAAATGAGGAGTCCCCAGAGCGTGAAGGAAGTGCAACAATTTATGGGGCGAATCACCGCTCTTTCCCGTTTCATTCCGCGCCTAGCCGAGACCGCCGTTCTTATCTTTACCACACTTAAGAAGGGGGGCTATTTTACTTGGACCTCAGAGTGCGAGGAGGCTTTCCTGCGGCTCAAGGCTATGATGGCATCCCCGCCGATACTAACCCGACCGACCCCAGGTAACCCCCTCTATTTGTATATATCTGTGTCAAATGACGCTTTTAGTGCCGTGTTGGTCCAGGAGAGAGAAGGAGAATAGCAACCGATATATTTTATCAGTAAAGTCCTGCAGGGCCCCGAGAGGAGATACCAAAAAATAGAAAAAGCCGCACTCGCCTTGGTGGTAGCCTCACGAAAATTACGCCCATACTTTCAAGGACACGACATCGTGGTACGGACGGACCTCCCGATACGACAAGTGCTGCGAAAGCCTGATCTGGCTGGAAGGATGGTCGCCTAGAGCATCCAGTTGTCCGAGTTCAGCGTATCCTTTGAAAGGAGAGGCCCCGTCAAAGCTTAGGTCCTGGCCGATTTCATCACAAAACTAGCTCCGACCGACCATCAATCGGCCGTCGAAGGGGAATGGTACCTGTCAGTAGATGGATCATCCAACCATATCGGGAGTGGTGTCGGAATAGTACTTGAGGGACCAGGCGGGATTCTAATCGAACAATCGCTGCATTTCGACTTCAAGGCAAGCAACAATCAGGCAGAGTACGAAGCTCTACTGGCAGGGATGCGCTTGGCCCAAGAATTGGAAGCCAAAAGACTAGTAGCAAAGAGCGATTCGAAACTTGTGACGGGACAAGTCAACGGGGAATATCAGGCTAGAGATCCCCAACTAACTAAATACCGAGAACAAGCAGCAGCCATGGCCTCCATTTTCGAAAAATTTGCACTCATACACGTGCCCCGAGACCAAAACGAACGGGCAGACTTGCTGGCAAAGTTAGCAAGCACTCAGAGAAGGGGACAGCATAAGTCGGTCATACATGAAAACTTAACCAACCCAACCGTGAACCGCCAGGAGGTAGGAACCGTGGAAGAAGGAAGCACGTGGATGACCCCCTTTGTTAAATACCTCGTAGAGGACCATCTTCCAGAGGACGCACAACAAGCAAAAAGGATCGTGAAAGAAGCGCCGAGGTATGTAATGGTCGGCCGAAGTCTCTATCGGAGGGGTTTTCTTTTCCCTTTGTTGAAATGCGTGGACACCGGCACAGCAGAGTGCATAATCCGAGAAGTACACGAAGGTATCTACGACACCCACGTGGGAAGTAGAGCCCTGGCAAGCAAAATAGCTAGAACAGGGTACTATTGGCCGACCCTGAAGAAAGACTGCATGGAGTACGTCAGAAAATGTGATAAATGTCAAAGGTTTGCAGAAGTCCCCAAGGCACCCACCGAGTGCCTACATTCCGTCGTATCGCCCTGGCCATTCAACAAGTGGGGAGTGGACATACTCGGCCCTTTCCCAATAGCCCCCGGACAACTCAAATTTTTGGTGGTAGCAGTGGACTACTTCACCAAATGGGTGGAGGCAGAACCAGTCGGGACGATCTCGGCCGAAAAAATCAAACGTTTCCTATGGAAGAAAATTGTGTGTCGCTTCGGCCTGCCGGCCGAGATCGTATCGGATAATGGCACCCAATTCACCTCTCGAGTCACAACCAGCTTCTGTAAAGAACTGGGAATCAGGCAATCATTCACGTCGGTCGAGCACCCCCAATCCAACGGACAAGCTGAAGCGGCAAATAAAGTAATCTTGAGGGGCTTACGTAAGCGTTTAGACGACGCGAAAGGAAGATGGGCAGAAGAGCTCCCGCAAGTACTCTGGTCGTACCATACCACCCCTCACTCCACCACCCACGAAACTCCTTTTCGCCTGACCTTCGGAACCGAGGCAGTGATTCCGGTCGAGATAGGAGTACCATCTCCTCGAACCGCTCTGTATGAGCCAGCAGAAAACGAGGAAGAGCTCAGAGCTAACCTTGACATGTTGCAAGAAGTGCGAGAAATAGCTCATATCAAGGAGTACGCGGCGAAGGCTAGGGTCGCCAGCAGATATGACAGAAGAGTTATTCCTCGTAGGTATCACCCCCAAGACCTAGTTCTGAGGAAAGTCACGAGATCGTCAAACAGCAATAAGCTGACGCCAAATTGGGAAGGACCCTTCAAGGTAAAGGAAGAGATAGGAAAAGGTGCCTACCGATTGGAACACTTAGATGGTAAGAAAATTCCACGAACATGGAACGCTGCCATGCTAAGAATGTACTTTAGTTAAAATACTCAATCGAAAACGAGAACGTATCTCCTTTGGCCAGAAATCCCCAGGGCATCAAAGACCCGTAGGTGGCCGACTAAAACGAAAGTTGGCCCAGGGCATCAAAGACCCGTAGGTGGCCGACTGAAACGAAAGTTGGCCCAGGGCATCAAAGACCCGTAGGCGGCCGACTGAAACGAAAGTTGGCCCAAGGCATCAAAGACCCATAGGCGGCCGACTGAAACGAAAGTTGGCCCAGGGCATCAAAGACCCGCAGGCGGCCGACTGAAACGAAAGTCGGCCCTGGATACCCAAAGTACTAAAAAATCGTCACGCGCACAGAAAATAAGCGAATCACCTCAATCGAACTAAACGAAATCCCAACAAAGTAAACAAAGTCACAACACATCAAATACAACGATCAAAAGACAATAAAAGATAAATAAAACATACAATAATAGTTAAGAAGCAAACGAATCGGGAGAAGATGGGACCGCAACCAACCGCCCATCAACAATCTCCTTAAAAGGATCGACTTCGGAGATGTCAAGATCGGGATACAAGAGTTTAATCTGTCCTAAAGCACGACCAAAGCCGCATTCATATTGCTCTAAGATAGCACGCTCTTGTTCATTCAAAGCTTGATCTTTGGCTTGGATGACTTGATCCTTCGTCTTTGTAACTTGGAGCAATTCTGACTTGGCCGCAGATAACTTTTCCCCCAAAGTAGATAAAGATGCCTTTTGCAATTCATTTTCCTGCTTAAGGGCCTCCACTTGAGCAGATAAGTAACTGTTGGTAGTCTCCAAGTCAGATTTAGCCAACAACAGATCCTTGTTCTTAGTGAGGGAGCCTTGGAGATCCTCTTGCAGACGAGCGGTGGCATCCCTGTAGTTATTGATCTTTGCCTCTGCCTCAGAATGAGCCGTGACCAACCTGACATTCTCCTCACTAACTTGTGACAGACGGGAAGCCAGCGAATGATTATGCTTCTCAATGGAAGCAAACTCTATCTTTGCAGCCCGGGCCAACACCATGGAATAACCGGCATATTGTTGCAAAATTCCGAAGGTACCCGAAACACCAAGTCCCTCGACAGTGGATTTATCTACCGGAGAAGCCAGAGACCTATCAATAACCTCACAAAGAGGATTCGGGGGAGTCCATGAAAAGAGGCCAGATGCCGGGGCAATGATACCCACCTTTACTCGGTCGGTCCACTCGGGGGACGGCCTAAGTTCAACGTCCTGATCTTGGTCGGCCTCAGACAAGGTAGCCCGTTTAGCCGGAGGATCAGAGAGCTGATCAGCAGCGACACGCTTCCCTCCAGGAGCTGAACCCGTCTCGGTCGGTTGGGAAGAAACGGCAGAGGAATCCAACAGCACCACAGGTGGAACCCGAGCACTATCTGCTGATGCCTACTGAGCTTCGGGGTTGGCAGCAGACAGCGGAATGGCGGACGCTCCCACCTCAGACTCAACAGTTTGAGACATCCTCTTCTTAATGTTCTTAAGACGCTTGGCCGAGTACCCTGCATAGAAACAACGAAGAAAATACAAAAACATCAGTTAAAAGCAAGACTTAAGCAAGCACGAAGTATGAAACAAACCTCCGCCTTTGATAATATCGGCGCTTGAGAGAACGGGGAATTGGCTTAACTCTTTAATAAATTCTTTCTCCCAATCCTCTACTTCTGTCCAGTTCACTGTCACAAATATGGCCGACCGAGGAGTCCAATGGAGAGGAAAGAAGGGTTTTCCCATCCTGTCCATCAAAAGGTTGGGGCCAGTATCCCCCCGAGTCACCTTAAAGAAACGACTCTTAAAAGCTTTGTAACTCTCCAGAAATGGCTTGAATAACTTGCGCTTTGGCCTACTACTCAAGGAAGACCACCCGACCTTTTTGGTCTTGCGAAGGGAGAAGAACCAAAAAAATACGCCCAGTGATGGAGCCCGCCCTAAATCCTCGCATAGCAGTTCGAAAGATCGCACGAACGCCCAACTATTTGGGTGGAGTTGCGTAGGAGCAACATTCAACACCTGTAACACCAGTCTCTCAAAGTGGGTGAAAGGAAGTTTTACCCCTAGTTTTAGCGGTAAGGTATCGTAGAGGTAGAAGTGGTCCAACTCGCCCGGTGCTGGCTGGCTATCTACGGATTCGTCCGGCCGACACGGGATAACGTTGACGGCCCATGGCCCACGTTGGCATACAGCGGCCACCATACCGAGTAGAGAATTGGGCCGCGACAATTCGGACGAAATCTTTTTAACCTCGGGTTCCACCCAGGGGCGGTTACCTTCTAAAAGGTCGTCACTCGAATCGTCACGATATCGAATCTCGAAGGGGTAGCACTCACTGGAAGAAGAACCAGAAGTGGAGCTCCTACCCCCGCGATCAGAAGAGTCGGCCTCAGGAACCGACCCATCACAGGACTGGTTCCCCTGGTTATGGAAATCAGGGGCGCCTTGAGATGAGACTCCTGCGATGAAAAAAGCGTGGGTCAGTTCAAGACCCAAGCAAAGAAGGCTCTCCCCTCTCCAAAGAAGGGGAGAAGCACACAGCGAACCTACCCAGCGAACTCAGAAAGCGAGCAAAAAGGGAAAGAAAGAAGGATTGCAGAGAAGAAGACATCATACCTTGCATCGTCTCTGGCAAGCAAATGAGGAACGGTTTATGCTGAGGGGGAATGGAGGGGCTTCGACGAAAAATCGCTGAAAACGAACCAAAGAAGAAGCGTGAACGCTGAACTCAGGAGTAAAATCAGAGCACAATGAAAGAAAAGGAACGTTGGGAAAAAATAATACCTTTTTTCTCTAATCATTGCGCCTTCGCAGCATGGACTACGAAGCGACGCGCATTAGTGACAGTAAGAGAGAGAGGATGCACACGCGTTTCAAAGCAGGAAATTAAGGAGACAAGGGAAAAGGCAGACCGATGGATCCAGATGGACGAGATAAGGCTCGAAAGCTTAAGCCCTGACGGACTAAGCTTGAGGGGCTATGTTCCGATCGGGTTAGACGACTGACTGGGCCCTTCCAAGATAGCGCCAAGGTGCGCGTACCATACCGGGATCGTACATGCAAGCCGCGCTGCCAGGGTACGTACTCTGTCATGTCAGAGTAACGAGCGTCTGACATGTCAGGCGACATCCTGGGATCCAAGTCGCCAAATAACTTGTACTGCCTGTACTATTTGTCTAGTGACGTGGTATTTGCTTGTCGTGACCCGTAGTGTATATATATAATCAGGATCATGGAGAGGAAGGATCATTTTTTTTCCCACGGGATAATCCAGAAAAGAACAAAATCCTAGATTCACTTATCTTTTTGGTTCCCAAAACTAGTGTGAATCTTAAACTCACTATGAATCCCAAATTCACTTATCTTTTTGGTTCCCATAACTAGTGAAAATCTCATATTCACTTATCTTTTTGGTTGTCATAACTAATGTGAGTGTCAAACTCATTGTGAATCTCAGATTCACTAAGGTTTATGAATTTATATTCATGCAATAACGTCTCACTACTTCTCCCTCCCAGATGAAGGTATCTTATATCACATTCCATATGTAAATATGTTTAACAAATTACATGTCTCATCCCAGATGATAATATCTTTTATCCTATTTCCATAATAGAATGTTTACCATCATTCATTTCCAAAAGGTAATGACCAATTCTAATAATAATAAATTTATCATTCAATGACAAATAATTAGGTTCTCAAATCTTTATCACAATTAAACTATTCGTAAAGAGAAACAACTCTAATTGAATTTCGACAAACAACTAGGTTTCCTTATAATACACAATTTTCTTATCAAAACCCTAAAAGAAATATATATTTCCCAAAAATTACTAAATCAAACACAACAATTAGGTTACAAAAAAATTCATAAAACTTTGTTAACAAGAACTATAAAGAAATCAAAAATGCATATCATGGAAGTTTAAAAAGATGTTATTCTACTCACCTTGAACAAATGCTAAAAGGTTGTCTTCTTAGTATAGTGACGTCTCCTAAACTTCTTCAGCTCTCTCTTCCTTTTTTCTTCTAAGTGTGTACTAGGTTTTCTAATTGTAAAAGTAACTTCCTTTTCTTTCTTTCTTTTCCTAGTCTTTGTGCATGTGAATTGGTATTTTCTTATTTATTATTATTTTATTTTATTTTTAGAAATTATTTACTATTTAGATTCAAATACATATACGTTTACAATTTTCTTCTTGAATTTTGCTGAGTGGGAATGTGGAATGCTCACGTGAATCCCCTTTCTTTTTATTATATGTTTTATTTTTTCTTTTATTTTCTTTTATAACTACTAAATAATTTTAATAAATCTTATTATAACCATTTTTCATTTCAAACTTCATAACAACCTAATCTTTTTACTAACTAAATAAAGTATATAACTAAATAATTTTTTTTGAATTTTAGGATGTTACAATCGATGACTTACCTCAAAGTATGTGCTAACTGTCTCAAGAAACATGTAGATGACATTATGTTACTGACTCTCGGTATCTCTAAACTAGGAAATCCATTCCATCAGAGAAGGTTGTTACCTCAAAAAAAATGTATCAAACCGTTATGATCTTGTTTGAGACTTTTCTCGAAGAACGTGCAACTCCCATTTTTATCAAGATTTCTTACTAAATTTAAATTTAAATTTAATTTCATATTGTAATTATTTTTTAATCATTTAAATTAATCACACAATAACACAATGTTACAATTAACATAATTAACTATCATAAAACAAAAAACATAAAAGTCGAAGAAAATAAATAAGACATTTGGTACCTAAAGTAGAGTCATATATATCCTTTGATCTACCATATCTAGTGCATGGTCATGTTGAGCTAAATGTATAAAAAATACAAGGTAGCAACACCTTATACATACTCATTGCATATATGAATATCTCCTAAAATGTCTAGTAGTCCATGTTGCAAATGTAGCAGATAAAATCTAGTTACATAAACGATGTGCCTGACTTGGGACTATGCATGATATATCTCACAACTAATTAAATGGCATGTGTACTCCTCATGTAGTCCTATTGTGTGCCTCCTCGAAGTTAACCCTAAACATGGCCATTAGATAGTTGGGTGCCTATTCATAAGAACATGGGTCCCAATTACATGTAGTTGTAGAAAATATGGCACACCATCTAGATTGATGGTCATCTCCCTTACTATAAAGTGAAAGAAGCTAGTGTCCACGTGTCACCACTCAATAAAAGTATATAAAATGCCCTAATCCATTGTGTGATAATGTACCTATATAATAGTCTCCAACCTTCCCACGTATCTCCTCACCTACTCATTCTTAAGCAAGCATAAAATCTTTCTCCCAAGATTGACCACCTTCAGCTTCTTGCGATTCAATCCTTCCCATAACTGTAGGGCAATATGGTCTACAAAGGACCTTAAGATAGAACGATCCTTTGGATCGCCTAGATAAGGAGATCCAATAGTTCATGGCTTAAGAACAGGTATGTAGGGCTCATAAGCCACATGTTCTTGTGGAGCGCCAATAAGCACCACACCCCTTACCTTATATCGTACACCACATTGCACTGCATCTTTATGCTTAGGAGTTCAAGTAGTAGGTCATAGGCACTCAATTCTATCTATATCAGCTCTCACTATACCTCCTTTACTTGTATTTGCCCTAGAAGCAATATGAACTATAATATATCATGTACATCATATTATACCTATACTAGTAAAAATGAATAAAGTAAATGAGTAAAGTTTAATAATATAAAAAAAAATGGTTCAAACACACAATGAAAACAATTTTTGTTGTGCATAATACAACTTGTTTTTGTTGATTGATGGGAATAGAGAAAGCAAAAGATAAGACAACAACTCACCTAGGCAAAGAGTAGAATAGACAAAGAAAAGCACTGAAAAGGAAACGCGAAGATGAAGAAAAACACATAGACTAAAAAAAAGGAAGAAAAAGGAGTTTAGGGGTGCAAAAATGGAGAAAAGAGAAGAGGATGGAAGGGAAGGAGTTTTAAAAGGGAAGAGGGAAGGGGGTAAACAAACAAGGGTATTTTGGGTATTTTAAAAATATAAAATATTAGGGGTGGAAAGATGAAAAAAATGGTGTAAAAATCATGGGCCTTCAAGGATTTTAAGTGTAGGTTGGTTGTAGTAAATTATTTAATTAATATTTTTTGTTGATACGTGAACTTTACAGTTAAATAAAGTGTAGGTAACATGTTCAAGTATGGGTACATAGATACACAATGAGTACGAAGATTAAAGTTGTTACCCATACAGATATGAGGTCTAGTAAGAATTTTTTTTTCAAATGTGAGTAGCAAACCAGGTACTGTAGTACTCTACCTAGACTCTACTCATTGATATCTTCATTGATCATATGCTTAAATGGAGAAAATGATTCCTTTTAAGGTTAATTTGGTTCCTATCATGTGGGATTCATGTAGTCTAATTAGATGTCACTTAAATACTTAATATATTAACTTAATATTTTTAATGATATTACTTAACAACCCTAATAAAAAATCTAATTAACTCCACTTGACTCACCTTATAATTTAATGAATGAAAAAATTAATGATTTACTTGTCTTGACATGCCTTTTATCACACACATTTCATTGTCCTTTCAATTAAAGAAGTTTGATTTTTCCTTTCTTCCAATAATTGATTGTGTTATGATTAATTTAAAAATCCCATTAATAAGTTGGTGAAGATGATCATTAAAAAACATTTGACATATCTTACTATATGTTTTTAATTTATTTTAATAAAACAAAAGTTTGATTTTTATATTTTTAATAGGTTCGAATATTATTTTTAAATATCACAGGTTTATATTTATTTTTCATTCTTTAAATCACATAAATATTCGATAATTTAAAAATTAAAGACCAATAGAGGTAATTATATGAAAAAACAATAAATAAATTATAATTTATTAAAATAAAAAAATCAAATAAAATTTAGTAATGCTTAAAACTATTAAAAATTATTTAAAACTTTTAACATATAAATATAATTTAATAAATGCATTTTTTTTCTTGATCATTTAAGGCATCGACATTTGCATAAATTTATTTAAAAATACACAATACTAGTTGTGAATGATGTTGGTGTTTAAAATGCATATTTAGATATGTGTTTTCGAAGGTGGTGTCTAGGTGAAGTACCCAACTTAATGGTTAATGGTACACCGGTGAAGCATTAAAATTCACAGTTAGATATATTAATTAAAAATTTAATGGTTGAGATGGAAGACCAGTTACCTGTAATTATATTTTTAATCGATTTAAGAGGTTATGTTTTTTCTTCAACTCATCACCACCATATTCTTTTGCTAGTGATTTAACACGATGCCTTTGGCAGCTCCTCATCGAAGAAGAAGAAGAAGCTCTCTGAGAAGAACATTCGATAATGCGGCATGCGAAGGACAAAAAGATGCCACTGGCGCTGAACGGAATTTTATTTTTTTTAATAATTTTTATATTTTTTTATTCTTTCCATAAAAACCTACTATAGCAGGTGATTTTAGTGTCTCACCTATGTACCATTAACTTGGGTATTTCACCTTACACATCACCATTTTCCAAGAAGAATCCACGTCTAATGCAAAAACTACTCTAAAAAATTTATCGGTCTCTTTTTTATTTGACATGAAAATAATAAAGGACATGCACCAAAAATGTGTGTCAAAACAAACTCTAAAATTAGGAGGTACAGTTGTGGTCAGCTGTATGTCCCTCGAAAATGGGTAACTTTTCACAATGATTGAAAATTAATGATGAAAGCAATTGATTTGTTTGTTGAATTTAATTTAAATGCATTTCCCATATGAAATATTTTTATGTTTTTTTAACTATGTATTATGACATAGAATAGAATAAGTTTATTAATTTTTATAATAATTATTTTAAAAGTTATCCTTAATATATTTTTAATAGATTAACAGTATTAATATTTTTACACTTAGAATGGATATAAATTGAAATCTTAGGATTTATTTGGAATGAGATTTAATCGTAAGTTTCAAATTTTTAAAAACTAAAATTAGATTTTAGTTTTTAAAAATTAGTCTTAATTTTTTTTTGTCTCAAAATAAACTTGTTTTGAAAGTTTTATATAATGTTAAAATTAATTTAATGATGTGCTTGTGTAGTGGTAGCAACAATGACAACAATAATAACAATACAAATAATTATAGTGACGACGATGCCAATAATAATAGTGGTATTAGCAATGGCGATAGTGTCGATGAGAATGATTGGGTGGTAGTAGTAGTGATAGCAAAGTGGCAACAATGTTAGTGGAGTGACAATGTTTGTAGGGATAATAGTAACAACAATAGTGGCGACAATCATGATGTCAATAGGGTGGTATTAGTCGTCCTGGTGGTAGTAGCAATGAGAAGGACTATTGGGAAATGTAGTGAGAATATGGTTTTTAAAACTAAAATCCAAATTTAAAATTATTTATTCTTTGTTTTGAAAATAAATGTAAAAATATTTTTAAATTTAGTTAAAAATAATTTCAATTACATTTTTGTCAAGTTTTGTTTTTAAAATTGTAGTTGAAAATCAAAAACCATAAATTCACAATCATCCCAAACAAACCCTAAAGACTCATTTTAGGTTAGTTTTTAATTATAAGTTTTAAAACTTTTTAAAATCAAATTTTAGTTTTAGTTTTTTGGTTTAAAAAATTAAATTTAGCTCTAAAATACACCCACTTTGAAATTTTTCTATTTTGTTAAAATTAGTTTAAATGTGTGTTTGCATGTTGGTAGGAATAATGATGATGGTCACAACAATTATGGTAACAATGATGCTAGTGATGGTGGTGACAACGATGACAGTAATGATGGTAGTAGTAACGATGATGATAGTGGTAATGATAGTAATAATGGTAGCGGTGGTGATGACAATCATGTGGTAATTGTGGTGACAACAACATTTTGATAGTGACAACGATGGTGATGACAATAGCGTTAGGTGATGGTGATAACAATGATAGCAATATAAAAAATAATGATTATTAAATGGAACGAGAGAGTATTTTTTAAACCAAACACCAAATTTACACAACTTTTTTTTATTTTAAAAATATATATATAATTATTTTTAAATTGAATTAAAAATCACTTCAATTTTATCTTACTCAAACATATTTTATTTTAAAAACAAAAAATCTGAAACTTGCGAACATCTAAAACTGAGTCCTGAATGTTTTGTTTGTTTGAAAAGAGAAAAAAAAGATAGAATAAAAAATTTAATGTCTTATTTTGTAATCACCCTTTTATTATTTTTCTAATTATATAAAAGAAAATGTGTCATTATATATGTTTTTTTTCTTTTTTAATTAAATATAACGTTAAGCGAAACCAGAGAAACACACGTAGGAAACTAAAGTATACGATTAAAAACCTCATAATTAATATTATACTTTATTCCAAAATTTATTGCACATATACTTAATTTTATTATAATTTCATAATTTCTAACATATTTTTTAATTAATAATTATAAATTTATTTCAATTTAATTGAAATATATTTATTGTATAAACAATTTGATATTATCATTTAATTATAATTTATTATATTATTAAAAAATATTAATTTTTATAATAGTTATTAAATTTAATTAAATTTTATGGATAATAAAAAAATTACACAATCATCTAACAATAATATATAAATATTTGATTAATATTTTTTATGTTTTTATAATATTATATTATTTATTGTATTTATATTTTTTTCTTTCTTTCTCTTTTTTAAGTATTATATGGTGTTTAAGTATCGAATAGAAAAGTTAATAATACATTTTTTAACATGTCTTTTTAATATATTCTTGATTATTAGTTAAAATTTATTAAAAATTATATTTTTTTAATTTCACTCTTTATTTAATAAATTTCGATTTTGATAAAAAAATATTGACATTTAAATTTTGTGCAACATTTTATAAGAATAGAATATTAATATATTTAATCTAAAATACTAATTTAATATAAGGAATAGATTTTTTTAATAATATTATCACTATATAAAATTCTAATAATTCAATTTTGTTATCATGATAATAATTTTATTTTAAATTTAGATTTAAAATAATAAATAATAAGATTCAAACCCTCAAGAAGATCTAATTTTTTTTATTGTAGATAATTCATTCTCTTTAATATAAGATATAAATGTAATTTGTTATCTACAGAAGTACTTTTTTAATAGGTTACAAGTGTAGTGTACGCATAAAAATCAAATATAATTATTTTAAAATATGAAAAAAAAATTAATAAGATTTAAAATTGATTAAAACATGAATATTGTTTTAATAAAAAATAAAAAAATAAAATAATTTAAAGGCAGAAAAAAGAATTATAAAAATATGTTTTAGCGATGGTGGTGAAGAAAAGGCACAACAGAAGCACCCCACCCTCTCCCCGTCATTGCTCGGGTTCCAACAAACGAAACCAAATCTATTTCTCTAATCACTTTTCGTGTCGACAAGAGTATAGTATTTTACTCGTACGAGGTGCACATACATACATACACACACCCTCTGACCCTGTCCCTTTCTCTCTCAAAACTAACAACTAAAACCCATTTTCTTCTCCAAAACCTTCGACCTTGTCTAACCGAAACGCGCTTCTTCTTCGCTCTCTCACCTCTCCCATTGCCCCAACTTTTACGCACTATCAAATCCCCCGCGGTACTGGTGAGCCCCTTTTCCTCGTACTCCATCGAAACAACATTTTAGGGTTTTCTTTTTCTTACCACTTAGAGCCTGTCGAATATGCTGTCCAAAAAAATTGATTTTTATTTTGTTAATTTATATATCGATTTTGAAATTGTTGGACGTGGTGTCTACTGTCTCTTAATTGGTCGTCGTTATGTCGAAGATAATTTGGTTTAGGAACTTTTCTGAAATTGGGTACTGTGACATTGATGCACACAATGTGCCGCTAGGGTTTAAGTTTAACCCCTTCTTTTCCTTGCGTTGGCATTTTCAGAAGATAAAGCAAAATTTTTTAATGCAGGGTGTGTGGATTTTTCTGGCTTGTTTTACCATGTTAATGTCAATTATGTATATGGATTTGTGATGATTGGGATACTGAATTAAGGGTAATAGGAACCGTTCTGTTTGTTCTGGGGCATTTAATTATTTTGTAGATGTGTGAAAATAGAGCGTGGTGGCACATATTACTGCGGACAAATTGTTACTGAGGTCAGTTTTTGGTGGTGTGGGGTACCGAGACTGTGGAAGTTGGTAAATGGACGAAACTTGAACTAAGTGTGGAATTGAATGGGAATTCTTTGTTTGGTAGCACTTGTGTATGGATGCTTGAAATTGGAATTTTCTAGCACAGGTTATATGAGGGAATTCTTATTGGGATTGATTTTTTAGTGGCATGCAGTGTGCTAAATGATCGAGGAAGCTGATAAGGAGCCAAAGCAGGTGTTGTAGGTGTTGTGAGGAACTAAGTGTAACAAGAAGGTTATGGTAGGTGTTTTAATCTGCAACCCTAATGCATGAAACTTCTAAAGGAGTTTTCCAAAGCCTTGTACTTGCACCATATTTATATGTTTTGAACTTTGCTCCATCAAAATTGTTTCATTGTAAAGTAGGTGTTGTGTGTGAACGTTGAAATTTGAATGCATAGAAACCTGGTCACTTTTTCTGGTGGTGCTTTTCATATGCTTGTAAATTGAATTATATTTTTAGACAATAGGCTTTGTCAAAACTTGGGAATCCAGTGGAATCAATCATTTTAGAGTTGCTCAAATTGTTAAATAAACTTGAAAGTGAAAATGAAATAGATTGAAAGGAGGAGGGAGGGAAAGATAATTAATTGTGCATGACCATTGACAACATTGGAAAAGATTATTTAAAAAGTCAAGAGTCCTCTGTTTGTAGAACCAAGAGATAATTTGTGTAACCAGCATTCACTTATAAAATCTTTTCTTCCAATGTGTGAATCAATATCTTTAATAAAACTTTAACTTGGAATTTGGAAACATGTCATTGTTGTTGTTAGATAGCTGTTAGTTGTCAATCTGTTATATTAGTTAATTAGTTAGTTGGGACTGGGATAATTAGAGAAATAAGGCATGTTTCCTATAAATAAGAGGAGAGGTGGAAAGAGAGGGTATCTTGTCATTTGTGAAAGAATTAGGGCCTTTGGGCATTGGGAGGTGTAGACCCTTGAAGTTCTGCAAGTTAGAAAGTTCTCTTTTTACAATTCTGATCCAGTTCCTATCAGTTGTTTCTTATGTTAAGTACCTTTTCCATAAAATGATTTTGGGTACTGATGATGATCTTTCTCCCTCAGATCAAAATAGAGTTCTGAGAGGTAGCAGTGTTACTGGCAATGAGTAGTTTCTATTCCACACTCTAAATTGCATTTTAACATGGAGGCTCAAATTCATCAACTTGAACAAGAAGCTTACTCTGCTGTCTTGCGTGCTTTCAAAGCTCAGTCTGATGCTCTTACTTGGGTATATATTTTCAGTTCCCTCCATGTATTTTTTATTATCTTTGTATTTTCCTGCGTTGAGGATTTATGTCCTGTATTTTATTTTATGTATTCATCAGGAGAAGGAAGGTTTGATAACTGAGCTTAGAAAAGAGTTGAGGGTTTCAGATGATGAGCACAGAGAGCTTCTTACAAGGGTTAACTCTGATGAAATAATTCACCGCATTAGGTATTAAACTATTTAAATAGTTGCAATAGTGTAGTTTCTCTGCTTCTACTTTAACAATGTTATGTGATGGAAAATACAATCCAGGGAGTGGAGACAAACTGGCTGTTACCAACCTGCAAGGCGCAGCACATCTCAGCCTGTTCATGACATTTTACCTAGTCCAACTGTTTCAGCATCGCGAAAAAAGCAGAAGACATCCCATTCGGTACCACCTTCTCTTGTATACTATGTGATGTGATGTGGGCTTTAACAGCACATTTTAGTATTCATATTCAGTGCTGCAATTGTAGGGGGTGCTTTAGGATCCAGAACCCAAAATCCATAATTGCAGTGCACTTAAATTCTTTGCTTGATAACTACAAAAAAAGATATATTCATGTACATTTGGTTTTTAATTTTCCACCAATTTTGGCACCAGGGTCAGTCATTGCCTGCTTTATCTTCAGTGAAGTCTGTACAGTACAATTCTGCTGGACCTACTGGAGGTAGGCATTTCGCAAATCGCCATTCCAGTGCTCTTGCATCTAATTCACCTGCCGAAGCGGCAGCCTTTGATCCATTGATGGGAAAGAAAGTTTGGACTAGGTGGCCTGAAGATAACCACTTTTATGAGGCTGTCGTAACTGATTACAACCCTGCTGATGTATGTTTAGATCTTAAAATAGCTCTCAAAATCCCTGATTATCGCATATTTTTTTACCAGGTTAACACCTTTGAGTGCTCACTAGGCCAATTGTCTTTTGATGTTTAGGTGGCTTATGTAGACATGTCTAATTTTTTTTCCTACATGCTAGATGCCTTTTCCTTTTTTGGGTTTGGTTTCCCCATGCACAGATTACAGAGAATGAAAACTATGCAAAGTTTTTTATTTATTTCATTTAGGATAAATGTGTCTCTTTATTATCTACAACCTCTTCAAGTATATCAAGTATATATAAAAATATTCACCCTTTCATCCAGATGGAAATAAAGAAGTAAACCTGGAAGTGCATGGCAGCAATGTATTGAATTTTTAGTAAATTTTTATCCAATTATTTTGGATTGTGTTTTCCTTTCAGGGCCGGCATGCTTTGGTTTATGATATTAACAAAGTAAATGAGACTTGGGAATGGGTTGATCTCAAAGAGGTATTTATTTCCTATGTTGTGCTGCATATATCGGAGCAGTAATTAATTAGGTTTTAAACTCTTAACAGTTACCATTGAGTGAAGCACTAGAAAAAAAAATGTTAATGAAAAGATTAACATCAAATAATATGAAATGACTAAAAAATATAATACTTTTAAAGATGGCAACAATAGATAGTAAGCAAATGATTTTTTGGCCACTAGCACAGCCTTCCTTTAAAATGAATCTAGAAGCCGAGTTTTATATGTATCTAAGTACCAATGGACGCTGAGAACATATTAAAGGGTAGCAGAATGATGAGTGGAATTTGCAGCAGCAGTGCCTCATAAAAAGTAGTTTGAATCCTCTTATCAAAGTATCTGTTATTATGGCCCAACACTAAAGCTATTTTATCCATTATCTTTTTATTGGCCTTTAGCTCCTTTTATCTTGCCTTGGTACCCTGGCTGAAACATCATACTCCAATAGCTTATCTTCGGTGGTGTGTAACAATCACCATCTATGTTCTATCACAACTGTTAGATGAGGGTGATATTTAAATTATCAAGTGTGAAAAGGTATATAATCAATGATTACAAAAGCTGGTGAATACATGCTCTGGCTCTTGAAGGGTGCACCGTAGAAGCCAGTGCTGATCTTCCCTGATCTTGTTTATTTAGTACCAGTTTAGAGTCAAATGAATCATTTTCCTTTTGTGCCACATTTATTATCTCTTCTATGAACAAAGATTGTGGTTGATGAACATTACAACAACATCCATTCGTTATTTGAACATAAACCAAAAGAAACATGCTGACTCAACATCAGATCAGAATACTGTAAAATATTTGAATTCTTTATTGGATAAGATTTGGGGGGTATTGAGAATTTTTTTAATTAATGGAAAAGCTTTCAAACATTAAGAAAATATTTCATAATCTAACATAGGTTAAGATTTAGGATTCTTTTTATTATAAGAATTCCTGTGGTTGTGTTGTTTGGAATCTTTCTTAACATGGTTTTTGGACTAATTTGAGTTTTGGAGCAGTTGAACCCTAATTTATGTTAATTTCCACACTAGCAATGTTTGTTGGGATATTCAGTGTCTTCAGACTTATAACTTACAATTTTCTATTGATTGCAAGTTTAAAATAATGTGTCCCAAACTCCTTATTTGAGTGATAATTTGTGCTTATGTGCATACACCCTTGTACATTCTGAATATATAAGCTGTTTGTGCAAAATAAATCATTCTTCTTGTTATGCTACAAGTTGCTGATTTAAATATGGTCAAAATAAATGCAAATGATTTGACTATTTCTATCCCAAAAGATTATGTAACAACAACCCAAGTAGATATAAGTCGTCGAAATGATCTCTCATGTTTTTTGGATAAATATGCCTTATCAATTACAGATCTCACCTGAGGATATAAGATGGGAAGGTGAAGATCCAGGCATACTCCATAGAGGTGGACATAGCGGGCAAGGTCGTGGAGTTAAGAAATTCTTTGGCCATGGTGATTCTTTAGGTGCAGGAAGAGGGAGAGGTCATCCCAGGTTTCGAGCCAGACAAGAATTTCTCCCACCACAAAATGGCATTGGAAGGAGAGTTTTGGATCACGACATTGAGTTGCTGAACACAGATTCACTAGTTAAGGAGGTAGATATGATATGCCTAAGCAACCTCGTTAAAACCAAAAGAAAAACAGGGAAATTCTTTTAATCTTTTATGCATTGGTGTTATAACAGGTGGAAAGGATTTTTGCTACAAGTCCTCCAGATTCAATGGAGCTTGAGAAGGCAAAGCAAATGCTGAAAGTAAGTTCAAGTGTTCAACAATCATCCATCATGCTCCATGGTTATTGTTCATACTCTAATTATTGCTTGAACTGTTGCATAGGAGCACGAGCAAGCACTTGTTGATGCCATTGCAAGGATTGCAGAAGCATCTGATGGTGAAAGTGGTAATAATTAGCCGTCTGCATAATCATGCTGCATCCTGTTGTATATTGGAACTCTTTCTTTTTCTTTTTTGTAATTGAATAAAATTAATATTATTTATTATAGCATCTTCCACAACAGATTTCAGCAATTTTCTAACCGGGGAAAAACCATTTATGTTTTTCTTCATTTTGGATCAGAACAGTGCAAGGATTTTTTAAACCAAGAAGAGAGAGATTTAGTTACGAGAGTAATTAGGGCCTCTTATTTTAGTTAATGCTTGGATTATAGCTTATTTTGAGAAAATAACAACTTGTTTAATTATTTCATTAAGAGAACTTTTGAATAAAACAACTATTTCTCATAATTAATCAGTGACTAAACAAGTGTTAGGCTTGTTTGCACAATTGGTGATCCCGGTCGCCACTAATATTCTAGGGATTAAGCACAATCGAAGTGTGTTGTATGCTCATCACAAAAAATTATTAGGATTGTAATTGTGTAACTATTTACTGTGCCTCATTTACAGATGAAGAACAACCCTTCTTGCAACATGGTCAATTAATGGACAGGGGATAAGAGCACAGGAAACATCAACTGCATGTTGGAGGCAATCTATCTTTGGAGATGATTTTTAAGCTCTCATGAAGTTTCATGGAAGTCCAATTTTGGATGAATGCATAATCAACTTCTGCACTTGTAGGATCCAACCGCTTTAATTGGCCAAGATGGTCTTCTTATTGATGCATTTTTCTGTCATTTGTCTTTCTTTCCCCTCCTGACTCTTACCTCATGTACGAGACGATTTAGAATATAGAGAGCCTCATATTATCACTTGTCAGGCACATCAATTTTTTTTTTAGTCTGCATGCAACTGTAAAATACTATAAATTATTTTTTTTGTCATGGAAACTCAACAAGAAATGAAAACACATGGTTTGATGTATTCTCTTGTTTGACTTGACCTTGGGATATGACTTTTTAACGAACACTGTCAACATCTTCAATACTTCCTCCCACCCCCAAACCATTCCTGCAAACACAAAACAGGGACTCTTTTAAGAGTTGTACAATGATCAGGTATACCATGCAAGGATCTTCCATCTCAAAATAGCTTAAAATTGGATTGACAATAATTTGTGCTTGTAGACAAATTTTTACATTTGTAACAAAAACCATTAAGGGTATTCCTAAACGCGTCCAATAATGTCCAGTATTTGATTAGCTAAGGCTTGCAGTCGAAGATTATGTACCTTAACCCACCATAAGCAAATTAAAAGAGAGCTTTACTGCGGTAGAAACATGAGAACGACATTGTACCATTATATTTTTTCAACACGCACAAGATCACTTTTGCCAAGATCATTTAAAGCTTGTTTGTTTTACACCAAAAAGTAATTCCTCCCACATATTATTATGTAAAGGTAAGCCATTCATTTGGATGCATTTCCTAATTTCGTTCAACCATAAAATATTATTTTAAAAAAATTAATTTTACTCAACTTTAAAACAAACAAGCTCACTTTAAAATAAACAAGCTCTTGAAGATCTATTTTACATATTGTAACATATGTTTTAATTTAAAACTTACACTGATATAAATTTGGGCACACTCAAGGATTCAAGATCAATTTTACCAAAACAAATGGATACTCGTTGTATTTGATAGCTTTGAACTACAATAATGCATGTTTACATATTAAAATTCTTAGGTAATATTTTATTTGTGATTCATATTTTGAAAAATTATCCAAAAAGTTCACAACTTTGGGAAATAAATTTTAAAGGAATGAAAATGTGGCTCAGTTTTATGTCATTCCATTTTATGCTGTTATAAAGCCATTAAATTTCGCTGCATCCCTTTGGATGTAGACAATGCACATAATAGCAATCTAGATTTATGAACTTAAGTAACAATGGGTACTAGCACTATGACTCAAATTACCTGGGAAACTTGAACCTATGCTACTAACTAAAGCTCTATGATATGAAAACATGAAGACTTTGTAAACCACCAACAGACACATTGGATGCCATCAATGTCCAGAAAGATGATTGACTTCAAAGCCTAATCCTTATACCCAAAGCTAATACAGCAATTAAGATCCTTCATCATTCTATAGAAATGCTAATCCTTTTTAATCTTTGCTTCCTATTTGGCGAATTAGAAGGATTGTTATTCTGCTTTTTTTTATGAAGATTCAATACTTCTCCTCTTCTTCCCTTCCCCAAAATAATAACAATAATAATGAAAAGTAAATAACTATGCTCACCGAAACGCAAGAATCAGTCCTACTCCTGCATAAGGCATTGAAGCCTCCCACAAAAATCCCTAATTTCCACGTAAATCCCTCTTAACAGCAGTTCCAAGACTCTAGACTGGGATCTTGTACTAAAAGGAAAGAGGATAAATTTAGTTACTCACAGAGAAAGAATTTTTTTGTTCTCTACGTAGAATTTGTACTCCTTAATTATGTCAATAAAAAACTAGTTAAAGGGATAGCTCATACAGATGAGGTGGGGCGCTTTCTATAGTGCAGTGTAAGGGATTACATTTGCTCCAAAAGCACCCAAGAATTTTTCGAAGAAAAACAGCATTGGAAGAAGAGTTTGATCTATCATCAAACAGAAAGAGTGCAAATTAGTAATTGATTGACGACTACCTTGCCATTGCTACAGAGAGAAGTTATCAAACGGATACGATGGATTTTCTTGGAACCTGAGCCTGTCAAAAAGATATGCAAAGTTGACACATCAAAATTGAAACAGTGGCCAAAATCATTATACTCAGTATGATGAAGTTGATTCTGAATCTAAAGGATACTATTATATGATAGTTCACATTACTCCAACCCTATACCTTATTTAAGTAAATCAATTTTCCTGTCACTTGGACCAATGCTAGGTGAAATTATTAGGATTAAACTATTCATTTGTTCTCTCTAGTTATATCCATTTTAAGTTTTAACCTCTATACATAAAAACTACAACAAAAACACATCTGCACCTAAGTTTTGTGCAATATTATATTCATTATCAGTCAACTGCTGTCATATATATGTGTTAACTATTTCAAATTCAATCGTGTTCCCCAACGGATTATACAGATGATTTTACATCGTAAGAACGCAACAAAACACGAATAAGTAAAACTCGTAAACATTGTCAAAGTCCACGAAACTTGACTCCAATCAAAACGACAAGTTGAAGCGATAATAAATGCAACAACCGACACGCTATCGAGAGGCTTTGAAGGTACCTGAGAATTGAGCAATTTCGAGAGATCTGCGAGGTCGGTGCGTTCGAAACGACGTCGATCCGATGCGGCTTAGTTTTGTTCAGTTGGAACTTGGAGGATCCTTTGCTGAAGAGGTTGGTCGATGTTGAATAATGTCATAGCAATACGGCGTCGTTCTGCAGAACGTTGTTGTGAGGTTGAAGATTGGAAATAGAAATCCCCAAAAACAGTACACAATTATGATAATACACATTCGCGTGGCCCCACAGAGTCATCATTGCGACGTTATTCGGAATGCGGGAGAAACCTATATTATTATTTAATTGAAAACAACTTTAGAATATCAGATTGGAGTAATAATCACAACAATTGATACAATACTTACCCGGTTACCTATCCTTCCCTTATTAAATAATTAGGTTTCATGTCACATTTGGCCACTTATTAGGAATAACTAGGGATAAAAATATATTAGATTGATCATTTGTCCAACCCACATCAGATTCAAGTATAATCATTTTTTTTGTTAAATAAGTAAAAGGTTTAACAAAAACTAGGTAAAAATGTTATATCGCCAAGTCATTAAAAAAATAATCTAATAAATTAATCTTTTTTTTTGAAAATAAATAACAAAGTATCTGATATCAATAATTTCTATAGAAAATTACATTAATTAAATTACTTAAAAAAAAAACATTCAATAGAATATAATATATAATATACTATGTTATTTAATCACGCATGTTTGCTTAGAATATTTATTACTTAATTTGTCTCAATAAATATGAAATATCGTAAATTTTAAATATATAAATTCTTTAATATTTAATATTAAATTATATAAAAAATATTTAAAATATATCCACCTATAATTAAATTAAAAAATATTTAAGAATCTAATCCAATACAAATATTAACAAAATATCTTCTACAAACAATAGGTTTAATAGATAATATATATTAAATAAATATAGATAATACAGTGATATAAATTTATTATTATTATTATATTAAATTTTTATTTTAATATTTTTTTAATCATCATAATTAATACTACGGGCACTTCATCATGACCGGGAGATATTTTGTAAGCTTTAAAGTTTCGAAATTATTTATTGTGATATTTTAAGCATTAAAATATTTAAACTCATCGAGCCACGCATAAGTGTAGGTATACCAAGACATGTTTCTAGTTTTATTTAACCAATATTGTTATAATAGACTTTGGTTTTTGGGTTAGGTCACAATTTTAAAAGTGTCATAACTAATATAAATAGGTTAGACTAACATTTAATTTGAGAAATAGGTTACGGTCAAGTGTTACAAAGACTTACGCAATCCAACTCATTTTCACCATTATTGGTGTTAATAAGTTTTTACTTAATTTCAGTTCCTTAATATTTTTCATTCATTGTGATTAAGTTTTTTAAATTAGTTTTTGTGAGTGTAATTTTCAAATTCTCCTTTTTTATTTTTACTCAAATTGTTTGTAAATTGAACTCATCAAGAGTGTTTAAGATTTTAGTGTAACAAAATTTGAAAGAAATGATGTTGAAAAAATTAAGGTTAAAATTTATTTTGTAATTGGAAATATAATTTTAAAAAGAGTTTAGAAAATATAATTGCTTTTGAAGATTAAATATAGGTATGTTTTATGGGCCTTGCGTCTAAAATCAATTTTATCAACAGAAAAGCTAAAAAATTTAATTTTATTCATCGCAAAACTAATTATGAAAGTCTAAAACCATTATATAATAAAATCAACCCTCATAATTGATTTTTGTTCCCCTCATTGAGTAAAACATTTTTTCTCCTAAAATGTTCAAATCATTTCCTATCCCAATTGCATCATAACCCTCCAATCATTTGCGTAGAAAGTGAGGATTTTGGACATTTTAAGTATATAGAGACTAACAATAAAGATTTGATAGTAACAATTAAAAGAATTAGATATTAAATTTGTAAAAAAAAACATTAAGAGACTAAAATTTCGCATTATCCATAATTGAAAGATAAAATATATATATAAAATGTAATAAACCTTAACTTTATTTATTTAACTATTTATAATATATAAAGCTTAAATGACATTTTATGAAATTACCGTGTAACTTAAGTAATCTAAAATGCCCAAATCAACTTAAAATAAACAACTGAACATGTTAGGTCTAAACATGAAAATCATGTGTTAGATAAGTTATTTAAGTTATTAATCGAATAAAAAAGAGAAGGAATTTTAAATAATAAATATATATAATTGTCATTTAATTGATAATTACTTGACAATTAATTGATTGACAATTTAATTCTTAACATCAAGTCTAGATTATATATATCCTCATTTAATTTATCAATTAAATGAAAATTATTATATAATTTGTATCAGTGTTTAAATTTAATAAATGATTAATATAAAATAGGATAATACTCATTATAGTAATAATAATCATAACAATATTAAATATATAATTATTTCATATTATAATAGTCAATTATAATATTATATTATGTTATACTTGTAGATTTAGATCTTAAAGAATAATAAATACTTGCAACGTAACATAAATGTAAAACAATTATAAAGTATGCAATAACAAAACAGTTATTAACTTATTATTATTAAGTGCAGACTCTATTAAAATAAATAAAAAATATATTTAAAAATATAGTACGATAACAAAGACGTAACTATTCAAAATAATATATATATCTTTCACGAATTTCTCCCAACATGCAGAGTGAACAACTAATCTCATTTATATTTCAGAGTACTCCCATTATATAAATTGTCTCAACTTTGTAAACATATAAATTACCCCTAATTATCATAATAACGATAATAAATATAATTAAGTATGACTCTTCATACTATGAATTATTGTAATATCAATGAGAAATATAATTTCTTCATGTTCATAAAAATCAAAATGATATCAATTTTGATTCAACTCATAACTGCTTATTATGATATTAAAAAGAATGACAACATTACATATATTAACAACATTTAAAAAAAAATAGTCAAAACAAGTTTTATATAAAAATTATATACCCTTTAAAAAGTGTAGTTTTCCGAATTCTCAACATATAAAACAAATTCTTTTCAGTTTTTTAGCCTCTAAAACTTCAATCATCTTATTCTTATTAAAGATACAAAATAGTTACAAAGGACACCTTATAATATTTTATCATATGACTAAAAAGGAAGAAATTATAATACTAACACACCTTTAGTTCATATGGTAAGTTTCTTTGAAGGTTTTTCTTCCGAAATTAACTTCTTTGATTGTTTTTTTATTATTATTATTATTTTATAAAGAAAGAATACACTAACAACAATAAAATTTAAATTTATTATCTTGTAGATACTATCCAAATTTTCATCATTTTAATTATTTTATTATTATTATTATTTTATAAAAAGAAAGAATACTATATACTATTCAAATTTTTAAAATGCAAATACACAATCTTTTCATAATTGCAGCCAACAAAACATTTTCTAAAAAATGAGAGAAGTACAATGGTTGTTAAACAAAATCACTTTCTGATCTCTGAAATTCTTGTAAAAAAAATATCAGTAAAAGGTATCAATTTCACTAATTTTACGCATTGTGAAGCTCTAAACACATTGTTACGTACTAAAAACATCGATCTACAATAACTACGGAGGAAATACTGGGATAATTGATAGATTTCTTATTGGGAAAAACAAATAGATGCAAACTTTAGTTTAGCAAAATCACGCAAATGAGTAAATTGAACTATATTTTTTATTTTTTATAAATAAATCACATTGATTCTTATACGTGGCAGGAAACAAGTCAATTTCATTCTTCTTTAGTGATATGTTAAATAAGGGAACAAATAGTAACAGAAAGAAATTTGAAGATCAAGAGAGAGAGTGAATGTTCTTCAACAAATAGAGCAAAAAATTTGGTACTCAATATTCAATCAAGAAATATTAATCACAATTCAATTTTTTACATTATTATCATGTTTATTTTTAATTGTATATTGTCTCTATATAAAGTAGGTCATAAAAAATTTCACCGAAATAATATCTTTAAGTTTCACTATATGTCATGTAAACGAGAAAATACAATCTAATCATACACAATAAAGAAAAAATAATGCATTCTTCTTCACCAAACTCTTTTTTTTTTTTTATAATCATGATGTAAATGTACTTTTAACATGTGTCTCACCTATTTTTATTATTTTAATATGATAAATATTCATATATTTAACAATTCTTCGGTACCAAGTTAAAATTATATCGAAGAATCAAATTATAATAGTGTTAATGTTCATATATTTAACAATAATTCTTTGATATATAGGTAAAATTACATTGAAGAATCAAATAGTATTTCTATAGGTAGAACTTAGTTTAGTCAAGTAAGTATTATAAACTTTTGTTATTATTTTCGATTTTTGTGGATAAAAAAATTATAAAAACATTACTTATTTAAATACTAAACTAAAAATACGTATAAAGCACGATAGGTAAAATTATCAATAACATATTAACATATTATCTTTAACAATTTTTTCAACAAACATGTATTGTAAACCATTTTTACTTATTTATTTTAAGAGTATTTTAATTTGTAAAAATTATTTGTTCCATTATAAATAAAAGCTTAAAAATATTTGTAGTTTCTCTAAAATAAATATTTTTATTTTAATTCTTATAAAAATTTCTTTAATTTTCATCTCTAAAAAATATTTTTTATTCTTACTTTCATGTGACACTCATTAACAATTTATGTTTTTAGCATAAGGTGAAATAACTATTATAAGTGACATTTATTAGTATATGCAATACTATGTTAACATGTGATACATCCAAAAAATTTCTAAATCTCTAAAATGAATGTTGAGACCAAAAATGCTAGAAAATAAATATTATTTTAGTATTTTAAAAATGTATAAAATTAATTTAATTTACATAAAATTATTTTGATTATTTTTTATTTTCATAAAATTATTTTATCAAATAAATTTGTAGGATATCTCTAAAAGGAAATCTGTAAAATTAATTTAAGAGTGAATTATCAATTTAATCATTGATATTGCAATGATAGGTTAAATTGGTCCCTGAAATTGATAATATGGTAAAATAATCATTGAAATTATACATTATTAATCAATTTAGTATTTATTGTAATCAAATTGGTATCTAAAATTAATTTAATCCTTAAAATTATAATGTAGTTAATTATAAATTTTACCTCATTACTTTTAAATTTCACAAATCCCTCAAACTTTTTTCAACATATTTTGATCCTAAATTTTTATGAATTTTATCCCTACCAAAATTGTCTCCTCCTTCTAAATTTTCACAACTACCAAAGTCATTATTTGTTACATATTTTTATTTTAATTATACAAATTTATTTATTCAATTATATAAAATTATATATTATTTATAAATTATTTATACATCTTCCACTCTTTTATTTGTACAGTAGTTGTTTAGAAACAAAAATATTTAATAAATAAATTTATAAGATATTATATAATTTAACTAATAAATTATTTTATATGATTTAATAAATAAATTTATATAATTAAAATAAAAATATTTAAAAATAAAATTATCATCTTAACTTTTAATATTTTTATATAATAAATATAAACATATATTTAAGAAAGGTAAAATGCAATTAATAAATGCAGTAACTATACATAAAATATATTTTTATGTATAAACTAAACAAGTAAAATGGATGAAAAAAATTATGACAAAATTTGTAAAGTTTTAAAATTACAAGGTAAAACCAAATGTTTTAGCACAAGTGATTTAATATTTGTGTTTCTTAATTAAAGTTTAGGGTTCAATCCTTAAGCATAAAGTCACAGTTGAAGATATCACTTTATCCTCAAAGAGGTCAATCCAATGGAAGAGAAATTAAACCTTCTGATTTATCGAAAATGAGTAATAAGACAAAAAGTGTAATTAAATTTTTTTTAATTTTAATTATCAATTTGACTGAACATTATAATTTTAAGGACTAAATTAATTGATAATTTACTATTTAAGAGACAATTTTACTATTTTATTTATTTAAAAGATTAATTTAATCTTCATTACAATTTTAAAAGACTAAATTGATAAATGATATATAATTTCAAGGACTAATTTGATATTTTATTAATTTTAATTATTAATTTGATTGACAATTACAATTTAAAGATTAAATTAGTGATTCACTCTTAATTTATTTTATATACAATTATTTTAATAATAAATAATAGAATATAAATATTTAAAATTTTTATTTAAAAATGTCATAAATTACTTTAATTAATAATATTTTATTTTAATGATAGATTTGAAAGTAATATATATAATATTAATATTAGTTAAAGTAATTTAAATATTGATTACAAGTTACAAATGATAAAATATTTAAGTTATTATATATTGTACTTCAAAAATATTTGTAAAGAAATGATTTTTTTTTATTTAGACAGAACTCAACAGTATCAAACTACATTAAAAAGTGTATCACTAATCAATTTCTTTCATACTAAAATTTTAATTTTTGAATAGTCTTTTAAAACCTTAAATATCCACAAAAGGTCATATAATAAAGTAGAGTTGCAAACAAAATTTTTATCTTTTTTAAAGTTGTAACTGGACAAATATGAATTATTGGTGAATGAATAGAAGACAAAATTTTAAGTAGCCTAGCTTTTACTTTTAAGTAAAAATAAATAAATAAAATGCCAAGCAATACAGTTCTTCACTACAATTTCTGATTGATTGATAAAGGAAAACTTTTACACAAACTAAACTCTACTTACCATGTATATTTTATCATATCATAAAATATGTTTAATGATAAAGAATTCAAGTTTATTTAAATCTTAGCCGATTCATTTCCCTCTTCTTTGTAATTTTGAATTGTCAATGATTGGGCCATTTCTTCCGACAAATCTGCCTCATCTGAAGCAATAGCTGGCGTGAACAGTGCAAAAAAATTTAATTTTCAAATATGAAATATGACAGTAACACCAATTCAATTTCAATTCCCTCCCAAACCAAAAAATCTCTATGCAATATGAAGATACTCAATCTTTTCAACCAATATCTGACATTGAGCATCAACAGCTGAAAGTTGAAAATTCAATTCCCTCCCAAACCAAAAATCTCTAAGCAAAATGAAGAAACTCAATCTCTTCAATGAATATCTGACTTTGAGCATCAATAGCTGAAGGTTGAAAATGAAAACAACACACCAAAAACACATTTCGCACTAAAACTAACAATTTTGTCAATTCCCAGAAAGCAAAACACGAATCTGAAGTGCCATTTTCACTGATTCAATTTTTCAAGTTCCATTGCCTCTTCCCCTGCTTTGTTATCTTGTAATGTAGGACCCACTAACATGAATTAATAACAAAAGACATATACATACATAATTAAAATGAATGAATTCTTTTTCCAGTCGAAATTTGATTACCCAAATTACTCCAAACCAAACTTTCATCATCTGAAATAACCTCCACTGCTAATATTTAAATTTCAAGCGTGACAATAACAATTAACACAATTAGAATATGCTTATTTTCGTGATCCTCTCTATTTATAGCTTCAAAATTGAATACAAGAACCAACCTAACCAACATATATATATCATCATAACATATATAACACTAAACAAGGAAAATTCGCAGTAACAAAACTAAAATTGTGACAGAAAAACACAATTCTACCTCCACAAAACAATATATCAACAATATACTAAGAAAAAAAATGAGACTATGCAATTAATCGCAAGCCATTTCGAAGGATTCAAATTCAAGCACCAGAAGGAGAATTTCCCATCAATGCTTTCTTCAACTCCTCACTCGCTTCAACCTCCGTCGATTTCCCTGGAAAATTGCCATAATCCGACGTCGTTTTCTTCTCAATTTTTCTCCCGTTAGGGTTTTTCACCGGTCCGGTTCGGACGCCGGCGATTTCTCGCCGGAGATCCTCCACGGCGTTCCTCAGCAGCCCGTTCTCCGCCTGCAGGACTTCCATCTGCCGCTTCACCGCGAAACACGCCTCCGCCACATCAGCACTCACCGGAACCCCCGCCGGCGGCACCGCTCCGGCAGCGCCCTTCCTCGAGCCGCCGCACTCCATCATGTGCTCCACGCCGATCTTGTCCATCACGAGAAACGGAATCCGCTGGAACGCGTTCCCCTTGGTAACGTCCGCCGGAACCCTAACGCCCCAGCGGAACTTGACGGCAGCGCGTCCCCGCACGGGAAGGGTAGTCCGAGCGGCGACCTCGACGCCGGAGAACATCCCCGCGACGGCGCCGGCGGCGGGGGAGTCGGGTCCGAGCATGGGAACCTTGGCGCCGGAGAAGGCCGATTCCATAATTGGCGATTCAACGGCACCATTCGGAACGTCGTCGTTTGAAGCGTTATTGGAAGCAAACCCTTTCCCATCGAAAATCGAGGATTGCGTCTTCTTGAAAGTGAAGTCGCCAAAGCGGGGTTTGAAGTGGAGCATGAAGAGCGGGGTACCGGTTCGACCGGGAAGGTTGAACTCGCAGCTCATGAGCATGGAGCTTTTAAGAGGGGAACCGAGGGGTCCGGTTCCCGTTTTAACTATGAGAGAAAAGGGATTGTGAGAGTCGTTGGGGCGGTAGGCGACTTTGAGGGAGGGGCCGGATTCGAAGAAGGTGGCGAGGTTGAGAGTGAGTTCCCTGGAATCGCCAGCTACGATACCCGATTGGAAGGGCATGCCGAGGATGCTGAGTGGAACCTTCGCCCTGAATAGAGGCTTCTGGTGTTCCTCGCGGAACTTGAGGGAGGCTTTCATTGTTGGGGATTCGGAAACCCTAGGTTTGATTTCGGATTGGGATTTGTTTGGTGAGTGTTACTCTTATAGAGAGAAAGTTAATGTCTGAAGAGATTGGAGGAAATTTTGGGATACTTGGCGGAGATTCTGCCGAAACGCTGTTGCCTGCTAGGGAAGGGGATTTGTAAATTATAATTTTACACCTTCTGTTGTACTGCAGAGAAGAAGAGGCCATGTCTTTCTGGGGAGAATTGGGCCTTTGGATTTTTGTGACCAACACGTGCTGCTAGCCTGTTTTTCGGTTTAGTGAAGCAGTCTATGTGTATTTTAGATCATCCCATTAAAATTTATAATAAATAAATATTTTTTAATATATATTATGTTATGATTATAAATTAAAATAAATATTTTTTTAAAATATTTAAATTATATTCTAATTTTATAACTAATAATTTAAATTATAATTTCAAATTATTTTTTATTGTTAATAATAATAATAATAATTATTATTATTAAACTTAAAAGGTAGTATTTTTATTTTTCTTTTTTATTAATTTCTTAATTTTTTTTATATATACTTAGTCATCATCTCCTCTAGAACTTTTATATTACATGTTGGATAGTAACAACTTAAGTACATAAAATTATTATCTTAAAAGTTTATTATATCGTTTGAAATGTTTTTTTTCCTATGATTGATATATTTTGTAAAAGATACTTATTAGAATTTTAATTTGTGTGGTGTTTTATTATTATTAATATGTTTTGTCAAAGATCTTTAAATAAGATTTTAATTTAATTATTATCATATTTTTAATTAATATATTTTATTTATCAATTTTTACAATGAATTAAAATGACGAAATGAATATGTACATAAACACTTAAGTATTCAATAAAAAATAACATAAGTATTAAAGTTACTATTTACATTTAATTCCTTTTGAGTACTACTTTAATTTGATAGGAATGTACCATCTAATAAGTTCATAATATTTTCAATATTGCCTCGTTAGGTCATTTAACCATTCATGAAATGAGGTTGATACATGTATTGTTTCATGTTTCTTGTCTCGTTGTCTAGTCTATAACAATATATAAAGGATATGTGTTCCTTTTTGGTGTCCATTTTTTTTTATTTCTTTACCCTTAAATGATACACAAATTACTCAATTATTCTTTCTTGTCAATATCCAAATTTGTAACTACATTTTTATTAACAATTTGTACTAACTATGCTTTGTACTTTAGGCAATGTGTGAAAACTGAGTAACTACACTCCTATACCATCATTCATATGTTAATTCACCACTAATGTAAGCGTATACTCTCCCTAATTGTATTGTTCTCTCTTCCACTTCTTTACTTCCAATTTCTCACTCTGAAATTGTCATCTTCTTTCACATTGGTATACTCCTCTTTGATCCTTAGTCATTATCCTTGTTTAACTTTTTATTTACTAGGTTATATGTTTTTGTAACATCTTCAAATTTTCTCTCTTATCATCATTCTGATAGTTCCTTTCTATTTTTAGTTCGGTGTAGACAAAAGTTTTTATGTGATATTAGAACAATTAACTTATAACATCACAATGATTAACTCTCTCTATCTAAATTGTAGAAGTATAAGAACACTAATGATAAGGACAAATAGGAATAGAGCATTAACAATTTTATAATAAATTTCTTTTTGTTTTGCTCTGTTGTTAGTCAATGACTCTCTCAAGATTCTCCTTGACACTCTAACTTATTATGTTTTTCCATATTATTCTATTTTTATTCATCTTATTATTTTTATTTGATTTTTTGAGGGGTGTACGATTTATTCTCAATAAGTGTTTGATGGATCTTCATCAAGGTCAGAATTGACTCACAAAAATAGGACCAAAGAATTTCAAATGATTTTTTTTTAAAATTCAAATTATTATGTTTAGTTCGGTAATTATTGATTACCAACTTAAAAAAATCGAATACATCTCATATATTTTTCGAATTAAAAGTTATTAGAAAAGTATTCTTTTTCAAATTTAAAATTATTATGTTTAGAAAAATAGTTATCAATAATTACTTAAAACTTTCAAAGGTTTCTCATATTTTTTTTTTGTATTTGAAGTTATTAGAAAAAAATTAATTTTCAAATTTCAAATTATTATTTTTAACACAATAATTATTGATAACCAATTTAAAGACTTTCAAATATTTTTTATGTATTTTTCGAATTAAAAATTATTAGAAAAAATTAAATTATTATATTTAACCCACTAGTTATATTTCAAAAATTTCTCATATATTTTTTGAATTAAAAGTTATCAAAAAAAATTTTTTTTTTTAAATTTCAAATTATTATATTTAGCTCAATAGTTTTTTTATGACCAGTTTAAAAATTTTAAAACAATTATCATATCTTTTTCATATTAGAAATTATTGTTTTCCAAAATTTAATTTATTATGTTCAGCAAAATAGTAATAGAAAATCAACTTAAAAATTTTCAAACAATTCTCATATCTTTTTAAAATTAAAAGTTATATATTTTTTTTCAAAATTCAAATTATTATGTTTAGCTCAATAGTTATCATAAGTAACTTAAAGATTTTCAAATATTTCTCATATGTTTTTTTGAATTAGAAATTATTAAGAAAAATATTCCTTTTTTAATTTTAAATTATTATGTTTTATACAGTAATTATTGATAACCAACTAAAAAATTCAAATATTTAACAGATATGGGTTAAAAAGGTTTAGGCCAAAAAATACAAATAAAAATATGATAAATTATAAATTATATTAGTAATGCATTTACGGTTGTCAACGAGGAGTTTACGGTTGTGACTGGGGAGTTTGCAACCGTGAACGAAGCTGTCCCATATTCTCAAAGTGCAAAAAAGTGAGTTTCATGGTCATGACTATGGTGCTCATGACTTTGAACAATATCAGGCCTTTTGAAAGATTTTGCAATGCATTCTTTTTACTCATCTTCTTTCCTATGATGTCTTTAAAGTTCATGAGCTCTCCATATCCTTGCTTTAGCATCTTCGAGTTTAAAATACTAACTCCTGAAACACAAAACAAATTCCACAATTTGAAAAGCAATTAAAACATAGGTAGATGTAGCTATAAAAGATGAAAAAATGCATCCTATTGTCACAACCGGATTTGTGACGACGCGAAAAGGGAAAATTTAAGGAGAGAGGTCAAAATCAATTCGGCCTCGGGAGGAGTCGCCACCAGCATTTTGATTAGGAACGTTGGAAAATCAAGGTGGGGGGATAAGGTTTGGTGCGGAACCAGGATGAATGGGTTCGGAAGTTGGTTCTGTGGCGGCAGGGTGCCCCCATCATGCCTTTTTGTTATTTAACATTACCTAAGACTAAATTTTTGGGTTTACTAAGGTTTCAGTGTGGGTAGAGATGGTATCCTATGTACGGAGGATGATTTGGTTTGGGGGAATAGACTTGAGAGGAGTGTGCCTCCTTTGCCTACGTACCTCGACTTTAGAGGAGTCAAAGTCAACGTAGTTCTGGTTGGGTAATTAATTAAGAAAGGGTGAAGCCGGTCAACACGAACTTGGTTGTGTTTAGGCCAAGATGAATTTGGCCTTGATAAGAGGGAGGCTTGGGAGGAAGAGGTTTGAAAGATTTGGCTTTGGTTTCATAGAGAGGGAAAGGGCTACCTAAGGCTTCCCCAAGGAAAATGTTTGTGCATTTACTTACTAACCTGATATCCCGAGGAGTCCGGAGTCTTTTCTTCTTGGTCTAGAATGCTTTCTCAGACTTCCTGGCTTCTCCCTCTTCTAGCTTTCTGGTGGAAAATTTCGTTCCACTCCCGTAAAAAAATCTCCGACCCCTGCTCATTCGCGGTGAGGTCTTATATAGGCTGCGAAATGGGCTTGGACCTCTCTCCTAATGAGAGAATATTTTATTATATTTTATATTTGAATTTTGAATAGCTAATAGGTTTATCCCCTGGTTCTTAGGATGAGAGAATATTTTATTATATTTTATATTTGAATTTTGAATATCTAATAGGTTTATCCCCTGATTCTTGGGATGAGAGAATATTTTATTATATTTTATATTTGAAATTTGAATAGTTAATAGGTTTATCCCCTGATTCTTGGGATGAGAGAATATTTTATTATATTTTATTTTTGAATTTTGAATATCTAACAGGTTTATCCCCTGCTTGTTGATAACGTATAAAATCTTCAGGATTTTATCGTTATCGGTTAAGAGAAAGCCAACTTGTGGTTGTTTGTTGATAACATATAGAATCTTTAGGATTTTATTTGTTATCAGTTAAAGGAAAGTCAACTGGGGTTGTTTGGGCTGGACAGTTTTGGGTGCTACACCTATCCTAGCTTAAAATGCTATGTAAAGATTACATGAAATGTAATGCATCAATGGGTTACCTTCGAAGGTAACCAAAAAGTCAGAATAGTTGGGATAGGTAAAATTAGTAAACATAATTTCATTTTTATTGATAATGTTTTGTTTGTTGAAGGTCTAAGACGTAGTCTACTATGTAAGCCAATTATGTGATAGTGCATGATGTCTCCTTTAAAAAGGTTAATGTATAGTAAAAAATCATTGATGATTCCCCATTATTTTCTGCTAAGGGAAGAAAACCTTTAAAAAGGTGAATGTATAGTAAAAAAATTCCATATATTGTGTTCAAATCAAATCTTTTATATGATGTTTGAAAGAAAGGAAAACAAATAAGAAGTTATTTTAATTTCAAGAATATTGTTTCCACTTATAAACCTCTTAAATTACTACATTTTTATTTGTTTGGCCTAACCAAAACTACCTTAGTCGATGGTAAATGTCATGAATTTATTATAGTATATGATTATACTAGATGTACATGAATTATATCTTTTGCTCACAATGATGAGTCTTTTAAAGACTTCTTTGTATTTTGTAAACATGTTTAGAAAGAGAAATATACTTACCAAATTGTATTTACTTTCTCAAATTTAAAGCACTTTCTTAACTAAAAGTTTCCTTTAGTTTTCGATACACTTGAATCTCTTAAAGGGCTTTGGACAAGTTAGACCTGAGACAAAAAGTTTTCACATCAAATAAATAAAAAGTACTTCCATAATCCTATTTTTCTCACAAAATTTTTCATCAAGGTTGGATTCAAGAAATAAGTTGTTGCATAAAGATCACACTTCAAATGTTTATCTTATCTAACTTTATAAGATTAGTATAAGGTTTATACAACTACCTCTTATTCCTAAACAATTTTCTTCATTACATATGCATGCCTTCATAAACATAACCTAAATAAGATTTTTCATTTCCACCAATAATTCTTAGTAATTGAATAATGAGAACTACAAGTTTTGCTATAACAAAACAATTATTCCAAATTTTGTTTTCCAAAACAATTATAACTACAACTTTTCCAACATGGTCCTTGCTAATCTATGGCTAGTAAAATGCTTGTTTATGACTAAAGCTTGCAAATCGTGCTTATGATCATAAATATTCTTCAATGTAATAAAAGTAGTTGTAAATTGAGTAACCCTTCGATGAACAATTTCTTTCTAACCTTCTCTTTTCTTAAGCTAGGATAAGAAAATCATATGATTATAAACAAAAACAATAATCTTTAAAGCCTTTTTTTTGCAAGTTCGCCCACGAGGCATGTTACCAATATCCTTCAAAAGGATATTCAAACAATGAGAAACATGGTAAACCCAAAAATGGTTTCATACTTTTCATGGATCAATTTTCTAGCAATTGCACAATTACTTGATTATCAATTATTATATGAACAACATTAACATATCTAATCCATTTAATTACATAAAAAACAAATTGCATATCATTGATGTATCTTTCACGACATCACAAGCATCAACAAATGTTATAAATGTTATACTTGTAGGACAATAAATGCATTAATTAAACAAAATTAATGGATTTTATGGATTAAATGTTATACTTGTAGGATAATAAACTATAAAGTTTATCAATGCTTTTTGCCTTTGGTTTGTCCATCCACCAGCCATGATTGTGCATCCAATTTGACTCCAATTGGCTTGATAACCATTAACAAGTAATTTATATTTTTCTTGTCATGTCCTAATAAGTAAACCCTTAAATGTGTGATAAGATGAAACTTTACAACCAGGACATATAATAACAATTGCATTTGTAATAGTTTGGAAGTATGGTAATTGTGATACATTAAATGGAATACAAACATAAAAAAAAACCATCTAGCATTTGTCATCTTAGCTTTGTGTTTCTTCTTTACTAGATCATAAACATTTTAATGTTGGTTGAAATCTTTGAGTTGTTCTTGGAGTGAAATAACTACTATTATCAACATTAGTATTCCTTTTACATTTTCATTGATAAATTGAAATAGGCTAACTTTGTTTAATTTATGGCTTACAAGCTTGATAATCATATGCTTCATCAAGATTTGCACTTTACTTCTTTTTTTATACTTTCTTTAATGATTCTAGCATTTGATGACAAATATCATGAAAAACTCTTTTACAAGAAGATATTTGACATGATTTATCAGTATGATGTTGTTTTTTTAATTATACTTCCCCTTATATATTTGCATAATGAAGACAAGTATATAATTAGTTTTTTTTCCTATTTTTCAATGCAAAATACTTTCATGCAATACCAATTTTCCGTGAAATATAAAAGAGCCTTATTTGAATTGTCTTTTTGACACATTAGGAATTTTTTTACCAATTACATTATCCATGTTTCCTATTTCTCACAATTAAAATATCGCTATTAGAAAATTAACAGCAAATAAGAGAGACATATACAAAAAAATGCAATTATAAATTGATATATCATCTAATTATAAGAAAGATACGCTGCATCAAAATCACATTAACGTGTAGGAGCGAGACAACTAATGCTCATAGGAGAAAACAAATAAAAATTATGCTAAAGTAGTATTATTTTATACTTCACCTCACTCATTTATTAGCTAACTAACTTTTGTTCGATTATATGATTATAAATGTATAAATATCTTAAGTCAATTAAGTTAACACGATTAAAAAGTTTGTTACATGAGGAATTGTAGCCACAAATATAATATTCTACTATCTCAAATGAAATTGAATCTAAATGACATGATATGATTATAAAATTTGAATAAAAAGGCTTCCTATGTCATGTGTATGATTAATTGGTGCACACGACTTATTGTAAGCATTGTTAGCATTAAGCAACCAAACTATATTTATATAATGCAAAAATTTGGGTTAACAATATTATGAATAACAATATAGATCAACCAATTATATTAGACATAACATTGCAATTAATGGTGATAGTGATTGTTTAATGCATGTTCAAAATGAACACGAACAAGAAAGATTGCAAATCTATGAAAAGATATCAATCACAATACATTAATATCAAACAAACATAATATATGAAGATGTTAAGATTCAAATACTTAGGCACGATGAGACAAATGATGGGTCATTGAGGATTGTGACATCTTTAAATCAAAGTTGAAAAAAGACTATAATAGAGTCCCAATAGTAGAGTAATGCCTTGAATTGAACTTTCTAGTATCTACCTTCAAGTTTCTAGCATCTAATTGAGAAGTGAATAGGGACTCACAAGTATAAATTGTTAGAATCTTATGGTTCAAGTACGTAGAAAGACAACAACAAACCTTTCTTAGAGTTGCTTTATTTTAGATTTCACTATCATTTTAGAAAACAAAAATTAAATGATGTAGTTTTGGAAAGAATTGACTAACATGATTTCAATTGGTTATTGACTGATTTTGACCATTTTTCTTGGTTTTTAATCACTTCATTGATTCTTTTACATTCTTATATTTTGGTTTTCTTGGATTAACCAGTGGATCGATTTTTTGGTTGAATATGCCATTTCGATTCAGTTTTTGAAACATAAGAAATCACAACTTGGTGTGATGACACTAGGTTTGTGGCAAGGCATTGTGATAGCGTTGCAAGGGTCCTTAGGTGTGATGATGTTGTTCAAAGGTTGGTTGTGCAGTGATAAACGGAGATTTGTATGGTTGTGCTACTAGCGTTAGGGTTTGGGCTTTGTGAAAATTGTGATTCGATCCCCATTCAAGTCGTCGTGTGCGTATTATAGCTTCATGATACTTTTTATTATTTCAACAATAGTAAACTAAATGACGTTGTTTCACAATTTTAGAAGAAATGAACTAGTTCAAGTCACGACAAATCTTTGGTTCACTAGTTTATTTGGAAAATCAATTGAGTCGTATTGGTTCACGTCAAGTCCATGACATGGTTGATCCAATAAGGGGCAATTACACCACAAATTCTTGGTCTAAGTTTTTAAAACACTAATGATAAGTATTCTTATAAGTTGATTTTCTTGATTGCTGATAACTATTTATACATATGTTGTATTAGTAATTCAAATATATGATTTACACTCAGAAAATAATAAAGAAAATGATAAATAAATGCAACAACCCTTGTAACTTTGTGTTTGAGATATTATAAATATATGATAAAATATGGTAAGTAACTTATCAAGAGGTTACATACATCTAAATATCTTATTAGATTAAGTGGTTACAAATATTTAAATATCTCATTAGGAGATTGTGAATATCGCATATTATCTAGTTATCTTTTCATTTGTTATTAGTAATATCTTTAGGTAGTTGACATTATCCTATGAAAAAGGAGATTAGAAATTGTATAATTTAATTCAATCAATACATAATTTTTTTACTTCCAATTTGGTATCAGAGCTCCAAATCTTGGGAGCTCTGTATCCGCTACCTCACTTTAGTGAAATGCTACCCTCTGACAAGATTCACACGTTGGTGCGAGACTAGTCAAAATCCTCTTTGTTGTTTCCAACTATCGGTGATAATGACAAAAGACAAAGTCATTACCTTAGGACCTAATGAACTTCCAAATTTGGTGAATTCTTATCACCTTGATGATCGCAATTATCTATAATGGGCACAATATATTTGTACTACTTTTAAAGGACACAAGAAGTTGAGTCATATTGAAGAAAATGACCTACCTAGAGATGATCCAAAGTTTGAAGCATGGGATGATGGAGATTCTCTTATTATGACATGACTATGAAACTATGTGACTTCGAAAATAAGTCAAAATTATATGTTCTATTCCTTCATACGTGAGATATGGGAGAATCTCATTGAAACATATTCAATGAAAAAGGATTCTGCTGCTTACTATGATATTGAAAGAAAAATCTTCAACTCTAGACAAGGAACCCTCTCCATAATTGAGTACTATAGGACTCTGAACGAGTTATGAATCGAGTTGGACCAGTACTAAGGATTGAATATGTGCAAAGCTGATTCTATTGCATACACTGGGTTCAATTAAAAGGGAAGAATCTTTAAGTTCCTTCATGACTTGAATTCTGAATCCGATCCTATTTGGGTTCAGATTCTAGGTAAGGAGAAGCTTCCCTCTTTGTTTGAGGTATTTTTTATTATACGAAGTGAAGAAACCCGACGATCAGTCATGCTTGATAAAGGAAACTCCAACACAGGATCTGCAATGGTGACAGGAAAAGGTCCTACAAAAAGATCAACCTCCGAAGGAAAATCCTTCACAAAGAGTAGTTATGGAGAATATTCTACATATTGCAAACAATCAGGACATACCAATGATACCTGCTACAAGTGTTATGGAAACGAGAAAGTTCTTAAATGAATGGGTGGAAATAAATGCTCAACTCAAATGTGGGTGAATCAAACAACCTCCGATAAGGAGAATGTAGTTGAACATCCTTCTACCTTGCAACTTGACTAGGATATTCAACCCTTTGGTAAGGAGGAGATGGATCGCCTTTGAGCCCTCCTAAACTCAACAAGTAAGCCTCTTGGCTCATGTGGTTTGACCATGAATGGTAAGAGTTCCTTCAATATTTTTGGTTCAATTCCACAAAGCATCTGGATCCTTGATTTTGGGGCAACATATCATATGACCATGTTTCCTTTATATTTTATGTCATACCTTAAAGTATCCAAAAAACAATTCATTACTATTGCTAATGGATATCATGTTTCTATTGAGGAGTAAGAAGCAAAATGTGGTTGCTCAATTTAGTACAGAAATAGAATTTCAAGTCATGACACATGGTATATGTGAAATATTGTGGATGAAGATTATTCTTGATGACCTCAAAGTAAAATATGAGAAACTTATAAAGTTGTTTCTTGACAAGTTAGGAATGATTGATATTCATTTACCAACTTGAGGGGGAATGTTGGAGATATTGTAAATATCTGATAAGATATGATAGGTAACTTATTAAGAAGTTACAAACATCTAAATATCTTATTTGATTAAGTAATTACAAATATTTAAATATTTGATTAGGAGATCGTGAATATTGCATATTATCTAATTATATTTTAATTTGTTATTAGTTATAATATCTTTAGGTAGTTGACATTTATCCTATAAAAAGAGAGATTAGAAATTGTATAATTTAATTCAATCAATACACAATTTCTTTTACTTCTAATTCTTTGAATATTTGTTAAAAATACATAGGATCCTTACAAATCTTATAATTGCATAAAGTCCTTTCAAATCTTATAAATTATTATGATATAAATCCATTAAAATTCAAATTCAAAATCTTATAAAAATATTTAACTTTTTTTACAAGTTATTAAATCCCTGCACAATTTTTTAAAATCCACAAAACTTTTATACCAAAATAGTATTTTAAAATTCCAATCAAATACACATTGTAATTAATCGTTAAAATTGTAATTATGATATTTAGAAGTCCTTTCAAAATTTTGGACAACAATTCTAGGGTCTAATTTCATATATTTGTAATATAATTAAAAATAATATTTTTAATTCTTAAACTCAACCCCCTAAATTACAATTCCTACTCTTATTCACATATCATATAATTGTTCTACTTTTTTTTTTTACTCTCGTTGAGAGTATTGTCATTATTCCCACCATAACCATGGTTGCTAATGTCATATTAACTATTACCACCACCACTACTATCATTATTGTTTTCATCCTTACTAACACTACACTTACCACCAATTATTACTATCATTGCTTTTATCACCATTGTTTCCACCATTACTATCATTGACATTGTTTCCCCTGCCATTGTTCTCATCCCCACTTCCCTTATCACCACCAATCTTTGTTATATCACTACAACCACCACTATCATTTATGCAAACTCCACCTCTTGTTCATCACTTTTTATCATTATTTTTAACACTGTTATTATTGTCACTACCACCATTAGTGGCTATCATCACCATTTACAACTTTTTTTTAAACTTAAATTCAACATAATCTTATATATGGCTACCCTTAAGGTTTGTTTGAGATTGGTTGTGACTTTTTGTTTTTCAATTCAAATCAAAACACATTTGGTTTGGATTTGAAATGATTTTTAATTTAATTTTAAACATCTTTGCATTCATTTTCATAATCAAGAAAAAAGAATTTGTGAATTTTCTTTTTAATTTAAAAAAACATGCTTTTACTCCATTTGATAATGACTCTTTTAATTACTGCTACCAATATCACCATCACCTGCCACTACCACCACCATCCCCATCGATATGCTACCCCCCTTACTACCATCATTGTTGCCTCCATCATTGACCCACCACCCAATGGGCATCAACACTATCATCATACACACTAACACCTCCTTTACGACTATCATTGCATCAGCACCACCATTGATACTGTTATCACTATCACCATCATTGACACATTGCTACCACTAGTACCATTATTACCATCATCAACTCTATTGTCATGGTTGTCATTATTATAATTACACAAATATATCTTTAAACTAATTTTAACATAATATAAAACTTTCAAAATAATTTTATTTTGGAACTAAAAAAGTTAACTAAATTTTAAAAATAAAAAAATGATTTTGATTTTAAATTTTGAAACTTACCACAAAAAAAAACACTCCTAACATGTCCTTAATTAAGTAGATGTGTCAAAGTAAAATTAAAACTTAATATAAAACTATAATTTCATACTTTAATTCTATACTGAATTTCATAGTAAAAATCACAATTTCAAACCAATTATGATTAAGATAAAAATAGAATTACAATTTTAAACTACAATTTCAATTTGTCTATCAAATTGACCTTAAATACATCTCAAATAAAATAAATCTAAAAACACATTTGAACTTAAGTCAAGTAATCACACACATTTGAACTTAAGTCAAGTAATCATTATAAGGAAGTTCTTCGAACAAACTTCGTCTAACCAAACATAAAAAATTATCATCAATTTTATTAGATAAAAGAGAATTTTACTAAATATAAATTCAACCTATTTATTTATATTTATCGTTAAAAGAACTAAATCTAATTATTCATTTTATTTTTTTATTTAATATTCTTTTACATATATACTCACACTCACACACATCAGTTTGCCTTTTTCCTTTTTTCCTTTTTTTTTTTTTTAAGAAAACATGATTATAACTTGTGATGGATAAATCAACAAAAAGAAGTATTAAAAGGTTGTGTCAAAATAAAAAAAAAATAGTGTCCGTCTGCTTTAAATTTTAATAGAATTTCTTACAAATCTTATACCGAAATAGGTCTCATAATATAAAAAATAATTTTAGTTGATATGCAAATGAGTCTGTATTCATCTTCACTTTAATTTCCCGATTTTGATAACATTATCCAAACTCCAAAAAGCGTAAAAAAAGAAAAGTAAAACCATAAGGCAGGAAAAAAACGAAAAAAAGGAAAATGGAAAAAGAGAATTTCCTTGAGGTTCCGGGCCGAGGAAGCATAGAATAGTGCACCAAAACGCTGCGTTTTTGCCAAGTCAGGAGAAGAGCTACGCTGTCCACCTCGCCTTGCGTGGCTGCTTCTAATTTCTTGTTCTTTCGTCTTCTCCTTCTTCTTCTTCTCCCTCCTTCCCCTGTGTTAGGTTTTTCTATACTTACACTTCCCTTTCCTTTTTCTTCTTCTTCTCCACCGACACTTTCTTCTTCTCATCACCTATTTCTCCCATCCATTGCTAACTCCAACGATTTCCTCAACTTCTCGCGTGATAAGGTACGTTGCTTCATCCCAACGTTATTTTCAATGCATTTTTTCGTTTGGTCATGCATTGCCTCCTGTTATCGCCGCGAGATTTAATAGTTTCTTTACGCTGCGAAACAGATATGTTCCGTGCCTGAGTTTTTGTAAGCGCGATGGCGTCTAAAGGTCCCAGGTCTAAGATTGATCACGAGAGCAGAGCTAAACGGCAAAAGGTTAGTTCGTGTTTCGTCTTCTTCGTCGTCGACGTTTCTAGTGGTTTCACTTTTATTTTTTATTATTTGTTATTATTCGGCGTTGAATGAAGCTCTAGTTACTGGTTATGATTTCTTGCTCTGCTAGTTTTTGTTCTTCATCTTGTGAGGCTTGACTTTTTGCTCCTTTGAACGATTTGTGTCCAATATTTTATTTTTGGTGGGCTGAAAAAACAGAGAAAGAAACTCAGATTAGGGAAAACTAGTTGTGATCTTGATCGTTATTTCTCAGGTGGACTTAGAAGTTGATTAAAGTAAAATCTAACTGAAATACACTTGCGGTGGTCACTAATTGGAACTTTCTAATACAAAAAAATTAAAATAAAAGGAGTTAAAAAGAAGTAGAGGTATGGAATTGTGCTTAGATTTTATATGTATGGTGAAATTAAGTTAGATATACTTTAATATGTTAACATAGGTTGCTGGAGATTAATCCTTGGCTTTAAGGATAACAAATCCATGCTTTGGTATGAAAGAACATGTCCCTACTTTGGGTTTATGTAGAGAATTTATCAAGTGAAAGCATGAGAATTAATCTTGACTGTTTAATATTACATGCAGATTAGTTTTAAGTGAAACCAATCTTGCTCATCCATGTCTGTAGCTCCTTTCACCTCTTGATGCCCTTCCGTGATATGCGTCCTACGCACATTCTAGGCTTAAGAAATTTAAACTGATTTATTAACAAATCTGAAATTCATATTTGTACTACCTAGCATTTCTTAAGGGTCTGTTTGGATAAACTTCTCCAGAAGTACTTATAGGAGAGGAAAATAGGAAGAAAAAATGAAATGAACTTCTTTTAGTTTATGCGTAAGCTAATTTGTAGAAGCTTTCTCATATTAACTTCTCCAAAAAGAAGAGAGTTTCTACAAATTAACTTATAAATAAGTTAATTTTAGCTTATGAAGAAGCTTATTTCATTTTTCTCTCTCATTTTCCTCTCCTGTAAGTGCTTATAGAGAAGTTACCCAAACAGGTCCTAAATGAAAAATTGTCACCTGCATATTTTGAGACTTTTGGAATTAGTACACTTTTTTTTATTGGTGTTTTGAGACTATTAAGTAAAAAAGGATTTTGATTTTTTCTTGTCAAATTAGTCTGGAAGTGAATTGGCTAAGAAGATATTGTTCTTTTATTGGATTTAGTATATCAATTTTGAAAATATGATTGTGTGCTGGGAAAAAGTTGGTTGCATGTCACAGTGGTACACTTCACTTGGTTTGGATGAGTGATAGGAACCAATGTATCAAATAAGAGAAATAGCTGAACTGGTACTGATATTTATTTCTGATCGGAGGAGAATTCCTCTATACAGTGGAATAAGAGTAATCCAGTAATCCAACAGAGAAACAAATGACTATGGATGGAGATAATCTCCTTACAAATATGGAATAGCAACTAAGTAAGTAAAAGTAAAAGAAAGTGAACACTCTGCTGATAAGAAGAGCCAGCCTCTCCTCAAAGTCACCACCCAAAACCTCTGAGAATAATCCCTCCTTCATTTGGTTACCCTCCCTCCATATGTATCTATTTTCTCTCTCCCCCTTGGGTCTCACTGCACAATTCTTTGCAAAATCCTCCCCACTCTCTTACTGCCACCTAGCCGTTAAGTTATTTTTCCCTTCCTTTGTAAGCATTACTTATGGGCCTAACAATGAGTAAAGTTGAAGTTAGTAAAAAAATTTCACTTACCAGGATTTTAGATGAGAGAAGCAAATCCATATATTTGTTACTGCATTGCATAAGAAAAACCTTGGAAGTCAAATGCTGATGTTTCTTCTTACTGCACAATTAGCAAATCATTATTACAATATTCAGTTGCCCCCATATTCATTTCTTTCCTATTTCATTATTCACCAGAAAAAAAAAAAGTGAGGCAAGGCAAAGATCATTTGACATTGACATTTTTTTACTTTCACTTGTAAATGTGAAACACATTATATGAAGCAAATTGAGTGGATAATGTGTGATGAAATTAATGATAACATGAGCCTTTCAGGATGCTGTTCAGTTATGACATACGTTGTCTTTGATCCTTCCTATGTTGACTTATTTGTCTCTTATTCTAGTTAATGTGATTTTCATGTTGATTTCTAACACGAGTTGCAACTAGTTCATGTATCAGTTGTCTTATTAGTATTGGTAGTGTTGGGTACAAATTACATGGAATAGTCAGCATCATTGAGATCTATCTAAAACAAAGTTTTCAGTACAATCATCTAGAGCAAGGTCTTTCTTTAATGGTTTATCCTAAAATTAGCTTAGGTTCCTATACTCCTTTTAATTGGACTATCTTCCATTTGATTCACTTTATCATTGGATTTTCTATCAGTCTTCTCATTTGACCAAATAACGTTAGTCAAGTATATCATCTTTTCTTCAATTGATGTTACAAAATTTGTTTTGGACATTCATTTATTATCTTCTTTTGTATGCCCCCTCCTCATACACCACAGCATTCTTATTTCTTGCTCTTTTTTAACAGTTTGATGCTCAACACTCACAAATGTAGAGCACTATTGGTTTTATAGTGTTAGAAATAATAATAGTTAATGCACTTAAAAAATAGTGTGTTCATGTGTGATGTATCACACGATAACATGCATTTAGTGTTCATTAATGTCTAGGAAGTTGCACTTAATTAGTAGTAGCCTAAGAAATAGTCTCCACTAAGCCTATTAAGAGACTATATGGATGATATATGCAGAAGCAGAACCTGTACACACTACATTCTCTTGAATGGTAAAGCATTTTCATTCTCTAAGTTCTCTCTTTCTCTCTAAATTCTCCCCATCTAAATTGAATATATAGATGTCCCTATTTGATATAATTTTGAGTTTGATAGGCATTTCGTGATCACAAATTTATGCTTGAATTGTTTCTTTGTTTCATACACCAACTCAAATTGTTGGTGTGACATCCTCATCAAACTCCCTGTCTCCTTGTAAGAAGGATCCAATTCCAATATACTTAAACTGTGCAACTAATTTTCACCTCCAAAAGATTGCTAACTCAAAAAGAAAGATAATGTACATATTGGGGGAGGATTAGAAATCTTCCTAAAAAGAGAAAAAGAAAACAAAAAATGCTGAGCCTAATTGACTAAAATGATTCAATTAAGCAGAGCAGTGCAGAAAAATTCAAATAAGCTGAGCAAGAATGACATGATAAATATTTTGTGCTATCATATTTGTATTTTGCAAGTAAAATTTTATTTGAAATAAGATTGTAAAATAATGTTATCAATCCTCAAACTATTTGAAATTTTGGTTAAATTTGGGGACTAAATGCTTGGCTGTTGACTTTTTGTTTGCCTCTTCTGGATTTTTTTGAGTTTAAAATAATTTTTTTCTCCCTGTTATTTTTTGTCCTTAATGGAAAGCCTCACGCATGCTATGTTTGAATATTGGAAGGAATATTTACCTTTTTGGGGGGTTAAACTTTAATTTGTTGGAGATCTTATATCAATTAGTGATATGACCAAAATAGTGTATGTAGAAGTGTTTACTGAATGTATTGTGTGTGTGTCAGCCACATATACAATGTTTTATTTATAATCAAATAATGCTAAAATTAAGGATACAAATAATGATAGAAATCCTAATTTCTAGCTATAGAATCTTTCCATATTTTTCTATTAACATAGAATAAATGTATATCTTTAACAATGTATCTAAGTGGGGGGCAACTCTTACCTTATAAGCTAGCTTTTGGGGTTGAGTTAAACTCAAAACCCAAATTCTAAGATGGTATCAATGCCTATCGTAGTCATTGTTGTTGAGTTTAACTTCACGCTCAAGATGTTCAGTCTTCGACGTGAGAGGTGTGCATTGGAGGTTTCACATTGACTAATGATATGACTAAAATAGTGTATTTAAGTGGGGGAAACCCTCATCTCATGAGTTAGTTTTTGGGGTTGTGCTAGACCCAAAATCCAAATTCTAAAATAATTCATTCAACAAAAGTCACAAGTTGTGAAAGAAGAGGATTAATAATCCTCCTAGAACAACCTGAAAGTGGAAAAAGGAAATCATCCAATGAGAATGTTTTTGATTGCTTATTTTTCAATTTTGTCTTCCATTTTCTTTCTAAGTTCATGACTTTTTGCTGTGTCAGGCTCTTGAAGCTCCAAGGGAGCCTCGGCGACCCAAAACTCATTGGGACCATGTCTTAGAAGAGATGGTGTGGTTATCAAAGGTACTCCCTAGTTTCACCTTCAAAATCTCTAATGTTCAATGTGGCAATATTTTGATTTTTATGTGCTTGCTGTTCTTTGTTTTGCAGGACTTTGAGTCAGAGAGGAAATGGAAATTAACTCAGGCAAAGAAAGTCGCTTTAAGAGCCAGCAAAGGCATGTTAGATCAGGCTACAAGAGGTGAAAAGAAGATGAAGGTGCTGATCTCTCTTCTATAAATGAAAGCTCTGATAACCTGCCACAATTACCAATGCTGTTATTGTAATATTATATGATTGTTTTATTCCCCACTGTAATTTTGTGTGATGAAAGCTGCATCTTGTACAGGAAGAAGAGCAGCGGTTAAGAAAAGTTGCACTAAATATTTCTAAGGATGTTAAGAAATTCTGGACAAAAATAGAAAAGCTGGTAATTTATTTTTATTAAATTGATTACTTTGCTGGCATAATTTTCATAATTTCCATTTGATGTCCTTCATTTCAACATCTATTGTTGGGCCAGGTTCTTTACAAGCATCAAATGGAACTCGATGAGAAGAAGAAAAAGGCACTTGACAAACAGCTTGAGTTTCTTTTAGGGCAAACTGAGAGGTAGGTTTCCTTTTATTTATTTTTTACTTATCTTTTGCGGAAACTGGCTGCTCACTTGAATCTATTGACCTTATCTTTTAAATATATTGTTTTAAGGTACTCAACAATGTTGGCAGAAAATCTTGTGGATCCTTATAAATCTGCAGAGAATAATTCTGCAGAGCGTCAGATGAGTATTCAATGCAAAGATGTACATGGAGATATTGTTAATGAACCCAAGGAAGCTGCTGTTGGTAGGTAGACAGATGTATCTTTGAAGTTATAAATGGAAATCACTTCTTTTTCTAACTTCACTCAATCCAATTGTAGTAGAGTATCAATCAGATGCAGCTGATAATGATGAAGAATATGATTTACAATCTGATGATGAATCGGTAATTTTTTTTTTTAATACTATTCTTTTGATTATTGCTATACCATCATAAATTCAGATTCTTGAGTTTTGGCCATGTTGTCTGTGAAGGCAACTTGTTACTTCTAAAAGCCTAGATAAAAGGTTATGAGCTTCTACTTTTTAATATTTATTTATTTAATCTCAAGTTCATGCTTTCATTATTATTATTATGGAATATATTGCAGGATTCTGGTGCCCAATTGGTGCCCCTTGCACTCTGCATGAACTAATAAAACTGCACATTGTTTGACTGAAGTCCATATTTAAAATAAAATAAAATAATACAAGTATTCTGCTGCATGATAAGGAGAATTAAGTGTGATTTGTCTTTCTGGGAAGTAATAAAAGAAATAGTTTCCTTGCTAGTTGTTTTGCTAAAAAAAAAAGTTACAACTTGTGGATAGTGTGGATACGTGAAGCTCCACTATCGCAGGTACTGTTTCATTTTCTTTGTTAAACCACCAATAAAAGAGCGTGTTATATTTCTATATTATTATATTGTTTCTTTTAAATATGTTTTCTGTACATTATATAATATGCTTTCTGCATTTCCTGGTTGTGACATTGTTAATTTATCCGTGTGGATTGCTCTTGTTTTCTCAATAATGAGTTTCATTTGGAAGGTGAACAACTCCTCTAAGTGTGTTTTTGACCTGATTATTTCTTCTGGTGTTTTAATGAGTGAAGATTGGTCCAAAGTCATCTATGGACTTATGTTAATGATGGTACTGTTTCCAGGAGGATGATGAGCGAACAATTGAGCAAGATGAAGCTCTTATAACTAAAGAAGAAAGGCAAGAGGAATTGGAAGCTTTGCGTGATGAAATGGATCTTCCGATTGAGGAGTTACTCAAACGTTATGCTGGGGAAAAAGGTGAGATTAATTTATAATATTGTTTTAGATTAAAAGAGAGAGAAATGCTGTTTTGTTATATCAACCACCCTCTTTTTTTTTTTCTGGCATGCTGAGTTATTCTCAGTTTCTCATCAAGGGAAGCCAATATAGACCAGAAAAGGAAAGATGGTAATGGGTGGTAGTTTGGATGTTGTAATATGTACCTTTCTAAAAGAAAACCATCAGCTTTACCTTTATACATCTATTGTGATTGCCTGAATAGACTATTGGAGCATTTATGCCACTGTTTATTTCACAATTAGGAGAATCTGTAATGACAGAAAGTAGTTCCGAGCATAGTGAGGATGGTGGGAAAATAGTTAGAGCTGGTGATGGTAAGAAAGAACTTGCATCAGGTATGTGCCCCTTTTATTTTGCACAAGTTATGCTTTTTCTGACATAAAACATGGTTAATATATTGCAGAAAACAGAGACGATCTTTTATCTGTCAGCAAAATTGGCACAAGCAATTCCAGCATGGTCCCTGGTCGACGTTGTGTAAGTTGTATGTGTTTAGTTGTACCACTTTGAATGGCAGAGTGAGTTAAGGACTTAGTGTAATGCTCATTTTTTAATGACAGGATGAAAGTAATGGTGATGTTGCTACACCAACAAACAATGTCTCTCAATACGAGGATGGTCAATCTGAAATTCTAAAAGAGGTTCCCCATGAGAAGGCCAATGAAGATTTGGCATATGATTTTACTGATGAAGAGGTGATACTGCATTTAATTTTATTTAGACAAACATGCATCCTTTATAATTAATTACCCACACAGTAAGGGATATGCAGATCTGGCTTCTATGTGCTACATCTTCATAATTGATGCAGCAATTATAATGTAGAATAATCCATCAGACAACTTAATTGTTCACCTTATTGTTTGATGCCTTACTATATATTCTCTCATCTTCCCTTGCTCTCCATCTTCTCCCTTCACTCTCTCCTGCAACTCCATAATTTTTGGAAAAAATTGACTTTCCAAAATGAAGATGTTTATCTAAATATAAGATACTCCTTTAGTCCTATGGGCACTGTTAGACAATTAAGTGTAGATAAACTTTTTCTCTCCTGTCAGAAAAGCAGAAAAATTGTTCACTGCTAATGCTAAATTGCCATAGAATGTATCCATGATTTATCATCTTTGGAAACTGACCTAATCCTCAAACTAGTAGATATGTAGTTCTGAAAATTTGATTTAGAAATATCAAGTCCATGTCCTGGGTTTTAATCTAGGGTTTAGATGCTAGCAGACTCTGTTTGGGTCTTTGAGGTAATGATTTATTAACAATCTGAATGACCTTGACATGGTTGGGAAGGATACAAGTATACAACCATGTGCCCATAATGGTGGAGATCCGGTAGTGATCTGTGGTTTTGCATGCAAGGAAAATAAATGATATAATATATTAATATATGCCGAAAGGGTTGTTCTATCTGTTGGATGCATTTTTTTTCCCCAACATCAACTCATCAGGATTGTTCTTTGTAACTAATTGTGGCACCATGTAAGAGCCTAATCAAAGTTTCCGTCAATTACTCAAATTGAGTTAGCTAATAGGAAAATAGTATTGAAACAGAGGGAACTTATGACAAATAAAACACTTCAGACAATATTAAGGGGAGAGGACACACATGCTCGGAAATGTTCCAACAAATGTTCAACTGTTGTGCCTTGTGGGACAATCACTCTTTATGCTTTTTCCTTTATTGCTTCTTTTTTCCCAACAAATGTTCAACTGTTAATTCCTTTTTCTGTGTTCCTGACATCTGCTCTGAATATTGCCAGGAAGATGGTGACTTTTTGCTTGGCACAGAAGATAAGGTAATACTATGTGTGAGGATGTAATTGCTATCATTTCCATTTTTGAGTTTGTTTCAATTGGTTTTGATCATCAATGAGGTAGGTGTGGTTGGTGGTTTATGTTTTCTGTTTTCTCTGTGACAGTTGTGTGTATTTGGCCCCTATATTATTCTCTTAACAGATGATGCATGTCTAAACTGTTCCAAGAGTTTGCAAAGTGACCACAATATTTTGTTCTTTCAGATGTATACTTTGCTTTCCCCATGGTCTGATGAACTTCAACATTTTAATTGTGACATTGACATAACATGTGATGTTGTGAATGGTGTCAGGCTACTGGCATCTACTTGTTCTGTTCCCCACACAACATTAATGAAGCATATAAATTAAAATAGGGTGCATTTTAAAACAGTTGCATATACATAATAATGATAGGCCAAATTCTGATAGGCCTCTGAAGGTCTATGCTAGAAAAAATAAAAGACAGTTATAATTTATATATGAGGCAATTATGTTTTTATATGTGGCAGTAGGCATTTATTTTATACATGTATCAATTATTTAGTGTCAGTAGAGTGCAGTTATTGTTTGACATTATTAGACAGTTATGGATGTTTTAGGGTGGGATATGTATGGCTGGCAGTTGTGGGGGGCAGGGGGTGTACAAATTTGCATGTTTGTTGGATAGAGAAGAATGATTTGTTAGGACCTAGGCTTGTGTTTGTGAGGATTGTACTCTAATTTTGGTTCTGCCCAGAATTGTTATCAATAAAACTATTTTATTTGTGTGCGCAATTTCTTGAGTCTAATACATAATCTTTGAAGTGCTAAATGGATGACAAAGTATAGCCAATGCTGTTACTATTGGAATCATAAATGAGGCACCTTTGGTGCACATAAATTATCAATTAATTTTTATTGGTTGACTGCTAATCTTGGAGATGCCTCCAAATTGTTATGGACCTCACTATCTCAGCAAGGTATCCGGGCTAGGAATCAAGTGCTATTCTCAAGTCAAATAGCTGATTTGTCTTTTTAGTTATCCTAATTATTATTTGTTCTTGTTGAAAGAGAGAAAAACAGATGCAAGAGATGGGATGTGTGTCTTGACTACACAACGGTATCCATTTTATATAGATTTAATGCAATAAATATAAATAAATATAGGAGATAATGTTCCTATTTACATGACATGATGAGCCTATAATTACAAATATCCTTATTAAATAGAAAATAAAAATAAATCCTAAGAGATCATCTGGGATAGTCTAAGATATAAAAAAGATATTATAACTTATAATTTCCCTGCAAATAAAAAATAATTAGAAAATGTAAAAAATTGAGCTCCACCAAAAGTAATAGTTGGAAAGGCAACTCAAGGATGTTGGAGAAGCAGGAGGGAGTTGCTAGCTGGATAGCTGGAATGATCATCGGCTTGAGAGAAGTTTCTTTGCTAGCAATCAAGCACAACTCTGACCTTACTGTTAGATAGTTGTTGTCAATCTGTTACTGAGTTAGTTAGATGAGGTTGGGATAAGTAGAGAAATAAGACATTTTACCTATAAATAAGAGAGGTGCAAAGAGAGGAGTATCTTGTCATTTGTGAGAAGATTGGGGCTTTTGGTCATTGAGAGGTTCAGACCCTTGAAGTTTTGCAAGTTAGGCAATTCTCATTTTTAATTCTGATCCACTTTCTATCAACTGGTATCAGAGCTTCAATGTTGGAGCTATGGGTATCGATTCTTGAAGATGATTCCAAGATTTGATGGAAAAGAGGCCCTATTAGTGGTTGATCAATGCAAAGAAGTATTTTGGGGACAACAAAGTATTTGAAGAGATGAAACTATCATGAGTTTGTGCATTTGCTTTGAGAGGAAAAGCTCTCAAATGGTGGGTTTGCCATGAGGAGAACAACCAGAATGCAACTTGGTGGACTTTTCAGAGAGCAGTGCTGAAGTAATTCCAACTAGAAGTCTGGCTTTATCTTCAAGATTCAAAAACTAGGGAGCAAGAAAACAGAGGCAGAACAAGAATCTTGGGTGCTGGAAAATAGCAAAGAAGTTGGTCTTGAAATCAAGAATCATGCTACGGGAGAAGCAACTTGTACTGTGGAAGCAAAGAATGATCGGAAGTTGGAGTTGATGCCATTTCAAGATCAAGAATCAAAATCTTGGGAAGAATTCAGGGTGACTGAGTTTTGTCGAATAATCGCAGAAGAAGCGCCCGGTGATTGCAGTTACAAGGAGCATGCATAGGTAGGAGAAGAAGGAAATGGTTCAGTTGAAATTACACAAAGGGAACTCATTTTCGGGCTTGATAGGCCAAGCCCAAAGGAGTAAGGAGAAGAATTGAAATTCTTGAAGAGGAAGTTGTTTCTTTTCCAAATTATTGAGTCCAGCCCTATACATAAAGAGGGAGGAGGAGAAACAAACTGGAAATCACAACAATTGAGTTGTTCCCATGTCCTAATGAGCCAGAACCAGCTAAATAAAGCAGAGGATCTTCTGTAAACATCAACTATGACTTCATGTAGTAGTGTAGTTGGCTATAGAGCCATGAGATCTTCTCAATATAACTATAGAGGCTCCAATGCTCTGTTTCATGGCAGAAAATGGAGCAATGAAGGAGCATGGAGGCATTCACATGTTTGTGTTTGATCTAGGAGGAGTGAAAGCTCTTTTGAGTTGCAAGGTGGGGTTGGCTTGGTCACCATGCTTCATTTAGGTACTAGTGGGACTTCATTTCAGCAGCGACAAGACATTCACCTTTAGGACAAGGTGAAACAATAGGGGGGCAATATGTTGTCAATCTGTTGGTTAGTTAGTTAGTTAGTTAGTTTTGGGGCTGGGATCAGTAGCGAAATTGTTAGGATTAATTCAAAGCTGAACTAATTGAAAAGTTAGTTTGGAAGATTAGTTAGAAAGTTAGTTGGGGTTTGTTACTCCTAACTAATTTTTGTTTTTAGGGTTTAGGGTTTAGCTAGTTATAAACACTTTCTATCAAATACAATTCATTTCATTCATGTTATGAGTGATTACTAACAAAAATAAGGCATCTTGCCTATAAATAGGAGGAGAGGTGAAAAGAGAAGAGTATCTTGTCATTTGTTAGAGGATCGGGGCCTTTGGGCATTGGGAGGTTCAAACCCTTGAAGTTCTGCAAGTTAGGCAATTCTCTTTTTTTTTGTAATTTTGATCCAATTTCTATCACCTAGCTTCTCAAAACCACATTTGGAAGCTTCAAACCAGTAATAGAGACTAAAAATATAAAAACATGAAACTAAGTCTGACAACTACTTATGGGACAGAGACGAGGCCGGTGCATCTATGACGAAAACGAGGCCAGTGCACTTGGGAAAAGGTTGAGGCCAGAGCATTTGGGATGGAGAGTTGAGCTAGTGTGAATCATATAAGTCACCAATCGTCAATGGGAAAAAGTCACCACTAATATGATTCATCTATTGAAAAAAAGTCACTCCTGGAATGATTGTCAGTGGGAAATAAGTCACAACTAATATGATTCTTTTTGTGGGAAGAGTTACCACCAGAATGATAGTCATAAAAAAAATGGGTGGCAGGTGGCAGGTGGCAGTTGATGACAATGGACATGGAAGGAAACATGCCAAAAATTTGTGACATGATGTGGTGATAGTCACGATGGAAAGAAGAGACAATGGAAGAGGCAACTAATTGGAGTTCCAAATTTTTTGGGGACCCAATGTAGAATAGTGACAGGACAGGACAAAGGATGATACTGCTCTAATACCATGTTGAAAGAGAGGAAAACAGATGCAAGAGATGTTGAAACCTTGTCTTGGCTACATAACGGAGTTTGTTTTATATAGACTTAGTGAGATAAATATAAACAAATATTGGAGATAATGTTTCTATTTACATGACTTGATAAACCTATAATTACAAAGATCCTAATTAAATAAAGAAACAAATCATAAAAAAAGAAAACAAAAAGAAATACTAGAATAGTCTAAGATATAAAAAAGATATTATCAAATATTTCTTTGATTTTCTAACAGTTCTGATGAACATTTTCTTGTTCTCAAGTGCTACATCAATGCAAATTCCCAGCTTAGCTTTGTTGTATTTTTCAGATTAAACCTCGTGATAACATGGTCAAACATCAACTATGACATTTTCAAGTCAGTGCTGACTATGGCATGGGTTGAGCTCTATGGAGGGATTTTTTTTGTGTTATAGTTTCTGTTAGCATGTACAATTATGTATCAAGCCTTTGCTTGTGGAGAAGTGGGTTTTAGCAAGTAGTTGCATGATTAGATATGAATTGATCTGCTGGTAGACCAAGCATTTGCTTTATATGTTTCAAAATCCAAATGTAGCATATGATAAGGTTTTGCTAGTCAGAATTCTAGTATCCTTCCATATTAATCAAAGTATTAGATTGGAATTTATATTATTAAAGAAGTTTTTGGCATTGTTGGTTGAATCACTTGTTCAACTATTTTGAAGGTTTTGCTTATTTACTTGTTTTCAATTCTTGTTTTAACTTATTTACTTGTCTTAACTTCTTTAAAATGACCAGGATGATGAAACAACCTTATCTGAGGAGGAAAAACTGGATAGAGTTTATGCAATTGATCCCAAGGATGAGGTTAAGAGCTAATCAGTCTATCTTTCTCCCAAATTATTCCAAATACTAATATAGAATTTTGAAAATTTTTCCTATAAATGTTGTATCCAGTCTGCTTGGCTTATATGTATATACTTTATGTTATCCATCATGACAAAACTGTTATTTGTAGATTGCATTATTACAAAAGGAGAGTGACATGCCTGTTGAGGAACTGCTTGCAAGGTATAAAAGGGTAAGCAATATTCATCTCTAGTTGTTACTTATGGCTTGATTCTTTGCTACTAAAACATTTGTTTTACTTTTTCCTCTTTTGTTTGTTAGGTCCCAAGTGACGATGAAGATGGGGAATATGAGTCTGATTATGCTTCTGCTTTATCAGAGGATCATTCAGATTCTCCAGTCCATGAAGATGCTGGACAGAAGGATCCTGCTGTTCCTATGGATGAAGATATCAAGTCTGGTGAGCACCTGGCTGCTGTACAGTCCCAGGCAGAAGAACAGTGGGAATCGTCTCATGAAAATTTGGAAAAAAGAGAAAGTGAACATATAATTGCTGATGCAGCTGCTGCTGCAAGATCAGCACAACCCACTGGAAACACCTTCTCCACAACTAATGTGCGTACAAAGTTCCCTTTTCTGCTCAAGTACTCTCTTCGTGAGTATCAACATATTGGATTGGATTGGCTTGTCACGATGTATGAAAAAAGACTGAATGGAATTTTGGCAGATGAAATGGGGCTTGGAAAAACAATTATGACCATAGCTTTGCTTGCACATCTTGCTTGTGACAAAGGGATTTGGGGCCCACATTTAATTGTGGTACCAACTAGTGTAATGCTTAACTGGGAGACTGAATTTCTGAAATGGTGTCCTGCCTTTAAAATTTTGACTTATTTTGGAAGTGCAAAGGAGCGTAAACTTAAAAGACAAGGATGGTTAAAGCCAAACTCATTTCATGTATGCATAACAACTTATAGATTAGTCATTCAGGACTCCAAAGTTTTCAAGCGCAAAAAGTGGAAATACTTGATCTTAGATGAAGCTCATCTCATTAAAAACTGGAAGTCACAAAGGTGGCAGACACTCTTGAATTTCAATTCAAAACGACGGATTCTCTTGACTGGTACACCACTACAGAATGATCTCATGGAACTATGGTCTCTCATGCATTTCTTAATGCCCCATGTTTTCCAGTCGCATCAAGAGTTTAAGGATTGGTTTAGTAATCCTATATCAGGAATGGTAGAGGGAGAAGAAAAAGTTAATAAAGAGGTTGTTGATCGCCTGCATAATGTCCTTCGTCCATTCTTACTCCGTCGGTTAAAGCGAGATGTGGAGAAGCAACTTCCAATGAAGCATGAACATGTCATATATTGTAGACTATCAAAGAGGCAGCGAAATTTGTATGAAGATTTCATTGCTAGCTCAGAGACCCAAGCCACTCTTGCAAGTGCCAATTTTTTTGGGATGATTAGTATTATCATGCAACTTCGTAAGGTTTGCAATCATCCTGACCTATTTGAGGGTCGTCCTATTGTCAGTTCTTTTGATATGTGTGGAATTGATAATCAGTTAAGTTCTTCAGTTTGCTCCATGCTCTTGCCTAGTCCCTTTTCAATGGTGGACCTAAGAGGTTTGGGTCTTTTGTTCACTCATCTTGACTATAGCATGACTGCTTGGGAAAGTGATGAAGTACAAGCTATTGAGACCCCTGCGACTTTGATCATGGAACGTACTGATAAAGCTGACCTAGAAGTAATTAGGCCTGGACTGAAATGCCAAAAGAAGTTGCAAGGAACAAACATTTTTGAAGAGATCCAAAGGGCAATCTGGGAAGAGAGGCTAAAACAGGCAAAGGAACGCGCAGCAGCTATTGCATGGTGGAACTCCTTGAGATGTAAAAAAAGACCCATCTACTCAACAACTCTAAGGGATCTTGTTACCTTAAAACATCCTGTATATGATATTCATCAGGTGAAAGCAAACCCAGTTTCGTACTTGTACTCATCAAAGCTAGCTGACATTGTTCTCTCCCCAGTTGAACGATTTCAAAAGATGACTGATGTGGTTGAAAGCTTCATGTTTGCAATTCCGGCTGCACGAGCACCCTCTCCTGTTTGCTGGTGCAGTACAAGTGAAACAAATGTGTTTCTGCACCCATCTTACAAGCGGAAATGCTCTGAAGTTCTGTTACCACTACTGTCACCAATCAGGCCTGCAATTGTCCGTCGGCAAGTGTATTTCCCCGATAGGCGCCTTATACAATTTGACTGTGGGAAACTGCAGGAACTAGCAATTTTGTTGAGGAAATTAAAATCAGAAGGTCACCGAGCTCTGATATTCACCCAGATGACAAAGATGCTTGACATATTAGAGGCATTCATTAATTTGTATGGCTATACATACATGCGCTTAGATGGATCAACCCAACCAGAGGAGAGACAGACCTTAATGCAGCGCTTTAACACAAACCCCAAATATTTTCTTTTCATCTTGTCAACCCGTAGTGGGGGTGTTGGTATCAATCTAGTTGGAGCTGACACGGTTATTTTTTATGATAGTGACTGGAATCCTGCTATGGATCAACAGGCACAAGATCGGTGCCACAGAATTGGTCAGACACGCGAAGTGCATATCTATAGATTTATTAGTGAAAGCACCATTGAGGAGAATATTTTGAAGAAAGCAAAACAGAAGCGGGCACTTGATGATCTAGTTATACAAAGTGGGGGTTATAATACCGAGTTCTTCAAGAAGCTTGATCCTATGGAACTATTTTCAGGTCATAGAGCACTTCCAATAAAAAATATGCCAAAGGAGAAAAATCAGAACAATGGGGAAGTTTCTGTAACTAATGCAGACGTAGAGGCTGCATTAAAATGTGTAGAAGATGAAGCAGATTATATGGCATTGAAGAGAGTTGAACTGGAAGAGGCGGTGGACAATCAAGAGTTTACAGAAGAGGCCATTGGGAGACTTGAAGAGGATGAATATGTAAATGAGGATGATGAGACTGCAGAATTAGGTGAATCTGTTTCGAATATAAATAAAGAGAATGCGTTAATGTTAAATGGAAGTGATAATAAGGAAGATAGACCACCACACACTGTTGCTGTCAAAGAAGATGATGCTGACATGCTGGCTGATGTCAAACAGATGGCTGCAGCTGCAGCTGCAGCTGGACAAGCTATCTCAGCATTTGAGGATGAGTTACGTCCTATTGATCGATATGCCATTCGTTTTTTGGAATTGTGGGATCCAATTATAGATAAAACAGCCTTGGAATCTGAAGTCAGGATTGAGGACACAGAATGGGAGTTGGATCGCATTGAAAAGTACAAGGAGGAGATGGAAGCTGAAATTGATGAAGATGAGGAACCTCTTGTATATGAAAGTATGCACCACATTGCTCCTATTTCCTTCATAATATTTGAAATTACTGCAATTCATGTTCATAAATGTTAAAGCAATTTGTCATTATATTAGACCTCGTGAAAGTGTGATTAACCATGAACATATCCAATTAACTTGTCTCTAGCATAATTTATAGTATGTCTGAAATTATAAAACATGCTATAAAATAACTTGTAGGTCGTGTTCCTCTGTATTTCATTACACCTGAAACTATTTATAATTGTGTAAATTTTGGCACATGGTTATCCTTTTTCATTGAATTTTAAAATTGAAATTGATTTATGAATATTAGAGATATATGTATAGCTTTTTAGTGCTGTTATATAGCTCTCTGTATTTTTTTCTTTCTCTGGTGTATGGATTTGGGCTCACTGTTATGGCTTCAGGCCCACTGTTCCTTTAGGTCTGTCTATATATAGACAGCCTTCCCTTTGTAACAAGCATAACTGAATCATAATAATATAATTACATTTCAATTATGATTTCTCTCTCCCACTGAACTCTATCAATGGATGAGTTTTTGGTGCTTGCAATGTTTTGTATATTTATTGACATGTTCAGCAGCTGGTTTGTTACAAATATTGACTTAGAAAGATGTTTAGTTTGTATGCATGACATAATTGTGAGATTGAACACTATCTTGGTCTACATTATAGGCTGGGATGCTGATTTTGCAACTATGGCATATCGACAGCAAGTAGAGGCCTTGGCTCAACATCAGGTGTGTGGAATGAACTTTGATTTTTCTCTTCTTTTTGGAGTGGTTATTAATGTTTGCTTTTATGTTCTTGTAGTTAATGGAGGAACTTGAATATGAAGCTAAACAGAAAGAAGCCGAGGAAGAAACTGGTGATTCTAAAAAGTAGGCCAGCACTGAACTTCCATTGTCTCCTTCCATCACTTGCCTCCAAAAGAAGAATTTCTAACATCTATATCAAAACAGTTTTTTGCACTTTGTAACTGTAATATTATTCTACAAACTATGTTTTCTGTGGGGGTTGGGGCTTTGGTATTAATCCTTGCAAAGAAAATCTACTGTGTTCTGTTTGTTTCTTCTACAGCTTTACTAGTAAGAGTTTGAAATACATGGAAAGTTTTGCATTGAAATAAGGTAAAATCCTGAATAAGAAAATACCTGAGAATTATCTTTCATTTTTCTGCAGGACTCAAACACCAGGGGATTCGAAACCCAAATCTAAAAAGAAACCCAAGAAGGCAAAGTTCAAATCTCTAAAGAAAGGATCTTTAACCTCTGGCTTGAGATCTGTGAAAGAAGAGTCACAAGCAGAGCCAATGAACATAGATGATGAGGATGTCACTGGTCTGGATTTTGTGTCTCCAAATTCAACTGTGCAGAAAAAACGTAAGAAGTCTAAATTAACAACTGATGGTGAAGAAGAAAAGAGATCTAAGAAGTCCAAAAAGTCCAAGTGGGATCCTCCTGACATTTATGCTTCCGATTTAGAATCCAACTCATTAGTTGTGCAGGATGAACATGCAGAATCAAGGACTTGCGAAAGTCTGGTTGACTTGGAACAGAAAACAGCAAGCAGGAGTAAGATGGGAGGAAAAATATCGATCACTCCTATGCCTGTAAAACGGATTTGGATGATAAAACCAGAAAAAATGAAAAAGGGAAATCATTGGTCCAAAGATTGTATTCCATCAGCTGATTTTTGGCTGCCTCAGGAGGATGCAATATTATGTGCTGTAGTTTATGAATACGGTCCTAACTGGAGTTTGGTTAGCGAAACGCTTTATGGCATGACTGCTGGTGGTTTGTACAGGGGGAGATATCGTCATCCTGTTCATTGCTGTGAGAGGTTCAGAGAACTATTCCAGAAGTATGTCGTGTTCTCGATGGACAATGCAAATCATGAGAAGATCAACAGTGGTGGCTCTGGAAAGGCTCTTCTTAAAGTTACAGAGGTTAGGCTGGCAATGTGAAGTTTTAACATGTCTATTTTATCTCCACAATATTTTTCCTTTGCATGTGGTGGTGATCTCATCTATACAATTTCATTTCATTTGGAGTAGATTGCAACTTTTATTTACTATTTATGATTTATGAAATATTTATTTGACCATTCCTATTAGGCATTTATCATCCCAAAATTGATAATTTTGCAAAAGAGAAACCTTTTTTTTTTCTCACAAATAATCTCTTTTGGCAGGATAACATTCGGATGCTGTTAGATGTTGCTTCTGAGCAGGTAAATAGGGAGTTACTGCTGCAGAAGCATTTTTTTGCATTGCTTTCTTCTGTCTGTAAGGTGGCATCACACGTTGACCGCAGGCAAAATCCATCACCCACCTGTAATGGTCTCTATTTCGATCAGAGTTTCTTTACTTCCATTGGCCAGCCTTCACAAAATTCCTTGAAGAAATCCTCTGAAAGGATGGCATTTGCGAATTTGGCCCAGAGCAAGAAGTTAGTAGCAGCTGCACTTGATGATACCACAACTAGGCAAGAGAATGACAAAGTCATCCTCTCTAAGCAAGGGGACGACATGCCAGTGAGTGCAGATCAGCTGGATATAACTCTGGAATTCCCGAAAGATGAGAGTGATGTCCTATTTTCATTTCCGTCTGTTATAAATTTATCAATACATGGGACCGAACCAATACCATCTTTAAAAAAGCAAACACAAGAAGATGACCTTAAAGTTGGTTTGTCCATTGCTGAGAATCGTTTCAGGTATGGTATGACTGAATATGGGTTTTAGTTGTTAATGAAATTTGTGTTAAAATAGTTAGTTAGTTTGTTTATGCTGAAATAAGGGGGCAAGAGCCCAGAACAAGAAACAAAACTAAGTACTGGTCACCCCTCTGGTAGAGGGAATTAGTTAATTTCATTACAGGCAACAATTTGGTTCAGTAGTGTGGTTTATCCTAATCTCGTTATGAAGAAAAAAAATCATTAATTTTGATATCAAATTTCATAGAAATTTTATATTTTTGTCCGTTGCTGGTTTGCATTGGGGGGGGCGCAGGGGTGTGTCATCTGGCAGTGAATGGTTGACTTATTGAATAATTTTGTATTTTTCTGTGGTTTATTAGTACATCAGAAAATTGTTAATCATCTTCTTGGCTCCTTCATTGAGGTACAAATCAGTGCCAAGATAAAAGTTTTCCTGGAATAGGTAGTAATAGCAGGATTGATGTTGGAAATTGCTATGCCCTGTCGGTTACTAAAAGTTTATTATACTCAAATTCCGATGCATTGATATGTAGAAGAGTTAATTTTTAGTGTTAGCCTGTATTTTTAACTGTAGTAATGTTTCTTGGCCTTCTATAATTAGCAGAGTCTAGTTGAATAGTATTTTGCTTTATAAGGTGAGATCTGCTCATGTTGTCTTTTTCCTTTTGGTCTACTTATTCTTACTATGCTGAAGCAAAATTTCCCTATTGATAATTCATTATATAACATATTAATGATTGATCCAATAAAGTATTTTCTTGTCTGGTTGAATTTTGGCCATAATTTACTCTTTTGGGAATTGTGGACATCAAATAAATTCCTGTCATTGCATTTTGTTAGCCATTGTTCTTTTTACTCAACAAAAGTAGCATTTTAAATCGTTATAATTATTTTAGTCAAGCTGTCAATAAAATACCAAAATTTCTTTCCCGTGTCCTTACTTCTTAGTCTGTGACTTTTTCTTGGTTACTGTTGGAAAGCCGCTTACGAGTGTTTTCTCCTTTCTTTTTTTCCACCCCTCAGGGAGGCAGCAAGGGTTTGTGAAGAAGACAGCTCTGGTTGGGCTTCATCTGTATTCCCAACCAACGATGCAAGGTCTCGACCTGGATCCAAGATACAATCCTCTGGAAAACAGAAGTCTTCCGTATCTGACTCTGCTAAGCCTTCCAGGTCAAAGTCCAAAAGAGCTTCAATGGATCCTAGTGAAATGCATCACCAAGCTGATTCCATATTCCAGTCAATGCCACCACTCAAGGATCCGAGATTTGATCTCACCTCATGCACTATGAATGAAGTTGGAATTGATGGCAATTTCCCCTTTAACTTGAATGGGGAAAGTTTATTGGAAATGGAGAGTGTTGGAATGGTCCCACATGATTATGTGGCTGGTTTAATCTCAGACCTTGATGATTGTACAGCATTCCCTGAATATACTGACATTAGATAAGGGATCAAATCAAGCCTGAAATGCAGTTCTGAATGACCTTTGCTGCTGGAGTACAAAGTGACAAGTTAGTCTTGATCTGTTGATGAATTGCCCTTGGCTTATAATTGGAACAATGCGTTCTTACAGTTCCCTCGTCGGCATGCCATTTTTGGATATACAGACACAAACAGGTCAAAGGCAAGCAAGCCTGCTGAAGGTTTCGATATGAAAATACATAGAGATGTAGAATGCTGTCAATAATTTAATTTCTTACTGGGAATTGTGTATTGGCTTTGGGGTTCAGCTCAAATTTGACAGCGCCATTCTCACATAGATCGGTAAGAAGCCTTCATTTTTTCTTCCCTCTAATGGTGCACATGGATTTGCCTGGGATTTTTGCATGCACACGTACATAATGTTCTTAGCTGAAGCATGCTTTTTGCTTAGGGTTTAGTGCTTTAACTGGCAACATTTTGTTATGCAAGCAGAACAAATTAGTCTTTTAGTGGCTAGTTCATTAGCCTCATTCATTTAGAACATTTTAAATTATTAACATGAGAAGATGAGTTACACTATCTATATGCTTCAAGTCTAATATACATATTTAGGGTGAATGATTTTACCTTTTTTTTTTTTGTTCAAGCAACAATATTAAGTGATTCTAACATCCCAATGTGCAAACGAATCGTTTCAATGTGCAAGCCAAGTTGCCCAATCTAAGTTTCAAATGAAACTACGTGCAAGCCAAGTTGCCCTTCAAATGAAACAATTTGCATTTTATGTGATGACACCTGACTACCTGCATTTGTTGGAACTGTTCTCTAATGCAAATGGCATTGTACAGATCTTTTGCATAGGTGTTGTACTATATATTGTTGAAATCCAGAAAAAAAAATTTAACCTTTTTTTTTTCATTATCTGGTGTTCTGTGAATGATAACTTCACCTATTCTCTATTATACAGAATGAAGCTGTGGTTTAAGATGTTCAATTATTCATTGGCTTATTTAAATTAAAATTTAAATTGAAAATTTCATGAAATAAAGCTATGTATTTGGTATTTGCAGTATCCAATTCATTTTAAGCGAGCATTTAAAATCATGGGGAAAGGACTGCTACGTGGGGACAAATATTTTTTAAATTGAAAATTTCATGAAATAAAGCTATGTATTTGGTATTTGCAGTATCCAATTCATTTTAAGCGAGCATTTAAAATCATGGGGAAAGGACTGCTACGTGGGGACAAATATTTGAGGGCTTTTGAAATCAAAAGGAAGAATTCTTAATATCTATGTTCTTGACAAATTTGATTTGCATCCCTATCAATGAAACTGAAGTAGTTAAAGCGAATTTGACTTGCATTTCTATGTTCAATTGCGGGTTATCTTGATTGCGGTTGGGCCTCACATTCAAATTAAGTGTTTATCCATTTTTGAACTAGGCCTCACATCCAAATTAAGTGTTTATCCATACTGGGGCAAACTGATTGTTCATATCATAGCAACAAAGTTAACTTAATATAAGTCTTAGGATACATTGTTGCTTTCTTAGATTTTATAATTTAAGCAACTCTCTAATACTGTAAACTGAAAAACTATCAAATAGACCTTAGAAGTTACGTCCCAATTTTATATCTCATCCATCTTTATTTTATTTTTAAATTTTATATGTACAATCTTAGTTTCACTTTTTATTATATGCAATGATTTCTGGTCTAAGGAACCATTCCTTACTCTAAATGTCATCTCAAAGTCGTTTATCTGTATGGAATTATTGTTTGATTGATAAACTAGGCTTAGAGAGGCCCACAGAAAAGAAAATTAAATTGTTTAAGAATTTTATAAGATAGTCTTAGAATATAGAATATTATTTATATTATTATTTAATTTTTTAAAGTTAAATGATGATACTTATTTTGCTTTAGCCAATGATCTAATTAGAGGAATAATAGGAACTATTGTATCAAGCTTTCTCATAACAATTTTTAATGCATGAATATTTTTTTAATTTTTATTAATTTAGTAAAAATGCTAGATTTTAACTTTTAAAGTAAAAAATAGGCTCTAGGTTAAAAAAAAAGTTTATTAGGCTTTATAGGTTAGCCTGTTTATATAAATTATTATATATTTATATTATATTATGTAAAATATTATATTTAATTTACGTAATTATTAATAATAAGTTTTTAATAAAATAATTTTTATTTGGAATGATTTGTAATATGTTATGTTTTTACATTTTCTATAATTGAAACCGAAGTTAGCTACCAAGCACCAACCCAACATATATTATATTCTAATTCTATGATAAGGTACGTCGATGTCGTGCATCTTTGCACACCTCTATACACCTTCGTGCAAAAGTTGTAGAAGCATAACTGCATAGCACAAATGACAACAAATTGGTAATCTAGATCCTTCACAATATGACAACATCGTTTTTGTCACAGGTAATTTTGATTTTCATACACCAAATTGGTGACCTAGTTTGTTAGCTTCTTTTAAGCTTTCAGGTCTTATTTAGAATATGTAACATTAACAAGTTTTCGGGCTAGAACAAACTTTTAAACATGTTAGACTAGGCTTTACAAATGATCTATAGTAGATAAACAAGTCAGATTCATACTTAATAATTATTATATAAGTTAAGCTCAGATATGTTAGAGCTTAGTCTATCTCCATCCCTACTTGTAAGGTTGTCATTTATTGACATATCCATTAAATATCAAGTTTACTAATATGTATAGAACATTAATAAAAATTTATAATGTTTACTTTCAACTTTTTTTTTGTCACCTTTCTAATGGTAGTTTTCATAGTTTTACAATATCTATAACTTCTTTAATTGGTGTTTTCATTAAAAACTATAGCTACTGTATAATTATGAACATTAAAGAGACTACTAAGAAGATAAATATAAAGATTCTTATTTTTTTATTAACGATCTATACACTGTAGAATCCTAGGTTAAATATAAATAAATGTGTTAATGAATCTTATAAGTATAAATAAATGTGTTAATGAATGAAAATGTTATAAGTGTCATCATCTGCTTTTAGGAAATTAAATAGTAATATTTTAAGATTATTCTATAAATTTAGTAATCATTTAATTTTTTTTGGAATTCTCTAACTCAATTCATCGTTCAGATGCATACCACATGTGAAAAAAATTCTAAATTTTTTTCAATATCGAAGTTCAATCCTAATAATTTTTTATTATGTTATTTTAAATTTTCTAAATTTAATATATTATAAATTTTAAATATTTTAATTTGTCACAAAGTGTTTGCATTAATTTTTTTTTATCACAATAGTATAATCCTTGTTCCACTTCATGAATATTCGGAATCTAAAATTATTTATAGGTGAGATTATTAAGAAAGAAAATACTAATGAAAAACAAAGAAAATGTTATGTATAAATAATTCATTAATTGTATTTTAAAAAATTTATTTAGAGAATATTTTATCATATTTGAGGAATGATATTTAGATGAATAGAAGAGACTTGTCAAAGTTTTAAATATTTGCATTTCAATTGGCACATTTTGTATGTGCTTGAAATTAAACATTAGCGGCTGGATTGAAACGAAAGATTAAATTAAAATTATTAAAATTTTATAAAATAAATTTGAAGATGATAGATTTTTTTTTCAAATATTTCATATATAATATATATATAGTATTGGATCAGCTTAACGCGTGAATTGGGGAGTCGATCAGTCTCGGTGTAAGAGCCTAATCGCTTCAATTTGTATAGCCTTTTGTATGTCAATCTTAATAATTTTTTATTATGTAATTTTAAATTTTCTAAATTTAATATATTATAAATTTTAAATATTTTAATTTGTCACAAAGTGTTTGCATTAATTTTTTTTATCACAATAATATAATCCTTGTTCGGCTTCATGAATATTGAGAATCTAAAATTATTTATAGGTGAGATTATTAAGAAAGAAAATACTAATGGAAAACAAAGAAAATGTTATGTATAAATAATTTATTAATTGTATTTTAAAAATTTTATTTAGAGAATATTTTATCATATTTGAGGAATGATATTTAGATGAATAGAAGAGACTTGTCAAAGTTTTAAATATTTGCATTTCAATTGGCACATTTTTTACGTGCTTGAAATTAAACATTAGCGGCTGGATTGAAACGAAAGATTAAATTAAAATTATTAGAATTTTATAAAATGAATTTGAAGATGATAGTTTTTTTTTCAAATATTTCATATATAATATATAATATTGGATCGGCTTAATGTGTGAATTGGGGAGTCGATCAGTTTCGGTAAGAGCCTAATCACTTCAATTTGTATAGCCTTTTGGTTCGTAGGACGATGTGGTCATAATGAGAGTAACTAACCAAGCACATAATATGTCCATACTCTCCTAATTTATTATGTTGGGGAAAAGCCACATGATAAAGTAGTGGAAAACAGAGAGCGTGCCTCAAGGACAAACACCACCTTTTCCCTAGGACTGACAAAGGCCACCCCGAGACTAAGTGTAGGGGAACATCTAGGCAGAAAACAGAGGAATAAGTCTCCACTCTCATATTTTGAGGCTTGAGGAAAACGATCCTTCCCTAAGGCAAGTATATAAGTGGTTAGGAAAAAAGGGTGAGGCATCGAACAACTCATCCTATATGTACATTCTATGATTAGGATCATCTCCCTTCTAATACATACATAAACATTGACACCCACCGTATGACCTCCAGAAAACATTTCCCAAATACCCTAGGAGCAAGAGCAAACTGAGACGGAGACAACCATGCCAATAATGTGACATCAAGCCAGTTCTAACAATGGGGAGGACAAAAATACCTTGTAGCGACTGTTGTGGCAATTACCAATCTGCAAGGAAAAAGTGAAGAGTAAACCCGCCTCAACGTAGAAGCATCCAGGAAGTACGAGGAAGTAGAAGAGTGACATGAGGAGGCCTTGAGAGGGTTGGAGAACGCAAGTTGGTGTTACGGGAGCAGCTCGATGCCTTGAAGGTCGCAGCCAGGCATTATGAGCCACCACCTCCCCTTATATTTAGGGACAACCATTCAGTGAGCAAATAGACAATGTTGTCATTCCCCCCGAGTTCAGAGAGCTTGTGGTGGACTCTTTTGATGGCTCTCGGGATCCTTAGGTTCACCTGCAAGCATTTCAAATGCAGGTATAAGTAGTGGAGATGACCTTATCAGTTGCAAGCTATTTCCAAGAACACTGAGAGGAGTCATGATAAGGTGGTTCTCGAGGTTTCCACCTCGATCCATTCACACTTTCAACACTTGGCAACAACTTTTGTCTTTCAGTTTGCTACTAATCGGGCAAGCCGATTTGTTTGATATCAAGTAAACTAAGAGCGAGAGCCTTGAGCAATAACTAACACATTTTAATAGCACAATGGTCCAAGTAGATGACCTGGATCAAAAGTTTTTTTGTAAAAGCATTCCAAAAGGGCCTTAGGACAAGTCCATTTAGTGACTCTCTAGCCTTGAGGAAGCCAGCGAGCATGGAGGAGATAAAGGCCAAGGTAGAGAAACATATTGAGATCGAGAGGATTTGGCTGACCAACTCTAAGTAGAGTAAGAAATATCGATAATCGTGAAGAAGAGCACTCAAGGACCTCAGGGGAGATCGCATAAACAATGAGGAGCTAATTATCGGTTGTATGCAAAGGTCATGTACTACACTCCTTTAAAGGTGGCCAGGTCCCAAATCCTAAAGAAAGTCTATCACATGTGTTTGCTGGATGTTCCTCCACCTACGAAGAGATAATTGAGCCCATTGCTTGATGAATGATGCGAATTTCATTGCATTCATAGGCACACAACTGAAAATTGTTGGATCCTGAAGATTTAGATAGATAAACTAATCTAAGACAGATACTTGGGCTAGTTCATTAAAAGGAAGGATGAGGGGAAGACTAAAGGAAGAAACAACCCTAGGTAAGAAAGGAGCTAGACCTCGACCTGTGAGAAAAGCATAAACAGGAGTCAGTCAAAGCCAAGGTAGCGAACCCCCCTTCACAGGGGGACAATAGCCACCATATAAGGAGGAGGAGAGACTTTGAAGATGCCCACATCAGAGCAAAAGCATTATGGTCGCTTCGTAATGGCTATGCAAGAGAAGGCGATGTGCAGTGCCTTACGAGGATGACCCAATGGTACTGTCGGTTGTAATTGTGGAGTACAAGGTGGAGAAGGTGTTGATTGATAGGGGAGCTTAGTTAATGTGTTGTATTGGATCACATTCTAGAAGTTGGGTCTCCCAAAGTGAGACTTATAGGAATGTCCCGACACTCTAATTGGATTCGCAGACAAACAAATGGAAATCCGTGGAGTGATTAGCTTAGAGACAACTATTGGAGTTGGCTCGAATGCCAAAACAATAACTATGAAGTTCACAATCATCAACGCGCGAACCTCTTATAACATAATCTTAGGTCATCTGGCTTTAAATCGATTACGAGCAATAGCGTCAATTGCCCATTTATATATGAATTACCCGGTTGGTGGCCAAGTGGGTGTCATGCAAGTCGACTAGCACATAGTCAGGCGTGTTATGAGGCTAGCTTAAAGGTAGGAGGTAACAAAGGTAGGTAGAAGGCTGAGACAGCAAAAACACGAACTCAGGTCCATTTTTTGGATTTGGATCCATGTCTTGATCAAGAGGATATCAGACCTCAACCAAGAGAGGATCTGAAAGATGTTCAAATTGGCCTCGGTCCCCGACCCATCATAAGACAAAAATTGGGAGATCCCTTGATGTGTGATGAGTCACAAGTTATGTATCTTTTATGGACCTAAGAAGGATGTCTACAAGACTATCTTGTGCTTAAGAATTGAGTGCTAGCTGAGATTCATATTATGGACCTAAAAATAGAGAAAATACAAATCTGTGCTAATTCGAGGATCTTAGCTAACTCTTCTTTTCTTGCAGGTCATATTCTTGGGTCCATCATGAGAAGACTTAGCCGAGATGAAGTCGTCTCGGCCAAGACCGACTCCATCTCGACCAAACCAGATCAGGCCAGCCCTCACGGCCTAGCAGCCTAAGTAGGTGCAGTCCAATAAGGAGCAGCCCAAAGACGCTATCCACATCAACTATCCAGCTCAGGGCCACCTCAGCTCCACTCAACTGCCATGTCACTCCTGGAGAAGCTTGCAGCGCAAGTTACGCAAGGGTAGAATAGGCAATTCATGTTGTAATTTTGTTAGGAATCGTTAGAAGTAGCAGGTCACAGCTCGTGTATATATAGGAGGAGCTGTGCACTTTTCAGGTGTCTTTGAATTCACTCTCAACACACTCTCATTGTATCCATTCTCTCACTCTCGTTTTCCTTCGTTATGGTGGTGCACGGTGCTGCTTTGGTGCTTCTCTCGATTGAGGAAGTGCAGGTTTGAGACTGGGAAGCCGAAGTTTGTCAAAGGGGACTAATTGGGCTTTCCAACACACTCTGGTGAATCTGATTCTCAACGCTCAGGCCACTAGAGGTGAACCACCACCATCAACCATGGCGATCATCGTGGAAGATGGATCCACCTGAATTCAGACCACTATGTTTGTACTCTGTTTTCTATTAATCAATTTCATTTTGCATTTCTTATCTCTGTTCCTTTCCTCTCCTTTAATTCATGATTTAATCCACGATTGCAATTGAACATGAACAATGTTAAGTTAAGCCGATCGGAATTGGTTTAACTAATTTAATAGGTAATCACTTAACGAACGTTGATTGAGAACCTAAAATCAGCTCTGTACTTAATCTCTGCCAACTGATGAGGTAGCGATTGCATAATTCCTCGGTATGGCAATGGACGAATCTTTGGCGATTGTCATAAGAATTCCCAAGGCTGAAATGGACTAAGAATTGGAGTGAGGAAATTGGACTGGACTTGGACTGATAGAACTGAACACGAGCACAGTTATATCACAATAATAATAATAGTAAAACCAGTAGCATTAATGTATGTTCACTGTATTCATAGTTTAGTTTACTTTCCGCTTTACTTGCATTTCAACTCCCCTCATTTACTGTTTTTTGGTTCGAGATAGAGATAGTCCATCTCTGTAGCGTCAGACTGCACTCAGTCGAAACCAAGTCGGATAGATCTCTGTCGTGATCATTTCGGCTCAGTTTCTGCCGAGAGTGACTCGGCCAGTGCCGAGACAAGTCCGTACTCTACACCTTAGATTCTACGTCATTTCACTTCGCACCGAATCATAATTGAACACACTGTGTCCTTGAGAAAAATCGACCTAAGGTTGACTATACTATAGTTAACTTTAGTTATTTGATGCCCGTAAGACGACTAAAAACGAGCTTATCAATGTGAAGGTAGAAGAGCAATTGATTCGAGTTTTAACGAAGAACTGGGACGTGTTTGCATGGCTACCTAAGGATATGTCCGGGATAGACCCTATTTTCTTTGCCATAGGCTATCTATTACACTTGGCATGTGGCCTATGTGCCAAAAGAAGAGGAGAAGATTGGGGGACGAGAAGAGACAAGAAACAAAGGAAGAAACGACCAAGCTTTTGCAAGCGTGCTTTGTACGAAAGGTTGGATATCCTAACTGGTTTCCTAATGTAGTAATGGTGAGAAAACCTAGTGGTAAATAGAGGATGTGTACGGATTACACAGATGTGAATAAGGCCTATCCAAAGGATCTGTATCCACTCCCTATCATTGATGGCTTAGGTGGATGGAGTGTCTGGATGTGGTCTCCTAAGCTTCATGGATGCTTACTCATGGTACAACCAAATCAAGATGCATCCAAGTAACAAGATGAAGACGATATTCATTACTAACGAGGGTAATTTTTGTTATAGAGTAATACCATTCAGATTGAATAATGTAGGGGCGATATACCAAAGGTTGATGGACTAAATCTTCAAAGACTACATTGGTCGCCAACTGGAAGTCTACATAGACAACATGGTGGTGAAGTTCGATACGGAAAGCCAACATGCTGAAGTATTAACCTCCGTCTTCTTGGTATTGAGGAAACACCAACAAAAACTTAACCAGGACAAATGCTCTTTTGGTGTCAAGGCTAGAATATTCCTTAACCTCATGCTGACTAAGTGAGGAATAAAAGCTAATCCTGAAAAAAGCAAGGTAGTGATCAGGATAAGGAGCCCTAAGAATGTCAGGCACGTTTCCTATCCCAGTCATTCGAGAAGGCAATCCTTGTATTTCAATGCTTGAGAAAGATCAACCGTTTCTAGTGGACTGACAACTGTGAAGTGGCTTTTCAAGAATTGAAGACGATGCTAGTATCTCCCCCAATCCTCGTGAAACCAATTGAAGGTAATCATATCCTAATCTGCCTTTCCGTTTTTAACAATACGATAAGTGAAGCAATAGTTCAAGAGGTCAAAAAGGACCGATGCTCAACTTATTTCATTAGCAAAACACTCCAAGGAGAAGACACAAGGTACCAAAATATTGAGAAGGCAGCCTTAGTCCTTATAGTTATGGCTAGAAGGCCGAGGTCGTATTTTCAGAGTCATCAAGTGATAGTCAGGACTAGCCTTTCTGTCAAGCAAATCTTGAGGAAACCTGACTTAGCTAGAAGAATGGTCGAATGGGTGGTTGAGTTATTAGATTTGAGAAAAGAAGGCATATTAAGGCTGAGGTATTGGTCGACTTTATCAATGAGCTGACCTCGACTTAGGAGGCTGACTAGATGGTGGGAGGGGGAATGAATGGGCATTGTTAGTAGATGGAGCATTAAACCAAAAGGGGAGTGGAGCCGGAATAATGTTGGATGGCCCAAGAGGTGTACTAATTGAACAATCCCTTCGTTTCGGTTTCAAGGAGAGAAATAATTAGGCTGAATATGAAGCTTTGTTGGCTAGAATGAGGTTAGCGGAAGAGTTCGGAGCTAAAGTCCTTGTTGCCAAAAGTGATTCCCATCTAGAGACCAAACAAGTGAATGGTAACTACCAAGCAAAGGACCCTTAGCTAGCCAAATATTAGGATAGGTCTAGAAGTTAGGCCACGTCTTTTGAAAAATTCACGTCGATTCACCTCCCCCGGGAACAAAATGAGAGAGCCGATTTGTTGTCGAAATCGGCGAGTACCCAAAAGGGGAGCTTCAATAGGACAATTATTCAGGAAACCCTCGGTTGGCCAACTATCGAGGCAGTAGAGGTGTTTTGCATTGTTAGGTCGTTATCGTGGATGGATCCTATCATCAGTTTCCTCCAAGATGATCGAGTTTTGACCAATTTATATGAGGCTAAAAGGCTCAGGAGAGAGGTGTCGAGGTATGTGTTGATTGCTAAGCAACTATATAGGCGAGGATTCTCTTACCCTTATTGAAATGTTTGGATGATGAGGAGGCAAAGTACGCAATTAAAGAGGTCCATGAAAGAGCATGTGGAATGCATATCGGGGACGGGCTCTCACCAAGCAAGATAACAAGAGTTGGCTATTATTGGCCGACTCTTAGAAAAGACTACTTGGCATTCGTTAAAAAGTGGTACAAATGCCAATACTATGCAGATCTGTACAAAAGCCCCCCAGAGCCACTTCATTCAATTTTATAGCCTTGGCCTTTCCACATGTGGGGTGTTGAAATCATAAGGCCTTTCCGGTATGGCAGGTTAAGTTTCTCTTAGTGGCTGTGGATTATTTTACTAAATGGGTAGAGGCCAAGATGATTGCAAAGATCTCAATCGAAAGGGTTAGAAGATTGTACTAGAAGAAAATTATATGACTATTAGAACCCCCCACCAGCATAGTATTAGATAATGGTACACACTTCGCGTCACACTTAGTGGAAGATTTTCGTGTTCAATATGGGATCAAGCAGTCTTTCACATCTGTTGAGCACCTAGAAGCGAACGGTCAGGTAGAATCAGCCAACAAGGTGATACTTAGGGGGTTGAGAAGAAGATTATAAAAGGCCAAAGGTAGATGAGTGGAGAAGCTATCTCAAGTACTCTGATTGTACCACACCACACCTCACTCAACAACCCAAAAAACCTCATTCCGATTAACATTCGAGATGAATGTAATGGTCTCATTCGAAATTGGGGAGCCATCCCCTAGGGCCATTTTCTTTCAACTGGGTGTCAATGAAGAAGAATTGAGATCAAACTCGGACTTACTTCAAGAAGGGCGTGAGATAGCACACGTAAGAGAATATGCCCCCAAGGCTAAGGCATCTCGAAGATACAATGCAAGGGTCTTCCCAAGAAAGCTTCAGAAGTAGGACCTGGTTTTAAAAAGAATTCTCAAGGATGCAACTTCTAGCAAGTTAACTCTAAATTGTGAAGGACTGTATAGAATTGTTGAAGAGGTTGGACGAGGTCATATAGGTTGAAACACTTAGATGGAAGAACGGTTCTTCATACCTGAAACGCTGCAAGTTTGCAAAAATTTTTATAGCTAATATGTAAGCCTCAAATTATATGAATGTATTGCTCGATTTTATTAAATAACATGTAGGCTCTACTTTTCATCTCTTAAAATACTTAATAAAACAAAAGAAAGAATCCATCAAACACAAAGACCCGCGAGTGGCAGTCAGCTAATGACTGTCCAGGGCACAAAGACCCACAAGTGGCAATTGGCCAATGATTGCCCGCACAAAGACCCACGAGTGGCAATTGACCAATGATTGCCTACCCATGAGTGACAATCGTCCAATAATTGTTTGGGGCACAAAGACTTGCGAGTGGCAGTTGGCCAGTGATTGCCTAGGACACAAAGACTCGCGAGTGACAGTCAAAGACACATGAGTGATAGTTGACCAATGACTATATGGGACATAAAGACCCGCGAGTGATAGTCGTCCAATGACTGCTTGGAGTACAAAGACCTGTGGGTGGCAGTTGACCAGTAATTGCCCAAGGCACAAAGATCTGTGAGTGACAGTCATTCAGTGACTGCCTCGAGGCATAAAGACTCACAAGTGGTAGTTTATTGCTTGGGGCACAAAGACATATGAGTGGCAGTCAGCTAGTGACTGCCTAAGGCATAAAGACCCATGAGTGGCAATCGTCCAATGACTACCCGAGGCACAAAGACCCGCGAGTGGCCATTGGTAAGTGATTGTCTGGGGCATAAAGACTTGTGAATGGTAATCGTCCAATGACTACTTGGGACATAAAGACCTATAAGTGGCAGTCGACTAATGACTACCTAGGGTGTAAATACCTATGAGTAGCAATCGTCCAATAACTGCCTAGGGCACAAAGACCCACAAGTAGTAGTCAGTTGTTGACTGCCCGGGGCACAAAGACCCATACGTGGAAATTGTCTAATGATGGCCTGGGGCACAAAGACCTGCAAGTGGAAATCGGCCAGTGATTGTGTGAGGCACAAAGACCCATGAGTGGTAGTTGAGCAATGATTGCCCAAGATACGAAGACCCACGAGTGGCAATCGATGAATAATTGCTCGAGGCGTACTTTGAAGAAAAGATCACCAAAAGCCGATTAATCGATTTATTCCCAAAACCAAACGTAAAGTGGAGTACTAGTTGTTGCCATTAAGTAAAATAGAATATTAAAGTAGGGAGTCAAGGGAGAAACCCTAAACAAACACCAAAAAATATGTTGAAAAAAGGGATAATATTCTTATTAATTAAATGACACATTAATTAAGAAGAGTGGGTCAGGGAGGTTGGCTCAACAAACTGGTCGTCTACAATGTGTTTATACATGTCTGCCTCAAAAGTATCGAGACTGGGATGTGTAATGCCAATTTGTTGGAGCACGTAGTTGAAATCAGCTTCGAACTAAAATAGAAGAGATAAGTCCTTCCCGACGATAGTCTTGTCCTTCTTAGCCAGATATTCATCGTTGTCGGCCAAAGTTTGATCTTTAGCAACAAGGACGCGATCCTTCTCAGCAAACAACTCCCCTTTTTGCACTAAGTTAGGCTCTAGACATGTAACCCGATCCTTCAAAAGAGACACCTCGGTGAGTAAGGTGTGTTATTTCTCCTCAAGCCATTCTTTCACGATCAAATACTTAATGGCATCATCCATTGCAAATTGGAGTTAGGTTTGTAGACCCACCAACTCCTCTTCTTTCTTTTTTATTACTTCATTCAAGTGATGAATCTCATCCCAAGCCTTCTTCCTTTGCTTAATCAGCTTCTTCCTCTAAGATCCAAGGTCGTGAAACTTGAGCTCGACAGCACACGAAAGAATCATGGAATAGCTTGAGTAAGCCTTTAAGACCTTAAAGACACCACTAAGCCCAAATATCTCAACTTTCCCAACGTCGAAGGGAGAGGCGAAGTGGCAATCAATCATCCTCATAATAAGGTATCTACAGCTCCAAGCCAATATGGTGTTAGGGGGACCGTCAAGAAGTGTCTTCCAATCAACGAGTAAAGAGGCCTTGGGCAAAGAGGGAATGGCTGGTTTGAACGTAGCTTCTTCTTTAAAGTGCATACCCAGCTGCCAATTGAGACCTCCTCGACAGTTGGGGAGGTAGGAGTCACTCCTAGCACCTTGCTCACCATAATAGGGGTTAAGGTATTCCCCTGAGTGGTGGCAGGAGTAGGAGTTACCTCCTGCCCTGGTCGAGCAACCCTAAAATTGGCCCTCGACCTAGACGAAGGAGCAGCATTGGCGGTTGCCTGTTTTTGTTTCTTTAAGGCCGATGTGCAACACCGTTAAGACATACAAAACAAGTATAAAAAATAATTGGAAAGGTTGTAAGCATAATCAAAAGAAGACAGACCAAAAAGGAATGTCACCCGTTTTCAAAAGGTCCATACAGGACGATACAGGTTGATCCCTGAGTTCAATAAGGAACTTGTCTTCCCACTCCTCCAAACACGCCCTTTCTACCCTGATTACAACGACCAAAGTTTTTGGTCTAGAAGAGAGGGAAATGTGGCTAACCTTTTCGGTCAAGGAGAAAATTTTGACCATCTTCGTAACAATAAACACAAAGAAGATATGTAAGAAGTGATCCTTAAAATTTTGTAGCTTTCTCGAAAGGGCTTTAGTAGGATGCGACTCGGTCGGCTGTTTAGAGACAACCAACCCACTTTTTCAAACCATCAAACCTTAAAGAACTAGAAAAACACATTCAACGAGGGCAGTTGGCCCATCTTGCAACACAAAATTTTGAAGGCACGCACAAACGCCTAACTATTTAGATGAAGTTGTGTGAGGGCTATGTTGAGAGTTTGGAGGACATAACACTTAAATCCTAGAAGGGTACCTTAATCCCTAGTTTTAAGCCTAAAGTGCCGTATATGTAAGTGTATGGCTCCTCCCCTTCAGCACCTTAACAAATGCTCTATTCCGGTCAACAAGGAAGTAGTCGAATCTACAACTATCTAGGAAGACGAACATAATGGATAATCCCTCAATAAGGGTGGTTCCTGTGACAAAGATGGCAGGGGTCAGAATGAAACTACACTATTGTCGCATTGGATTCAAACAAACTAAGACTCACCCAGGATACCCAAGATAAGACGAAGAACAAAATGAAAAACAAAAAAAAGGATTAAAACATTACCTTTCGTTACGTTGGCCATGAGGTCGTCAAGAAAATCTAGGAAGTAGCTACAGAGGAAAGTATGGAGCACTAAAGAGAACTTGAATGCAACAAGCTCTAGAGGAAATTAAGCTAGATGAAAGAAGTAGCATGAAGGATCTAAGGGTTAATTTTTAAAGATTTTAAATATAGAAGGATAGGGACAACAGAAAAGCCAAGGGTCAGGATCAATTGAACCAAGCATTGCATGGTAACAACTCATTATTATCAATCCAATAGTGCAAACTGAAGGGTTGTGGCATGATCTAGTAGTTGAAGACATTAACTGCCCTTAATAAGCCACCACGTGTCATCTTCCCCTGCACTTATAACGCATTAAAAGACGTGGCCAACCCATCATTACTAGGGCAAATCCCTAGACGCCTTGCGCATTGGAAAGGTCATTCCCCCTAAAGTACCAATCATGACCAATCAACTCAGGGGGAGGTCGGCCCTTGTAGTAGACCGACTTAACAACTAACCGACTTAGAGAAAGGTTGATCCCAGTAGTAGAAACACCTACCACTTTACTCAACGCTTAGGGGTTATAGATCAGCTTAACATCTAACCGACTTAAAGAAAGGTTGGTCCTGGTAGTAAAAACACCTATTGCCTCACTCAACATTTGGGAGGCTATGGACCGGCTTAGCAGCTAATCAACTCAGAGAGAGATTGGTCTTGGTAGCAGAAGCGCCTATCGCTTCACTCGATGCTTGAGGGTTGTGGATCGGCTTAACGCGTGGACTGGGGAGTTGGCTAGTCTCAGTAAGGGCCTAATCGCCATGATCTGTGTAGCCTCTTAATACGTAGGGTGATGCGGCCATAATGAGGGTAACCGTCTGAGCATGTAGCATGTTTGTACTTTCCTCATTTATTACGTTAGGGGAAAAAACCACTTGATAAAGCAGCAAAAAGCAGAGAGTGTAACTCAAGAACCTATACCACTTTCCCCTTAGGATTGATAGAGGTCACCTTGGGACTAAGTGTAGGGGAACATCTAGGTAGAAAATAGAGGAAGAAGTCTTCACTATCATATTTCAAGGCTCAAGGAAAACAACCCTTTCCTAAGGCTAGTATATAAACAACCAAGAAAGAAGAGTGAGGTATCGAACAACTCATCCTGTATGTACATTTTGTGATTGAGGTCATTTCTCTTCCAATATAGACATAAACAAATATATTTCATCTATTTGTTTCTTTGAAACATAAGCAAAACTATTAATCTTTAGTATTTAGATATAATAATGTCATATGTTTGATTTGTTATGAAGCCACTTCCCTTTCCATTGCACTTTCATCACAACGATATTGGAAAATAATGTTAAATAAACTTGCCATCTCCCTTATTATCATAAAATTAATAATTACTATTTATATAAAAAAAATACTAACTACTAATTGTTATCTAAATACATATTTGGGCCAAACTTTCAAAAGTCACATACTCTTTTTGTTTTGAGGCATTTAGTTAGGGTTAGATGGTGATTTTTTTTTTGGACCATCTATTTTTTCTAAACATATTACCTATATTTTTTTCTCTTAAATATACATATGATGAAGGTTGATTCTTGGATAAAATAAAAAAGAATGAGTGATTTTTTTTTGTATTATTTAATATAAGAGAAAACTTTCACTATCATTTTATAAATAAAAAAACAAAAGAGACGTATAATTGATATCCGTTTGAACTTGAAAAAAAGATGAAGTTAATTTATCTCTAAGAAATTAAAGATTATAAAATTAAAAAAAATAAAAAAAGAAACTAAAAAATACAAAAAATAAGAATATAAAGTAAGATAAAAAAAAGGTAAAGCTTAAAAAGAAAATAATAGTCTTAAAAGGATAATCTTCAAAGTAATAGTAAGAAAATAAAGATAAAAATGATCACATATAAAATGTTGTCTATCAAAAGATTATGATATTTAATTCTAAGTAAAGGCTGATGTTTTTATATTAACATAAAGAGCAAATATTTTATACACCGTCATAGTAATTTATATGATTATTTAATTATAAATTATTATTTAATAAATTTATTAAATTTTATAATAATTATTTTAAAAATATATTTATTATAATTTTTTATTAGTTATTAATAAAACTTTTTACATAATTTATAATGCATAAAAATTAAACTCGAAGATAAATACTGAATGTTCAGTAAATAATATAATTTTTAATTACAACTGAGGGGCTTAAGTTAAGATAAGTATATATAAATATTTAAATAATTAGTAGTTAGTTATATATTGTATAAGTATTTATATAATATATAAAAATTTAAATTTAAAATTAAACATATTATTTTATTGATGGTGAAAAATAAATTAAAAATTTTAAACATAGGTGTTTAAGTTATTTTATTTGAAAAATTATTTTAATTAAAAATATTATTTTAACAATGATTTAGAAATATTTTATTGGACTTAATGTTAATTAAAAATATTTAAGAAAGTTAAAAATTTTTCTTAATTAGATAATAGATTAAATAAAAAACAATCTTAATTGGCATCAAGAGATGTGTTACATAATAGGAAAATTGTGTCTACATAAACAGAAAAATAAATATAAGGAAAATCCTAACTAATGCCTTCAATTATGATTTTTTCTATAAGAAGAATGAAATATAGTGTTTTCAATATATTTTTATTGTGATTTTTAATGAAAAAATTTCTATTTATTAATGTTTTGTCACTCCTCTCCGTCTATCCAAATCAAGGGATGAAAGGATAGAGGCTTTTGGTGTCCCCTCGAGCTAATTCAAAACCTTCTAGTAAAATAAGAACAATCCCCACATTCAAAACCCCTTTCTTACCATTAGCAAGAACTTGTCTCACTTGCATATCATAAGGAATTCGAACAATTGCTTCAAATACAATATTAGGAAGTACCGCTTGTGGAATCTCTATATCCACGGGTTTATTAGCTAAATGACAATTAGGTTTAGGGTTAGGGTCTTTAAAGTATTTATTAAAAGGACGTAGAATTATGACTTAAAATTTAAGTTTGATATCATAAAATATTAATATTGTTATGGTTTGATAACATTTTTGTAGTTGAATTGCCAACTACACTTCTTAATCTTTTTATAAATTTAATTCCATGTACAAATTGATGCTTTTTATATTAAGAATTTTATAAATGTTCAGTAAGTTATATAATAACTTTTAATTACAAGTAAGAAGCTTATGTTAAGATAAGTATGCATAATTACGTAAATAATTAGTAAGTATTTAGATATTACAAAGGTATTTATAAAATATAAATTTAAAATTAATTAAAAATATTATTTTATTGATGGTAAAAAGTAAATTAAAAATTTAAAATATATGTGTTTATTTTAAAAAATTTAAAATAATAAAATATTAATTTAACAATGATTTATAAATATTTTATTTCCTTAATGTTAATTAAAAAATAAATATTGGTTTAAATAGTTAAGAAAGTTAAAATTTTCTCTTAATTAGTTAATAAATTAAATAAAACACAATTTTAAATGATATAAAGAAAAGTATCATTGAGCACGGGAATAAACTGGTGTAAGGTTATTAAAGCTTAATCAATGATCTCCAAAGAAGAATTTTATTGTCTATAATAGTCTTACTAAAATAAAATAAAATTATCTCAAATAAAGAATACTTGTGTCTATAAAAAAAATAAAAAATAAAAAGATGTGTTACATAATAAGAAAATTATTTCTGTACAAAAGAAAAACAAATATAAGGAAAATTTTAACTAATATTTTTAATTACAAAAAATGAGAAAAGAAAGTATGAGTTACCAATATATTTTTATTGTAATTTTTAATGAAAAAAAATTCATTTGTTAATTTTTAATTAATATCCTTAAAATGTTTACTAATTGGATTATAAAGTATATGCTATCCTATATTTAAATAATAATAATTTTTTGAATCTATGATACATTAGCTTAAACTTAAAGCTTAATTGTAAAAATTAAAAAAGAAACCTTAAAGCATCAATGTGTTAATATTAGTAAATTTTTTACTTAATAGTAGCTTTTTTTTTTTTTTTTTGAAAGAGCCTGACCACACAAAATAGAACTAATATCCACGAGGGAATAAAATAGAAGATACATCATTGAATAGACAAAGATTAAGAAAGTTTTGGATGTAAGTTAAATTTGGAATCATAACACTTGTAATAACTCCCCCATAAAAGTTATTACATCATACATTAAAATACAACAATACAAAGAAATATCAATTGGTTTTTAAATTATATAAATTTTAAACTTAATATAATAAAATTTAAGTTGAATAAAAAGCATAATTTGATCAAATTTGAAATATGTTGTGAATCGATCAGAAAAATAAAAAATAGATTTTCTTATTTTCATTTTTCACTCACGTGTAATAAAGAAATTAGAAAAAAAATGACGAGAGAAGACGTGATAGATGAGGATGGAAGGGCACGTGGCAGAACGAGTTGAGAAAGAAGAGTTAGGTTATGGCCACATATATTATATATTATTATTATTATTATTATTGTTTTTGCTTTTGCTTCTATTCCACTTCCACCTCAGCGGAATCGAAACCCAACAATTAACTGCGTTGAAACCTTTGAATTTCAAATCCTGAAGCCATTCCCACACTATTACCCAAACCAAATCTACAACTCAGCAAATTGAATAAACCAATAATAATTAATATTTATTAATATTCCCACAGCATCTTATTTTTCTCTCTCCTTAGAACCCTTCTCGGCCTTACCTCACCACACCTCACCACACCTCACCCGAACCCAACCCTCTCTTACCAAAAACCTCTTTCCCTCCGTCAGTTAGGGTTTTGCGGATCTCGATCCGTCTCAATGGACGTTCGCAAGCGAGGAAGACACGAAGCCGCCGTCAACCTTAACGGCGCCGTTAAGAAGAACAAGCAAGGTTTTCACTCTCTCCTCCTCAACCTCTCTTACATTTACGACACTCCTCAATGCCCCTTTTCGTTTTTCTTACTTCGTCGTTTTGCTCCTGCTTCATTGTCGTTTGCGTTTCCGCTTCCTTGCTTACTTACTTGCGTTAAACACTGCTAAAAAAATTCTCACCAAATTAGAAAATATGCGCAATTATTTTTCTTTAAACGAAACCACAACTTAGGGTGCTTTAATGTTCACAATAATGTTGCAAGTTTTGAATGATTGCTTTAATTATTAGCACGAGAGGGTAAATTAAAATTAAATTGCGCATTAACCTAATACACTTGCGGTGTATTATTAGAAGAAAAGTTGAACGGTTTTAAATGGAGTGTACTAGATTAATAACGTAGATAACTTTAACTGAGAAAAAGTAATTAATGTTTTGCGACAGAATTGGAGTCCTTATCAAGTGGTGTAGGAAGCAAATCGAAGCCATGTACCAAGTTTTTCAGGTTCTAATCTATTCCTATCTAAATAAATATTTTGAAATGCATATTTTTCCGTTTTTTAATGGTGTTATATTATAAGTTACTTTAAGAATTAATTGTTTTTTAATGCTATAAAACTAATCTGCGAATTAACTGGGTGGTATTCGAAGCTTTTATACAGGTACATACTGTTCTTTGGTCTAATCAAGTTGTAACAGAATAATGGTTTAGTAATGGAGTACAATAAAGATGATAACAATTTGCAGGACGATCGTTGTTGGCATTGGGAACATTATATCAAAGATAAATTCATCGTTTTGTCTGTGTTTGCCTCGCTCTGAAATGAGTGTAAATGTTGTTCATTTAGTTAACAACAAACAACTTTTCAGTTATTACTGCATTTCAAGGTTTTAAATTGCGGTTTTGTCACTATACTTGATGTTGACGACAAATATGGGCACAATTGTTGCCGAAATTGTGGACAAGGACTGTTTTTTAAAACCTTGCTCCATTCTATTGTTTATGAACACACCTTTCAATTGGTAAGGTATTAACAAACTAATATGCTGAACTTTTGTTGGTTGGGTCAGGTACTATGTCTAAATTATGTTATATGCATTTAAAATTTAGGATCGTGGTTGTGTCGTTACAGTTTTTCAAGGGAGAAATTTGTTTTCTACATCTATAACTTGAACTAGCCAATTGTATGCGTATCCAACCTTACATTCTGACTATATATGAAAGTTTTGATCAAGAATTAGAGGTGAATTTGATTGAGACGATGTTTGTTGTTTTCAAGCAATCTCATATGGTAGTTTTTTTTTTTAAATCTTTCATTTCTTTTTCTTGTTAGGGATCTTCTTGATTCGCTTTGGTTACTGCTTGGTAGCATGTTGACTTCTTGATATAAACATCCTCTGTGAATGTTTATTTTGTTTGACAGTTCTTTCCTTTGAAAGTAATTCTTGGTAGAAATATTTCCAGAATAGGAATAATTAACAACTAACTATTTTTATCAAAGAAGAAAGCTAATAGTTTTGGCTTTTAATGGTGTTCAAATTTTGATTATTAAGCAACCTTATTGACTTAATTGACCACTTACGTGTATCATTGTTTCTAAGCTGGAAATAGTTTTTCTGAGAATTTCTTTGTAACATTCCCTAATTATTATTGACTCTGTTGTTGCATACTTTATGAGAACTTTTTGTACTTTATCATAAATTGTTATCATTTTGAGTCTCACTTCTATATTGGGATTTTGTCCCTTGAATTTTCTAAGTGAAACCCAGGAAAGTTTACAAATCATTAGTTTGATCTGCATTACTGTAATTATAATCAATAATTTGTATCATCTATCTTAAACTCAGTCTCAATGTGAGGCTAAAAAGTATTTGTGCCTTTATGTCCATAGGCTTGGTACCTAACCCATCCCGATCTGTGTAGGGCAGGTAGACCCTCCCTGCAGAGCTTGAGATGTGTTAGGGTTGTTTATCCTTGTGAGTTGGGCTGGGTGTGGGTTTAGATCAATTGTCTCACCCTATGTATAGAGGGGAAAAAATTGTCACTTGTTACTTGTGTTGTTCTGAATCTAAACTATATATATATTGAGGGGTGAAAGGAGTAAATATTGGCCATACAACCATACACAGATGGTCAAAATTGTTTTTATTAGTTTCAATCTTAATCATCCATTTGAAATTAATGATTGAGATTCGTTCCTCTCACATTCTCATTTCTCACTTGATACACTCTCTCTCTATATATCAATGAAAATTTAGTGTTATCAGGATTGTAATTCAGCACATACGATCATGCAATCTTATGATGAAATTCCTTTCAATGAGCACTCTCAATCAAGGTTCTTTATTGTGGTTGTGGTTTCATTGCAATCCTTGATGTTGTAGACAAATGCGACCAATGTGGCTGCAATTGTGGTTGCAGTGGCTTGAAAACCCTTGATGTTGTGGCTGAAATCACGGTCATTGACTGTTTTTTAAAACCTTGCTCTCAATAGTCAATTCTACATCTGAACACATTTTAATGGGCTACTGTAGAACTGCTGTGTTGGAGTGTAGAAATCCTACCTTGTTAAATGATCTTTACATAAAGAAACACAACCCCAAACCTGATTTCGATTAGAGCCCATGCCTCAGTCATCAATTTCTTTCAGTGCCCATAACTGATTTTGTTCTCTCCATACAACTGATTCTCAGTGCTTGTTCTGTGCCACTGCAGTGTTTTGGTGGTTCTGAGCAGTGGCCATCTTTACATTGTTACTATGCTTTGGTTCTGTTCTTGGCTGTTCTGTTTTTTTTTATAAATCTGTTAAACTTCTGTTCTGCTTTTTTACCCCCCTCCTCCTGGAGTTGTTTAGCACTTGACTGAGGTGATGGGTGGGAATAGATGATTTGAATTCATGAGTAGGAGTGTGTAAGGTCTAATTAGATGGGTGCTGCATGGGGTTGGGTGGAGCAAACAGCTCTATTGACCCTAATCTTTGGCCGTGAATGTATCAAATGGAAATTTCAAACTGCCTGTATAAGGAGTCTTTTTTTACTACTATCTGAAATAGGATTATGTTTGGCCCAGCTTTTCTTTGGTTTAAAAGATAATTTAAAGTTGAAGCTCATAGTTAGAGCTTTAAGAATAAAGTAGAAGTTGTTTGACAATTTTAGCTTAAAAGCTCATTTTAAACTAAAAGCTTCATTTTATTGTCCTACATCTATTAGTTTAGGATGAGGGAGGGAGGTTGGCTTATTTTAAATGTTACTTCATTTAGCTTCTTTTTTCAAAAGCTACTCCCCCTCTCCCCCTTTTTTTCTATTATGAAAAATAAGCTCCTTATTTAAGAGTTTTTCTCTCTGTGTTTGGCCTAGCTTCTCTTATAAGGAGAAGAAAAGCCGAAAAAAAAAAAAACCTGGGCCAAACACTACAGAGCTGGTTTGATTAATACTAGTGAAATTTTTGGTTTCAATCCTGTGAAGTGACTTGAAGGGAAAGTGCATTCTCTAAGCTTTTGGTGGGGCATTTTTGTTCATCAATTTATCCCTCTGTATGAAAACCCACCATCAGTTTTTCCCATCAATGGCTGTACACTTTGCTAGATGTATTAAAGCCAATGAGATAAGGTCATAAGCAAACAATAACATTGTGATAAGTATTGTTCTGATAAATTTTCCCATTGATGGTATATATTAAACAGGCAGACAATAATAAGTCATTGCTTCCATATGGCTACGTGTCAATTCATTGTTTTGCTCTGATGCAGTGTTGCTATTATTAACTATTGTTTTGTAGCAGTTGTCAGTTAACTTGGTCTTTAAACGTTATCATTATTTATCTTTTGTGAAATCAAAATAAGAATTTTCAGATTTTGTTGACTCCATTAATATGTTGGATGGATATAAAGTGGAATGGTATGGGAAAGACTTAATACGCAAAAATGTTGACCTGGTTGGTCCCTCTTCCAGGGGGCCTTGCTGGATCTATGCACCATGTCTCTCTTTCTTGTGTTTGATTAAGTTTTCATGCTTAAGTATTTCTCTTTCAGGAACTTGGTTTTGGAGTTTTGCTATTATCAAAATTTAGAACATAACAAATGCATGTCTTGCTAAATAATCCATTATCTCTTTCCATATTTACATTTCCTATACCCTGAGTTACTATGTTTAATTGTGGTGTAGAAACCAGGAAATAAAAAGTGAGACTTGCATTTTATGTAACAAGTAATGGTATGATGATCTGATTGTGCGGTAACGTCTTTTGCAGCACTGCTGGCTGCCCATTTGGTGAGGGCTGCCACTTCTTGCATTACGTTCCTGGTGGTTATAATGCGGTTGCCCATATGATGAATTTAAAACCTGCTGCTCCTCCACCAAGAACTGTTGCTGCACCACCACCTGTCCCTAATGGTTCTGCTCCATCTGCTGTTAAAACCCGCATATGCAACAAGTTCAACACTGCTGAAGGCTGCAAATTTGGTGACAAGTGCCATTTTGCCCATGGAGAATGGGAGCTTGGCAAACCCATTGCTCCATCAATTGATGATCATCGTCCTATGGGACCTCCGGCAGCCAGTCGGATGGTTGGTCGAATTGAGCCTCCTCCTGGCTTGGCTGCTAGCTTTGGTGCCATTTCTACCGCCAAGATCAGTGTAGAAGCTTCCCTGGCTGGAGCTATCATTGGGAAGGGTGGTGTGAACTCGAAGCAGATCTGTCGCCAAACAGGAGCCAAACTTTCGATTCGGGAACACGAATCTGATCCAAATCTTAGAAACATTGAACTTGAGGGAACTTTTGAACAGATTAAGGAAGCAAGTAACATGGTAAAGGATTTACTTTTGACTGTGTCAATGTCTGCACCACCCAAATCCACCCCAGGTGTTCCTGGCGCCCCTGCCCCCCCTGGAAGCAACTTCAAGACCAAGCTGTGTGAGAATTTTGCAAAAGGATCTTGCACCTTTGGAGAGAGATGTCACTTTGCACATGGAGCTACTGAATTGCGCAAGACAGGAGTATGATTTTGTTTTTCCATCTTGTAGTAGCCAGGGCTATTATTATTATTGCTGTTGATGTTGTTGTGTATTGCTACTTAGTGGTACTGACATTAATTTGCATGTTATAGTTTTACCGTACTAAGATCATTTTCAAAACTACTTTTTGCGATTGCAGATGAGGCTGTTGATAATTTCACAATATTAAGGGCATGTTGATTTAAGAAAATGCTGTTTTTATTTTCATTTTTTTAACTTTTTAGTCACTTTTTTTTTATACTTTTAATCACAATTTTATTTTTTACACAATCACAATTTTGTTGTTTTCAAAAGATTTCTATTGAACATGAACTAGAAACTCATCCAATTTGGAAAGGAAACGCATTTAAACTGATTGACATCTAGCAGGATTGACGACTATTATTATTGTTATTATTATTATTATTATTATTATTATTCAAGTACATTTGATTGAAGCAAATAATCAGAAGTTTTGGAGTAAATGAACTTTTTAAGGTCTTCAAATATTAACAAATACTATTTATATTTCTGCATACTACACTTACCTTGCTAACAAGGATGGGATATAATTTTGATAAAGAAGGGTTGTCAATGGTTGGCTGAATATAATCAAATACACGTGACTACAGATTAAAGTGAAATAAATATTAATAATTTTGAAAGTTCTGAAGATATCCTGTTTCTGTTTCTAGAATGAAATATTTACTCTCCATTTTTTTATATACTTCATCTCTCTGATTAAATGATTAATAATTTGGTAAAACAATTATCTTTCTCAACAATACACTCAGTATGTACTGAAATTTTATCAAAAATTCAAATCTCCTTCACACATTATTCGTCTTATATTAGTTGGTAGCTTTTTATATTAACTTATTAACTTAAAGAGACAAAGGTTTTAGTTAAGGAGATATAAAATTTGATTTCAAAATTTAAATACTTTTCAAACACAGGTGACCCATTAAATGATCTTTAGATGTGACTTCAACTGTACAACAATAGTTTCACTTTCGAACTTGGAGTCGTGAGTGCGCATCTATACCATTCCTTTTTATCGTAGGTGAGTCTTGTAATATTCAACCTTTACATACATGATACGATGGTATAAATATTTTTGACATTGCACGCTGCACAAAATTAGTGAAGTGCTGGTCAAATAAAGCGCATTAATTTTTCAATTTGGAAAATAAATCCATATCTTTCTTTTTAGAAATAGATGAGAGAATGTCTGGATTGGTGATATTAACAATTTTTTAAAATCGGATTGAGATTGAACCAGTAAAAATTTTATTATTTTGAATTGGATTGCGGTTTATTAGTTTAGTTATGGTTGAAATCCAATTGAATTGATAATAATAAAATATATATATTTAGTATTATATAATATATTAAGCAAGTAACTAATATAAAATCATAAAAAATTAAGCTAAATGAAAATTTAAATTAATATAAAATGATTATATTACATGTCTTACAACATGAAAAATTCATATAAATAATTAAATAATAAAACTGTATGTAAATATGATATGTGAACTTTTATTTATTTAAAAATTAAAATAATTTATCAAAAGAATTATTTTAAAATAAAATTTAAAAATGAAAAAAAAATTTGATTGATTTAATTGATTTTACTAATTTTGAGTTATTTGAACCACTAACTTGACTAATTTTCAACCAAATCGGTTAATTTAGTTCAATTTTAATAATAATGATACTTAAATAAGAATTACAAATACATACGAGAGTAGAAAATAAAAGAGTAGCTCAAAATAATAAAAATGTTTCTATAATATAATTAAAAGGTATAAACTATGAATGAGTAATTATAGAGAGAAGTGTAGATAAGTAAATGAAAGAAAAAACTTCTCTCGATTCACTAGGATCATTCTGTGATGAAATTTTAAGTTTAAATTTTGTTGTTGTCATTGTGCACATACAAAAAACTTCTCATAGAAAAGATAAAATCATTATTTTGAAAATTAGATCGAATAAGGTGATTGGATTGAAAAACTAGTGAATTGAATTAGTGTCTAGTCAATGAAAACTTGGTAAAAATTGGCCAAAAACCAATTCATCATGGATCAATGAAAAATGCTTAATAATACATCATTTTAATTTTTTCTTAAAAAATTGAAAAATCAACCTAAAGTATTTGTAATTTTCTTTTTGATTCTAGATTGTTGAAGCAAGATATTTTTGAAACATCCAAATCTTTACATATTTTGATGATAACAAATATTATAACTTAACTACTCATATTTTGATTAAATATACAACTGTTCAAGAAAAACTTAAGCCTTTAGAAGCTTGAATAAGCTTTTACATATGTTTGAAAACTATCCAAACATATATTTTATGAAAGATCGTCCATAAATGGAAGAGCATCCATATACGTTCTTAAGCTTTTATCAGTTTTTCGTCTTTCTTAAAACTTGCACTTACATTTATATACTTTGTATCTTTTATCCTTTAAATATATATATGTTATCTGAGAATATGTTAATATTTATTTCCTATATAATATATATTGTCTTTGTTACTCTGTTTTACAAGAAAGAAACATACTCTTTTTAGTTCTAAAAACAAGACAAACCTGATATTCAAGTGTACTAATCAAGATAATTACAAAGATAGTCAATAAGTAGAATGAATCTTCTCTACATTTTTTTTGGCTTATCATGTTTAAAAAAGTCTCCTATAACTTTATTGCATGTTTCACTCTCATTAGAGCTATGCTAGAGTCTATTTTGTAGAAGACATCTTGGATATTTATTACCAATATATATTTTTTTTCATAAAACTAATAATAATTATCTTATCAACAATATATATTCATATTTAAACTTAATTCTTCAAGTTAAATCCTCTTAACACAAACTTTCATCTCCTTCTTGTAGTGTAAAAATATTATTATTTTTTTACTATATAAAAATTAAAATTTGTAATGAATAAAAAATAATATTACTGAAATTAACATTCCTGCATAACTTGTTACAAAGTTGAATATTTGTAGGGATTTCATTATGAATTTAACTTGAAGAACAATTTTGTAAGAGAAAATGTATATGCCAAATAATGGAAAAATTCAAATAAGTAATAAATATTTTATAGAAAGAGTGGATATGAATCTTTCACACAAGCGGTTAATTATAGAAAAAGCTAGTTTTCGTAATATAATTAATTTTAATACAATATAAAAACTAGTTTTTATAATGTTGAAAAATAAATTACGGGAACTAATTTTCACAAGATTACAATTTTCTAATAATATATTTATTAAAAAACGAATAGTGCGAAGAGAAAAAGGGAGATGATTCAACTTACCCTGCAAAGAGATGACAAAAAAAAATCAACAAATACTTAAAAGGATTGAGCATTTCTAATAATATATTTGGAAAATTAGTTTTAGAAAATAATATTTTTGTAAAAAAATAAAATAAAAAACAAAAAGGGTGAAGAGAAAAAAGGGAGATGGTGAAACTTACCCTACAAAGAGATGACAAAAAAAAAAAAAAATACTAACAAGAATTGATGAATGCTCAAAGAGTTAGTGAAGCTTTGTTTCCAAAACACCATTCACAATTGTCAACAGTCAAAATTCGAACCGCGTTTCTCACCATCTTATTGTTTTCTTAAGTTATATATTGCAAAACATGTTCTCAGAATTTATTTAGTTCCACTTAAAAACCTTAATATCATTTTGAAGATGACAATATAAGAAAACCTTTATATCATTCCGACTAAATTCATTTTTCAAAAGTCTCATGTAAAAATGAATCACAATTTGAATGTGATACAAAACAACGACACTTTTATTTATAGCAACTTCATGGAACGAAATGTACGTACAACATTTACTAAAATGATTAAGAAATAAGAGAGACAAACAACAGAACATGTTACAAACCCGGTTCCCCAACTACACACAAATGGACATTCAAACTTCACTGATTGTTATTCAACTAAAATTAGGCCCACTGAGGGTAGTTTGGGCCATCGTATCTACGCCTATGTTGGTCTCATTCGGACGTGAGCCCACCGCATCTTCAGTGAATCCTCCATGCCCGGGTCCATGGCCATGCCCAAGCCCATGATGCCCAGGCATTGATGTCGTCTGGTTAGCCCCCATTTGTCCATAGTCACCAGTGGGGTACGTGGCAGTCTCATGCCCAACCCAAGTCCCAGTGTTTGAGTGTACAGCGTTATCAAGCGTGGGCCCAGTTGTGTTGTATATAGCAGTCTGAGTCTCCGGCCCAGTGTTTGGGTATACAGTAGTCACAGACTCGGGCCAAGTTGTGTTGTTTGTGGCAGTCCTGGGCCCAGGGATGTCGATTGTGGTAGACTCAGTCTCGGGCCCAGTGTTAGCGTAGTGGGCCTGGGTCATTTGGCTTGCCAAGGCAGATTGTTTGGCGGCGGCGTTGTTTTCACGTGCCCGCAGCTTCTCCATCTCTGCCTGGTTGATCTTCTCTTCTTTCTTCCGGGTCGCCATATTCTTTTCACTTTGAGTCTGTGCATTCATAATCTCATTCTGTTGAGGCCCAATCCAAAACTTAGTAAAAGCCCAATAGTAAAACTGACCAAACATTCTATTTGTTTGGCAGATTCATATATTGGCATTCAAATTAGTCTATGTTATAACCGAAAATACCCTTGATATCCACAAGGTTATCAATTAATGTTAAACCATGCCTATTAAAAAAAACAAAAAAATTGCATCCATGATTACTCTATATGATAAAAAATTATATGCTCTCAGTGTTTTCTTATTGTAATCAAACGTATAAGATATTACTAGTGATAATCATGTCAAATATGACGAGGATTTCATCAACAATGAGTCAAGAAATGTCAACATTGAACATAAGCAAATTCATTTGGGATTCAACAGAAAGATCAAGCAATGTGTGTGTTTTTAGATCGATAATTCTTTACATATGAAAAAATTGTCAAGAAGACTTCTTACTTCCCAAAAAAACTACGTATAAATACAGATACAGATTCATCAAGAATAAAAAAAATATTTTGAATTGTTGATTCATGAATAAAAATAACTTAAAAGGAATAGTTCAGCATCGACGTTCTAATACTATTCATTGCTAAAAACAGTTTAGAACTACTAGTTTATTATTTAATAAGTAATACTTTATTAGATAACTATTAATATTTATAAAATTTGTTAATATCAAACGAAACATCATTAAAAAAAAAATCTAGATGAGATGATTATTACCAACTAATTCAATAATGATGAATATTTGGTTAAATAACTGAAATGAATAAATAGACCTTAAATTGTCTTGATTATTTTCTAATTTTTAGAATGAAAAGGGAAAACCTTCTCCTGGATAGTGGCCTTGGTCTTCTCCAAGCCAGACTTGGCAGAGGCGCCAATGTTGGCTGCGGTTTCCTTAATGTTCTCGACGGCTATCTTTGCTGCCTGCATTTTCACAAACTCTTCAAATCAAATATTCTTTCTGTATCAGTTTCAATGCCCACACGAGGAAACGGTCTGCATTTATATTCGTTTAGGTGTCCCTTCCAATTCTTACGCGTGTCCAACATAGTACACGTGACATGTTTCTAAAGGCAATAGAGTTTATCACGGGACACGTAACCGCCACGTTTCTTCTTGGTAAGTAACTTGAGGAAGTTAATAGGTGGAGATTGGAGAACGCCCATATTCCTTGCGTTTCCTCTAAATTTTGTATGTTCTTTTTTTTTTTTTAAACTAAAAAAAGAAACTTCGTTGACACAGTAGAATCTCACTCAGTTACTTAAATACGTGAATATTGTATATCCTTCCTTCATTTTTATAGATAAAAAAATAAATAATACATCAACACACTCTCTATATATAATAGGTTTATTCATTTAATAATAATAATTTTAAAAATTAAATAAATAATAATTTTAATTAATTATTAATTTATACTCTAACTTGTATTTATTGTTATTATTAAATATTTTTATACAAAATTTTGACATTTTATAACATTTTATTTATTTATTAATATGATGTGACAAATTAATTTCCATTAGATATTTATGTACTAACAACATATCTCAATTAAATTCTAACATAATGAAGTAGCATCGTGAAACCAAATTATCAAGGGAATCTAGGTGTCTCATGATACTCTGTTAACTTTATTTTTCACTAACGGACAAATAGGTACTTAGTGTCTGTGCCGACATTTTTATTATGCTAACTTCAATAGATTATGATATTTTTCTTATTATATATTGAGTGTATATTAATTTTAGTTTATTATTTATTTATTTGCTAAATACATGTTTATCTGTACGTTTTTTTTTTGGTTTGTGTTATTTTAGTTTAATATTTTTTTCTATACCAGCCTATGTATATGCATTTTCATACAACTTCTGTGCCTCTGTTATTTATCATATTCATATAGAAAATTACCAAGTTACGACAGAGTTGAGAAGAGATAGTAATGGGAAGCAATCATATATGACCACCCCAACAACGAAGTTTTGTATTGCTCTTTTTTTTTTTTTTGGGTAAATAACACATTAACATCCTCTTGCATCCGCCACTTCCCATAAAACACAATGCAAATTGTGAAGACAAACATGTAACATTAGCTTGTGTTAAAATAATTTTCTATGAAACTAGTGGGTGGTTCAGTGGCCGGAGGTTTAGGTTTGAATCTAATTGATGCTATTGTACGCTATGCAAAAAAGTAATTTCTTATTACTAAAAAATTTAAAATTTATTATAAAATAATTTTATAATATTAGTGGTAACATGAAATAAGTAAATTAGTTAAAAAAATAATTTTAATTAATTTGTAGTAAATTTTTAAAATTTGTAATTATTTTTTAGTTAATATGTAATAATAAAAAATATAAATAAATATAATTTAAATTTAGCTAGAAAAAATAATATTCTAATTAATTAATAGTTAATTAGATATGATTTAACTACTAATTTAAATTTAAATGATAACTAAAATTAATAACAAAATAAAAAAAATCTTATGTTACAATCATAATATCAAATTTGACATTCCAATTAAAGGATGAACTAAGTAGGATAAGTAAATCCACTCACACGTATACACAACAGAAAAATGGAAGAGTACCAACAATACTCCACACACTCACATACTATGAGGAAAAGTCTTTTAACTCCCTTAACTATTCATAAAATCACACATTCTGGATTAACTCATTCACTACATTTGCTTCTTTTTATAGGCCAATCTTCTAATTAAATTATAATAAAACTTTAGGCAGTGCAACTGGGAGGTTTAGAGCTGATTTCTTTAACTTAGAAGTAACAAGTAGCTAAGAATTGATTACGGAGGTGTGATCCTTTTCTCTGGTGCACGGTGTAGCAATTACTGAAAATGCATTCAACATTAAAAGACTTTAGCTTGTTTTAATATTTTCGGACATTCTCTTCTTTAAATCAAGTATGAATTTTTAGTATTTTCTTCGACTTGTAAAATAATTTAATTTTTAATATTTTTATAAAAATATCTGCTACGTGCTTTTTATCTGAACAATAATTAATTTTTACTTTGTTCTAAGTTATTAATTTTCAAATTTGGTGAAATTGAATATCAATGAAGTTAAACTGCTTATGAAAAAAAAAAGATTTTTATTCAATGCAATTGTAAATTTGTTGTTGCAAAATATTTTTTTTGGGAGTATTATACTTTTGGTGTATCACTTCTAGAATTGTTCTCATTCATACTGTTTGTGTAGCACAACTAATTCTTACTATATCTTTTGTTTTAGTTTTTGAGAATGCAACAATTGGTTGTTTCTTTGAAGATCATGATATTATACCAATACCCAAATAAAATGTATATCTTAATGTACTTTTTCTTGTTTCTACATCTTCAGCTCAATCATTGTTTGCATACTCAATAAGTTTCATATATATGTTATTAGCATATAAAATTTCATTCGTCAGAGTGTCTTTATTAATGAAGAATTCTCTTAGCCCCTTGCAAATGACAAACATGAGGCTTCTCTATGAATCTGCTAAGAAAACTAACTCTAAAGACTATATATGGTCTAACTGTGGTTAGATATCTTCGACTTCCAATCAAACTTTGTATTGAGTTGCATCCACCCTTTTACCTTTACTTTCTTTTGTCAACTTCAATTTTTCTTTAACTGACGTAGAAATTGGTTTTGAACTTTCCATTTTGATTACTTTTAAAACATCACCTGCATATATTTTTTCTAGGAGATAAAAATCCTTATTCTTTTGCATGAGCTCAATGCTAAGAAAATAAGACATTAAGCTTAAATCAGTCATTTCAAAATAACTTATCATAACATCCCTCGATTTTGTAATAATCCTTGAATTATTTGTTGGTAAAATATTATATCATCAACATAAAGACACAAGATAAAAATATCTCCAGGATAAACAAATTTAACATATAAAGTGTGCTTAAAAGGACATCTCTCAGAGCTATGCTACACTAAGTAGGAATCAATTTTCTTATACCATGCTCATAGTGTATGCTTCAACCATTATAAAGCTTTCTTGAATCTATAGACTTTATCTTCTTTTCCTCTAACTACACATCCTTCAGGTTGCTCAACATATACTTCTTCTTCCAAAATACCATTTAGAAAAGCATATTTAACATCTATTTGATATATCTTCCAATTATTTTGAGCTAAAAGGGAAATAATCATGTGTATTATGTCTAATCTTGCAACAAGAGTAAATACCTCAAAGTAATCAATAAATTATTTTTGTTTATATCCTTTTGCAACCAACCTTGCTTTAAAGTGGTCAATTTCTCCATTAAGATTGTACTTTGTCTTGTACATCCACTTTACTCCAATTGGCCTTTTATATGCTAAAAAATTTGTTAACTCCCACATTTCATTCTTTTTAATAGCATGAATCTCATAATCCATGGCTTTTCTCCAATTCTCATCACGTGAGGCTTCTTCAAATGTCACTGGCTTACAATATGCAAATTAAGCAAAGTTAATAATCTCCTCATCAAATGGGTCATTATCATTATCCACAACATAATCCTACAATTCTCATCACCTGATGTTTAAATCTATTGTCTACAACTTTATGCTTGAACATTCCACAGTAAAAACAATTAAAAATTGTTCTTTCCTGCCAGTTGTTACTGTGTCCTCTTCCTTGATTGGTAGAACTAAAATTGTTTCCACCTTTTCCTTGACTATATGATTTGAAATTATTGTCTTTTCATTGGTTGAAATTGCCACATCCTCTTCTTCTATAATTTCCTCGACTTCTACCTCTATAATTTCCTCTTCCTCTATTGTTAAAATTATCATGACCTCCACCTTTTGTACTTTGATTGGATTCAACATCTTGATTGAGATTTACTTGACTCTTCAAGGCTTCTTCGTTTACTTTTTCTATTTTTTTTAAATTCTACTAACGTGACTTTTAGTACTTCCTTGCAACTCTGTTAAAGTCATGATGTTTATATTGTGAGACTCAATTATTGTAGCAACCACATGGTCAAACTTGATCGACGTGGTGCGTAGAATATTGTCTACTACTTTATTATTGAGAATTTCTTCTCCATATACTATCATCTTATTTACTAGAATTACATGATAAATACTATTTTATAGATATAAAATTGAACATCTCATACCTTTCATATTTTCTGTATAGAGATTGCAATTTTGTTTTTTTGGCTTTCTCCTCTCCTTTATATGACAACTTCAAAATATCCTACGCTTTCTTAGCTGTTTTGGCATTTTCTATTTTGCTAAAAATTAAATAATCTACTCCTTGGTAAATGTGCGATAGTGCCAACTGGTCTCTCTTTCAAACACTATCATAAGCTCCTTGTGCTAACTAGGTTCAATAAAACTCCAAATATTGTGAGCTATTAAATATGTGGATATTAAAGCCTCCTAATAACTAAAATTGAATATTCCATCTAACTTGGGACCAAACCAGATGATATTGTAATTGGTGCCCATCTCCCCTCTCTCAAAAGTATATCATTTTTAGAACTTTTGACAAAGTGAGAACATCTTTGTTTCTCACACACAATGTTTTTTTCTCACACTACTACCAAACTCTCAAGTTTTGGTACCAATTGAAATAAGTGGAGTAAGTAAATCTAGTCACACATATACGTAGTAGAAAAAATGGGAGAAAAACCAACAATGCTCCACACACTCACGCACTATGAGGAGAAGTTTTTAACTCTCTTAACTTTTAATAAAATCACATATTATAGATTAATTAATTCAGTACATTTGCTATCTTTTATAGAAAATCATCTAATTAAATTATAATAAAACTTTAGGCAGTGCATCTAAGAGGTTCAAAGTTGATTCCTTAACTTACAAGTAACATAGTAGCTAAGAATTGATTAAGAAGGTGTTATCCTTTTCTCATATGTAGGGACACAACAATTACTAAAAATGCATTCAACGCTAAAAGATTTTGGCTTGATTTAATATTTTCTGATAAAGAGTTAGGTAGAAATCAATGATGAGATTTGCAAATGTTAGTTCATTCTTAGATGACCCTTTCTCCATGTGCTAGTTAATCTCTTGGAAAAGATTAATGACGATTATAAAGATGAGAGTTCAAATCTCAATGTTGCCATGAGGATCTTGTTGATGGATAATATATAAGTACTTCTATAAACACTCATAGAGCTTAGAACTTTGTCCTAATCATGAAGAGCACTAAGACCTAACTCATCTAAACTCTTTTTTTTTTCTAACCATAAAAATAATGTTGTTTTTAAAAGTTTTTGTTTACAATATAAAAACATAAGAAGAGGAGTTGAATTATGTTTTAAAATATTCACAGATCTTTTTGTAAAAGATGTGTTGTTCTTAAGCAATAGATAATGCTTAAGACCATAAATAAGCTCTTCTTTTAAAGCAATTGTGATAAAGATAAGTTTCATAGAAAATACTTTTAAAAACAAGATTTTAAAACATAATATAAAAAGATAAAAACACAAGATTTTTATATTAGTTTATCTCAAACTCGAGTCTACATCAAATTCTTGGTATACCATCAAATTTCTATCAACTAAAATACAATTATAAGTATTGTTTACATAAAACCTCTTTAGACTCATACACATATTATTTGACTCGTCTCTTTAAGAAATTAATCAATTATTCTTTAGACACAAAACCTCTTCAAGCTTCAACAAATTTCACTTATAGGTGGATATATGAAGTTTTAGATCAAGTCTTCTTAACAAAATTTTTATACTATTACAGAAATGCACAAGAGAGCTTAGTGGATTGCCCTTTAGAAAATATGATATATAGGTAGACTTCTTGAAATGACCATTGTGGGTTATTTGAGTCTTCCTTCATCTTTCTTCTTTTAATAGAGAAAAAGTGTCCATTGGGACATTAAATAGTATATAAAATATTTTTCACCAACTAGTCATTTTAATAAGATAAAGCATCATACTTATATTCTTTTTCTCGCATCAAAATCTTGCAATAGAGGATAAAGTTGCTCTCCACTCATAAAGTACAATGCTATACCTTTTTGTAATATGACATACCTTTCGATGTAATGGAAGATAATTCAAAGGCGTTGACATATCTTTTAAGACTTCTTCAATATGCCTTGACATAAGATGATTAGACACTTATGTTTCGACATGAATATTAGTATTTCATGTCTATATAATAGGTAACAAAATGCTATTGCCTTAACGGCTTTCATTTAAGAATAGGACTATACCTGTAATCTTTTTATCTTGTAAGACTTAAAACACTTGTTTGCTTAAATAAAAACATTTGAGGACCCAATTCATTCTTTGACTTAACACTTGTCAATGTAACTTGTTCTGAAACAAAGATAGTTTAGGTTGAGTGATAGGTAAAGATTTAGTCGTTGTTTCTCCTATCAAAATATTAGATTTTTCCTATGTTAAGGTAGCACAGGGTCAACCTAGGTCATTCTTCTCAAGGACACGTGGTTCTTGTATTTTCTAGGGTGAAAGGCTGATAAGGCCACATAATTGGGAAGGTAGGATGCGGGCTAACTCAGCATGAATAGTAAAAAGGGGTTTTCAACAGGTAAAGTAAAGTTGCAGAAATTTAAATGATGACCTAAGAAAGTAAGATTACCTAAGGTTATTATCATTATTAAGATAAAGTTTCTATGATTACTAAGACATATTTATCCTATCACTATCCTGGTTTATCACTTAATTGGTTTTAATCCTGGTCTTTACTAGGCCATTGATTTCTCACCAACCCAAATTCCTACGACGATCGTCAAACATTCATCCGTTGTTAATTGAGGACTCAAACAATCGCTGCCTCGAGTTTGACAGGGATTACACACTTGGCTAATGTAGATTATCTAATAATGATCTATTTTGTTGTTAGAATGGTTCCAATCGGTCCCTAAACTAACGTGTTCTAATCTTACTACGCATAATCATGATTAAGCAAGAAAAGATTATGTTAACAGAAATCAAACATAGCAAAAATAGAATCACAACCATTCATTGATTAACTTGGAATGTGATACAAAGAAAAGTGCAATGTTGTGGATGGATTGTGGATCAACTTCCTGCGACAATTGCCAACAGTAGTTGCAGCGTTCCACCAGAGGTGACCAGAAAGCGTGAGAGGCGACACCCTCCAAAGCGTGCCGTGAAGACAAATGGCTCTGTCCCTCCTAGTCAGTCTATCTCTAGTAACTCTGCTTAGCTCAAACTTTGATATGCGTCTACTCGATCGATTAGGCACCACACTGAAGCATTATGCTGCTGAAGTATGAAGTGAACTTAGGCTGAGAAACGAAAAGTGTGTATGCATAGGCTAAGTGTGTATGCGTTTCGCTTGCTAACCCATGAACGTCGCTATGCATCTCTATTTATACATGTATTAACTAACTAACTAACTCTATAACCATAATAATTGAAATAATAGATTTAACCACCTGACATAACAAACTTAACAAAAATAACTACCCTAACAGACTTAACAGAAATAACTACCCTAACAAACTTTCCTAACTACCACATGCTAAATTGCATTTTATGCACGTGTTTGAATCTGCCAAAGTGGAGTCGATCTTCTGATGCTGGGGTGGATCTGGACGGATGGGAGTCGACATCTGGTCTGGAGTCAGCTTCTTCCGGCCTTAGTTGGGATGATTTCTTCTAACCGGGACGGAGTCGGCCTGGAAGGTTATATGTTGGCCGAGACGACTTCCTTGTTGCATTGACTTCATCCGAACTCTCTTCTTGACCTACAAAACAAGACTTCTATATTTGTTGGCTAAAATCAGTAACTTAGCTTAGATTTATATTTTCCTTAGTTTAACCTTGCAAATCTAAATCTTTAGTCAATACAAGATTCTTAACTACAAATTATAGTCTATTCTACCCATCTAAAGACCTCCTAGGGGGTATAAACTATGCATTATCATTGAGTTGTATACCTCCATGTTGAAATAACAAAAGTACACACAAGAAAAAGAGTTGAATTGTGTGTATGTATTCTTTGAATCTTTTCCACAAATACATTTCATATAGAGATAGTTTATAAAATTCTTTTCTTGGACAAAAATGTGAAGGTGAAAAGGATTGGGAAAAACATATCACACAACAAATTTATACTACTTCACTTTTCAACCAAGAGTTACATCTAATCCATTCACATGAAGGATTTTCCATTAATTTACCCACATATTCTTCATTGACTCTTTAAGCTTACAACAATGTAATCTTAACACATGATTACAATACCAAATTTCTTTAACATTAAACCTCTTTTGGCTCACAAACATATAACCTAACATAAGGTTACAAAGCACAAAATGTTTTCTTTGCACAATAAACTCACTAAGTGAGGATTTGAAATACAAGTGCGATAATGCAGAACTTTGCTAAAATAAAGTGTGAAAAGTATTAGCTTATAGTATGTTCAAGTTTTTGTATCATCTAACAAGTTCGCTCTTTCGTTATAATGTTATCTTGTCTCTTGTCTTTATCTTTGAAGAGATATTCTTACATAGCCTGTTCCTATCGAGACTAAGGTTTTCTTTTTGTTTTGAATTCATTAAATGTATATAAGTCTTCTTTATGTTGCAAAGAATGAGACATGTCCATCTTGGAACAAATAGTGTCACCAAAAAGGTAGTTTGCACTTTCCTAACACAAAATTCTATATGTTTTTGCTCTTTATCATAAAATATGACTTATCATTTGCAAAATTGACCTACTTTCTGAAAAATGATGCTTGTATGTACTTAAAAAATAGATCCTATATGCTATTTAATAAATGAAAGTTTTTTTTCAAAGACATGACAGTATAATTGTTAAACATGTTATGAATGTTTAGCCAAATTTTGATCATTTGATTTGTAAAAACATTTCATCTAGCCTTGATAAGAAGAAATACATATATAAAGAAGTCTAATTTAAAAGGTATCGTCCATGCTACTTCCCTTGACAAGGTAGGTAGGCATTTCTTTTAAGTAACAAAGTACTTGATTATTTAACTTTTCAGATCTTTATTAATACGCTTAAAAGTAATCATACAAATTCATAGGCATACAATTTTTGAGAGATATAAAATGTTTTTTTGCATATATATATATATATATATATAGACATAGACAAATGAAAGTACTTTAAATGTGTGACACCTCAAAATTATCCGGGTCAGAGCACCTTTCCAATCCCTCCTAAAGCCATTCGAATCAGCCTCCTTCGTGGTCCAATCCCAAACTCTTGGGCCACCTCCTGGTGGCTCCAAATTGGATCGGGACTGAGTCCACCCCAGTCACTTCATGATCGAGTCCACATTTGACTGAGTCTCCCACAACCTAGTGGACCCCATACGGTACGTACCAAATCGCAGGAGACTCGCATGAGAAACAGAAATCAAGAGAGGATAATATCTGCGAGAATCTCGGGATTTGGGTTGTTACATACCCACCTCGGGCCCTATATAAAGCCATGAGATGAAGAATTCTGGGGGGGGACAGGAAAAGGACAAAGGAGAGGAGACTGAGCAAGAGCACGTCACAGTAAAAGGCTGTTGAAGAGAAAGCTGACGGCTACACGCAAAACGCAGAAGGGGAACCTCAAGGGTTGGCAGAAGGAGAGGTGCAAACATTGGACGAAAGTTGGGAAAAAGTGTTCACTGTCCCCAAATACCAGGTTAGTATTCTTGGATTACCTCTTTGGATCATTCCAAATTAGAAACCCCTATCGTCCATATCAAGCCAGGACCCCTACCACCCTGCAGCCGCCAGGGTCGAGTCCATATCGGCCCAAGGCCCTCGGGCCGGCGGCCGACATGACGAGAACCCCTCCCGTCAAGTCTCTTCACGGTGGCCAACTCGATTTCAGCCCGGTGAGAGAGTGTCTCCTACCAGCCTATGCCTTAGCTATAATACCGATCCAGTCCCGGCTCCAGCAGAGCCGAGTCGGCACAAGTCGGCTCGGTCCCCCTGCCTTGACCCTTGTGCCGATTCCGTTTCGGTCTCAGCGAGGCTGAGACGGGCCGGGCGAGCCGTTTCACCCCCCATCCTAACCTCACCCTCTTCCAAAATTAGGCCTTACCCAGAATTACGTGGATTTTGACTCCTCTAAAGTCGAGGTACGTAGGCACAGGAGACACACTCTTATCAAGTCTTGAAACCCACAACTCCAAAATACCTCGCCTAACCCCAAACACAAGCGTTTCTCTTATTCCTTACAGCTAACCTAGGGTAACTATCTAGTGATAGACACATTGGGGGCACCACGTGTTCTCGATATGTAACCAACCCCCGAACCCCACAATTCGATCCCAGACCAGCCTTTCCCCTAGGTTTCCTAACATTCCTAAGAAAAATGTCTGTGGTGACTCCCGACGGCCGAGACGGATTCAGCAGTTGAGAGGCCGAGGCCATCTCAGCCCATCTCAAACCGGATCCGCGTACGTCACAATTTAGGTTGTGACAAAATGATACAATGTGTTTCAAAAGATTGTCTAGTAAGACAATTCAATCATCTATTTATAGGGCATTTTTCTAAAGTAGTTTTTGATACATAAGACGTTTGTTGATCTTAATAAAAAAGCATGACTTGTTTTATTTTTTAAATTGTTTGTAAATCATTTAAAAATATTTTAGGATCTAATGTTATATTATTTTTTTATACATAAAATATCTAACAGGTATACCTAGTGCTTTTGGATATGTGTTTTTTTTAATTTACGAGTTATTCTTATTTAATATTCTCATAATACTTTGATGGGTTCCCTTATTAGTGGAGGAGAGAATAATAGAAAAATAAATAAAAAGTAAAATAAATGAGAGTATGAGAGATTTTGAAGGAAATTGATGGAAAAGAAAAGGAGAAAAACTCACCCTTTATACATGACCACCAATGAACTAGAAATGTGGGCTATAAAAGCCATTGGCTTCAACCATTTCACATTATCATTGTAGAAAAATAAAAACTTAATCAAAATAATGATAAAAATAAAAAATCACTTGGTGAGAGAGAAAATCCTTTTAAAAGAAAAATCAAGAAATTATTTACCAACTAATATTTGGTGAAATTATTATTGTATTGATATTATTTATATAAAAAGATATTTATTTTATTTCAATGTGATTACATAAAGTGAGAAGAAAGTCAAATTCAAGGATAATAAATTATTCATTTGGTTTCTATTAAACAATTTTATTTGTCATCTTTCCTAACAAGTGGCATATCAAGAGCTTCAACTTATTACATGATTTAACTTGTGTGATTCACAATATAAGACTCAATCTCAATGACACAAAGAATGATGAATGAGTTAACATCTTCAAACTGCAAAATTTGGAAGCCCAAAATGGAGGACACCATTTATTGCAAAAATTTGTATTGAGCTTTCCAAAATGAAGGGATGAAACCAAAATTGATTGGAATTTGATGAATAGGATAACTATTAGACAAATATGACAATGAATTGGTCAGAGTGTCTTTCATCACACGACTAAAGAAATAGTTGCAGACACATTATGGATGAAACTAAAGTCCATGTTCAAAAGAAAGACAACCCAAAATAAAACCTCAATTATTTGACAATTACTGAACCTCAAGTATAAGGATATCTAGAGGTTTTCAAAACATTTGAGAAACTTTTAAGGATTGATGAATCAACTCATCAATATAAAGATTATATTTGACAATGAATTACAAGCATGATTACTTCTTAACTTCTTGCTAGACAATTGGGACACACTTGTGGTTTCATTTAGTGATTCAATTCTACAAGGTGTTCTAGCATTGAACATAGTATAAAAGAGCATGTTCAATGAAGAATAAAAAAAAAAGGGAACAAGGGATGTTGGTAGAGTTTGAAGGACTCGTCATAAAATATCATTTGTGCTAGAAACAAGTCAAGAGATAGGTTAAAAGATAAGTTTAAAGGAAAGTTGAGGACAAAAAGAGATGTAGAATATTACTACTCCTATGAGAAGGGCTATATTATAGAAAACTCAAAAGAAAACAATTAGAGAGTTAACGGTGATTTGCATAACATAGTTGCAACCATTTCTCATGGAAATAAGGAAATTATTATTTGTGATGTTGATCATATTAATTTGACATCACAACATACATGTTGGGTTGTAGATTCTGATATATCAATTCATGTAAGCTTACGAAGGGATTTCTTTACCTTTTATACTAACCATGATTTTGGTCATAAGAGGATAGAGAATGAAAATACTTTTAAGATTGTGGGAATGTGATATGTTTCCCTACAAACAATGGTTGTTGACTAACATTGAAATATGTGAGACATGCATCTTAATCTAATATTTGATAGAATTATTAGTCAAATAAGATTATGCTAGTGTAAACCCTATAGACTAATGTTTTACTTGATCAAGTTTGCTTATATCTGTAGCTTACTTTTATTTAATAATTATATGAGACATTTTATTTATTATGTATTTTCTTTTTAACATAACAAGGTCCTTAGAATAGAAAGTTCAACACTATAAGATGTCAAATGCATGTCTTCATCGTGAGATCCTATTGAATAATGAAACACTATTCTTAAATATCCCTAATTAAATGTTATTATTCACAAGAAAGACAATAATGCACTATGATTAGTATGTGCATAAATTGATGACAATATCTCAAGGTCATGAATATGAGATATTAAAGTCTTCATATAGGTACATATTAAGAGTAGTAATGTACTAGATTGATCCATTACGAGGACACTACATAAAATGTTATGTGAGTGTTATAAGTGATTCTCAAAGTGTTCATGTTGTATACAAGGTTGACCCAATGGTGAATGAGGCCATAAGCAAACTTTGAGAATATGTGATTTTTTTCTTTATAAAAATTAATAGCAAATAATTTTTTGTTAGTAGAACTAAAGCTTGAACTTTAATAGCTTTACCCTTAGGCTGACCCTAGATGTATGCAGTACTTTGACCTAAAACCACTACGGTTCTTACATGAGGGAAACATGAGAAATTGTGTGTTATGATGCCATTAGATGTCACTTATAACAAAGTAATTATAAAGTTGGTTATTGAGCATATTACCAATCATGCAGAGGGATGCGAGTGGCCTAAATGAGATTCGTCCCTCCTGTATAACAAGGGTGATAACTTTGGTCCTTTTGATAAAGTAAAATGATGAAATGCATAGTCATGCTAAAATGAGTTAATTTTGAGATATTTAGCTTATTTGGTATTTACTATGTTTACTCCAGTCTCAAGGAATTAATAATTAAATTATTCAATAATGATATATGATATATCTTATATTCAATTATGATATCTTGATGAAGAAAAAAAATTACATAAAAATATTGATCATATAAAAATTGTGCAAAATCACTAACATTTATCGACTCTTGGATAATAATGATGTATTACCACTTATTATATGTAATATTAAATGAGATTTAACATTACTACCAACGATATAGAAACCTATTATAGGTTCACATGCATACAGAAAATTAGTTGAAAAAAAATATAAAACAATAGAATATGGAAAATTTTGAAGGAAATCAATCGAAGAAAAAAAATAAGAATAACTTTCATTTATGCGTACCCACATGTTAATTAGGAAAATCAGATACAAAAGTTGTTGCTTTCAACTATTTCAAAACATCCCGTAGAAAAATCAATCTTAGAGAGTTTTAATTTCCAAAAAAAAAAAAGAAAAAAGAAAAACATTACTTGTGTGACAAAAGAAATTAAAATATTCTTGAGAGAAAAATCAATAGAATGTTTAGCTACCAATTTTTGGTAAGATTATTATTGTATTTTTTATTATTTTTATAATGAAATATTTTTTTTACTCATTTTGATTAATAAAGTGTGAGAAAAGTTAGATTCAGAGATAATAAATTATTCACTGAATTTGCATTAAGCAGTTTTATTTCTTATCTTTTCCAATATACTTTTTATAATAGAAAAATATCACTACAAGATTTTTTTGATTTTACAACTAATTTCAGCTATCATTTAAATTAGTAGCTAAATCTTAGCTAATTAACTATTAATTAACTAGTATATTATTTTTTCTAACTAAATTTAAATTATATTCATTTATATTTCTTATTACTACAAAGTAGCTAGAAAATAGCTACAAATTTTTAAAATTTACTACAAATTAATTAAAATTATTTTCTTAACTAATTTGCTACTTATTTCATGCTACCACCAATATTATAGTCATTTTGTAGCTAATTATTTTTACTAGAAATTAGTTACCGAAATAACTATTGATTTTAAAATTTTGTAGCTAATTGTTTTGTAGCAAATTTTAAAATTTCTAGTAATGAAATAGAAAGAGAAAGGAGAGAACCATAAGATAGATGCGTGATACAATAAAAAAAAATAAAGAAAAAATGTTATAAAAATGCTTAGAGAATTTTAAGTAGGAATAACATTATATTTTTCTTATTAATTAGGTGTTTCTTTATGTATTTTACTTATTCTTTGAAATATCCAATTAAGATTAAATTGACGTCGTTATATAAAAACTTATAAAAAAGGAATTATTTCAAACATATTAACAAAGTTAAAGACCAATTAAAAAATTATAAAGGTTAATTAGAAACAACTTAAAACTATAGGGTTACAAGTTTAATGTCATTTTAAAAAATATATACAAATGGTTTTTATTGTTTAAACTTTAAATCTTTAGAAAAAAAAACATAATTATATTCCCATCACTTGAGATAAGTACTATTCAATAAAAATTACAGTAAGTGTCCATTAAAAATATTTTATTTTATTTTGAAATAATTATAATTTAATTAGTTGTATAAAGATTAAAATGTTATTAAAAAATTCAATTCATTTAAAAATAAATTCTTTTGACATCATCGTTTTATTAATGCACTCTCATTTTACTTCATGAAAACATTAAAAAATATAATAATTTTTAAAATGAAAAAATAAAATATAAATTTAATTTTTTTAATTCTCTCTGTCTCGTATTATTTGTCATGACACTACAATTTTTTTTTATTTTACTACTAATTTTAGCTACCATTTAAATTAGTAGTTAAATCCTAACTAATTAACTATTAATTAACTAGAATATTATTTTTCCTAACTAAATTTAAGTTATATTCATTTATACTTCTTATTACCATAAATTAGCTAGAAAATAACTACAAATTTTAAAAATTTACTACAAATTAACTAAGATTATTTTCTTAGCTAATTTGCTACTTATTTCATGCTACCATCAATATTATAATAATTTTGTAGCTAATTATTTTTACTAGAAATTAGCTACAAAGTAACTATTGATTTTAAAATATCTACAAAATTATTTTGTAGCAAATTTTAAATTTTCTAGTAGTGTGATTTGTAATTTCTCTCAGAATATTTATTTTTAAAATATTAAGAATATTTTAATTATTTTAAAAATACCTTTATTTATTTATATCTTTTCAAAATATTTAATCAATTCACAATTACATTTCAAATTAATTTTAACTTATTTTTAATAAGAGTACATCAATAAAAATATAGTTCATCGTACTAATTAAATAATTAACTATTCCAAACTCTATCTAAGTCCTAAATGACCTATTAAGCCAGCCTACTTGTCACATAGACCTAATCATTACCTGCAAATAATTTTTTTATCTCTAAAAATAATTCCTTTATATCGAATGATAAACTCTCGTCCTTAAACATAATTTTCCTATATCTAAAAATAAAGTAATTTACTCAAGAGGTGATAAATACCTTATGCTAGTTCAAATAAATTACATAATCTCTTTTAACTCAACCACTGTAACTTTGGTGTTACCAACTTAAACATTAAAATTCTTATAACTCAACCACTGTAACTTTGGTGTTACCAACTTAAACATTAAAATTCTTACAAATGTGGATTTACCTTTGCTTTTAATGTAAATGGTATTGAAAAACACACTATTAGAAAATTTAAAATATGTTACAAAATAATTTTATAGCTAATTTTAAAATTAATAGTTATTTTATAGTTAATTTATAGTAAAAATAATTAACTACAAAGTTATTATAATATTGATAGTAGCATGAAATAAATAGTAAATTAACTAAAAAATAATTTTAATAAATTTATAATAATAAGAAATATAAATAAATATAATTTAAATTTAGTTAAAAAAAATAATATTTTAATTAATAAATAAATAATTAATTAGAATTTAACTATTCATTTAAATAGTAACTAAGGTAAAGCAAGGAGATATTTTATCACTATTCTTGAGTTATACGCTATATCACTATTCTTAAGGTAGATTGGAACATTAATAATTTGTTAAATGCATGTACTATTTTAAATGACAAATTAATAAGACTTGGTATATACCGGTTCCATAAACTTTGGATCATTAAATTAGCATGTGACATTGATTACTCGCAGGATAAATTTGATTGGGGGAGAAGAGAGAGAGAGAGGATTGAACGAAATGAAAAGACATGCGTATGGCCAGACATAGAGGTAGTAAAAAGGAAGGAAAGGGCTACGGTGAGTAGGTATCATTGCCAAAGAAAAAAACAAATCCTTCATTTGATGGAAACCTACATTTGGAGGAGGGAAGTAATTGCTTAATTACTCCACTTCCCTCTTTCTTCTGCTACCCCTTCTTTCTATGTTTCATTTCCTATCTCGGTTTGTTTTATTTTTATTTACTTTATTATTTTTTATTGTTTCCTTGGAAAGCTTATGAATATAATTATCATGTTTTTTTTTGGTTTGAAACTTATTTTAACGACCACATCTTTGCAAGATCTAAATAATCTAATAACTTCCTTTTTCTCTAACGTTTATTTAATTACCTTCTAGGTGTTTAACTTTCATTTACCTTCTACGTGAATTGTTAATGTTCGTTTTGTTCTAAGGTTTTAAAAATAGATATGCAACTGTAACTATGGTTGTAAAACATTAAGATTTTTAAACTCTTTCTAATTATTTTCACTACTAGAAAATTTAAAATTTACTACAAAATAATTAGCTACAAAATTTTAAAATTAATAGTTATTTTATAACTAATTTCTAGTAAAAATAATTAGTTACAAAATTACTATAATATTGGTGGTAGCATGAAATAAGTAATAAATTAGCTAAGAAAATAATCTTAGTTAATTTTTAGTATTTTTAAAATTTATAGTTATTTTCTAACTAATTTGTAGTAATAAGAAGTGTAAATGAATATAACTTAAATCTAGTTAGAAAAAATAATATTATAATTAATTAATAGTTAGAATTTAGCTACTAATTTAAATGGTAGTTAAAATTAGTGACAAAATCAAAAAATTCTTTTGTGATATATATATATATATATACATTAAAAAATATCCATTTACTTCAATAATAAAGTTAAGAAAGTTATTTCTCATCGTCACTATTCATTTTCTTGCAATACAATCAATAAGATATATCATCTATTAAAATCGGTAAATTGCAAGAGTATAAAAAGTGAAGACGATGACTAACTTTCTTAGAATTATTCTGGAATAAGTACATTCATATTATATATATATATATATATATATATATATATATATATATATATATATATATATATATATATATTTATATTGAAATATTTACTTTGAAAACTTTAATAAGAAAGTGGTATTATTATACCTTTTGTTTTACAATTTAGTGGATGATTTTTTTAAATGATTAAAATATCACTTGTTGAGGACTTTATTTGATGTGGGCAGCTTTTATTAGGCAAGGATACATTTCAATAACATTAACTACAATTATAAAAGAGAAGTGATTAAGGATGTATTTTTAATATTTTTTTATTGGTAAAATATCTACGTAAAATTTTCTTAATTTAGAAATTCACAACAAGATTTTTTTGATTTTGTTACTAATTTTAACTACCATTTAAATTAGTAGTTAAATCCTAACTAATTAACTATTAATTAACTAAAATATTATTTTTTCTAACTAAATTTAAATTATATTTATTTATCTTTCTTATTTACAAATTAGCTAAAAAATAACTATAAATTTTAAAAATTTACTACAAATTTAACTTAGATTATTTTCTTAGTTAATCTGTTACTTATTTCATGTTACCACTAATATTATATAGTAATTTTGTAACTAATTATTTTTACTAGAAATTAGTTACAAAATAACTATTAATTTTAAAATTAACTACAAAATTATTTTATAGTAAATTTTAAATTTTCTAGTAGTGATTAATAGATGTGATAAATGATAAGGAGAAAAATTTACATACTTTATGAAACGCATAATTTTCATCCAATAAGAAAAATATGTATTGAAAGTGTGTTGATAACTTTTCCCATTATAAAATTGATTTCTAAGCTACCCACACCATGCATAATTCCCATGTGATTATATAATAAAATTAACGATGCTCTATGATATTACTTAGTCAAATTATTTTAAAATAAAAATTATCTTTTCCTTTTAGCCCTAGCCTAACTGAATAACATTAAGCATGTACGAAGTAATTAAAAATAGATTCATGCTTTCTACGTGTCTAATTATTTATGTTTTAAACTTAGTAGTTTAATTTTTCACTGCTTAATTTTTTTTTAGATTTGGGGTGTCCATTGTAGTTGTATTCTACTGTTTTGTTTGTTCGATTTGCACTCTACAAGGTACTTAGCTATTAAATTGTTTATGTTCATTTCCCACATATATTTGACACGTTCATAACAACAACATATTTGTGAACAAAATGTATCCCAACCTATGCCACGACGCATGGCAAAAAAAATTAAAGTTCTCAATCCAAATCTCTTTTAAAAAAAAAATAAGGAAAGAAGGAGTCGTCATCGGTATTTTTATGGAAAATGTTAAGAAATCATGAGTTGGACAAGGTAAATTTGGAAATCAGAGTTTAGGTTTGGGAGTTGGTTACGTATAGAGTACTAGAATCCCGATACGCCTACTATGAGGTAGTTACCCTACTAGATGCATGAAATAAAATGACTTATGTATTATGGTGTATACTTTTCTAAAGGAAGATATTTACAAGAAATGGATGACCAAAACACTTTTTGGGGTTTTTTGGGTGAATAACTTGACAAGAGTCACCTCTTGCTCCTACGTATCTCCTAATACAATGGAGAATTCAAAGTTTACGTAGTTTTGGACAAAAGAGGCTAAATGAGAAGGACTGAGACCGACTCAGCCCGGGTAGGGTGCCCACTATGTGTCGGTTAGGTTGTGTATTGATACAGGAAGAGAGAATTGCCCAGACGAGCGCTGGCTATGTGTAGACTAAGTCTCGTTGTTGAGTAGCAGATGATTCACTTATAAGCTAAGAAATGCTTGGATATGCTCATTTGAGAATTTAGAAAACCAACCTGTATCCAGGGAATTATACTTTCTAAGAACTTGTGGGTCTTGGGATAGTTCCGATTCTTCCCCTACAAAAGCCTCTCTCTCTTCTTAGAACTACTCTCTCTTCTAGTTGCACGAACAACATCCCCTCCTCTCTAGCTCCAAAAATATCCCCCTCCTCTCTCACTTCTAGGTCCTTTTATAGGCTACTCCACGCTTGGGTCATCATTATGAAATCTTGAAGGAGATCCTCCACATTAATGCGATGACTTCTTCTTTAAATTCATTAAATGACACGATATTACTTCTCTCATTTGCATTTAATGCGGTGGTGACCTCTCATCCTAGGCTCGGGTTGACTCGATGGTGGAGTATGCTTCCGTGCCGTAGGGTGGTTGACCTGGGGTTTATCATGGTGTCAATGTCTGTCAATTTCATTCAGCCCTTGAGGGGGAGTAGAGGCGTGGAGGTCATCTCTTCGTTCTTCTTTTCAACTGTCATTAACTTTCCCCTTTCAATAAGAATAATTGGCTTGAGGTTCCTCATTGTTTCCCTTTTGCTTCTCCTTTTTCGGCTTAGACATCCCTTCTTCGTATTCTTCCAAGTCCAGACAAATGAAGGAGGACCCACATAGACAACAAGATGAGGTACCCCAATTCGAGCTGCCAGTTGGCAAACCCCGGGTTTCCCATGGCATCAATGCTGGTTACTTCTTGAGGGAAAGCGACATAAAGGTCCTCTCCTTAGTCTTCCTTCGCTCAACTATCCTTGTCTTTCCTGGTTCGACAAGAATAATCGTTCTACAACTCCTTCCTCTCTTCCTTTTGTTTCTCCTTTTCTGGCTTAAGTGTCACTGCCTGTTTTCTTTGCTAGTCTAAATAGATGAAGGGGGGACCACACCACAACCGGACAAAATGGGGTATCCACGGTTGCCCCCTCTTTATTTATATTTAGCTAGGGACATAATTCTTCGGGTGCGGAGGAAGTAGTGGCTTTACAGGCACAACAACAATAAGGGATTGGTATAGCAAGTGGGGAAGGAGTTCAGCATAAGGCATGGGAATCAATGTAAATATCATAGGGTTGTTCCTTCGTTAGGAGTTACGAGGCTGAGGTGCCTGGTTGCTTGACTGTTGAGCTGTTGGTGGTGTCAGGGGTCTGTGATTGGGTCTGACCGGCATGGTTGGATGGTAGGGTGCTTGGTACTGAGATTGGTGGTACGTGAAAGGAGGTGGCACGTTGACTGGGGTGCTTGGCAAAAAAAAATGGGTTGGTAGGTGGAGCCTTGTTGAGAGGTTCCATTGTTTGGCTTCACCGAGGTGATGACGTTGGCATCCTTTTTCTTCTTCTCGAATGCGGCCTTCTTTGCTAGGGGGTTCCCCATCAACGTAGAAGCAATCTTGCCGCTTCTTAGCCCCACCTTGATTCTTTTTCCGATAATTACCAGATCAGAAAAATTTGAAGACACATTTCCTACCATTTTCTCGTAAAATAGTGGTTGAAGCGTGCCTATAAACATGGTGACCATCTCCTTTTCCGAGAGGGGTGTTGGATGTGAACTGCAACTTCCTTCCATCATTGCGCATACTCTTTGAAGGTCTCAGTGTCCTTCTTGACCATTCTCTGAAATTGGGTCTGATCAGGAGCCAACTCCTCATTGTACCGATATTGCTTCAAAAAGGCTTTGGCCAAATCCCCCCAGGACCTAATCTGTCCTTTTTCTAAATTCAGATATCAATTGTAGGCAGCCCCTAGCAAGCTCTCTTGGAAGAAATGTACTAGCAGCTTGTCGTCTTGTGTTTGGGCGACCATTTTTCGACAGTAAGAGATCAGATGATTTTTGGGGCAGGAATTCCCCTTATACTTATTGAAATCTGGTACCTTAAACTTGTGCAGAATGAAAACATCTGGTATGAGGCACAAACCCGCTACCTCAAACCGATACCGGCAAGCCCTTTCTATGGCCTGCAACCGCTTTTCTAAAAAAAATGCCACTTTTCCTGGGACTACGGGTTTGGCCGCTTGACGTGGATAACCGCAGTGGGAGTAGGGCTACTAGCTGGGGTGCCTGTGCTCGTTGTGTTCCGTGCTTGGGCGTCATCCAGAACTGCCTCGTGAGGAGGGATGACTCCCTCTCCTTGAGTGTCCCTTGGAGCATTATACAAGGGTTCGTCCTCCCCCATGTAAGGCATACCGTATTGGTACAAATTTGGGTTTGGAGGAGGCGTGAACCCCGGGGGGTGGTCCGAGGTGGTTTAGGAGGCCCCAATTTTGCTCACCCTTGCCTCCAAGTTTTGGAGGACTTCTAGGATTTTGCCCATCTGGGTCTTCAACAAGTTGATCTCTTCCTGTTGCTGCCCAATATCTTCCACAACTACTTCCATATCTCTAGTTTTTCTGTGAGTACTGTAGGTGTGGAGTAATGCGGCTTTATTACTTTGATGTTTTCTGGTATGAAAAATTATGTTAAAATGTTGTATGATTATGATGCATGCTTTATTTATTTGATTAAGTGGTTTATTTTATTTTAAAACATAAGTTGTCTTTTCTTTTTAAAAGATGGAACGTAAACAAAATCAACAAGTCAACAATTTCATTAATTCCTCAGAGACTCCATCTTGTTAATCAAATCAGTACATAATTCCAAGAAGCAACTAATTTCCATGGGGGTTTTCAGCGGATCAATCATCCCTTGCGCTCTTCGGAGGGCTCCTAGGATATCCATTAAGGCTCGATTGGCCAGCCATGTGATCTTTCTATAACGATCCTCCCAGAATAGGCTATCATTCTTCAAGATCTTGTACTGTTGTTTGGACTAGGTCGCCAAACTCGCGTACTGTTCTTTCCACACCTTGACTTCCACCTCCAATGCCGATGTCCTATCTTGAACCAAGTTTTCCAATTGTCGATTTCTCTCTTGCTCCGCTCTCAACACAGCTTGGACGGAATGCTCTTAGCTGGCCTTGAGAATTCTTTTGCTTAGGATCTTGCTCTCTAGCTGACTGACTTGTCGCTCTAATTGTTCAATCTAGTATTGGAGTTTCTTTTTTGTCTTTTTGGCCTCTACCAACATTTGAATCAATTCTTCCTTTTCAGCTAAGGTTTGGTCTCTTTCCTTTCTCCGAAGGCACATTTCAGTGTTGGCTGCTTTTAAGCATTCTCTTGTTTGCCATTTGGCTTCTTCCTATATCCTGATTCTCTTGGTCAATGATTCGACCACTCGCCTATGTTGATCCGCCTTTTCTCCTGCCGCCCTATTTTTGGCATAGGCCTCTTCCAATCTTCTCTTGAGATCCCCCTCGTCATTTAGCTTGTTGGCTACTTCCTTATCCTTCCTTTTATTATGAACAAACCTCTCCGGCTCTTTGGTGGAAAACCTTGGGTTAGCAAAAGGGAGCCGGACTAGCTCGACTCGGTGTTGAAGCTAGTCATGGTAAGTTATCAAAACTCCGTGACTTCATGATCCCAACTCCCTTCCTTTCTTTTTTGTGTGTTTCCAAGCCATTCAAATCCTCCTTAGGATTCCAACATGAAGTATCCCTAGCCTATGTACGAGGACAGGTGTGACCAACTTGTCGGTAGGGGGAAACTATTAGGTACCCCAACTGCTAAAGAAGAAGCGAAGGATTGTAATTGATGCACCCTTGGGTACTCATCAGTGGTACATTTGAGAATCCTCCACATTGATACAAGATTTCTTCCCGTTCGTTCCATTTTGGGTACCACTTGATATCTTTATCTCTGAGGTTGTAGAGAAAATAGGCCCATTCTGATTTGGTCCTATTCGACACCCAACACCATTTGAAGTCTTCGATGGGACAACACGTAGGACGCTTGCTAACGAATGTATGTGCTACCATCTAGAGGTATAGGGCAGGCATGCAACATGTAAGCCGCCTTCCTCTACCATCATGGCAACGTTGTAGGCTATAATATGTATTTTCCAACACCACCACCACAGGACTCGAACCCTTTTCCCAGGTAGCTAGGTGTGGCAGTAGGATGATACCATACATCGCCAATCCCAATACATCAATGAGATTGTCCCAATCGCTGATTTCTAAAAGAAAGTGCATCTTCTCTTCCAAGTATGATAGAGGGATGCCCTCAATCCCGCTTCTTTGTTGTTTTCTCTTTATTAATTCCATCTTTGGAACCCTCAACAGCTTTGCTATCCTTCCCCAAGACGGGAGGTTACACTGATACAGGTAGGGCGATCCATCTATCAGGGGCCTGCCAATGATGTACTCGTATTCTTCTAGGGTGGGTGCCAACTGGAAATCCTTGAATAAGAAGCTCCTCATCGAAGGATCATAAAATTGGGCTATAGCTGACAACGCTTCAGATTGAACTTCTATCTCCACCAGGTCCAAGATCTTGCCATACTATACCCCGAATATTTGCCTAGTGCTCCCTTTGAGCATTTCTGCGTACTGCTTCAAAACTAGGGAGTCTGGTGCCTTCACCTTAATTGACATTGTCTCTCTCTTTGATTCCACGTCCATCTTTCTTAGAAAAGGTCATTTATGGTTAAAAATAAAACACCGCAATGCATGTATGGATAGATGCTTCGTAGAAGTATGCACATGAAAGGATTTTTTTTATGCCATGCAAATGTTATTGATTCTTTTGACATAGATGCTTTGTAGTATGACCCCAATTCATTAACTCTAGGTGTGTGCAAGGTTCCTCGCTTGGGTGGGAATGATTCTATTTTTTCTCACTTTGACCTCCAGAACTTAATACCCTGGTTGCGAAGTCCCCATAAACAGGAAGTGTATCCCAGATATGGATATTTACAATAGGATCACATTTTGAATGGAACTTTCGTGATGCTCAAGTAGGAGGAATCCCCAAATGATTACCAATACTCATCCTCGCTCCCTAAGTTACACACAGACACGGGTATAGGGCCTCACTCAAGGTTCAATGTATAGTGCATTGTGTATTAACTTAGCCCCCCACATCTTACAAAACTTGATGGATATATTTACATATTGTCTACCTTAGATATCAAATTATTGCAATGCAAGAACAACACATGTGGATTAAACGAAGCATCTATACAACAAACTATGTAAAAAAATGAAAGCTTTTACAAAGAAGTCATTTATATCATGCATCTACCTCTGGGTTTGACTCTCTAAAAAAGATTCCCCAATGGAGTTGCCATCTATTGCAACCTAGGCCACGATGCAGTCAGCGAAAAATCGAAGTTTCCAATCTGAATCCCTTTCAAGAAAGAAATAAGGAAGAGAGGAGTCGTCACCAGCATTTTTATGGAAAACGCCAAGAAACCATAGGTTGGACAAGGCAAGTCTGGAAATCAGAGTTTAGGTTTGAGAGTCGGTTACACATAGGGAGTACTAGAATCCTTATATGCCTACCATGAGGTAGTTACCCTATTAGATGCATGAAATAAAATGACTTCTGCATTATGGTATATACTTTTCCAAAGGAAGATATTTACAAGAAATGGATGACCAAAATGATTTTTGGGATTTTTTGGGTGGATAACTTGACAAGAGTCACCTCTTGCGCCTACATATCTCCTATTGCAATGGAGAATTCAAAGTTTACGTAGTTCTGGACAAAAGAGGCTAAATGAGAAGGGTTGAGACCGACTCAGGCTAGGTAGGGTGCCAACTATGTGTCAGTTAGGTTTTGTAATTATACGGGAAGAGAGACTTATCCAGACGAGCGCCAACTATGTGTCGACTAAGTCTCGCTCTTAAGTAGCAGATGGTTCACTTATAAGCTAAGGAATGCTTGGATATGCTTATTTGAGAATTTAGACAATCAACCTGGTATCTAGGAATTATACTTTCTAAGAACTTGCGGGTCTTGGGGTAGCTTCGATTCTTCCTCTACGAACACCTCTCTCTTCTTAGAACTACTCTATCTTCTAGTTGCACGAACAACACCTCCTCCTCTCTAGCTCCAAAAATATCCCCCTCCTCCCTCACTTCTAGGTCCTTTTATAGGCTACTCCACACTCAGGTCATCATTATGAAATCTTGAAGGAGATCCTCCACATTAATGTTGTGGCTCCTTCCCTAAATTAAATGACGTGGTGTTTCTCTAGGGGTTTACTTCTCTTATTTGCATTTAATGCGATGGTGATTGCTCATCCTACGCTCAGGTTGACTCGATGGTGGAGTATGCTTCCGTGCTGCAGGGTGGTTGACCTGGGGTTTATCATGGTGTCAATGTCTGTCAATTTCGTTCAGCCCTTGAGGGGGAGTAGAGGCGTTGAGGTCATCTCTTCGTTCTTCTTTTCCGCTGTCACTAACTTTCCCCTTTCAGTAAGAATAATCAGCCTAAGGTTCCCCGTTGTTTCCCTTTTGCTTCTCCTTTTTTGGCTTAGACATCCCTGCTTCATATTCTTCCAAGTTCGGACAAATGAAGGAGGACCCACACAAACAACGAGACGAGGTGCCGTAGTTCGAGCTGCCAGTTGGCAGACCTGGGGTTTCTCATGGCATCAATGCTGGTTACTTCCTGAGGGAAAGCGACATGAATGTCCTCTCCTTAGTCTTCCTTCGCTCAACTATCGTTGTCTTTCCTGGTTCGGCAAGAATAATCATCTTGCAACTCTTTCTTCTCTTCCTTTTGTTTCTCTTTTTTTGGCTTAAGTGCCTCTGCTTGCTTTCTTTGCCAGTCTGGACAAACGAAGTGGTAGGTGACTTTTTAAGTTCACCTTCAAATACCAGGGCTCAACCTTGGACAGGCGATGGAAACTACCAAGCTGGAGTACAATAGGGGCAGAGGGAATTTCCGGTGGAGCGGTGAAATGCGTAGAGAGCGGCGAAAGCACTCTACTGGGCCAACACTGACACTAAGAGACGAAAGTTAGGGGAGCGAATGAGATTAGATACACCACAATCGGACAAAATGGAGTATCCATAATTATATTTTCCACTCCACCAAAGACTTGTACCCGAAGGAAACGCATGGAAGGAGAAAATCAAAAGTTAAGACAGAGACAACAAAAAAATAGAATAGAACGTGAAAGGATTGTGGAACGTGCGTACGGAAAAATTAGAACCTGAAAATTGTGTTTACATACCAAACTTTATATTGATTTTTTTGGACTTGGAATAGGGAGGAGATGAGCCACCGAACAGAATGGTGGACTTATAGCGGAGAGCGGTGGTCTAACGGTGGCGGATAGCGGCGGATAGTGGCAACGACCGCGGCAGACAACGACTCTCAGTCACTAGATACTGAGACAAAACTTTCCGGCGACGGACGACGGCAGACGCCAACAGACGGTGACGGTCGGTGGCACGGCGGCCGTCGACAGTGGCGATCGGCGGCGTACGCACAAGACACAGGCAGAGCAAAACTCTACTCTGATACCAAGTTAAACAGATCACTATATTGAACTAAGTAGTGTGTGTAATACAATTTCTAATCTCCCTTTTATAGGGTAAACATCTAAGCCTAAAAAAAAGAAATAAGAAAACTATATAAAAAAAAAACAGAGAAAATAAAAGTCATATCAGAAAAGATTCAGGAAAACGGTAATATATTTAACAACTACAAAATTACAATAATATTGATGGTAACATGAAATAAGTAGCAACTTAATTGAGAAAATAATCTTAGTTAATTTATAGTAAATTTTTAAAATTTGTAGTTATTTTCTAGCTAATTTGTAGTAATAAGAAGTATAAATGAATATAACTTAAATCTAACTAAAAAAAATAATATTCTAATTAATTAATAGTTAATTAGTTAGTATTTAGCTACTAATTTAAATGATAGCTAAAAATCATCTAGACTTAGTAGTTTAATTTTTCACTGCTTAATTTTGTTTAGGTTTGGGGTGTCCATTGTAGTTGTATTCTACTGTTTTGTTGGTTCGATTTGCACTGTGCAAGGTACTTAGCTATTAAATTGTTTATGTTCACCATTTTCCACATATATTTGACACGTTCATTGCAACTACATATTTGTGAACAAAAAGTAATTATATTTTCTACTCCACCAAGACTTGTACCCGAAGGAAATGCATGGAGGGAGAAAATAAAAAGTTAAGATAGAGACAACAGAAAAATAGAACAGAACGAGAAAGGATTGTGGAACGTGCGTACGTAAAAATTAGAACCCGAAAATTATGTTTACATACCAAATTTTATGTTGATTTTTTAATTACGTGTGGTGTAGAAAAGATAATGAAAGAGAGTGGGTCCGAATATCCGAATGCGTTTTTTTTTTATTAAAAAATATTTAAGAGTGACGCACTTTGTTTTCAATTTTTTTTTTGTCTAAGTATATCTTTTCCTAAAAATAATCCTGTTCGATGAAGTAACAACACTTTTCATTTAATGTCAACCATTCTTTTGCCTATGTATACAACATTCTTAATATTACACGGATCTACCCGTTTGCAAGGTAGATGCAACGCTTGTGGTCTGGTCTACTGTACCAAAGTTTCTAATTAGTATACCCTAGAATGTATATGTTAGGTAGAAATATTGAACAAATTTGCCTTATAAATGCAATGATTGTCGTAATTATTATGGTAATTGTTAGATTCAATTTGAAAAATGATATTTAAAAGATAGTTATATAAATAAAGAAAATCCTACTCTCATAACATTAACTAGCTTTCAAGTTTAAATTAGCTGTAGTCGTGGTATTTATTTACCAATTAGTTTCAAGATTGTGGTGCTAGGTTTTAAATTAGTTTTTGTCATTGTGTTTTTTACTTTATATAAAAAAATTAGTTTAGTTTTAAGATTGAGGTTCTAGGTTTTAAATTAGTTGTTATTATTGTATTTTTATATATAAAAAAATTAGTTTTTCAAGGTTAAATTAAGTTCAAAATTTAAATCCTAAAATAATATGTGAGTGTAGTAATTCAACCTATTAAAATATCTATAATAAAGTTGTTATAAATTATTCCCATTAGTTGAGTCTTACAAATTTTACAATTAAAATGTTTTTTTTTAATTTTTTTAGGTGAAAGACTGATGTTAACTAATGATAGAACTAAAATACTATTTTTGGTTTTATAGATAAACAGATGACAGTAACTTTTTGTCCTAATTTATAAGTAACAAATCTCATTTTTAAAATATATTAATTGATAATTTTTTTTATATATTTTTTATTATGTACGAGCCATTCATTCTTTTTCTACTAAATAAATATATTTATTGGATATTTTTAAAATAATTTAAAATTTATTACATTATTAATTAAGATTAATTATTTTTTATTAATTTTTATAAATTAAGTATTTTTTTACATAATAGTATAAATAATAATATATACAAACAATGAAGATGATAAGAAAAATGTACTATAAATATGAGGTTAGAATTGCAGGTTGGTGATGTATAAAACCAACCTTAACTTGAGGTTAGAATTGAAGGTTGGTGATATATAAATATGTTATTGCCTTGGGTTAAGTGCAAAAATGGAAATGGTAAGAGTAGTTAACAAAATTTGGTGTTTAAGTGCAGGTTGCGTGAAGATGGGAGGTGGTGGCCGAAGCTCTGGTCCTCCAAAGCAAAGGAAATCAGGTGAGGAACATTCAATGAAGCGCGTCCCACACGAAAAACCACCGTTCAGTCTGAGCCAGTTGAAGAAGGCAATTCCACCGCACTGTTTCCAGCGTTCCCTGTTCCGTTCATTTTCCTACGTCTTGTTGGACCTCAGCATCGCGTCGTGCCTGGCGTACGTGGCAATAAATTACTTTTCCACCCTTCCCTACAAGCTGTCTCTCTTGGCCTGGCCTCTCTACTGGATCATGAACGGCTGCATCCTGTTTGGGGTGTGGCAAATCGCACACGAGTGTGGCCACCACGCATTCAGCGACTACAAATGGCTGGACGACTTGGTCGGCTTCGTTCTCCATTCGTTTCTTTTGATCCCTTACTTCTCGTGGAAATACAGCCACCGGCGCCACCACTCCAACACGGGGTCTCTCGAGAGGGACGAAGTGCTTGTGCCAAAGACAAAATCCAGAATGATTTGGTATTACAAGTACCTCAACAACCCCCCAGGGAGAGTTCTCACAATTGCTACCATATTAACTCTCGGTTGGCCTCTCTACTTGGCCTTCAACCTCGCCGGAAGACCCTACGACGGATTCGCCTGCCACTACAACCCCTACGGTCCCATTTACTCCCACCACGAGAGGCTTCAAATTTATATCTCCGACGTCGGGGTTCTCGCTGTGTGCTACGCCCTCTACAAGCTCCTTCTCGCAAAGGGTCTACTTTGGGTTATTTTCGTCTACGGCGTGCCGTTACTGGTCTCTAACGGTGTTTTAGTTTTGATCAGTTTTCTTCAACACACTCACCCCGCTGTTCCTCACTACGATTCCTCCGAGTGGGACTGGCTGCGCGGCGCGTTGGCCACCGTGGACAGAGACTACGGGATTCTGAACAAAGTTTTCCATAACCTCACGGACACGCACGTGGCGCATCACTTGTTCTCCACGATCCCGCATTACCACGCAATGGAGGCCACCAAGGCTATTAAACCGGTTTTGGGCGATTACTATCACTTCGATGGGACCCCTGTTTATAAGGCGATATGGAGAGAGACGAAGGAGTGCATGTATGTTGAGACCGATGAAGGGTCTAATGGGAAAGGTGTTTACTGGTACAAGAATAATCTGGAATGATTATTATAGCTATTCTGTGTTGCCTGGGAGTTTAGCTGTTTTTCTACCTCTAAACATTTGCTATGGGTCTTTGGAATAATTTAATTTGTAATCAGCTGAAGAAAAGGAAGACGAATGATTATATCATCAGATGTGGTATAATCATCACAAGTTATTTTAATTATGAAAAATATTATGTTGAAAATAAAATAATTAATGTACAGTAAAAAAATAAAATCAGTTTATGGCTTTCACTTATTGGTTGGGAAGCTAATTATAGTTATGGGTTTTTATGATATTTATAGTATATATACATATATATGTATTGAAAAAACGTGGATTTTTGTTTTTTTTTCCTTTTTCTTTTTCTGTGTATATTTATAATTCACAACCTTCAAATATGTTATGCAAATTAAGTTTTAAGTAACCATCGATTGGGTTGCGTCTATGAAACCAACATGTATAGCGTCCAACATGTACCAAAGTACTAATAAGGCTAGCTAGCCTTGAGGGGTTATGGGAACCACTATCTAGAGTCCAATACGGGGCAAAAAAAATTAAAAAAAATTATATTATTATGTAGTAATTTAAAAATTAAAAAATAATTATATTATTATGTAGTAATTTTTATATTAATTTTATAAATAGTTAAAATTATTATTTTTAATATTATATTTTATATTAAATTAAAATGTAAAATGTAATTATAAAATATTTGTATTGTTATTTTTCTTCTACTATTTTATGTTTAATGTTAAATGAATTTTTAACTTATTATGACATATAAAAAATTAGAGTAAATATTTAATATTATCTAGACTTTTTGTGATTGTTTTTTCAACTAGATAAGAAACATAAACTACAAAGAAAATTATAAAAAAATTTATTTATATGTTATAAATTAAAATATCTAATTCTGATTGTAAAACTTTTACTTTTTTCACTCTCAATTATAAATTTTAATATTTTATCTCTTTTATTTGAAAAGAATATTTCATATACTTTCACAATTAGTAAAATAATATTTTTTAATAATCTCAAACTATTCTTCATTTATATTTATCTTTATCTGTATATATGTGTTTAATTTAAAAATAGATTTATATCAAATTTAAATTATTTTTATAAATTTAAAATATATTATATATTTTATATACTTAACATATTTATTTATTATGTTATATAAAAATAAATATTTATCTTATATAATACGCATGATAAAATAATAATTAAAATTAAAAATTAATACATTAATGTAGAATATATATATATATAAGATTTAATACGAGACAATAATATTTTATTGATAATAGACAATAATATAAAAATAAATTAAATAAAAATATAATATATCTTTTTAAAAATTTTAAAATCATATTATTTATTTAATATAATAATTTTTTTTTATAAAATTATGTGTATTTATTTAATATAATATATGTTTACTTTAATAAATTATATATATAAAAAATTCATTTATCATTTTGTCCCTTGTCCGTAAAATATGAGGACCGGCCATGCAAGTACCAAGTATATCCTGCCAAAGGGCTGAGAAATTGCAAACATACTCAGTTCGGATCAGACAAATTAATCAGATTAAAAGTAATTTTAAAATTAGATTAAAATAAGAATTTAAAGAATTAATTAAATATTAAGAGAGTAACCCAATTAGGGAAATTACTTATGCAGAGTAACCCAATTCAACTTTGGAGTGTGAACATTTAATTAAATCGTTGCGTAAGAAAAGAACATCTATCCCCCTCTCTTTTTATGCTTTCTTTTATTTCCCCATATGTTTCTCGCGGAATGATTCAAAGCTTAAAAATAAAATAAAATAAATGTTATACACTCAATTATTATCCAAATACAGATCACCTTATAAGTAATGTTATTTTAGAATTTAGGATTTAAGGTATTCACTAAAAAAAATATTATTGTTTAAAGTTAGAATAATGATATTTCATTGGAAAATACTAGTAAGAGTATATCACTATTCAACTCACCATAATGTTACTTATATACAAGTTTTTTTACAACAAATTTTATAATTTAAAAGAGATAAGAAAGATAGAGTAAAAAAACATATGATTGATTGTCAAAAGAAATATTATAGAAGACTTTAAAACAAAAGTGTTGCACACTTTATATATTTAGACTTAGATCCACCAAATAGATGAGATGAATTGGGTAATTTTTTATTTAAATTATAATAAATAAATTAAAAATAATTTATTAATGACTCACTGAATATTCATTAAAAGTATTCAACTTGTTCATGATCTATTTAATAAATTTATTAATTAACATTTTTAATGGATAAACATCATAAAATTATTTTTAAAAATTAATTTTTTATGATTATTTCAAAATACCCTCTTCTCATTTATCAACAAAAACATTTTTAATTTTTATAACTTTGTTTAATTCACTTTAAAGAAATTATTATTCATTATTTATTTTTAACATATTTTTTAATAGTAATTTTTAAATTTTAAAATATTTTGAATAAGTAATAAAATTAATACATAAGTAACTATTCTATAACTTTTTAATAAATAAAAAATATGAAAACAATATGTTAAATTATTTTTAGTCATAAAATATTAATTAAATGGTCCATTGGATTTGAAAATTAAATGCATGGATTTTCATTCATCCATTTAATTATATGAGTTATCCAATATAATCCAAGCTTTTTTAAACAACTTGATGGATTCAATTGAATTTTACATGGACGGATAATTTAACACTCTTTACCTCTCTAACATTTATAATTAAAAAAAATAATATAAGAATTAAAATCTCAATATGTCCTTATTTATTTCAAAAGATAAAGAGTTTGTATTTTTAAAACAATGTGAAAAATAAATCAAATCCAAAGTGATGGTGCTTCAAAGGTCATATCCTCAAAATTCAAAGTAAAGATCTAACCATAATGTTACAACCTACAAGAGCAAAGTACCTTATACAAAACTACTAAGAAAATAAAACAATAAAGAAAGCAGTACCTCAATCTTTATGTTCCTACTCAACACTACTTGCAATTGACATTTAGCCAAGAAAAATTGATAACAACAAAGGAGTGAAAAATGGATCTCACTCAGCTCGTAGTATGAATACAACATAAGTAGCACTTACACGACACCATACAACAAATAAAAGCGTAAGCGTAATTGATTATAATAATTACACAAAAACAATTATTCAAATGCATATGAATAATAATGATGCAACATAGTCTCTACTTTGTAAGTATGTGGTACCAATATATCGTTGAAAAATGGGCTAGCGGTAACATGACTCAAACTTCTGGTTGACCTAATCCACTATAGCATGATATGCTTTGGCAGCACATAAACTCAACTTGCACATAAGCTTTGGTACGTGGAATCAAAATTAGAGGTTAACTACCAAGTAGCCCCTTGGAGGTCTAGTGACCTTACCAATTCGCATCCGTATCCACTTCCTCACATAATTTTGTAATTGTGGATTAAAATGGGTTGTCCTTAGAACCCAATTTGTCATGTTTGTCTATCTCTCCCAATTGGTAGTGCACATGGCTTTTAATCTCGTGATCGTGGGTTGAGAGGTTTCTCCTATAACTTAATTATAGTATTTGGTTGTTTGGATGTCTTTGAAAGATATATTAAATTCCTTGGAATAAGGTGCAATTTCTATGTTAATTGTTGTGAATTTAGTTAATTTTGTGAAAGCATACCTATATATGTATTTAATTGTATTATCGAGAATTCATGTTTGTTAAGTTATGATGAAATTATACTATGTGTATATATGTTGATATAAAAGTATTGCATAAAGAATTATGAGATATATATTGAGAAACGAGCTAATGAGGCTAAATGTCAATGGGTTAGCTAAGTCAAAAGATGGCGAGAATGGGCTTGGGTGGCACTTGCCAAGTGACCTAGTCTAGAGGGGTAAGAATGATACTGACTGATTGTTGTATGTTATGGATGAGGTACCTAGGTCTAGAGGCAAGAATAGTCTTCATAAGCCCAATTAGTGAAAAATAAAATGATAAAGAATAAACTACGTCAAACATCATTTAATAAAGACAAGTGCATAAGAAAGTGGATATGAACTTGAATTAGTAAGGTCATTAGACCTCCTATAGGCTACTTGATAGTTAACCTCCAATGACCGTGTTTGATTCCACATGCTGGAGCATACGTGAAAGTTGAATAAATCATGATGTGCCACCAAAGGATATCATGCTAGAGTGGAATAGGTCAACTACAAGTTGAGTCATGTTACTGCTAGCCCACTCTTCAACAATAGATTGGTACCATATTCATATGAAGTAGAGACTAGGTTGTATCATTGTCATTCATCTGCATTCGAATAAATACCTTTGTGTAATTGTTATAATTTGTTATGTTTACACTTTTATTTATTGCATGGTGTCATGTGAGTGCTACTTATGTTGTACTCACACCACGAGCTAAGTGCAATGTATTTCTCACTCCCTTTTGTTGTTATTTGTTTCCTTGATTTGAATGTCAATTATAGGTAGCGTAGAGCAGAAACTTGAAGATTATGTTAGTGTTGCCTTTATTATTTTATTTTCTTAGTAGTTTTGTATAGGAGACTTTACTTTAATAAGTTGTGACATCAAGGTTGTTGGGTTTTTCTTGGACTCTCAACTATGTGGAGAAAAACTCAATACTATCAAGCCATCTAAATCTCTCTTATTAGAAGAGAAGGAGTCAGATTGGTAGATTGGGAGAGAGTGAAATTTTCCAGCCAAAGGAGAGAAAAGGGGAGAGAAAGAGTACAGATCAGTCATGTCAAAATCATGATTTCTCATTCGTTAACCGTTGGACCAGGTCGGAACTTTGGCAACAGGTTCAACACACATATTTATTCATCTTGACCGTTTGGATCTTGATTTGGAGGTCTGTGGTATGAGAGATTGTGCTTGTATAGTAGAACGATTTTGTGAGTTCTTCACTTTCTTCATTTCTTGCTTTGTTGCTTGATTATGTTGGTTGATTATGTTGGTTGATTGTACGCACAAATTTGTACTCTTGATTAAACACTCTTATACCTTTGTTTGATTATAGTTGATTGATTTCTTTGGTCTTCACAACCCGTGATTTTTACCTCTCACATTGAGGGGATTTTCTACGTTAAAAATCTTGGTGTCTCTTGTGTGATTCTTCTCGTTGTTGCTTCCATTTTTGTTTGTATTTAATCCTTATAGATTCTTGCAAGTTATGGGAATTTATATCCACTGCATTGTTGAATCATTGCTTGTGTATTATTGTTCTTCCCCTTCATAGTCGTATTAGAGCTCTTTGATTTAAATGGTGTTTTACTTGCTTGGATAATGGAGTTTAATACAAATAGAATGTTGAGTTTGAATGACACTAATTATCACTTGTAGAAATGGAAAATGAAAGATTTATTATTTGTAAAGAAAATGCATCTTCCTATCTTTGCTACTCAAAAGCCAGAATCCATGTCTGATGAAGAATGAAACTTTGAGCATCAACAAGTATGTGATTTTATCAGGCATTTTATGGATGATAATATTTATAATCACATTGCAAGTGAGACATATTGGGACTTTGTATGAGAAGATTGAATCTCTGTATGCCTCAAAGTGTGGGAACAACAAATTATTATTTTTTTAATTCTATTGTGAGTTTGAAGTTCAAGGAAGACACTTCCCTTTTAGATCACTTGAATGAGTTTCAAGGGATTCTTGATCAGATGTCAAGAATGGGCATCAAGTTTGAAGATGAGATTTTGAGACTCTTACTTTTGAATTCTCTACCTAAGTTTTAGGAGACTTTTAAGGTCTCTATCACAAATTCGGCCCTAATGGTATTGTCTCTTTACAAATGGCAAAGGATAGTGTTCTCAACAAGGAGATGAGAAGGAAGGCATAAGGTTCTTCATCTCGGTTTGAGGTGCTTGTTGCTAAAAATATGGGGAAAAGTTAGAAATAAGGAAGAAAAAATAGTAGAAGTAAGTCCAAGTCTAGGTACAAGAATGTGGAGTATCATTGCTGTCACAAAATCTGACATAAATAGAAGCATTGTTTCTTGTGGAAAAAGGAGAACAAAGGCACAAAGGGTAAGTCAAAAGAGAAGAACCATGATGATGCTGATGATGATGATCATGTCACTACTGCTAAAGGTGATGATCTTGTTATTCTTCGAGACTTTGATTTGGTTAATCTTGTATCTGATGAGAGCATGTGGATTATTAATAGCGGTGCTACACTACATGTTACACCAAAGAAAGAGTTCTTTACATCTTACACCTTAGGTGATTTTAGAGTGTTGAAGATGGGTAATGATGGTGTATCTAAGGTGATTGGTGTTGATGATGTTTGCTTGCAAACCAACATGGGAGTGTAGTTGTGGCTTAGAGGAGTCAAACATGCTCTAGATGCTCGTTTTAACTTTATATTTGTGCATATGCTTGATGATGGTGGTTATGATAATAACTTTGGTTATGGAAAATGGAAACTCACCAAAGGTAACTTGGTTGTGGCCAGAGGGGAGAAATTTTCTAAACTATATTGGACAAAAGCTTTAGTTTCTAAAGATAGTGTGAATGTCATGGATTTGGAGGCATCTTTGTGGTACTAAAGGTTGAGTCATATAAGTGAAAAAGGATTGAATTTTTTAGCCAAAAGGATATGCTTCCAAGATTGAAGAATGCAGAGTTGGAGAAGTGTTCTCATTGCATGGTTGGTAAATAGACTAGAGTATCCTTTAAGTAGCATCCTCCCTTAAGGAAGTCAGAGTTGTTAGAATTGGTGCATTTTGATGTTTGTGGTCCATTGAAGGTAAAGTTATTTAGTGGTGCACTTTATTTTGATACCTTTATTGATGATTGTTCTAGGAAGCTTTAGATCTATACTTTGAAGACAAAGGACCAAGTGTTGGAGAAGTTCAAACAACTACAGGTTTTGGTGTAGAGACAATCATGCAAGAAGGTGAAATGTATTCATTCTGACAATAGTGGTGAGTATTGTGGACCCTTTGATGTATATTGCAAGCAGCAAGATATCAAACATGAAAAGACTCCTCCTAAAACTCCTTAGTTGAATGGCTTAGCAGAGAGGATGAACAGGACATTGATTGAGAGAGTTAGGTGCATGCTTTCTAAAGCAAAGTTGCCTAAACATTTCTAGAATGAGGCACTTTACACAACAGTGCATGTTATTAATCTCAGTCCTATAGTTGCTTTGAATACTAAGGTGCCTAACAAGATTTGGTTTAGCAAAGATATCAAGTATGATCATTTGCGAGTCTTCAGTTGCAAGGCCTTTATGCATGTTCCAAAGAATGAAAGATCCAAGTTGGATATGAAGACTAGGCAATGTATCTTCATTGAGTATGGTCAGGATGAATATGGTTACAAGTTGTATGATTATGTTGAGAAGAAAATTGTCAGAAGCTGTGATGTGCAATTCATGGAAGACCAAACCATTGAAGGCATTTATAAGGTAAAGAAAACTACACCTAAGAAAGATAACCGTTTGTATGAGATTGATCCAATTTGGATGCTTGTACATGATTTGGATACTGTTGAGAATAATATTCAAAATAGTGAGCAACATGATTATGTTGGTGATCAATAGCTTAGAGATGTTTTTGATATTCCTCCCCATTATGATGCTAAAGAGGAGCAAGAGATGTCACAAGATGAGAATCTGGGTGATGCTCTCGAACCATCTCTAGTTCAACTAAGGAAGTCTAATAGACAGAGACAATAATCTATAAGGTATCCTTCTGATGAGTATGTGACCTTGACAGATGGAGAAAAACCTGAGTGTTACTAGGAGGCCATGAAGAGTAAAGAGAGGCAAAAGTGGTTGGATGCAATGCAAGATGAAATAAAGTCATGATAATCACACTTATGATTTGGTGAAGTTGCCTAAAGGCAAGAAGGTCTTGGAAAATAGGTGGATTTACAAGATAAAGCAAGAGAGTAATTATGCATCTCCAAGGTATAAAACCAGATTAGTAGTGAAAGGATTTAAATAGAAAAAATGTGTTGACTTCAATGAGATTTTCTCTCCTATAGTGAAGATGTCATCCATCATAATTGTGTTGAGTTTAGCTACTACTTTTGATCTAGAGGTGGAGCAAATGAATGTAAAAACAACTTTCCTTCATGGTGATTGGAGGAAGAGATATACATGAAGCAACCTAATGGTTTTCAAGTTAGTAGAAAGGAAGACTGTGTGCAGGCTCAAAAAGAGCTTGCATGGTCTAAAGCAGGCTCCATGACAGTGGTACAAGAAGTTTGAGTATGTTATATGTGAGTAAGGATTTAAGACTACTATAGTATAATGTTTTAAAATTCAATTATATTTGAAACTTAGAAAGAGACATAGACTTTAGAATTGAAATCCAATGGAGATATACCAATGGATATTGCTTTCTCCAAGCACTCATGTATTTTACTAGTTGGTGAGACTCATATATTTCATAGAGAAGTTCTTAGGTTTCTATAATCATAACATACCTTAGTGGCACTTGCATTAATCAAGTGTCAAGTACCAAAGAAGGATTAGTTGGGAAAATTAGTTTACATTAATTACGGCCAAAAGTAAAACTGAGTATTGACAATAAAGAAAAACCATACTAAGAATAAATTAAAGATAAAGAACAATCTACCTTGCATAAGGAATTCCATGGAAAATTACTTCATTAACAAACCTGTTAGAAAGATCTATTTTTATTTTTAACATATAACAAGACAATATGACAAAAGTATGACATGAACAGAAGAAAAGTACCTACGTGCAACATTATTTAGGGAAGAAATGGTAGTTGAGAGGCAATGGATATAATCATGCAAAGGTAAAAATTCATAAAGAGAATAAAAAAATCATTACTAATGACTATTCGTAATTTCCAAATGACAATGACATCAAGGAACCATTTGGAAATGAAATTATAACAAGTTGGGAAGCCTTCTCTTTTGTGTTCTACTCATGACTTTCTCAAAGGACTTTTCATTTCCGGCATGCCAAGAGTTGAGTAGCCATGCTATATATGTTGGTATCTTTTGAACACGTTGCTTAGGAGAGTGGATGTAAATATTGAAAGACAAGAAATTATAATGACAACATAAATTGCAAATATTGAATTGTAGTGCTTAAAAATATTGAAATTGCAAATGACTTTATGAACATGGATCATGATGCTTAATTGCAAGTGTTCTTGTGTTAAGTGGGAGAATAGGAAACTTGGCCTTTTAATCTTCAATATGAACTACTAGAAGTTTAACGAGTGATGATTTTATATTCAACACATTTTCTCACATATGAGTTTGAATCATGGACAATTAAAATCACCTTATTGATAAAGCTCACAAATAAATTTATATCTAACAAAGGCAGCATAGCCATATATAAAAGATTTTAATCCTATAACTTAGGGGTATGACACAATGAGTAACCTTTAATATTTTGGAGACATGCTTTTGCAAAACCAAATATGAGGGGATATAATGTATCATCTAAATTTGTAGAATTATAATGTCCCTACTAAATTTAAAGCAAAACTTAAGATTGTTTTGTCACAATAATCACAACTACATACATGCTCAAGTATATTTTAGTACAACAACACCCTATCCCTACAAAGTTATACAAAAGAAGTCAAAATGGGAAAAATTGATTATGTTGCATTTGAAAACATACATTGATGCACAATAGTTAAAATCATGGAAAATTAAAGTACTAGAGAAATAGGCTTGAGGAACATTACATCATGCACACATTCGAATGCAAAGATCATAGGGCTGATACTTCTAGCTTACTCAATATTTCGATCAACTCACCCACCAATCATTTCAGCAATCAACTGAAATGAATTGAAGTGATTCAAGTAAGTGTAAAAGATGTGTATAATTTCATGACTAGTCAATTAATAGTATGTGACAAACCTCTTGAACTAGCTTGTCGTGATCTTTTGGATTCATAAACTTAGTAACTCTAAACTTCTTAGTTGTAGACAAGAATAAACACATTCAAAACAAAATTAATATCTTTGATGTTTCATAAAATTGTGTAAGAAAAATTACAATGAACTTAGCTAAGAGTCACGATTATTACTAAGAAAAAAATGTCAATCAAATGACAACACTATTAACAAAAATCGTGGTTGCATTATCACCATTTATATCAACATACCATAATAATTAACACGAAATCTAATGATAAAAATGAACAATTATTAATAAAATAATTTAAACAAACAACACATTATTATCAAATTTATAGTCCAAATTACTCAAACAAAACAAAACTAAATACAAATGTTCATATAAAATAGAATGCATGTAGATAAGGAAATCATTGAAACAATACAAAATAAAGTGAAACACATATGGCTCAACATATAACCTTCATGCGGTTTTTATAGATCTAAATGGAATGAAAAATTACCTTCTCATGATCATCACCTTTGTTAGGGTGATTCTTGATGGCGACTTTATTGTAAGCTTTTTTGAGTCATCTTGAGAAGTGTTATTTGAAATGGAAAGGGTTTCGTAGCACCAAAATGTTCATCCATAATAAGAAAATATAAAAATCAAAAAATTTAAAACTTACAAAAGAGAGAGAGAGCACGATGTTATGATTGGGAGAGAGAACTTTAAAAAAGAGGATTTTTTATTAGAGAATTAGTATTAACTGAAACATAATTAACTTGTTAATTGGTTACGTTATTGTCATAACAAAAGTGAAAATTGTTTATTAGCAATATATTAGTCAACATAATTATCAAAGGTGGATAATAATTGTCATTATATAATTCATTTTTACTGGCTAATATTTATTAGTTACAAAATCTTATACTAAATAATAAGTTAATGGAAATAAGATTATGGCCACTAAATAATTGTAGGTAAATATTTTTTTTTTGGTGTAGTGTGTGTTTAGTTGTATTATAGAGAATTCATGTATGTTGAGTTATTATTAAATTATACTATGTGTGTATGTGCTGATATAAAAGTATTGCATCAAGAATTATGATATATAAATTGAGAAACGAGTTAATGAGGATGAATGTCGACGAAATACCTAGGCCAAAAGATGGAAAAAATGGGCTTGAGTAGTACTTGTTAAGTGAGTGATCTACCTTGGAGGGACAAGAATGATACTCACTGATTATTATGGGTTGTGAATGAGGTACTAAGGTCTAGAGGTGCAAAAATGGTTCTCATTAGTTCAATTTGTGAAAAGTGAAATGATAAGAATAAATTATGTCATGCATCATTTAATAAAGACAAATGTATGAGGAAGTGGACATGAACTTGAATTGGTAAGGTCCCTAGACCTCCTAAGGGCTACTCAATAGTTAACCTCCAATGACCATGTATCCTGCATGCTAAAGCATACATGCAAATCCTGATGTACTTCTAGAGGATATCAAGCTATAGTGGAGCAGGTCAATCAAAGGGTTTAGTTGTGTAACCACTAGCCTACTATCCAACAATAGATTGGTATCACATGCACACGAAGTAGAGATAAGGTTGCATTGTCGTCATTCATCTGCACTGCATTCAAATTATTTTTATGTATAACTTTTGATATGTTTTAAATTATTTGTTTCAAAAATTTAAAATCAACTAAATAAGAAAAAAAACTACAAAGTAATAGAGGAACAAGATTTTGAAAATTTTAATAACTTTTACGATTACTACGGAATTATTCATGATAATATTACACCTTATTCACTTGAAATGAATCATAAAGTTAAAATAAAAAAACAAAACTTTTGTTGAATCTATTTTTGCTACTTTACTTCACTTTAATGATGTTACATTTGTTTGGTGAGGGTGAAGTTTTACTAAATATGTTTAGTACCTAAATCAAATAGTAAATTTTCTCTTCATGAATTGTTTAAAAATAAGAAACCAAATTTATCCTATCTTAGGACTTAGGCTTGTTTAGCTTATGTTAGGATTGCAAACCTTAAAAGGAAAATATTAACAAGTAAAGCATATGAATGTGTTTAATAGCAAATCTTATAGATTTTTTTGTTATTTAAATGAGAGAATTGTGATTGAATTGAATTGAATGACATTATTTTTTATGAAGACCAATTTTCATTTTTATTTAAAAATAGTGGGATTCTACTTCTAATAGTGCATCGATTTTTAGAACAATATATTTTAGTAATGAATTAAATTTTAACCTTAAAAGAAGTAAAAGAATATATGTGGTTAAATACGTTGATCCTAATTTTTATGCTATAATGTAGAAGAGGATCTTTCCTCCATTCTAAAGGTCTTACCATCTATAGATGCTAATTTTGACAAAAAGTAATCAATGATGAACTAATTCTTAGTCTAATAAAACATGGGAATTACGGAGTTACCTCCCAGATGCAAAAGAAAAAAAAGGATGCAAATGGACCCTTAAAAAGAAATTACAATATGAATGTTGATTACTAATTCTTAGTCTAATAAAACATGGGAATTACGGAGTTACCTCCCAGATGCAAAAGAAAAAAAAGGATGCAAATGGACCCTTAAAAAGAAATTACAATATGAATGATAGATAAATTTAAAGCTAGATTAGTGACCAAATGAAATAAGCAAACGAAATAGATAAATTTCTTTAATAGGATTCACGTGTATCTACATTTACATTTGTTGTTATCACTTATTGTTGTGCATAATATGATTTTATTTAAATGGGTGTAAAAATTGTCATTTCAAATGGTGAATTAGAAGAAGAAACTTATATGGATCAATCTTATGGTTTTGTTATTTTTTATCTTAAAAATAAAGTATTAAAATTGGAGAAATCTTTGTGTGATATAAAATAAGCACCTAAATAATGACATGAAATATTTGAAAATCTAATTATCTCCCATGGATTTAGAATTAATGAAAATGATAAATGCGTATATTACAAATAAAGTAATAATGTTTGTATTATTATTTATCTATATGTGGATGACTAGATAAATTTTTGTTTAAATTTTCATGTTGTAAAAAAAGTCAAGTTATGTGAAAATTTTGACATGATGGATCCGAGTGATGTAAATTTAATTCTTGAAATTAAAATTACTATAGTTGAAAAGAGAATTTCTTTGGATTAATCTCAGTATATTGAGAAGATTCTTAGAAAATATGATTACTTTGATTATCAATCATTATGTATCTCGTAAGATCTTAGTATCAAGTTGTTGAAGAATATCAATGCCAATGTTAATCAATCTAAGTATATGAGCATTATTGGTAGGCTTTTCAATATTGTTGACTCATTATGTTTGATATAACTTATGCTGAGGGGTTACTATATAGGTTTACTAGAAACTCTAGTAATGAGTATGAGCATGCTATTGAGAGGATCATGAGGTACCTTAAAAGGAACATGAACCTAGGATTATTACATTATCGAAGGTTTCTTGTTGTATTAGAGGGTTACAATGATACTAATTGGAATATCGTTTTAGATTACTCAAAGGTCATCAATGGCTACATGTTTAACTTATTTGAAAGGACAATTTCTTAGAAATCTAAGAAACAAACTTTATTAGCACAATATTACTACGGAGTTAGAAAATAATTACATTGACAATTGCTAGTGAGGAGCAACATGATTGAGAAACTTGCTATTAAATATACCTATATGTGGAAAACAAATTCTAGTCATAATGATCCATTGCAATAATATAATAGTTATTGCAAAGATTCATAATCGTTATTATAATGGAAAGAGGTAACAAATGAGTTGCAAATGTATCATAGTTAGAGAGTTTCTCTCTACTAAGGTTGTAATTGCGGGTCATGTAAGGTTTGAAGAAAATTTGACTGATCCTTTGACAAAAAGATTAACAAGAGAAAAAGTTTTCAAAACCTCAAAAGAAATGAGACTAATGCCCATAGGTTAATTTGTCTCTCATTATGGTAACCCAACATATAGTTTGGAGATTCTAAGAAATATGTTCAAAGGATAATATCAACTTATTAACATATGTGAGAAATATGCTATAAACAAATACTTTCAAGTGTCATTCATATGTTTAGAGAATGATATCCAATTAATATGGTTTAATAGTTTTTAACACCATTTAAGGGAATGATTATGATTTTCATGATATAAAAAATGGTTCCTAAGTTTTGAAAAAATAGGGAGAAAAAATTTGAAACAATGAAAACATTATTTCCTAAAACAAATGTGTTTTCCCATTTATGATTTCGTGTAGTTATGAGCCTTTTGTGGATGGTGGTACTCGGGGTTCTCTTTTGCATAGAGAGTGTCTTGACTCAGTTTTAAAGGGTATTCTATCATAGACACAAGTTTATCCATTGTTGCATAATTTAGGAAAAGTCATGAAACATCTTAAAAAAAAGTGACCTAATTTACGACTCAACCTTATTTTCTATTTGTGTTCAACATCTACAGTAACATAATTTTAAAGCAAAACTTTCTAGTCTTACACTTCAATATATCCACATCAAGGAAAAATTATCAAAGAAATCAAATTACACATCTAACAAAGGCGCGATAATTTTCACAAGTTGATTGATGTGTAGTGAGTATTTCAACATGTAAAAGAACACACTTTTCACCTGGCTTAATTTTCAACTTAAGCTTGGTTAAAACCCCAAATTAGACATTTGTTATCACTTCACAATGGTGTAATACAATAGGTAAACACATTAACATAACTATTCTCTAGATTTTACTTGTCAAAACAACAAGCAATCCTCATGCAACCACAACTATGATTAGAGTTTTAAAAACCCATATACACATAAATAGTCAATAAGACTAGGGGAAGTCTTAATACTTCTCATATACCTAAGAGAAATTTTCTTTCCCCTTACCATCAATATTTAACTTAGTTAATTTCTTAGTTAATTTGCTACTTATTTCATGTTACCATCAATATTATAGTAATTTTATAGCTAATTATTTTTATTAGAAATTAGTTACAAAATAACTATTGATTTTAAAATTAACTGCAAAATTATTTTGTAGTAAATTTTAAATTTTCTAGTAGTGATTAATAGATATGATAAATGATGAGGAGAAAAATTTACATACTTTATGAAACGCATAATTTTCATCCAATAAGAAAAATATGTATTGAAAGTGTGTTGATAACTTTTCTGATTATAAAATTGATTTCTAAGCTACCCACACCATGTATAATTACCATGTGATTATATAATAAAATTAACGATGCTCTATGATATTACTTAGTCAAATTATTTTAAAATAAAAATTATCTTTTCCTTTTAGCCCTAGCCTGCTAACTGAATAAAATTAAACATGTACGAAGTAATTAAAAATAGATTCATGCTTTCTACGTGTCTAATTATTTATGTTTTAAACTTAGTAGTTTAATTTTTCACTGCTTAATTTTGTTTAGATTTGGGGTGTCCATTGTAGTTGTATTCTACTGTTTTGTTTGTTCGATTTGCACTGTACAAGGTACTTAGCTATTAAATTGTTTATGTTCACCATTTCCCACATATATTTGACACGTTCATAGCAACAACATATTTGTGAACAAAAGTATCCCAACCTAGACCACGACGCAGTCGGTAAAAAATTAAAGTTCTCAATCCAAATCTCTTTTAAGAAAAAAATAAGTAAGAGAGGAGTCGTCACCGGTATTTTTATGGAAAACGTTAAGAAATCATAAGTTGGACAATGCAAGTTTGGAAATCAGAGTTTAGGTTTGGGAGTTGGTTACGTGTAGAGAGTACTAGAATCCCGATACGCCTAACATGAGGTAGTTATCCTACTGGATGCATGAAATAAAATGACTTCTGTATTATGGTGTATACTTTTCTAAAGGAAGATATTTACAAGAAATGGATGACCAAAACACTTTTTGGGGTTTTTTTGGGTGAATAACTTGACAGGAGTCACCTCTTGCTCCTACGTATCTCCTAATGCAATGGAGAATTCAAAGTTTATGTAGTTCTGGACAAAAGAGGCTAAATGAGAAGGGTTGAGACCGACTTAGCCCAGGTAGAGTGCCGACTATGTGTCGGTTAGGTTGTGTATTGATACAGGAAGAGAGACTTGCCCAGACGAGCGCCGACTATGTGTTGGCTAAGTCTCGTTGTTGAGTAGCAGATGATTCACTTATAAGCTAAGGAATGCTTGGATATGCTCATTTGAGAATTTAGACAACCAACTTGGTATCCAGGAATTATACTTTCTAAGAACTTGTGGGTCTTAGATAGCTCCGATTCTTCCCCTACAAAAGCCTCTCTCTCTTCTTAGAACTACTCTCTCTTCTAGTTGCACGAACAACACCCCCTCCTCTCTGGCTCCAAAAATATCCCCCTCCTCCCTCACTTCTAGGTCCTTTTATAGGCTACTCCACGCTTGGGTCATCATTACGAAATCTTGAAGGAGATCCTCCACATTAATGCGATGGCTTCTTCCTTAAATTCATTAAATGACACGGTATTACTTCTCTTATTTGCATTTAATGTGATGGTGACCGCTTATCCTAGGCTTGGGTTGACTTGATGGTGGAGTATGCTTTCATGCTACGGGGTGGCAGACTTGGAGTTTATCATGGAGTCAACGTCTATCAATTTTGTGCAGCCCTGGAGGGGGAGCAGAGGCGTGGAGGTCATCTCTTTGTTCTTCTTTTTAGCTGTCATTAACTTTCCCCTTTCAATAAGAATAATCGGCTTGAGGTTCCTCATTGTTTCCCTTTTGCTTCTCCTTTTTCAGCTTAGACATCCCTGCTTCGTATTCTTCCAAGTTAGGACAAATGAAGGAGGACCCACATAGACAACAAGATGAGGTACCCCAATTCGAGCTGCCAGCTGACAAACCCCGGGTTTCCCATGGCATCAACGCTGGTTACTTCTTGAGGGAAAGCGACATAAATGTCCTCTCCTTAGTCTTCCTTCGCTCGACTATCCCTATCTTTCCAGGTTCGGTAAGAATAATCGTTCTACAACTCCTTCCTCTTTTCCTTTTGTTTCTCCTTTTCTGGCTTAAGTGTCTCTGCCTGCTTTCTTTGCCAGTCTAAACAGACGAAGGGGGGACCATACCACAACCGGACAAAATGGGGTATCCACGGTTGCCCCCTCTTTATTTATGTTTAGCTAGAGGACATAATTCTTCGGGTATGGAGGAAGTAATGGCTTTACAGGCACAACAACAATAAGGGATTGGTATAGCAAGTGGGGAAGGAGTTCATCATAAGGCATGGGAATCAGTTTAAATATCATGGGGTTGTTCCTTCGTTGGGAGTTACGAGGCTAAGGAGCCTGGTTGCTTGACTGTTGAGCTGTTGGTGGTGTCGGGGGTCTATGATTGGGTCTGACCGGCATGGTTGGACGATAGGGTGCTTGGTACTGAGATTGGTGGTACGTGAAAGGAGGCGGCACGTTGACTGGGGTGCTTGTACTATTCTTTGGACTAGGTCGGGACTCGCGTACTGTTCTTTCCACGCCTTGACTTTCGCCTCCAATGCCGATATCCTATCTTGAACCAAGTTTTCAATTGTCAATTTCACTCTTGCTCCGCTCTCAACTCTGCTTGGACGGAATGCTCTCAACTGGCCTTGAGAATTCTTTTGCTTAGGATCTTGCTCTCTAGTTGACTGACTTGTCGCTCTAATTGTTCAATCTGGTATTGGAGTTTCTTTTCTGCCTTTTTGGCCTCTACCAACATTTGAATCCATTCTTCCTTTTCAGCTAAGGTTTGGTCTCTTTCCTTTCTCTGAAGTCACATTTCAGTGTTGGCTGCTTTTAAGCATTCTCTTGTTCGCCATTTGGCTTCTTCCTCTATCCTGATTCTCTTGGTCAATGATTCGGCCGCTCGTCTATGTTGATCCTCCTTTTCTCCTGCTGCCCTGTTTTCGGCATAGGCCTCTTCCAATCTTCTCTTGAGATCCCCCTCGTCATTTAGCTCGTTGGCTACTTCCTTATCCTTGCTTTTATGATGAACAAACCTCTTCGGCTCTTTGGTGGAAAACCTTAGGTTAGCAAAGGGGAGCCGGACTAGCTCGACTCGATGTTAAAGCTAGTCATGGTAAGTTATCGAAACTCCGTGACTTCATGATCCCAACTCCCTTCCTTTCTTTTTTGTGTGTTCCCAAGCCGTTCAAATCCTCCTTAGGATTCCAACATGAAGTATCCCTAGCCTATGTACGAGGAGGGGTGTGACCAACTTGTCGGTAGGGGAAACACTATTGGGTACCCCAACTGCTAAAGAAGAAGCGAAGGATTGTAATTGATGCACCCTTGGGTACTCATCAGTGGTACGTTCGAGAATCCTCCACATTGATACAAGATTTCTTCCTGCTCGTTCCATTTTGGGTACCACTTGATATATTTATCTCTGAGGTTCTAGAGAAAATAGGCCCATTCTAATCTGGTGCTATTCGGCACCCAACACCATTTGCAATCTTCGATGGGACAACACGTAGGACGCTTGCTAACAAATGTATGTGCTACCATCTAGAGGTATAGGGCAGGCATGCAGCATGTAAGCCGCCTTCCTCTACCATCATGGCAACGTTGTAGGCTGTAATATGTATTTTCCAACACCACCACCACAGAACTTGAACCCCTTTCCCAGGTAGCTAGGAAGGCATTTATGGCTTCCAAGTCAATGTAGTCGTTTAGGTGTGGCAGTAGGATGATACCATACATCGCCAATCCCAATACATCAATGAGATTGTCCCATTCTCTAATTTCTAAAAGAAAGTGTATCTTCTCTTCCAAGTATGATAGAGGGATGCCCTCAATCCCGCTTCTTTGCTATTTTCTCTTTATTAATTCCATCTCTAGAACCCTCAACAGCTTTGTTATCCTTCCCCAAGATGGGAGGTTACACTGATACAAGTAAGGTGATCCATCTATCAAGGGCCTGCCAAGGATGTGCTCGTATTCTTCCAGGGTGGGTGCCAACTGGAAATCCTTGAATAAGAAGCTCCTCACCGAAGGATCATAGAATTGGGCTATAACTGACAACACTTCAGATTGAACTTCTATCTCCACTAGGTCCAAGATCTTGGCATACCGTACCCCGAATATTCGCCTAGTGCTCCCTTTGAGCATTTCTGCGTATCGCTTCAAAACTAGGGAGTCTGGTGCCTTCACCTTAATGGACATTGTCTCTCTCTTTGATTCCACGTCCATCTTTCTTAGAAAAGGTCATTTATGGTTAAAAATAAAACACTACAATGCATGTATGGATAGATGCTTCGTAGAAGTATGCACATGAAAGGATTTTTTTTATGCCATGCAAATGTTATTGATGCTTTTTACATAGATGCTCTGTAATAAGACCTCAATTCATCAACTCTAGGTGTGTGCAAGGTTCCTCGCTTGGGTGGGAATGATTCTATTTTTCTCACTTTGGCCTCCAGAACTCAATACCTTGGTTGCAAAGTCCCCATAAACAGGAAGTGTATCCTAGATATGCATATTTACAATAGAATCACGTTTTGAATGGAACTTTTGTGATGCTCAAGTAGGAGGAATCCCCAAATGACTATCACTACTCATCCTTGCTCCCTAAGTTACATACAGCCCGGGTACAGGGCCTCACTCAAGGTTCAATGTATAGTGCATTGTGTATTAACTTAGCCCCCCACCTCTTGCAAAACTTGATAGATACATTTACATATTGTCTACCCTATAGTTCAAATTATTGCAATGCAAGAACAACACATGTGGATTAAACGAAGCATCTATACAACAAACTATATAAAAAATGAAAGCTTTTACAAAGAAGTCATTTATATCATGCATCTAGCTCTAGGTTTGACTCTTTAAAAAAGATTCACCAATGGAGTTGCCATCTGTTGCAACCTAGGCCACGATGCAGTTAGCGAAAAATCAAAGTTTCCAATTTGAATCTCTTTCAAGAAAGAAATAAGGAAGAGAGGAGTCGTCGCCAGCATTTTTATGGAAAAAACCAGGAAACCATAGGTTGGACAAGGCAAGTCTGGAAATCAGAATTTAGGTTCGAGAGTCGGTTACACATAAGGAGTACTAGAATCCTGATACGCCTACCATTAGGTAGTTAACCTATTAGATGCATGAAATAAAATGATTTCTGTATTATGGTATATACTTTTCCAAAGGAAGATATTTACAATAAATGGATGACCAAAATGCTTTTTGGGATTTTTTGGGTGAATAACTTGACAAGAGTCACCTCTTGCTCCTACATATCTCCTATTGCAATGGAGAATTCAAAGTTTACGTAGTTATGGACAAAAAAGGCTAAATGAGAAGGGTTGAGACTGACTCAGGCCGGGTAGGGTGTTGATTATGTGTTAGTTAGGTTGTGTATTGATATAGGAGGAGAGACTTACTCAGACGAACGCCGACTATGTGTCGACTAAGTCTCACTCTTAAGTAGCAGATGGTTCACTTATAAGCTAAGGAATGCTTGGATGTGCTTATTTGAGAATTTAGACAATCAACCTGGTATCCAGGAATTATACTTTCTAAGAACTTGCGAGTCTTAGGGTAGCTTCGATTCTTCCTCTACAAACGCCTCTCTCTCTTCTTAGAACTACTCTATCTTCTAGTTGACACCTCCTCCTCTCTAGCTCCGAAAATCTCCCCCTCCTCCCTCACTTCTAGGTCCTTTTATAGGCTACTCCACACTCAGGTCATCATTATGAAATCTTGAAGGAGATCCTCCACATTAATGTTGTGGCTCCTTCTCTAAATTAAATGACGTGGTTTTTCTCTAGGGGTTTACTTCTCTTATTTGCATTTAATGTGATGGTGATTGCTCATCCTACGCTCAGGTTGACTCGATGGTGGAGTATGCTTCCGTGCTGCAGGGTGGTTGACCTGGGATTTATCATGGTGTCAATGTCTGTCAATTTCGTTCAGCCCTTGAGGGGGAGTAAAGGCGTGGAGGTCATCTCTTCGTTCTTCTTTTCCGCTGTCACTAACTTTCCCCTTTCAGTAAGAATAATCGGCCTAAGGTTCCCCGTTGTTTCCCTTTTGCTTCTCCTTTTTCGGCTTAGACATCCCTGCTTCATATTCTTCCAAGTTCGGACAAATGAAGGAGGACCCACACAAACAACGAGACGAGGTGCCGTAGTTCGAGCTGCCAGTTGGCAGACCTGGGGTTTCTCATGGCATCAATGCTGGTTACTTCCTCAGGGAAAGCAACGTGAAGGTCCTCTCCTTAGTCTTCCTTTGCTCAACTATCGTTGTCTTTCCTGGTTCGGCAAGAATAATCATCTTGCAACTCCTTCCTCTCTTCCTTTTGTTTCTCTTTTTTTGGCTTAAGTGTCTCTGCTTGCTTTCTTTGCCAGTCTGGACAAACGAAGGGGTAGGTGACTTTTTAAGTTCACCTTCAAATACCAGGGTTCAACCTTGGACAGGTGATGGAAACTACCAAGCTGGAGTACAATAGGGGCAGAGGGAATTTTCGGTGGAGCGGCGAAATGCGTAGAGAGCGGCGAAAGCACTCTGCTGGGCCAACACTGACACTAAGAGACGAAAGTTAGGGGAGCGAATGGGATTAGATACACCACAATCGAACAAAATGGAGTATCCATAATTATATTTTCCACTCCACCAAAGACTTGTACCCGAAGGAAACGCATGGAAGGAGAAAATCAAAAGTTAAGACAGAGACAACAAAAAAAATAGAACAGAACGTGAAAGGATTGTGGAACGTGCGTACGTAAAAATTAGAACCTGAAAATTATGTTTACATACCAAACTTTATATTGATTTTTTTGGACTTGGAATAGGTAGGAGATGAGCCACCGAACAAAATGGTGGACTTATAGCGGAGAGCGGTGGTCTAACGGTGGCGGACAGCGGCGGATAGTGGCAACAACCGCAGCAGACAACGACTCTCAGTCACTGGATACTAAGACAAAACTTTCCGGCGACGGACGACGGCAGATGCCAACAGACGGTGACGGTCGGTGGCAGACGGCGGCGGTCGACAGTGGCGATCGGCAGCGTACGCACAAGACACAGGCAGAGCAAAACTCTACTCTGATACCAAGTTAAACAGATCACTATATTGAACTAAGTAATGTGTGTAATACAATTTCTAATCGACCTTTTATAGGGTAAACATCTAAGCCTAAAAAAAGGAAATAAGAAAACTATATAAAAAAAATACAGAGAAAATAAAAGTCATATCAGAAAAGATTCAGGAAAGCGGTAATATATTTAACAACTACAAAATTACAATAATATTGATGGTAACATGAAATAAGTAGCAACTTAATTGAGAAAATAATCTTAGTTAATTTATAGTAAATTTTTAAAATTTGTAGTTATTTTCTAGCTAATTTGTAGTAATAAGAAGTATAAATGAATATAACTTAAATCTAATTAGAAAAAATAATATTCTAATTAATTAATAGTTAATTAGTTAAAATTTAGCTACTAATTTAAATGATAGCTAAAAATCATCAGTAGTTTAATTTTTCACTGCTTAATTTTGTTTAAGTTTGGGGTGTCCATTGTAGTTGTATTCAACTGTTTTGTTGGTTCGATTTGCACTGTGCAAGGTACTTAGCTATTAAATTGTTTATGTTCACCATTTTCCACATATATTTGACACGTTCATTGCAACTACATATTTGTGAACAAAAAGTAATTATATTTTCTACTCCACCAAGACTTGTACCCGAAGGAAATGCATGGAGGGAGAAAATAAAAAGTTAAGATAGAGACAACAGAAAAATAGAACAGAACGAGAAAGGATTGTGGAACGTGCGTACGTAAAAATTAGAACCCGAAAATTATGTTTACATACCAAATTTTATATTGATTTTTTAATTACGTGTGGTGTAGAAAAGATAATGCAAGAGAGTGGGCCCGAATATCCGAATGCGTTTTTTTTTTTTTATTAAAAAATATTTAAGAGTGACGCACTTTGTTTTCAATTTTTTTTTTGTCTAAGTATATCTTTTCCTAAAAATAATCCTGTTCGATGAAGTAACAACACTTTTCATTTAATGTCAACCATTCTTTTGCCTATGTATACAACATTCTTAATATTACACGGATCTACCCGTTTGCAAGGTAGATGCAACGCTTGTGGTCTGGTCTACTGTACCAAAGTTTCTAATTAGTATGCCCTAGAATGTATATGTTAGGTAGAAATATTGAACAAATTTGCCTTATAAATGCAATGATTGTCGTAATTATTATGGTAATTGTTAGATTCAATTTGAAAAATGCTATTTAAAAGATAGTATATATAAATAAAGAAAATCCTACTCTCATAACATTAACTAGCTTTCAAGTTTAAATTAGCTGTAGTCGTGGTATTTATTTACCTTAAAAAAAATTAGTTTCAAGATTGTGGTGCTAGGTTTTAAATTAGTTTTTGTCATTGTGTTTTTTACTTTATATAAAAAAAATAGTTTAGTTTTAAGATTGAGGTTCTAGGTTTTAAATTAGTTGTTATTATTGTATTTTTATATATAAAAAAATTAAAAAAATTAGTTTTCAAGGTTAAATTAAGTTCAAAATTTAAGTCCTAAAATAATATGTGAGTGTAGTAATTCAACCTATTAAAATATCTATAATCAAGTTGTTATAAATTATTTTCATTAGTTGAGTCTTACAAATTTTACAATTAAGATGTTTTTTTAATTTTTTAGGTGAAAGACTGATGTTGACTAATGATAGAACTAAAATACTATTTTTGGTTTTATACATAAACAGATGACAATAACTTTTCGTCCTAATTTATAAGTAACAAATCTCATTTTTAAAATATATTAATTGATAAATTTTTTATATATTTTCTATTATGTATGAGCCGTTCATTCTTTTTCTACTAAATAAGTATATTTATTGGATATTTTTAAAATAAAATTTAAAATTTATTACATTATTAATTAAGATTAATTATTTTTTATTAATTTTTATAAATTAAGTATTTTTTTACATAATAGTATAAATAATAATATATAAAAATAATGAAGATGATAAGAAAAATGTACCTATTATTAGGTGTATAAAACCAACCTTAACTTGAGGTTAGAATTGCAGGTTGGTGATATATAAATATGTTATTGCCTTGAGTTAAGTGCACAAATGGAAATGGTAAGAGTAGTTAATAAAATTTGGTGTTTAAGTGCAGGTTGCGAGAAGATGGGAGGTGGTATCCGAAGCTCTGGTCCTCCAAAGCAAAGGAAATCAGGTGAGGAACATTCAATGAAGCGCGTCCCACACGAAAAACCACCTTTCAGTCTGAGCCAGTTGAAGAAGACAATTCCACCGCACTGTTTCCAGCGTTCCCTGTTCCGTTCATTTTCCTACATCTTGTTGGACCTCAGCATCGCGTGGTGCCTGGCGTACGTGGCAATAAATTACTTTTTCACCCTTCCCTACAAGCTGTCTCTCTTGGCCTGGCCTCTCTACTGGATCATGAGCGGCTGCATCCTGTTTAGGGTGTGGCAAATCGCACACGAGTGTGGCCACCACGCATTCAGCGACCACCAATGGCTGGACGACTTGGTCGGCTTCGTTCTCCATTCGTTTCTTTTGACCCCTTACTTCTCGTGGAAATACAGCCACCGGCGCCACCACTCCAACACGGGGTCCCTCGAGAGGGACGAAATGTTTGTGCCAAAGACAAAATCCAGAATGATTTGGTATTACAAGTACCTCAACAACCCCCCAGGGAGAGTTCTCACACTTGCTACCATGTTAACTCTCGGTTGGCCTCTCTACTTGGCCTTCAACGTCTCCGGAAGACCCTACGACCGATTCGCCTGCCACTACAACCCCTACGGTCCCATTTACTCCCACCACGAGAGGCTTCAAGTTTATATCTCCGACGTCGGGATTCTCGCTGTGTGCTACGCCCTCTACAAGCTCCTTCTCGCAAAGGGTCTACTTTGGGTTATTTTTGTCTACGGCGTGCCGTTACTGGTCTCTAACGGTTTTTTAGTTTTGACCACTTTTCTTCAACACATTCACCCCGCTGTTCCTCACTACGATTCCTCCGAGTGGGACTGGCTGCGCGGCTCGTTGGTCACCGTGGACAGAGACTACGGGATTCTGAACAAAGTTTTCCATAACATCACGGACACGCACGTGGCCCATCACTTGTTCACCACGATCCCGCATTACCACACAATGGAGGCCACCAAGGCTATTAAACCGGTTTTGGGCGATTACTATCACTTCGATGGGACCCCTGTTTATAAGGCGATGTGGAGAGAGACGAAGGAGTGCATGTATGTTGAGACCGATGAAGGGTCTAAGGGGAAAGGTGTTTACTGGTACAAGAATAATCTGGAATGATTATTATAGCTATTGTGTGTTGCCTGGGAGTTTAGCTGTTTTTCTACCTCTAAACGTTTGCTATGGGTCTTTGGAATAATTTAATTTGTAATCAGCTGAAGAAAAGGAAGACGAATGATTATATCATCAGATGTGGTATAATCATCACAAGTTATTTTAATTATGAAAAATATTATGTTGAAAATAAAATAATTATTATACAGTAAAAAAATAAAATCAGTTTATGGCTTTCACTTATTGGTTGGGAAGCTAATTATAGTTATGGGTTTTTATGATATTTATAGTATATATACATATATATGTATTGAAAAAACGTGGATTTTTGTTTTTTTTTTCCTTTTTCTTTTTCTGTGTATATTTATAATTCACAACCCTCAAATATGTTATGTAAATTAAGTTTTAAGCAACCATCGATTGGGTTGCGTCTATGAAACCAACATGTATAGCGTCCAACATGTACCAAAGTACTAAGGCTAGCCTTGGGTTACGGGAACCACTATCTAGAGTCCAATACGGGGCAAAAAAAATTAAAAAATAATTATATTATTATGTAGTAATTTTTATATTTTTATATTAATTTTATAAGTAGTTAAAATTATTATTTTTAATATTATATTTTATATTAAATTAAAATATGAAATATGATTATAAAATATTTGTATTATTTTTTCTTCTATTATGTTATGTTTAATGTTAAATGAATTTTTAACTTATTGTGATATATAAAAAATTGGAGTAAATATTTAATATTATCTAAACTTTCTAGGATTGTTTTTTCAACTAGATAAGAAACATAAAATACAAAAAAATTATAAGAAAATTTATTTATATATTATAAATTAAAATATCTAATTCTGATAGTAAAACTTTTACTTTTTTACTCTCAATTATAAATTTTAACATTTTATCAATTCTATTTGAAAAGTATATTTCATATACTTTCATAATTAGTAAAATAATATTTTTTAATAATCTCAAACTATTCTTCATTTATATTTATCTTTATCTATGTATGTGTGTTTAATTTAAAAATAGATTTATATCAAATTTAAATTATTTTTATAAATTTAAAATATATTATATATTTTATATACTTAACATATTTATTTATTATGTTATATAAAAATAAATATTTATCTTATATAATACACATGATAAAATATTAATTAAAATTAAAAATTAATACATTAATAAAGAATATAGATATAAGATTTAATACGAGACAATAATATTTTATTGATAATAGACAATAACATAACAATAAATTAAATAAAAAATATAATATATCTTTTTAAAAATTTTAAAATCATATTATTCATTTAATATAATAATTTTTTTTTATAAAATTGTGTATTTATTTAATATAATATATGTTTACTTTAATAAATTATATATATAAAAAATTCATTTATCATTTTGTCCCTTGTCCGTAAAATATGAGGACCGGCCATGCAAGTACCAAGTATATCCTGCCAAAGGGCTGAGAAATTGCAAACATACTCAGTTCGGATCAGACAAATTAATCAGATTAAAAGTAATTTTAAAATTAGATTAAAATAAGAATTTAAAGAATTAATTAAATATTAAGAGAGTAACCCAATTAGGGAAATTACTTATGCAGAGTAACCCAATTCAACTTTGGAGTGTGAACATTTAATTAAATCGTTGCGTAAGAAAAGAACATCTATCCCCCTCTCTTTTTATGCTTTCTTTTATTTCCCCATGTGTTTCTCGCGGAATGATTCAAAGCTTAAAAATAAAATAAAATAAATGTTATACACTCAATTATCATCCAAATACAGATCACCTTATAAGTAATGTTATTTTAGAATTTAGGATTTAAGGTATTCACTAAAAAAAATATTATTGTTTAAAGTTAGAATAATGATATTTTATTGGAAAACACTAGTAAGAGTATATCACTATTCAACTCACCATAATGTTACTTATATACAAGTTTTTTTACAACAAATTTTATAATTTAAAAGAGATAAGAAAGATAGAGTAAAAAAACATATGATTGATTGTCAAAAGAAATATTATAGAAGACTTTAAAACAAAAGTGTTGCACACTTTATATATATTTAGACTTAGATCCACCAAATAGATGAGATGAATTGGGTAATTTTTTATTTAAATTATAATAAATAAATTAAAAATAATTTATTAATTTATTTATGATTCACTGAATATTCATTAAAAATATTCAACTTGTTCATGGTATATTTAATAAAATTTATTAATTAACATTTTTAATGGATAAATATCATAAAATTATTTTTAAAAATTAATTTTTTATGATTATTTCAAAATACCCTCTTCTCATTTATCAACAAAAACATTTTTAATTTTTATAACTTTGTTTAATTCACTTTAAAGAAATTATTATTCGTTATTTATTTTTAACATATTTTTTAATAGTAATTTTTAAAATTTAAAATATTTTGAATAAGTAATAAAATTAATACATAAGTAACTATTCTAGAACTTTTTAATAAATAAAAAATATGAAAAAATATGTTAAATTATATTTAGTCATAAAATGTTAATTAAATGGTCCATTGGATTTGAAAATTAAATGCATGGATTTTCATTCATCCATTTAATTATATGAGTTATCCAATATAATCCAAGCTTTTTTTACACAACTTGATGGATTCAATTGAATTTTACATGAACGGATCATTTAACACTCTTTACCCCTCTAGCATTTATAATTAAAAAAAAAAGAAAATACAAGAATTAAAATCTCAATATGTCCTTATTTATTTCAAAAGATAAAGAGTTTGTATTCTTAAAATAATGTGAAAAATAAATCAAATCCAAAGTGATGGTGCTTCAAAGGTCATATCCTCAAAATCCAAAGTAAAGATCTAGCCAAAATGTCACAACCTATAAGAGTAAAGTACCTTATACAAAACTACTAAGAAAATAAAACAATAAAGGAAGCAGTATCTCAATCTTTGAGTTCCTACTCAACACTACTTGCAATTGACATTTAGCCAAGAAAAATTGATAACAACAAAGGAGTGAAAAATGGATCTCATTCAACTCGTAGTATGAATACAACATAAGTAGCATTTACATGACACCATACAACAAATAAAAGTGTAAGCGTAACTAATTATAATAATTACACAAAAACATTTATTCAAATACATATGAATAACAATGATGCAACATAGTCTCTACTTTGTAAGTATGTGGTACCAATATATTGTTGAAAAATGGGCTAGTGGTAACATGACTCAAACTTCTGGTTGACCTAATCCACTATAGCATGATATGCTTTGGCAGCACATAAACTCAACTTGCACATATGCTTTGGTACGTGGAATCAAAATTGGAGGTTAACTACCAAGTAGCCCCTTGGAGGTCTAGTGACCTTACCAATTCACATTCGTATCCACTTCCTCAAACAATTTTGTAATTGTGGATTAAAATGGGTTGTCCTTAGAACCCAATTTGTCATGTTTGTCTATCTCTCCCAATTGGTAGTGCACATGACTTTTAACCTCGTGATCGCGGGTTAAGAGGTTTCTCCTATAACTCAAATTATAGTATTTGGTTGTTTGGATGTCTTTGAAAGATAGATTAAATTCCTTGGAATAAGGTGCAATTTCTATGTTAATTGTTGTGAATTTAGTTAATTTTGTGAAAGAATACCTATATATGTATTTATTTGTATTATCGAGAATTCATGTTTGTTAAGTTATGATGAAATTATACTATGTGTATATGTGTTGATATAAAAGTATTGCATAAAGAATTATGAGATATAAATTGAGAAACGAGTTAATGAGGATAAATGTCAATGGGTTACCTAAGTCAAAAGATGGCGAGAATGGGCTTGGGTGGCACTTTCCAAGTGACCTAGTCTAGAGGGGTAAAAATGATACTGACTGATTATTGTGTGTTATGGATGAGGTACCTAGGTCTAGAGGCTAGAATGGTCTTCATAAGCCCAATTAGTGAAAAGTAAAACGATAAAGAATAAACTACATCAAACATCATTTAATAAAGACAAGTGCATAAGAAAGTGGGTATGAACTTGAATTAGTAAGGTTATTAGACCTCTTATAGGCTACTTGATAGTTAACCTCCAATGACCGTGTTTGATTCCACATGCTGGAGCATACGTGAAAGTTGAATAAATCATGATGTGTCACCAAAGGATATCATGCTAAAGTGGAATAGGTCAACTACAGGTTGAGTCATTTTACTGCTAGCCCACTCTTCAATAATAGATTGGTATCATATTCATATGAGGTAGAGACTAGGTTGCATCATTGTCATTCATCTGCATTCGAATAAATACCTTTGTGTAATTGTTATAATTTGTTATGTTTACACTTTTATTTATTGCATGGTGTCATGTGAGTGTTACTTATGTTGTACTCACACCACGAGTTAAGTGAGATATATTTCTTACTCCCTTATGTTGTTATTTGTTTCCTTGATTTGAATGTCAATTATAGGTAGCGTAGAGCAGAAACTAGAAGATTATGTTATTGTTGCCATTATTATTTTATTTTCTTAGTAGTTTTGTATAGGAGACTTTGCTCTAATAAGTTGTGACATCGAGGTTGTTGGATTTTTCTTGGACTCCCAACTATGTGGAGAAAAGCTCAATACTATCAAGCCCTCTAGGTCTCTCTTATTAGAGGAGAAGGGGTCAGATTGGTAGATTGGGAGAGAGTGAAATTTCCCAGCCAAAGGAGAGAAAAGAGGAGAGAAAGAGTACAGATCAGCCCTGTCAAAATCATGATATCTCCTTTGTTAACAGTTGGATTGGGTTGGAGCTTGACAACAGGTTCAACACACATATTTATTCATCTTGACCGTTTGGATCTTGATTTAGAGGTATGTGGTGTGAGAGATTGTGCTTGTATAGTAGAATGATTTTGTGAGTTCTTCACTTTCTTCTTCATTTCTTGCTTTGTTGCTTGATTATGTTGGCTGATTGTATGCACAAATTTGTACTCTTGATTGAACACTCTTATATCCTTGTTTGATTATAGTTGATTGATTTCTTTGGTCTTCACAACCCGTGATTTTTACCTCTCACATTGATGGGATTTTCTACGTTAAAAATCTTGGTGTCTCTTGTGTGATTCTTCTCATTATTGCTGCCATTTTTATTTGTGTTTACTCCTTATAGATTCTTGCAAGTTAAGGGGAATTTATATACACTGCATTGTTACATAATTGCATGTGTATTATTGTTCTTCCCCTTCATAGTGGTATTAGAGTTCTTTGGTTTAAACTGTGTTTTACTTGCTTGGATAATGGAGGTTAATATAAATAGAATGTTGAGTTTGAATGACACTAATTATCACTTGTGCAAAGGGAAAATGAAAGATTTATTATTTGTGAAGAAAATGCATCTTCCTGTCTTTGCTACTCATAAGCCAGAATTCATGTCTAATGAAGAATGAAACTTAGAGCATCAACAAGTATGTGGTTTTATCAGGCATTTTATGGATGATAATGTTTATAATCACATTGCAAGTGAGACATCTTGGGACTTTATATGAGAAGATTGAATCTCTATATGTCTCAAAGTGTGGGAACAACAAATTATTAATTTTATTTAATTCTATTGAGTTTGAAGTTTAAGGAAGACATTTTCCTTTTAGATCACTTGAATGAGTTTCAAGGGATTCTTGATCAGATGTCAAGAATGGGCATCAAGTTTGAAGATGAGATTTTGAGACTGTTACTTTTGAATTCTCTACCTAAGTTTTAGGAGACTTTTAAGGTATCTATCACAAATTCGACCCTAATGGTGTTGTCTCTTTACAAATGGCAAAGGGTAGTGTTCTCAAGGAGGAGATGAGAAGGAAGGCACGAGGTTCTTCATCTCGGTCTGAGGTGCTTGTCACTAAAATTATAGGGAGAAGTTAGAAATAAGGAAGAAAAAATAGTAGAAGTAAGTCCAAGTCCAGGTACAAGAATGTGGAGTATCACTACTGTCACAAAATCTGACATATACAGGCATTGTTTCTTGTGGAAAAAGGAGAACAAAGGCAAAAAGGGTAAGTCAAAAGAGAAGAATCATGATGATGATGATGATCATGCCACTACTGCTAAAGGTGATGATCTTGTTATTCTTCGAGACTTTGATTTGGTTAATCTTGTATCTGATGAGAGCATGTGGATTATTGATAGCGGTGCTACACTACATGTTACACCAAGGAAAGAGTTCTTTACATATTACACCTTAGGTGATTTTAGAGTGTTGAAGATGGGTAATAATGGTGTATCTAAGGTGATTGGTGTTGGTGATGTTTGCTTGCAAACCAACATGGGAGTGTAGTTGTGGCTTAGAGGAGTCAAACATGCTCTAGATGCTCGTTTTAACTTTATATTTGTGCATATGCTTGATGATGGTGGTTATGATAATAACTTTGGTTATGGAAAATGGAAACTCACCAAAGGTAACTTGGTTGTGGCCAGAGGGGAGAAATTTTCTAAACTATATTGGACAAAAGCTTTAGTTTCTAAAGATAGTGTGAATGTCATGGATATGGAGCCATCTTTATGGTATTAAAGGTTGAGTCATATAAGTGAAAAAGGATTGAATTATTTAGCCAAAAAGGATATGCTTCCAAGATTGAAGAATGCAGAGTTGGAGAAGTGTTCTCATTGCATGGCTGGTAAATAGACTAGAGTATCCTTTAAGTAGCATCCTCCCTTGAGGAAGTCAGAGTTGTTAGAATTTGTGCATTTTGATGTTTGTGGTCCATTGAAGGTAAAGTCATTTAGTGGTGCACTTTATTTTGATACCTTTATTGATGATTGTTTCAGGAAGCTTTGGATCTATACTTTGAAGACAAAGGACCAAGTGTTGGAGAAGTTCAAACAACTACAAGCTTTGGTTGAGAGACAATCATGCAAGAAGGTGAAATGTATTCATTTTGACAATAGTGGTGAGTATTGTGGACCCTTTGATGTATATTGCAAGCAGCAAGATATCAAACATGAAAAGACTCCTAAAACTCCTTAGTTGAATGGCTTAGCAAAGAGGATGAACAAGACATTGATTGAGAGAGTTAGGTGCATGTTTTCTAAAGAAAAGTTGCCTAAGCATTTCTAGAGTGAGGCACTTTACACAACAGTGCATGTTATTAATCTCAGTCCTATAGTTTCTTTGAATACTGAGGTGCTTAACAAGAATTGGTTTAGCAAAGATGTCAAGTATGATCATTTGCGAGTCTTCGGTTGCAAGGCCTTTGTGCATGTTCCAAAGAATGAAAGATCCAAGTTGGATATGAAGACTAGGCAATGTATCTTCATTGGGTATGGTCAGGATGAATATGGTTACAAGTTGTATGATCTCGTTGAGAAAAAACTTGTCAGAAGCTGTGATGTGCAATTTATAGAAGACCAAACCATTGAAAGCATTTATAAGGTAAAGAAAACTACACCTAAGAAAGATAATAGTTTGTATGAGATTGATCCAATTTGGATGCTTGTACATGATTTGGATATTGTTGAGAATAATATTCAAAATGGTGAGCAACATGATTATGTTGGTGATCAATAACTTAGAGATGTTTTTGATATTCCTCCTCATGATGATGCTGAAGAGGAACAAGAGATGTCACAAGATGAGAACCTGGGTGATGCTCTCGAACCATCTCTAGTTCAACTAAGGAAGTCTAATAGACAGAGACAACCATCTACAAGATATCCTTTTGATGAGTATGTGACCTTGATAGATGGAGAAGAACTTGAGTGTTACTAGGAGGCCATGAAGAGTAAAGAGAGGCAAAAGTGGTTGGATGCAATGCAAGATGAAATAAAGTCATGATAATCACACTTATGATTTGGTGAAGTTGCCTAAAGGCAAGAAGATCTTGGAAAATAGGTGGATTTGCAAGATAAAGCAAGAGAGTAATTATGCATCTCCAAGGTATAAAACCAGATTAGTAGTGAAAGGCTTTAAATAGAAAAAAGGTGTTGACTTCAATGAGATTTTCTCTCCTATAGTGAAGATGTCATCCATCAAAATTGTGTTGAGTTTAGCTACTACTTTTGATCTAGAGGTGGAGCAAATGAATGTAAAAACAACTTTCCTTCATGGTGATTTAGAGGAAGAGATATACATGAAGCAACCTAATGGTTTTCAAGTTAGTAGAAAGGAAGACTGTGTGCAGGCTCAAAAAGAGCTTGCATAGTCTAAAGCAGGCTCCATGACAGTGGTACAAGAAGTTTGAGTTTGTTATATGTGAGCAAGGATTTAAGACTACTATAGTATAATGTTTTAAAATTCAATTATATTTGAAACTTAGACAAGAGACAGACTTTAGAATTGAAACCCAATGGAGATATACCAATGGATATTGCTTTCTCCAAGCACTCGTGTATTTTACTAGTTGGTGAGACTCATATATTTCATAGAGAAGTTCTTAGGTTGCTATAATCATAACATACCTTAGTGGCACTTGCACTAATCAAGTGTCAAGTACCAAAGAAGGATTAGTTGGGAAAATTAGTTTACATTAATTATGGCCAAAAGTAAAACTGAGTATTGACAATAAAGAAAAACCATACTAAGAATAAATTAAAGAAGATAGAGAACAATCTACCTCGCATAAGGAATTCCATGGCAAATTACTTCATTAACAAACTTGTTAGAAAGAGCAATTTTTATTCTTAACATATAACAAGACAATATGACAAAAGTATGACATGAACAGAAGAAAAGTACCTACGTGCAACACTATTTAGGGAAGAAATGGTAGTTGAGAGGCAATGGATATCATCATGCAAAGGTAAAAATTCATAAAAAGAAAAAAAAATCATTACTAATGACTATTCGTAATTTCCAAATGACAATGACATCAAGGAACCATTTGGAAATGAAATTATAACAAGTTGGAAATAAATTGTAGTGCTTAACAATATTGAAATTGCAAATAACTTTATGAACATGGATCATGATGCTTAATTGTACGTGTTCTTGTGTTAAGTGGGAGAATAGGCAACTTGGCCTTTTAATCATCAATGTGAACTACTAGAATTTTAACGAGTGATAATTTTATATTCAACACATTTTCTCACATAAGAGTTTGAATCATGGACAATTAAAATCACCTTATTGATAAAGCTCACAAATAAACTTATATCTAACAAAGGCAGCATAGCCATATATAGAAGATTTAAATCCTATAACTTAGGGGTATGACACAATGACTAACCTTTAATATTTTGGAGACATGCTTTTGCAAAACCAAATATGAGGGGATATAATGTATCATCTAAATTTGTAGAATTATAATGTCCCTACTAAATTTAAAGCAAAACTTAAGATTGTTTTGTTACAATAACCATAACTACATACATGCTCGAGTATATTTTAGTACAACAACACCCTATCGCTACAAAGTTATATAAAAGAAGTCAAAATGGGAAAAATTGATTATGTTGCATTTGAAAACATACATTGATGCACAATAGTCAAAATCATGGAAAATTAAAGTACTATAGAAATAGGCTTGAGGAACATTACATCATGCACACATTTGAGTGCAAAGATCATAGGACTGATACTTCTAGCATACTCAATATTTTGATCAACTTACCCACCAATCATTTCAGCAATCAAATGAAATGAATTGAAGTGATTCAAGTAAGTGTAAAAGATGTGTATAATTTCATGACTAGTCAATTAATAGTATGTGACAAACCTCTTGGACTAGCTTGTCGTGATCTTTTGGATTCATAAACTTAGTAACTCTAAACTTCTTAGTTGTAGACAAGAATAAACACATTCAAAACAAAATTAATATCTTTGATGTCTCATGAAATTGTGTAAGAAAAATTACAATGAACTTAGCTAAGAGTCACGATTATTACTAAGAAAAAAAATGTCAATCAAATGACAACACTATTAGTGAAAATCGTGGTTGCATTATCACCATTTATATCAACATACCATAATAATTAACACAAACTTGAAATCTAATGATAAAAATGAATAATTATTAATAAAATAATTTAAACAAACAACACATTATTATCAAATTTATAGTCCAAATTACTCAAACAAAACAAAACTAAATACAAATGTTCATATAAAATAGAGTGCATGTAGATAAGAAAATCATTGAAACAATACAAAATAAAGTGAAAACACATATGGCACAACATATAACATTCATGCGGTTTTTATGGATCTAAATGGAATGAAAAATTACCTTCTCATGATCATCACCTTTGTGAGGGTGATTCTTGATGGCGACTTTATTATAAGCTTTCTTTGAGTCATCTTGAGAAGTGTTATTTGAAATGGAAAGGGTTTCGTAGCACCAAAATGTTCATCCATAATAAGAAAATTTAAAAATCAAAAATTTAAAACTCACACACAAGAGAGAGAGCATGATGTTATGATTACGAGAGAGAACTTTAAAAAAGAGAATTTTTTGCTAAAGAATTAGTATTAACTGAAACATAATTAACTTGTTAATTGATTACGTTATTGTCAAAATAAAAGTGAAAATTGTTTATTAGCAATATATTAGTCAACATAATTATCAGAGATTGACAATAATTATCATTATATAATTCATTTTTACTAGCTAATATTTATTAGTTACAAAATCTTATACTAAATAATAAGTTAATGGAAATAAGATTATGGCCACTAAATAATTGTTGGTAAATATTTTTTTTTTGGTGTAGCGTGTGTTTAGTTGTATTATAGAGAATTCATGTATGTTGAGTTATTATTAAATTATACTATGTGTATATGTGCTGATATAGAAGTATTGCATCAAGAATTATGATATATAAATTGAGAAACGACTTAATGAGGATGAATGTCGACGAATTACCTAGGCCAAAAGATGACAAAAATGGGCTTGAGCAATACTTGTTAAGTGAGTGACCTAGCTTGGAGGGACAAGAATGATACTCATTGATTATTGTGGGTTGTGAATGAGGTACCAAGGTCCACTACAAAAAAATTCAATATTAGTGACCACCAAAATCGGTGGCTAAACCTAAGAAATCGGTGGCAAAATATGATATTTGGTGGCTAAACCATTTAGCGACGGAATTAGCGACCGAAATTGGTCGGTGGGTAAAACCCTAGTCGCTAAATGAATTAGCCACCGAATTGTATTCGGTGGCAAAATTAGCGACGTATATTTTCGGTGGCTATACGATTCGGTAGGTAAATGTATTTTGGAATTTTAGCGACCGAACATTTTCGGTCGCAAAAATCGGTGGCTATTTGATTTTTTATTTTAAATAATTCGGTTGCTAATTCGGTGGCTATTTGATTTTTTATTTTAAATAATTCGGTCGCTAAATCGGTGGCTATTTGATTTTTTATTTTAAATAATTCGGTCGCTATTTGGATGGTATTTGATTTTTTATTTTAAATAATTCGGTCCCTATTTTATTTTTAAATAATTAGATGGAGGTAGAAGGGGAAAAAAAGAGAGGAAATGGAGGAGATAAAAGGAATGGAAGGAAGGTGGTGGTGGTTGATTGTTGGTGGTTAGGGAAGGGGGGAGGATGGAGGAATAAGAGTAGGAGAAAGTAGAGGAAAGGGAGGGAAGAAGGTGAAAAAAAGGTAGTGGTGGAGGTTATGGAAGAAGAGAGGTGGGTGGAAAATAGAAAAGAGTAGAGAAAGGAAGGAAGAGGTGGTGGTGGCGGTGGTGGCGGTGGCGGTGGCGGCGGTGGCGGTGGCGGGGACGGAGAAGGAGAGGAGGGAATGAGAGGGGGAATAATGGTGGTGGAGGTGTGTTTAAATAAAGGAGGGAGAAGGAAAAAGAGAGGGAAAAATAGGAGGGAAAACTTTTTTTCGAATTTTTGAAAATCCGTCGCTAAATCCGTCGCGAATTTTTTTTAATTTTTTTATTTAATTTTCCGTGGCTAATTCGGTGGCTAAATATTTTTTTATTTTTTTTATTTTTTTAAATTCGGTGGCTAATTCCGTCGCTAAAAAAACGTTTTTTTATTATAAAAAATTCCGATTTTCCGTGGCTAAATCGGTGGCAAAAGCTACTCATGAGTTTCCAATTTTTCCGTGGCTAATTCGGTGGCTAAACTTTTTTTTCTATTTTTTTTTTAATTTTTTAAATTCGGTGGCTAATTCCGTCGCTAAAAAAACGTTTTTCTATTATAAAAAATTCCGATTTTCCGTGGCTAAATCGGTGGCAAAAGCTACTCATGAGTTTCCAATTTTTCCGTGGCTAATTCGGTGGCTAAATTTTTTTTTATTTTTTTTATTTTTTTTAAAATTTTTTAAATACGGTGGCTAATTCCGTTGCTAAAAAATGTTTTTTTATTATAAAAAATTCCGATTTTCCGTGGCTAAATCGGTGGCAAAAGCTACTCATGGTTTCCAATTTTTCCGTGGCTAATTCGGTGGCTAAATATTTTTTTTATTTTTCTTTTATTTTTTTTATTTTTTTAAATTCGGTGGCTAATTCCGTCGCTAAATTTTTTTTATTATTATTAAAAACTTCGGTGGCTAATGTCGTCGCTAATTGCGACTTTTATTTTTTTGTCGCTAATTCGACTTTTTTTTGTAGTGGTCTAGAGGTGCAAAAATGGTTCTCATTAGTTCAATTTGTGAAAAGTGAAATGATAAGAATAAATTATGTCATGCATCATTTAATAAAGACAAATCTGTGAGGAAGTAGACATGAACTTGAATTGGTAAGGTCCCTAGACCTTCTAAGGGCTACTCAATAGTTAACCTCCAATGACCATGTATCTCACGTGCTAGAGCATACGTGCAAATCCTGATGTACTTCTAGAAGATATCAAGCTATAGTGGAACAAGTCAATCAAAGGGTTTAGTTGTGTAACCACTAGCCTACTATCCAACAATAGATTGGTATCACATGCAAACGAAGTAGAGATAAGGTTGCATTGTCGTCATTCGTCTGCACTGCATTCAAATTATTTGTATTATAACTTTTGATATGTTTTAAATTATTTTTTTCAAAAATTGAAAATCAACTAAATAAGAAAAAAAACTACAAAGTAATAGAGGAAAAAGATTTTGAAAATTTTAATACCTTTTACAATTACTATGGAATTATTCATGATAATATTACACCTTATTCACTTGAAATGAATGATAAAGTTAAAATAAAAAAACAAAACTTTTGTTGAATCTGTTTTTGCTACTTTACTTCACTTTAATGATGTTGCATTTGTTTGGTGAGGGTGAAGTTTTACTAAATATGTTATAAAGTTAATAGAGGAACTAAATCAAATAGTAAATTTTCTCTTCATGAATTATTTATAAATAAGAAACCAAATTTATCCTATCTTAGGACTTAGGCTTGTTTAGATTATGTTAGGATTCCAAACCTTAAAAGGAAAATATTAACAAGTAAAGCATATGAATGTGTTTAATAGCAAATCTTATAGATTTTTTGTTATTTAAATGAGAGAATTGTGATTGAATCGAATTAAATGACATTATTTTTTATGAAGACCGTTTTTCATTTATATTGAAAAATAGTGGGGTTCTACTTCTAATAGTGCATCAATTTTTAGAAGAATATATTCTAGTAACGAATTAAATTTTAAGCTTAAAAGAAGTAAAAGAATACATGTAGTTAAGTACTTTGGTCCTAATTTTTATGCTATAATGTAGAAGAGGATTTTTCCTCCATTCTGAAGGCCTTACCATCTATAGATGCTAATTTTGGCAAAAAGTAATCAATGATGAACTAATTCTTAGTCTAATAAAACATGGGAATTATGGAGTTACCTCCTAGATGCAAAAGAAAAAAAAAGGATGTAAATGGACCCTTAAAAAGAAATTACAATATGAATGATAGATAAATTTAAAGTTAGATTAGTGGCCAAATGAAATAAGAAAACGAAATAGATAAATTTCTTTAATAGGATTCACGTGTATCTACATTTACATTTGTTGTTATCACTTATTGTTGTGCATAATATGATTTTATTTAAATGGGTGTAAAAATTGTCATTTCAAATGGTGATTTAGAAGAAGAAACTTATATGGATCAATCTTATCGTTCTGTTATTTTTTATCTTGAAAATAAAGTATTCAAATTGGAGAAATCTTTGTGTGACATAAAATAAGCACCTAAATAGTGACATGAAATATTTGATAATCTAATTATCTCATATGGATTTAGAATTAATGAAAATGATAAATGCGTATATTACAAATAAAGTAATAATGTTTGTATTATTATTTATCTATATGTGGATGACTAGATAAATTTTTGTTTTAATTTTCATGTTGTAAAAAAAGTCAAGTTATGTGAAAATTTTGACATGATTAATCTGGGTGATGTAAATTTAATTCTTGAAATTAAAATTACTAGAACTGAAAAGAGAATTTCTTTGGATTAATCTCAGTATATTGAGAAGATTCTTAGAAAATATGATTAGTTTGATTATCAATCATTATGTATCTCCTAAGATCTTAGTGTCAAGTTGTTGAAGAATATTAATGCCAATGTTAATCAATCTAAGTATATGAGCATCATTGGTAGGCTTTTCAATGTAGTTAACTCATTATGTTTGATGTAACTTATGTTGAGGGGTTACTATATAGGTTTACTAGAAACTCTAGTAATGATTATGAGCATGCTATTGAGAGGATCATGAGGTACCTTAAAATGAACATGAACCTAGGATTATTACATTATCGAAGGTTTCTTGTTGTATTAGAGGGTTACAATGATACTGATTAGAATATCCTTTTAGATTACTCAAAGGTCATCAATGGCTACGTGTTTAACTTATTTGAAAGGAAAATTTCTTTGAAATCTAAGAAACAAACTTTATTAGCACAATATTACTATGGAGTTAGAAAATAATTACATTGAAAATTGCTAGTGAGGAGCAACATGATTGAGAAACTTGCTATTAAATATACCTATATGTGGAAAATAAATTCTAGTCATAATGATCCATTGCAATAATATAATAGTTATTGCAAAGATTCATAACCGTTATTATAATGGAAAGAGGTAAAAAAATGAGTTATAAATGTATCATAGTTAGAGAGTTTCTCTCTACTAAGGTTGTAATTGCGGGTCATGTAAGGTTTGAAGAAAATTTGACTGATCCTTTGACAAAAGGATTAACAAGAGAAAAGGTTTTCAAAACCTCAAAAGAAATGAGACTAATGCCCATAGGTTAATTTGTCTCTCATTATGGTAACCCAACCTATAGATTGGAGATTCTAAGAAATATGTTCAAAGGATAATATCCACTTATTAACATATGTGAAAAATATGCTATAAACAAATACTTTCAAGTGTCATTCATATGTTTAGAGAATGATATCCAATTAATATGGTTTAATAGTTTTTAACACCATTTAAGGGAATGATTATGATTTTCATGATATAAAAAATGGCTCCTAAGTTTTGAAAAAATAGAGAGAAAAAATTTGAAACAATGAAAACATTATTTCCTAAAACAAATGTGTTTTCCCATTTATGATTTCTTATGGATGGTGGTACACGGGGTTCTCTTTTGCATAGAGAGTGTCTTGACTCAGTTTTAAAGGGTATTCTATCATAGACACAAGTTTACCCATTGTTGCATAATTTAGGCAAAGTCATGAAACATCTTAAAAAAAGTGACCTAATTTTCGACTCAACCTTATTTTCTATTTGTGTTCAACATCTACAGTAACATAATTTTAAAGCCAAACTTTCTAGTCTTACATTTCAATATATCCATATCAAGCACAAATTATCAAAGAAATCAAATCACACATCTAACAAAGGCATATTAGCTCATTAATCCAACATGGAAAAAATTCGTCAGAAATTGGCAATGTCATTAAAAAATTCACCATTATACATAAAACTTAGAATAAAATTTTAATTTTTTATAAACACCAATTAGACACTTGCATCTACACTTCCACAAAGATTTAGCTCAAAAATCAATTTACACTAGGCGCGATAATTTTCACAAGTTGATTGATGTGTAGTGAGTATTTCAACATGTAAAAGAACACACTTTTCACATGGCTTAATTTTCAACTTAAGCTTGGTTAAAACCCCAAATTAGGCATTTGTTATCACTTCACAATGGTGTAATACAATAGGTAAACACATTAACATAACTATTCTCTAGATTTTACTCATCAAAACAACAAGCAATCCTCATGCAACCACAACTATGATTAGAGTTTTAAAAACCCATATACACATAAATAGTCAATAAGACTAGGGGAAGTCTTAATACTTCTCATATACCTATTATTATATATAAATTTTCTTTCCCCTTACCAAATGAGTCTCGATCAACTAAGAAAAACAAGTAACAAATGTTTCACTTTGAGCATCCACACAAGTGAATGCTCTGAACATATCTTGGTTGATCAACACATCAGTCACATCAATTACTCAAAATTGAAGCTATAAAAACTATTGAATTAAAATGTAAAAAGATCAAAGTACTTGTAATGTCTCTTTAAGGAGTGTAGATCATTCAGAGACCTAGAGGAATTATTTTGACAATCAAGATCAATCATTGGGAAGTTGACAGAGTAGAAAGCAATGGAATTAATGCATGTCACATACAACAAGGGAAAATTGACATGTGTGGAGGAGAATGGATGTGTGTGTGTGTTTGTATCTTGACTAGTGAGAGAAATAAGGAGAGAAAGTGATTTTACCTTCAGTGGCACTTGGAGATGCTTGGTGGTGGAAAATGGATGGAAATGGTGGTCGGTCTTAGTGGAGAGTTGTGTGGTTGTGGAAGAGCTTGGAAAAGGTTGGACAGAAAATGAAATTAGAGATAAAGGTTTCATGTAAAATAAAGAGAGAAAGAAAGAGAAAAGTTTAGGAATTTATAATAAATAGGTTTAGATGATCAAATAAAAAATGTGTAGGTGTTATAAATTAGTTTTTCATATAGGGTAAGGTTTAGATACTTTGTACTAATAGTAATTGAAGTGAAAAATATTTTAATTGTGTATTACTTAATATTATGGTTCCATCAGAAAAAGAATTGTGTTAATTGATCAAGAATTTTGTTAGTAATTATGTTTCTAATTAACTTATTAGAGAAGTGGAAATGGGATTGAGATTTGACTTAATGGAGAAGTTGTAATTAATTGGTCAATAATTAATTAATTTAGTTTAATTTCCTACTAGCATAATTTTCAATTTTCAAGGTATTAAGGATCTATATTACTCTTTTAAGTACACTCTCTAGTACCCTTGACCACTTAGGATTAGTTGTTACTCTCAATTAATTAATGGTATCACAACCACTAATCTTACCTCTTTTAAAAATATATTTAAAATAATATATTTTTATAATATAAAAAATCATTTTAAGAAATAATAATAATAGTAATAATAATAAATAACATAAATCAACTCATATCACACATGAAACACAGGTCAATCTATTAAACACAAAACTAATATACTAATCACATATACAAGTGATGGTACTCAAAACTAGGGTTGTTACACATATGATAAATGCAAGTTGAATGGACCACAAAATACCTATCAAGATCAAAGGAATGTTTTATCATACTTCTATATAACAAATTATACTATGATAATGAATGTTAGACTTTAAAAGGATAAGATAAAAAAATAAGAGTAACATAAATGAGTATGTGAAGATAGATTTATGTTTATACAAGAAATGACAAGATATAGAATGATTGTAAGCGAAAGGTATTGTTAATGACACCTATCAATGAAAAGATGATTAAAAAAAAACTGGTTAAGGAAGATTGAACATGTAAAAAAAAACCATTAAAAATATCAATAAAGAATTTAAAGTGCATATTTTGTCCTTTAAAGAGTGGTAGATGGATCAAGACTATGAAGAATATTAGAGAAATAATTGAAAAATCTTTCATTATCGATAATATATATTTGAGAATTTAATTTTGAACTAAGATTAATCATGTTGTGTAATCCATGTAGTGGATCTCACTTGATGAAGCACTTTCTTCGAACTTGAATATAAAAAGAAAAAAAACTCATGTATAATGATCCAAAATATAAATAAATCTTAACTAATTTTAACCTATTTAATGAAATTATTCCTAAATACCCTTTATTTACTTCAAATTTTAATTTCAATAACCATTTAATTCTTATAATATCAACCACATGACCTTCAAAATAGAAAAAAAAAATTTGTTGTTGGAACAAATTATTGTAAAATTAAAATCTTTCATCAATCAACACCAAAGATAAGTTTGAAATAAACTTCATTTTTACATAAGATTGAGAAAATTAAATGAAATTATCTAACATCTTTAATTAGAGTGAATTAAAAATAATTGCATATATTCAGTTCGAAGTAGTAGGTCTATTGTCAAGTATTAAAAAAGAGAGAGAAATATATAAGTGATTATAGAGGGAAAGAAAGAAAAATGAGTTATATAAAATATTATAAATATTTGTTTGAAGTGTGGATAGGTCGACCAGTCGGCTCCTTTGGAGTGACATCGTTCAGTCAATCATCTAACAAGATAGTACAAGTCACATTAAATGTTTGATAGAGAAGCTGCTTGATACACGAGGCAGAGGCTAGACAATGCGACTCTAGGGTAGAGGGCGCCCCCTGAACCAGGCAGAAGTCAGAAAGCGTAGGTGATGCCCTAGCATAATCAGAGAGGAACCTTTTATGTCAATTCGTGTGGCTCAAGAATAAAGACTCCTCCAGATGATTATAAAGGTTGCTCAAAGAGTACCTAGGAAGAGATCGAATTTTTGTATGTGCACTCTGTAATCTGTAAATCCCAACAACAAATGTGAACAAAGTGTAACATTATTCTTATGCTTGTAATATATATAATTATATAGTCATGACACTAACGAGCATCTTATATCACCAATATAAGACTTGAGTATCATATACTGGAATTAGTGCTTCCTTGACCATGACAACTTTGACAAATTTTAGGCAAAAATGTAGAATACGTAGAAATTAATTTGAATGAAGATGTAGTCTAACTCAACTAGTTATGTGATCATAAAGGATTGAAGCTTCTTTTTTATCACCTATCTTCAAACTAGATGTGGTCGTGTAAAGGTCAAGCTTCATCCTCAATCAAGGAATGAAGTTCAATGCAATGATTTATGGTGAAAACGTCCTATAAATAATTGTATTATGAAAAATAGATGGCGTGCAAGTGACAAATTGATTGTGTTTTAGTATGTACATGGAAGAATGGATTTGCCACGAGGTTTAATGCACTTATGTTTCACAAAATAGAGAAGGAAGCTCCAGAAGTAGAACAACAAGATCTTGCAATGCAATAAGTAATATGAAACTTATTTTCTCATTGTGCGATTCAACCTTAGGTCTTACTACCCTAGTTTGGCATGACTTACGATGTACTTTTTGTTTTGAATATATAGGTAGAAATAGGTCATGCAGCCTGTCCTACAAAAGGTTTTACCTAACCTGATTCATTTTTTAAAAAAATCTAACTTAAATATTTTAAAATGTTTAGTATATAATTATTAAATATAATAGGTTAGCATATATATGTGTTATATTATATACACATAATTATATATAATACATATATTATATATAGTACATATAAAATTTGTCTAATTACTAATAGATTTGATTAGGTCAATAGCCTTATCGGCCTTTTGTAGGTTTTATCACAAAATAGGCTCTTATCGACCTTTTGTAGGTTTTATCCTAAAATAGGCTTTTATACAGGTTAAGACAGGGTAAGTTTTTAAAAAAGACCTACATAGTTAAATAAGAAAGGCTCAAGTTTCATGTTTTTAATGAAGGTAAGGTTGAGGTCTACCAAAACCTAACCTATCCTAATTTGTTTATACTCATACTTAAATATAAGAAAAATATTATGTATATTGATTTCAAATATAAATAATTTTTAACTAATTTTATTTTATATAATAAAACATTCTTAAAATATTCATCATTTAATTGAAATTTTTTATTTATAATAATTCTTTTTTATTATTAATATCAAGTTTTAATTCAGAATAATTTAAAAAATAAACAAATAAAATTAATACAATTAAATATATTAACTTTTTTTAATTAATGTAAATTAATTTTGATTTTTTTATATTTGACACCAAAGAGAGTATTTGATGAACCATGCAGCTACTCATGACATATTTCTCAGGTTCCCGTGTCATTTCATGACTTTTGACTGCTGCCCATGATCTCTCAAAGTTCAGTGACACCTTATAAATGAATGCCTTTTACGGCGAAATGGCTGCAAAATTTCACCTATTAATACTTAGAAAGAGACTAATCGAAATTCTCGTCGGACCTAAATTTGAGAAAAATCATTGAGTTCTATTACTGTAATTATCATATCTCTCTATACATAATCATTTTCATAATATTGCTTGAGATTGTACGCCACTACATACAATTAATCTATGTACTCCAATGTATAACCTGTATTTAAGTAACTTCCTTGAATAGCCTTTATTCACTGAAATAATCAACAACACTTAAGATATATATTTCGAGTGAATAGTGATTTTGGTCTTGAAAGATTAAAAATCTATTATTATAGTCTTAATTTGAAAGAGAGAAATTGCTCCTGATATATTTGAATCTTCAATTTGTCAGCCTTTTTTGTTTTGTGAACAAAGAGGCCAAAGCCCAAAGAGGGAAACACTACATAGATAATGCAGGCCCATAATATCAACAAAGAGAACCATATTCACATGGCTTCGGAGGTTTGAATTTTAAATGATAGGGTAGATCTAAGTTTATTTAATCAAACTTTGATTGTCCTAGTTCTAAAGTGAAACATCCCATACATACTAGTAGGTTCCGACCTATTATCTTTTGTAATGTCCTTTTCAAGCTAGTTATAAAAGTAATTGCAAAAAGACTTAGGAGGACTCTACCTAATATAGTTGGTAAGACTAGTGTTTTTGTACCAAAGAAGCCGATAACTAATAATATTGTTATTTCTTTTCAATGTTTTTACATTATGAAATGCAAGACTGAGGGAAATAACGGACAAATTGACAAAATTTAATATGGATATGTGTCAACCCTTTTTTTCTTTGTTACAGCGTTATCATGATTTTAAGCCAAATAGAATAGTCAAGAGAAGGTGACTCTGTCTCCATACGTTTATTTTATGTGCCAAAATTTTCTTTACCTGTTAGTAAATTTAGTTCTAGATGAGATAATGGGAGAAATTGAAATACTATTAGATTGAATGTAGGTTATAGTACAAAATGACATCTTTAACCTTTTACGTAGGCTAACAAACTTCCTACCATTATTGATAAATCAAAATCTCCAAGTATTTAAATTTTAGTCGTGATTATGTTTGGAAAAAAGCTCAAGATGAAAGGAAAATTTTGTCAAAATTTGGTAGGTACTTAATAAATTTGTGGCCCAGTCTATCTCCACCTATGTTATGGGTTGCTTCCAATTGCCTCGTACTTCATGCAACCAAAGAGAGTCTTGTTGCTAAATTTATTGGGGTGAGGACATTGAACCGAGTAAGGTTCACTTGTTGAGTTGGGAGAAGCTCACCAAGACCAAACGAAAGGTATTTGAGGTATTGGTTTTAGAATTTTTTTAAAGTTTTAATACGACTCTTTTGGCAAAACAACGGTGGAGATCAATTCATTTTGAAGAATGAAGGTTAGAGTTCTTAAAGCCAAGTACTTTCCTAACACACTAGTATTACATGCAGGATAAAACTATAAACAAAGTAACACATGGAGGAGTATTAATATTTTATCTTCAAAATGGCTGGTTGAGGTTGATGATGGGAGAAAAGTGAGGGTTTAGGAAGAAAAATAGGTTCCTTTGCTACACTAAAGGCTTAGTGCTCCACTCAAAGAATTAAATAGTAAGTGGCAATTTACAAGATTTAAACATCAACTTATAACTTAGTATGTATGCTACATAGCTGCAATGGCGCTAATCACGAAGAGGAGTTGATATGTGACATCATTGATAGCCAAAACTAATAACAATAGTTGAATTAGTTAGTTTGATTAATAATTTATAAATTTAAATTTTATTTTAAAAATTCTTAATGGATTTATCCACTTCAATAAGAAAAGAGTGGATGAGTCATTAATATACTATACAATAAATAAAAGATATAAAAATAAAATAACAATTAATACATTTGAAAGTATTTAAAAATTATGACAAAAAAAATTGTTCTCATTTTTTCTTGTGTATAGGACCAAAGATACCAGACATTAGTGTTATAAAATAAACAACTCAGAAAATTTATGATAGTTTTATACCTTTAATTTTTTTTTTATTTGTTTATAATTTCTAGCAATTTCAATTTTGTTGGTATAACTAACTACGTCATGCACAAATGTTTTGCTCAAAATATTAGACAAACTTGGTGCATAGAAGAATCTAGCTCCATGCATACTATTTGCCCATGTTGTGGTAAGTTAGAGGAATCAGTGCTTCATGTTCTTTTGTTGTGTAGTGACATTAAAAGAATTTGGTTTGCTTTACTACTTAGCCTACATATTAATCTCAATGAAGGGATAAATTTCCATGACTGGTTCTGTCAATTCCTCTCACTCAAAGACAGCCACGCACTTAACATGATTTGCCTAGTACTATGGGCTATATGGAACCTTTGAATTGAAATCAAGTATTCCAAGGAAAATAGCTTTCTTGCATGCTGATTTTGGACAATGCCAAACTCTATTAGTTTGCAGTAGAAAGTTATTGAAAGGCCTTCATGTATATATGATGACAGTTAATATTATGAAGCAGTCAAAATTAATATTGACATTGGCTTAGGAGTGATTTATTGGCATCATGAAGGGAAAATCTTATCAGCAACAACATGGTTCTTTCACGACTTGGTGGAACCAAAAGTAAGCAAAATGTTTGTTTTGGGCTATGGATATGGCCGTAATTTATCTTTCTTGAAGGTCGAATTTGAAAAGGATCATGCAACCGGTGCATTCCTAGAAGGACAAGAACAAGGCATCATATGCATATATACTTTAATGAAATGGTTGCAAATTATTTATCCCTATCTTCCCTGTTTCAAATTTTGGTTTTTTGTCCATATTGTTAAATGTTATGGGAATTTGGTAACACATAGTTTAGCTAAGCTTGGTTTTAGTTTGCGAGAAATGTTCTGGATTGAGGAGTTTCTTATGATTTAGCAATTTTCAACGATTTGGATGTATATGCTTTTGATTTAACGATGTGTTAAGGTCACTCAATGATTTTTCTAAGTGTTAAAATTGAGATTTTTTTTTTATATACTTATGACATATAACATATATGTTTATTTTCATGGACATGAAAAATACAAAATAATTAAATTCGACAAAATTAAAAAGGAACATGTTCTCAAAGAGGTTTCTATATTTTTTTTGAAAAAATAAACAAGAAAACAATCAAAAAGGGATTGTTAAGATCATCAATAATAAAAAAACAAAAACATGCTAAAAAAAAGAAGTTCTTCAGGTCGCTACAAACAATTATGAAAAAGATACAAAGTAAAAATAAAAAAGTGGCACCATCACATCAAAGCATTTTTAGTTAGACATTACTGTTAGAGTGAAAATCTATAAACAAGAGACAAGTAGTCATTTTCATTTGGTCGAAACACTTAATTAACTCAAGCACACACATCGCATATATGGTTACTGGTTTCAAGAATGAAATGTATATTCTTTCCCAACTTTTAATTAAATATTTTTTGTTAGACCTTCAAAGGTTTTGAAGCTAAAAACAATCAATTAAGATAATCACATTTTACTTATAAAGAGAAAGAGTGTCTTAAAAATAACATAAGTTCGACTAGCTTCGTCTGATCTATCAAAAGAAGGGACACATCTATGTTGTATCATTTATTCCCACTAGACAAAATATGTATTACTTATATCACATGATATATTTTTAAACACAACATTTCATTTAAAGTGTCTATGATCTATAACTTAGACAAAATAATTTTTTATGGTATAAACTTTCAGGACAAGAAAAGTCATATACTTTTTAAAAATTACAGAGTGATCAGAACACATCACATCATCAAAAGGACTTATTTCCAACTACCATTAGCTTATCTTTTAGAATAAAATTATGTCAAATAGCATGACTACCTTTACCAAAAGTAGAGATAAGTATATTACTTTATCATATCAGGATGACTAGTTGGTAAAAAAATTTAATGAAAGCATTAAATAATCCAATGTCTTTATAGACAAAAGGCTTTTAAAAATTACAAGGGAAGAACTCTAAAGCTCAACAACAATTATCTTCTTTAGAACTTCTATATATACCTTAAGCTTGGAGAGTCTTAGTAAGAAAGAAATTTACACTATACATTTGCAACACCTTCTCTTGTAATCTTACCCTCTCTTGGAAAGTACTAAACTAGATGTAAGTCTGTAAACAAAGGTGTTTTGCTTATAGTAAAAAAATTTGATAGTATTGCCAAGGACTGGATGTAATATTTTAATAGACAATTTAGTATAAATCTTTTATGTGGTTATCTCTTACCTTACCTCTTTATTTATTTGTCTGTCTTTAATATCTTGTATCATTGGTTCCTTCTACAAAGTTTTTATACACTAAGTTCTATTGTTTGATCTTGACAAACACTATTAAAGAAAAAAATTGCAAAATTTTAAAGAACACAATTCAATCTCTGTCCTTCTTGTGTTCCTTTGATCTAATATATTTTCTTTCGATAACTTTTTCTCATTTCAATAACTCATTCTTCTGTCTATAATTATTTTTTTCTGTCGATAAGTTCTTCTTTATATTATCCTTTCCTAGTTTTTTCAATTGCACTTGAATTTACGTTGTTTATATTATAATTCAGTTTGTATTGTATGTATGATCTTTCTTTCATGTTATATTATAAATGTGTTGCTAACAAATCTTTATATTTCTTAAAAAAAAATAGGCAATGTTTTGATTGCAATTCAAATTCAATCTATAAATTTCATAATGTATGTATCATGATTAAAATATGTATCTTAGTCGAATTGTAGTTGAAATATCATATTTCTAAAGTTGAAAACTTTAGGTTGCTGGTTCGAATAAAAAATAATTCACACAAAATTTTCAATTCTAAGTTTTACAAATAAACACTTTATTTGTTAATTAGGATCATTTTGAGAAATTATTTTTTTCAGGAATCAAATGCTTTTGGTTTTCAAAACAAATTTCTACCAACAACATGAAGAAAAATGATAGATAAACATCTTATACTATAACTATTTGACTATGAGAGAGAAAGTGTTATAAGAGAGAAAAGTGTATATATATATATATATGTATGTGTGTGTATGTATGGAGCGTTAAAATGGGTCTGACTCAATTAGTTTGATGCATGAGTTGAGTTGAGTAGTAAAAGTTTTACCCCAAGCTTATGTTGGCCCAACATGGCTCAAATTGTTCTTGGTCCATGATGAATTGGACTAATTTATGGGTCCAATTTATTTTTTTATAATTAATAAAATCACAAATGACAAATTTAATATTACATGTGTTTTTAATGTCCATTTTAAGGTTAATTTCCTATATATACTGAGTTTTGTTTTTAATTTTTAACATTTGTTTATTGTTACAATTGATGTACTCTATTTTATTTCTATTATTATGTATAATATTTTGCTATTTTATAATGCAAACGGTAACCTATATTGTTTATTTTAGTTTATAATGATTAAAAAAATGTTGTATTAACTTATTACATAAAAATTAATTCATTTTGATAATTTTAATTTTTTATATTTTAAAAAAGCAAGTAGCGAGCCAAGGGTCAATGGGTTGGGCTAACCCAAATTGACAACTTTAATTATATAAGTCATATGATATAATGTGATAAGCAAAGAGAGATGATACTAAATAAAGGATATCAAATTAGTGTTTTTTTTAATTATACTATAACTGTGGAGTATTCATTGACTTTATGAATAACTAATCTTCATCAAAAAATATGGCTAATCATTTTTAATAAAGTCTCTTCTCTTAGCTACATTTTTTTCATCTGCACTCGAACTCAAAACTTTACTTAAAGAATTTGAGTTTAGTACCACTCATATCAACATAATATTTATTGTCAAATGAATGTTTGTAATAATAAAGTATTGAAGTATCATTGTTGAGTAAGATATGTTTACTTGATAATGGTTCACTACTAAAACAAAAAGTATGGTTTAGAGACTGAAATTAGCGACCGAATAATTCGGTCGCTAATAGCCACTGGTTTTGCAACCAAATGCAGAGAGATGTTGTTTTAATCTTACCAACCGTGAAAAGTCCGTTGCTTAATAGTTGTTAAATAATCGGTTGCAAAAGAGAAAAGAATATATGTTTATCTTTTAGTCACTAAGTGGATTTCGTCACTAACACTTGTCATATTACATTACATAATAGCAACTATTTTAGCGATCAAATTTTATTATAAAGAATAAAAAAAACAAAAAAATAGCAACCGATTCATTATTTTTATATAAAAAATAGAAAATAGTCACTGATCTAGTGACCGAAGTTAATTTATAAAAAAATTAAAATAAATCAATAGAGACCGAATTTATTTTTTAAAAATGAAATTAATAAAATGGTAACGAAATTAGCAACCACGTTTTATTTATAAAAAAATTAGAATAAAATTAAGAAAGTAACGAGCAATAGCGACTGATTTATTATTCTTGATTCAAATACCAACAATTGATTTAGCAACCGTTTTAGTATTTATTTAAAAAAATATAAATAAATAAATGGCGATCGATTTAGTGATCGCTTTTCAAAAATTCGAAAATCTTTTCCCTTTATTTTCTCTCTCTCTTTTTTGTCATTTTCATTTATTTAAACATTCCTTCCCTCCCTCCCTACAACTTTCACTCACTCTCTCCTCTCCTCCCCCCCCTCCCTCCGCAACTGCTTTTCAAAAATTAAAAAAAAAATTCCTCTATTTTTTTTCTCTCTTTTTTCCACTTTCATTGATTTAAACACTCCTCCCCTCCCTTTCGATAACTTTCACTCACTCACTCCCTCCTCTCCTCCCTCCCTCCACTCCACCACCACCGCCACTTACATCGTCGTTGTTGCCGCTACCTTTGTCGCCTCCCCTCACTTCCTCCCTCTTCTCCTCTCTATTATCCTCCCTCCTCTACTCCTTTCTCTCCTCCACTATTGCCACCACCACCAGCTCTTCTCCCTCCCCTCCCTCCTTCTTACACTCCTTCTCCTCCCTTCCTTCTCTCTTCTCCCTCATTCCATCCGATAGGTCGCCTCCCTCCTCCGACTACCACCCAACTGACCGCCACCCAACCTAATTTAAAAAAAAACAATAGTTTTAGTAACAATTTTTTTAAAAAAAAATTCACATTAGTCACCGAATTAGCAACCACATTGCTTAAAAAAATTTAAAACTTAGCGACTGAATTAGCGATCAATTTTTTAATATAAATAATTAAAAATAAAAAGTTAATCATCGATTAGTGTGATTTTTTAAAAAATAAAATAGCGACCAATTTAGAAACTGAAATTTTGGCTCCAATAACCGTCGAACTCAAGTCGATCACTAAATTGCTTAGCGACTAGAGGTTTGTGATTGACCAAAGGCGGTCGCTAAACCATTTAGTCACCGAAATCCAAAAATAATCACCGAGAATATATATGTTTTTTTAATATTTTGAAATCTGACCTTTTCAATTAAATGAATATATCAAAAAACTTTTATGGTTGGGTTTTCACCTCAATCTAGTTAGGTTTAGGCTACTATTAAATCATATGAATAATTTTCATCTTTATTAATCAAGAAGGAGAATGGTACGGTGTAGAAAACAATGTATAGAAAGTTTGCTAAAGCAATAGAAAACAAAGCCTTTCAACAATTCATTAAATTATATGTCACATGTTGTCTTCTATATAATAATTTATAAAAGAAATGATAATTTAAGAGTACACCTCCTAGTCGGTCTCTCATAAAGTAAAGTAATATCTCTAGTTGCGACTTTATACTTAAGTTGAGTATTGAACCTTAAACCTTGGTTAAGAAGTATAGACGTTGAATTACTTGTATTAGCAATTGTTGGTAATTTATTTATAAATCTTATGACATATTAATGGACAACATAAAAATACAAAAGAAAATAAGCTATGTTTTAACAGTTTAAAACATTTTTATATTATTTTTCAATTACAATCCACAGTGTATGGTATACTTTGTTAACTTCTATAATAATCATCTTAAAAATCATATTAACAATAATTTATTATTAGATGAGAATATAAAATTAGTAATGTAAAATTGGTTTACATTACCAACACATAATCATTTGGGTTAAAATTTTCCCAATAAATAAAATTACAACACAAATGCTCACCAAAACAATTACAACATTGTTAATGGAATGAAGAAAACATAACACTAAAGTAGAGAATGAAAAACAACTATACGATAGGCTAAGCACACATGTAATGTTAATAAGAAATTTAATCCTTAAAATTGTATCACTCATTTGAGTTGATCCTTAAAATTAATAAAATAGTACAATAGTTTTTGAAATTGTATATCATTAATCAATTTAATCCTTTAAATTATAATGAACAGTCAAATTAATCTTTTAAATAAATAAAATAGTAAATTGATTCTTAAAATGGTAAATTATCAAACAATTTACTCTTTAAAATTGTAATGTTCAATAAAAACTTGGTCTTTAAAATTAAAAAAAAAACTTAATTGCACCTTTTGTCTTATAACTTTAAAATTTTACAAATTTTTTCATAATTTTTTCATGCATTTTACTTAATTGCACTTTACCTTTGTAAAGTATATTTTTATATTTATTGTATAAAATAATTAAAAGTTAATATCATAAATTTATTTTTTAAAATATTTTTAATTATATAAATTTATAAATTATATAGATTTATTTATTAAATCATATAAAATAATTTATATAATATCTTATAAATTTATTTATGAAATATTTTTATTTTTGAATAACTACTCTACAAATAAAATTGTGGAAGATGTATAAATGATTTATAAATAATAAATAATTTTATATAGTTGAATAAATAAATTTATATAATTAAAATAAAAATATTTAATAATAATTACTCTAGTGGTCGTAAAAATTTAAAGGAAGAGATAAATTTGGTACATTTATATAAGTTTATGGTCAAAATGTACAAAATATTTTGACGGATAAAATTCACAAAATATATAAATTAGGAGGTAAAAATTACAATTAATTCTTTTTTACTTTTAGGGACCAATTTTCCAACTATTATAATTTCAATGATTAAATTGATTTCAGATACCAATTTAATCATCCACTAACATTTCAATGACTAAATTGATTGATAATGTATAATTTGAAGGATTAGTTTGTCATATTATTAATTTTAATGGTCAATTTACTCAATCATTACAAATTTCGAGAACTAAATTAGTTATTCCCTTAATATTTATACAAACATACTTTTAAGGGTCATGAATGGGAGGTAACTCAAACATACCTTTTTAAGTTATTGAAAAATTTTAACAACACACTATTTTTAACGATACTCTACTATTACTTAAAATATATTAAAACCTACAATATTAGGAGAAGGGATATTAACACCCACACAATTTGTAATTTCTAATAGATATCGATCAGTGCAAAAAAGTGTGCTAAAAAAAATAATATATTACTTAGATTTCACTAAGTGAAAAGTGTCTGTGTCTTAGTTACAGGAAATGAATGGGGAGATACCAAATCGTAACACTAGTAAAAAGTTTTATTGAGCTTAATCTCATGGGCTCATGGCCCTAAGACCCAAACACAACAGTCGAATTATGCAAGATGACCGGAACCAATTATTTAACCCAGTATTACTATTAAAAAAAATTTAAAATTTGCTATAAAATAATTTTGTAACTAATTTTAAAATTAATATTTTTTTTGTAGTTAATTTCTAGTAAAAATAATTAATTATAAAATTATTATAATATTAGTGATAACATAAAATAAGTAGAAAATTAACTAAAAAATTAATTTTAATTAATTTGTAGTAAAATTTTAAAATTTTAAAATTTGTAATTATTTTTTAATTAATTTGTAGTAATAAAATGTATAAATGAATATAACTTAAATTTAATTAAAAAAATAATATTATAGTTAATTAATAGTTAATTAGTTATGATTTAGTTACTAAATTAAATAGTAGCTAAAATTAGTAACAAATAAAAAAAAATTATTATTATAGTGTAGGTGCTTATCGGTAGTTATTGGAGGTAGAGTTTGGACATGTATTATTTAATAAAATTTTACATCGATTTAAATGAATATTTTAAGTTTACTCTGTTACATTTATTAACATGTGAGTCTATCATTTAAGATTTGAAAGATTAAAAAAACAAACTCAATCGTTTCTGAAGTTGATGTTTAATAATGTTTATCAATTTTCAGTTTCTCTTTATTTTTCTAACATATTCAGAATGAAAAATGTATTGTGAAATGTGATCTTATAATAAAAGTGAGTTGAAAAGAAAAATTGAAAAAATATTTTGCTAGTATTCCTAACACATAAAATGGAGAGTGCAGTGGTGCACGTTAGGAAAAGGTGAAGAGAATAAGAGTAGTGACGAGGGAGCAAGTGGCAACGGCATGAAGAGTGAACATGGTACCACGTCAAACAACTGAATCGCTCGCACTCACACGTCGCCCACGTGGCTAATGATTCGATCCGTAGAATAATACGATGTGGTGTATGTGGTCCCTCGTGCGTGGAGATCACAGATGACGAGGATCATGTTAAGATCATACGGTTGGCATTGGCGTTGGAACACTCAGACTTGGCAGCACGTACGGATGATCCATTTTTCATGTTTCTCCAACCCTAACCCACTTCTTTGACTTCTTTCCTCTATTTCTGCTTTTTGTTATGATATGAGTCCATTATACAAAATTCTCAAACTACAACTTAGCATTTGGATTAAAATTTGTATCATCTTATTTTTGTTTATATTTTTATATAGGTTTAATGTATTGAAAAAAAAATTATATTTTCATCCAATTTCTTATCATTATTGAAACAACTTAAAAATAATTATTATAAAAATTAATAAATTTATCATGTTCATTAAATTATTGTGTAAATTATTTTATATTGTCATAACATTTTTTTTTATAGTTGTAAATTTTTAATTTAAAGTCATATATATCTTTAAAGAAAAACAATTTTTCTTGAATTAAATATAATTATATAGCTTGTAAAAAAAATTCTAAATATTGAATATATGTCAACCATTCATGTTCGAGATCACTAATTCACCCTATTTGATTCATTCACCAGGTGATTATAATTATAAATTTAAATGAGAAACAAAATAGGCTATAATATAACTTTATCGGAATCCATCAACTCCCGTTCATTCACATTAACTTTCCAAAAGTTTGTTTTGTTATTTCCTGATTTATTCTCTCTCTCTTTTTCGATTTGATATTTTCTCTTCTTTTTTACTTTAAAAATAAATATAACTATATTTATACTCACTATAGCTGTTAAGCATTGCCTGTCAATTTTTTTTTTTTTAATTTCGTTAAGATGAAAAATAACAATAAATACAAACTTGAGAAGGTGAAAATGTTTGTTTTTATAATCTTTCTTATAATAGTCATATTTTTTTTTTAAGTAATTAATAAATTATAGAGTAAATTAAACTACCCTATCATTTATTCTTATGTTAAAATATACAATTTAATACATTTAATTTAATATTAATAAAACAAATTGCATTATCTTTCTTGAGATACTGACATGTAGTACACCTTTTTTTATATATTAAAATGTATAGCAAATTACATTTTCCTCTCTCCAACGATGCAAGTATTATATTGTCACTTTTTTTATTTTAAAATATATAATTTAGTCTATTTAACTTAACACTAAAAAAAATATTCATTATAATATTTTAAAATATATATTAAAATATTTTTAATTTATTAAATTATCATCACTCACTCAATCATTTTTTAAAATATACAATTTAGTCTAAAACAATTATTTTTTATCAAAATAATAATTAAAAATAAAATTTATGAGATAAATTTTATATATATATATATATATATATATATATATATATATATATATATATATATATATATATATATATATATATCAATTTATATATATCATACTAATGTACATTTTGTATTTGAAAATATATTTTATAAACTAATTTTTATAAAATTAATAAAATAAAAAATTTAATTATATTTTAAATATATATATAATAATTTTTTTTAATAATTAAATTTTATTTAATAATAGGTTTTTAATATAAATAGGTTCATTTAAAAATTTGTGTGTTTAATATACATATATTACATTTATTAAATTTAATAAATATCATATTTAATAATATTCTTGAAATTAATTATATATTAAATTTAATAAATAATAATATATATAAAATACTAATTTATTTAAATATTTATAAAAATATTATATTAATAAAACTAATTAAATAATACCTTAATACTTTTTTTAATTTTATTTTACATAAATATATATATAATTTTAAATTTAATTATTTTAAAATATTTTTTTAGAAATAGTAATAGTTAAAAAATAAATATTATTAAATATATAGTTAAATTTTGCATAATTCAAAATAATTTTTAAGTAATAAATAAATGGTTAAATTGATATAAGTTATTTTATATATAATAAAATATTTATAATTCAATAAAAAACTTAAAATAAATGTTATAAACTAATTTTTTATAAATAAAAAAAAAATATATATATATATAATAGTAAAATAAATATATTTATATTTGTTAAAGGAGAAGAAAATGTATTTTAACACAATGATGGGGTGAATAATATTTACATATTTGAAAGGATGATTATATAAAAAATATTTTTATAATATGTATTTTTAGTGAAAGCTAATAGAAATTTAACAAAAAAAAAATAATGAATAAAATATTATATATTTTAATATGTCAAAAAAATGATGTGTAATTTTTAACTTAAGAGAAATAATAATATAATACTCGTATATCTAAGAATGATAGAGAACAATTTACTCTTAATTATAATAGTATTGTACGGACATACAAAGAAATTGTTTCAATATATAAATTTATTTCATTATTACTCTTGATGAAATTTCGAACACTAGGCTGTATGTTTTATTAAATATAATTCAATACCAATAAGCAAAATTATAATTTATACCAATAAATGTTTCTAAGAACTACTCATACACATGCAAAGTTATAGAGAATGTACTTGCTATTTATATAAGAACATAATAATATTAATAATGTAATATTAATTTATTGATGGTGCGTGTAAAATTTTTGTATACTATTTAATTATGTATTGGAACATGAATTTGACTTTCTAAGTCTCTGATATTGTATAGATAATTTAAAATTCCAGTAAAACTTAAAATAAAAGTATTAATTAACATAAAAATTAATATTAAAGAAAATATTTAAAATCATAAAAGATGTATTTCAATAAATCTTTTATATATATATATATATATATATATATATATATATATATATATATATATATAAAAAAAAAAATATTAAAGATTATAAAAAAATCCACATAATTAATTTAAAAGAAATATTTAAAATGATATTTTTTTTTAAGAAGAAATAGAAAAAACAAATCACCCTTAAAAACAATATAACAATATTGTACTCCTCAATCAAGATACGAGGTTTGATTTTTTCTTTTGACATGAAGTCGTAATTAGAGATATCACTTTAATTTAAAAGAAATCAACTCGATAAAGGAGATTAGTTGAATAAAAATCATAGATAACTTTTGATTTATCAAATAAAGACTGTTATGTAAAAAAAATAACACAAATATGACGATATATAATTTATTTGAAAACTTATAAAAATTGTATGAAACAAATACTTTTCATTAATAAATAAAACCATGTACCCATACTAATATATAAAAGGAATACTCTTTTTTAACTACTTTTGATCTCTATTTCTTTTTCTTTTTACTATTATACACTTAATTATACTACAGATATAATAATTAATTTTTTTCTCTGACACATTTTTACCATTTTTTTCTCTTAACACATTTTTACCCACTTAACTTAGTTTTTACTTAACATTCATTATGCATAACTTGAAATTGTTTCTCTCCCACTTTTTCAATTGTCTCTCACACATTCAATTATTTCTTCTTTCCTTCCCATCCCATATATATACATTAACGCATGAAACAATATTTTAAATATCAAATTTAGCACAATAAAAATATAAAGGACAATAAAAATACAGATACACATGCACAACAATGTTTGTGTTTTTGCTTGAATACAAATAATAAAAAATTATATCATTTCAAGAGAAGGACTCTATTTTATTATATCTTGAATATTTATTAAATTAATAATCAAATTCTTCTGATGATATAACAATATTTAAATAATAAAGTACATTTTTTTGCATTAACAGGGGATCAAACTAAAATTTATATTTTTTTTTTTCGCTAACAGTCAGAAGAAGTGAAAATATTATTTCTATACTAAGTGAGGAAGCTGAAATCTCTTGTAGAATTCTAGGAGCTGAGCTTTGATGCGGTTATTTGTGAAACTTTGATACTCAAGTCAGTTTCAGGTGGTAAGAATGAATAACAAAGAATTTGTTTAACAATGTCACATATAGTTGCTTATATCATTTCATTGGTGATTAGGAAGTGTACCCCCGTGAGTACATGACCCATATGAATTCCCATAACTTTTGGGTGATTATTGCTAATTATCCCCAACTGGATTCTGGGGTTTAGCACCTGTTAGTTTCTATACACTGTTAGGAACATTCTTGAGTAAGACAGAGTACTGACCTATTTGTCATGGGGGTGTGTACTCCTGAATAATTGACAATCTTATCAATATACATAAGGCTAAATCAATCCCTAAAATTCAAGAAAAAACAAGGAAATAAAAAAAATAAGGAAACAGGAAAATGAAAAAATCTCAAACCATAATATAATCTCAATAGTTTTTCAACAATTATTAACAATTTAATAATCTTAGAAGATGAAGTAAATATTTTGGATAAAAGCATTTAAAACTTCATTTTACTAAAATACTAGAATCAATAATAAGACATTTAAAATTAGTTATTCGCGACGCTGAAAGTTGTAGGAAAAGACAAAATATCATTGGGAAGCACTTTCATAATTATTCTCTATTATTAAAAGGTTTATTTATATTATAAAGGAATATAAGTATAACTTATATTTATCTCTCAATAAAAAATGAGTGTAATTTAAACATCTCTTGAGAACAAGAAATATAATTACTTAGCTATCCATTATTGTAAAAGTAAATGTTGAGAAATCAATAAATGAAAAAAATATTTTAAAAAAAAAACATGGTAGCAAAATTAAATATTTTAATGTTAAAAAATTCACTTTTTAATTCTTTAATCCTTAACCACAAAGATTAGCAAAAAGGTAGTGACACATTAAACATTTGTCATTGTGACTGTAAATTTGTTTGTGTTATATTACGGATTATTTTCTTTTGTATTTAAATATTAGGGGTCCGTTAGGGCTTCCTATAAAAGTAGAACTACTTTTCAGTATATATATATAATGAGGAGAATATTTTTATGAATTAATACAGCTGTTTTATGAATAAAGAAATCATGTGTGTCACTAGAAAGGGGCGAAAACTCCGGCTGAAATGAATAAGAAAAATGTGCATATATATATATATATATATATAGTTGGAGCTTGTAAGATTATGATTGTATGAGAAGCTCGAAAAGTTCAATTATCGAGGAGCGACAGAGCCACATAGAGGCGGCAAAACTATTATCTGGGTCTTCCATCAAATTCATTAAATTTGGACAAGTGGCAACGCTTCAACTTATATCTTCATCTTTATGAATCAATGACCATATAAGAGACACAGAATCACAGATACAACTTCTGGATGTTCCTTTAGCCCCTTAAAAAGGAAAAATAAATAAATTAACTTAGTGCATCTATTAATAATGACAATTCACTGCATAGTTTTAATAGTATGTTTGGACATCAATGGTTTTAAAAACAATTATTTTCAAAAATTTCAATCAGCTCCTTAACTCTCTCTCTCTCTCTCTCTCTCTCTCTCTCTCTCTCTCTCTCTCTCTCTCTCTCTCTCTCTCTCTCTCTCTCTCTCTCTCTCTCTCTCTCTCTCTCTCTCTCTCTCTATATATATATATATATATATATATATATATATATATATATATATATATATATATATATATATATATATATAAAAAAAGTGATATGCATATGTAATATTTTCATTTTATTTTCTTTAAAAGAATATGATTTTATAATTATTTAATAAAAAAATATTTTTAGTTTTTCTACTTTCATTCAAACATGATAAGATATATATTTTTATACCAATAAATTTAATTTTTAAAATTTTAAAAACACGTGAATTTAATATTTTAAATTTTAAAATAAATGATAATTTCTTTAAAATGAGAGATAAATTTTATATATTTTAAAATTTTTAAAATATAGAAACTGACTATTAATATATATATATAAAAGAGGTATAGAGGAGAGATGACACCTTACAATATTCAATAATTTTATATAAAAACTATTAATTTGAAAATTTCTTTTATATAAATTATATATACAAGTTTTTATTAAAATTGAATTACAATAAGATGGTTATTAAATTATTCTTATTCTAATCTATTTTAAAATTTATAAATTTCGTTAATTTTAATAATATAAATAAGATATTAAATAGTTTTAAATTAATATAAAAATTACTATATATGATTTACGTAAAGAAAACTAATATATATATATATATATATAAGACTAAAACATATTTTTCCGTCATTTAGTTTCCACGCAAAGAGAGTGAAAGCAAAAGGGTATGTGCAATGTAAAGATAGAATAAAATTAAAGCAGAGTAAGATAGTATGTGTGAGGAAGAGATCCAAACAGAAGTGGTAAAAAGCTTCATATTTTGCTCTTCTGTAACGCGCTGATTACGTATATCTGATGAGCTGTTGTTAATTTATGTAAGTATTGACATGTGGGGTTCAATATTCCAACCACACAGATTTCGTGTAACAATATACCTAACCCCAATTTCAAACGAAATTTCATGTACTAGCTAAATCTAGCTGTACCATAAAGTATCCAAAAAAAAAAGTCTAGCTGTACCATATATATATATTGTTCGTGGCATACGCTCCTAAAGAAATTTTAGGCTTCTGTGTGCTAAATAAGCTATAAATAACAAGAAGATCTTACTTTAGCGGGGCTACTATTGTGTATCGATCTGAATATGAAAGAACAACACATTATTTTCTCCTCCGGTTGCATAAATCTTTTACAGTGCCCTTTAAAACAAGTTACTTATTTACTTATAAGTTATAACATTTTTAGCTATTTTATGGTGGAAGGGATCGACGACTTGAGTTGGCATGTAGTATATTTTGAGATCATGCCCTAACTTATAATTCTGCAAGTACTTGAAGGATAGATTCCACCCAATGACTGGTGGTGTTGGTGGCTTGATTTGAGGATGAAAGAACAATTTAACAATGATGCCTATGTACTCTATATAATATAATACTATAGCTAGCTACTAATGAATATTTGCTTGATAAAATTAATTAGTCACACCAGTAGTAATAATAACTTTATCCCACTAAGTTAATTAGTCACAATATATGTTACAAAAGATAAAATCAAAACAACTTATGATGTAGTCCTTTTTATCTAAAATTATTAATATCTGAATATTATGCTAAATATTTAACTAATCTAATGTATTATTTTTTAAAAATTATTTAATAATGAAAGTTTTTCATTAGACACTCATGGTGGCTGGTTTTAGATATAGCTATTTAAGTATTGCTAAGTTGAGACACCACGAAGTAATAATAAGGATATCCACACATTTTTGTATTAATTTCATCATTTGTATATCATTCCATTTTAATAATAAAAACAAGAAACTTATCCTCTCCAAAATACCCTCTAACAAAATTTTGGAGAAGAAATCAATTTGGCTTGTCACCTTGGACTTAAATTAATAACTTCTTGACAGTTGATAATTCTAATAAAAGTATGATTGGGATCATAATAAGTAATTTAATTGTTTTAATTAAAGACTAACAATTTGCATCTACGTGGAATACTATGGTGATTTCAGAGAAGGTAATTGATTAAGAAAAAATGTGTCTACATCCATTCTCCCTCCCTCAAGGTATGGTACATAAATTAATAAAATATACATACACATATATAGCAATGAACAACATTATTTTTCTCTTGTATATATAATAATCAAAAGTGGGAAATCATGGGACCATTGAGTTCCGATTACTTTATTGACTCTCTCTTTGCATTTGTCAGACCAGGATTCATCTAATCCTTGCTCCCAACAGACAGCTAGCTATGATATTCTAATTCTTCCCTTTCCAAATTTCCCCTTTTTATTATCCCTCCCCTATAAATATGTGACTCCCTCTCTTCTTTCTCTTTAAAACAATCACACAAAATTAACCAAACCCTACTTCCAATTTCTCTCTATATACATGTGCCTCTTGTTCTAACTTGATAATTTACCATGGAAAACATGATGAGGCTCAGTAAGCACAAAACTCACACATGCATAGCCACTTCACACACACCTAATAATTCCCTAGCCATGAACAAAGACTCCCACATGGTGTCCAAGGCCAAGCCCAAGATTCGCATAATTCACATATTTGCACCCGAGATCATCAAGACCGATGCAGAAAACTTCAGGGAACTTGTGCAGAAGCTAACTGGGAAGCCAAGTGGAGAAAAGTGTTGCAAGAAGAAGAAGGCAAAAAGAGAGCAAGAGTATTGTTCAAGGAGCAGCAGCACTAGTACTGGGAGTGGCATGTCACAGGATCACACAGTGGTGACAATGAAAAATAATAATGGTGGGTGTTGTTGGGGGTTGGATGTGACAACGGACAAAGTCAAAGAAGAGGTTGGTGTTTGTTGCAGTGAAGAAAGCTCTGGTGGGTACTTGGGAGGCTTCTCTGATTTGGAAGGCTTTATTTCTGAGATTGGTGGATTTCCTTTGCTTCCTTTGGATGGTAATCACATGATGCAAGGGTTTGAAGAACCTCAACTTTTATAGAATATATATATACATATATATATATAGAGAGAGAGAGAGATCTTTCTTCAATTTGGTGGTTCATATATAGCTTTTTTGTGTTTGATATTATATATGAAATGATTTGGCTTTTCTTAATTATGATAAGAATCACTGACTTATATATATATATATATATCAGTTTCATCTCCATCTTCTTCTCCAAATTTTAATCTCTCCCATGCTTAAATATATTTATTTCACTTGAGAGAGGCCAGAAAAATCAAAGACATTGAAGCTGAATACATATCATTAACTATATGGCACATTTATTTGATTCACTTTTCTGGGGAAGAGGAATGCTAATAATAATGAGTGAAATTGCGATCGTTCAATTCTTTGTGTTCTATTAAGGATAGGAGCCAGAGCTTGCTCAGGCTGTGAATATTACCACCGGCACATATATGCCAGACTTTCCTCTAATTAATTGATTATGTTTATACATCTTTATATAAAGTAATATATGATTTATTTTATTATTAAAGAGTGTATTGTAAAGGGTAAATTGAATATTCAAAATATTTGAATTTATTATTTCTACTCGGAATATCTCCTCTAGTGAAAAGAAAACAAAATAGTGAGATTCAGTAGAATTTAAAGTTTACACAGGAAAAGTCTCTAATCTTCGTTGAACTTCTTTCCATTTAAAATTCAGAAAAGCAAACAAAGGATAAATTTTTTGATTACTTAGCAAGCAAAAGGACGAATGAGAAAAATTATTTATATTGCTTTTCTTGCTAGAATTTAATGATATTTCAGGTCCAAATGCACGGTTTTCTATGTATCATTATCTTCTAGTATTCATATATAGGGGGGAAATATTTTCACTTATAAAACATTACAATATTGTTACACTCTACCTGTTCGAACGGAAAAGAAATAGGAAAAAGTTAAATGTAGATCCTAATTTTGGAATGTTTGAGGTGAAAGAATGAGAGAGTTAAAGAAAAAATAAATAAAAGAATAAGAGAAAAAATGATAAATATAATAAATAATGTGATAAAAATATAAAAAAAATTAAGTAAAAGTGAAATAGGAGACAAACTGAGTATACGAGGCAAATATAATAATCCAAAATAATAATAGAGTGCATGTTGTAATGTATTTTATGGTAGGTTTTTCTTGTTTTATTATCTAAAAAATAATAAGAATGATGTGAATTTTTTTATGTAGAAATGTCATTTCTAAATTAAAAAAACTAGACATGTAGTTCTGGTGAGCTAGCTATTCAATCGTACGCATCCATATCCAAATCGTATACCCAAGTTGGAATACTCTATTAGAATTTTGAAACACCAACTAGGGTTTTAAAACTTTAAAGGAGTGCATATGGCTGAATTACATCACATCGACCATTTTTAAATGACTTTGTTTTAAAAGCCTCCTTATAAGTTAATATAAGACATTGGGAGGTCATTGAATTTGATTTTTCTAAGATAAGAAAGTATCTAAAAAAAATTAAAGATATATCTTCTTTTAATTTAAAGTGAGTTAAATTAATGAAGTATTTTAATTTTAAAAAAGAAAAAATATATTATAAACTAATCGTGTGAAATAATTTTATACAAATATCGACTCACAAATCATCATATGAATTATTATCTTTTATAATAATTAACTTAAAATTGTACAAATAATTATTTATTATATAAAATTAATTTATACTATTAATACATGATCATAAAAAAAAATAAATGCATTACTTTGTTATTTTATATATTATCTCACCATAGAAAAGTTAAAAATCTTCAGATATTACATTGTACCAGAACGAAATTAAAGGGATGGTTTTAGATTGATATCCTGTCGTTATCCAGCTCCTAGGATCAAATTTCATTAATAATTTGATATAACTGAGGGAAAATGAAGGGTATTTTCGTTGCTTTCCAATTAATAAATGAAGCCAATTTTTACCATGAATCTTCAAGATCTATATATTGACTTAATGGCTGCAAATATGTGTGCTTGTAATTAACCCCATTTTATTTATAAGGAGATTCTTCCATTTAACTAGCCACAGTTTTATTTGTCTTAAAATGACATTATTTTTAAATTTAAATATAGAAACATAAAAAGTATAAACATTTTTTTTATCTTATTATTGTAAAAAGTATAAAAATTTGGGTGGACAAATACTCAATGAACCAAAATTTATATTGGCTTGAATACTTGCAACACACTTTTAACACTCAAATAAGTATATATTTGAGGAAAAGTATTGATTTGAGAGTAAATGTGGACATCATACTGCTATGCCCTCTTATATAAATATTATGTTATGATATAGAGAATTGTATCTCTCCTAAATAAGGGAGTTGGGAAGGTCATATTTCTCAATAAATAAAGAAAGTCGTGTCTCTTAGTTAGATATGGAAAGTGAGAAAGTAAGAAAGTATTATTTTGACAAATAAAATCGTGATCAATATCTTTTAAGAATCTTAAGGTAAAAGTAAATTGGTTAACTAAGTCAAGATCTTTGTGCAAATGGAGCAGAATGTAATCTAGAGTAACAATTTAGAACAAGTGGGCATATCCACCGCTAGACATTCTAGGTAATAAATTTTATTTAAATATAATTTTATTTAGTTCTTATAAGTGTTGTCACGATTTAATAATAATTTGATATCACGTGAAAATAATGTTTGTACGAGAAGTTGAAAAAAAAATCTAAATCACAATTATACATAAATAGTAAGAATTAACCCACTAAATTATGTGATTTTTTAAGCAGTTATATAATCATTAAATATAATTTTTAATATTAATCATTTATAATTTTACATTCCAGGTTTTTTTCCCTCTTTGTTATAAACACTTTATATGCCCTAATCACTACTAGAAAATTTAAAATTTACTACAAAATAATTTTGTGGCTAATTTTAAAAATAATAGTTATTTTGTAGCTAATTTCTAGTAAAAATAATTAGCTACAAAATTACTACAATATTAAATGGTAGCATGAAATAAGTAGCAAATTAGCTAGGAAAATAATCTTAGTTAATTTGTAGTAAATTTTTTAAAATTTGTAGTTATTTCTTAGCTAATTTGTAGTAATAAAAAGTATAAATGAATATAATTTCAATTTAGCTAAAAAAAATAATTTTTTAATTAATTAATAGTTAATTAGTTAGGATTTAACTACTAATTTAAATGGTAGCTAAAATTAATAACAAAATCAAAAAATTCTTATGAAGGTAACGTATATTTACCGATATTACATTTGTAACTATTCTGAAGTAACAACTAACATGTGACGGGACGTGATACGTATTAAATGATCACTTAAATAATAAGTAACTAACAACATAAACGTTTTAAAAAAATTACAAATATTAAAATTAACAATTTTTTAAAAGAATTAAAACCATGTCAAACTATATTTATTGGAACTTTAATTATATTATATTTTATCCTTTAAAATTAAGATTAATCCAAAATTCCTCAAGCTTAAACGACCGGACTAATGTTATAAAAACATATTATAATATCAAATATGTATGAAATTAACGTTAGTGAAGTTCTGCCAGTAGTTATATGATATTAGCCTCTTATTTTTCATAATAACTTGTATCTTTCCCCAGCTTTAATTTGAAGATTAATTGGTATGTTATATAAATTGAAAGATATTTCTAATATATAAATCGGATCAGAAAGTGATCCCAGTGAGACATCAGATTCAGGCTCAATCTCATTTACGCCAATTGATTGAACTGAATAATTCCATAAGAATAACTTAAATTAAAATATATAAAATATTGTATTTTAAAAGTATATTATAAAAATATCATATTTTAAAAAATGTTATGCGTCTTGTTTATAGTTCTCTAACCGTCAATTTGATTATAAAACTGAACCATAACTAGTTAATTGAGTATCCTATTCATGATTAGAACACTTAATCAAATTTTTGACAATATCGGAGGCAAGATGGTGTCTTCTATTGTTAAAAAGGAAGAAACGCTAACAATAATAGGTTGACCTCTAAACCAGCTTCTTAGCTTGAAGTCAATAGGTTTGGTAATATCTTAAATTCTTTATTGTCAATTGCATTATTAATTTACGGGGTCTCTTGTACTATTCAGATTGAGTTCGAATGTGTTACATAATTGAAACTAATGGCAGACAACATATGGGATTTTTCTTTTAAAAGTCGTTGTTTTCATATAATCAACTCTTTATTTAGTTCTCCAAATACTTTCGGAACATCAATTGCGTTACAAAATTATTAGCTAGTGATATCAAATTAGTGCACAAATAATAATTTTGTATCATCCAATAAAATCAATTTAATTTTGAGTAAAGTCTCAATTTCATCTTTAAAGTATCATTATTTTCTACTTCCTTCCTAAGATATAGAAAAATAATAAATAAATCTTGAAGTTTTCTTACCTATGATGTAACACCCTCAAAAACTACTATCAGAAATAATTAGACTCTTAGAAAGTAAAATACAATTTTGAAGTTTAGAGTGATTATATGTCTTTAAACTAGTTTAAAATAAGTTAAATAATATACAATAAATATAGTTTGTATCTCCTTAAATTGTTAATATGGTTGATATAATTTTATATTTTGATAAGAACATAATATTATATATATAAAGCCTAGATAAAATATTTATTATATTAAAATTTGTAGTTTATTGTTATTTATTCATATAAACGCAACTGATGATTTACTATTTAAATAATTCTAATTTAGATTATGTAAATATGACATAATATTTATGTGTCCACATAATAAATATGTTAAAAATACAAAAACTTATGTTATTGTAGGTACAAATATAGATTGTATGTACGTGTGTGTGTGTATATATATATATAAAGTTACTCTAGGGATTTACTTCTCATCTTCATTATTCATTTTTTTTTACAATCAGATATGTTACTTGTTAGAACCATCAAATTGTAAGAAAATGAAAGGTGAGGATGAAAAATAAGTATCTTAGAATGGATTTACTTCTCATCTTCATTATTCTTTTTTTTTACAATCATATATGTTACTTGTTAGAACCATCAAATTGTAAGAAAATGAAAGGTGGGGATGAAAAATAAGTATCTTAGAATTACTCTTAGAGTAACTTGATTCATCCTCATATATATATTTAAGTGGGTAGATATAATTTAATATAATAAAAGATGTTTTTAAAAGAAAAATTAATTTAAATAATATATGACTAATTTAAAAGAATAAGGTAAAAAAAAAAAAAAAAAGTTACCCTCGTACTAGGAAGACAACCCCTTAGCATTAGTTTGAGGTGAGTGGAGAAATCTTTTTCTAAACTTTCATGGTATGAATTTTAGGATTTAATTTTTCTAAGGTTCTTTATAAGAAAAGTCTAAAAATTGTGTAACCTAGATCTTGTGTTTGATTTATTGGTTTCTTGGAGAATACAATTTCTTTTGGGGATTTTGATAAGAAATTTGGAAAATATAGAAAAACCTAATTGTTTGTTGAAAATTAATTGAATGTTGTTTATCTTAGTGGGAATTTATCCTAGCATAGTTTAAGAACTCAATTGTCAATGATTGGAGGCGGCAAAGTTATTATTGTTGGAGTTAGTTCCTTCCCTTTTTAAGAAAGAATGATGGTAGACATTATATTATGGGAATAGAATGAGAAATATCACCATCCGAGATGAAATATATAATTTATTAAACATATCTACATTTAGGATGGGATATGAGATACCTCCATCTGGGATGGGAAAGGCAATGAGACACCATTGCATAGGCACGAGCTCCTAAACCTTAGTGAATATGGGATTCACAATGAGTTTGGGATTCACACTAGTTCTGGGAACTAAAAGAATAAGTGAATTTAGAATTCGCACCAATTCTAAGAATGAAGGGTGTTATCTAAGATGGAGAAGACATGTATCACTATATAGGATGAGATACCTTACTCTATCACATATCTGCATTTGGGACGAGTTATGTGATACCTCCATCCTGGATGGAGAAGGTGAATTTGGGATTCACATTGGTTACAAAAATCAAGAAGTCGAGTTAAGTGATTTTAATTAAATATTTTGGGTTAAGATTGTTTGGTTATAAAATCTTTTATTTTTAATATACATGTGAGAGAATGTTTATACTTGATTTGTAGATGATTCCTCCATAAGTTTAATTTACAAGTATAATGAATGAGTTTTCTGGTTGTCACACCTGCCAAGAACAAACACTATTTGTAAATTCTTTTTTAACTTGTTTCTATTTACTAGAATTATATCTCATGAATAGTGTTGTTTTCAAAATACGATCACGACAATTGTTGAGATTGAAAAGACTTGGAAAACTTAGTATTTTTTTTTTTTTTACACGAGTTAATGTTTAGTTGAATGAAGGTCATTTGTGATTGAATAAGTTTATGTATTTATTGTTCAAATTTGTTAATATATGCTTAGTATTGTTGGATACCTTTACATGACTTTTATAAGAAATGATTAAGTTTGAGTATAATAATTTATTTTATGGGAGATATTTATTATTAATGGTCATTTTATTACTATTGAAGTAGTGTTTCATACCTTTCTAACTTTTGAAAATTAAATTTTGACAATAATAATAAAGCGTGTTATATCCGGCAATTTAACCTTTGTCATTAACAGAATCATTATAAGAGAATCATTATAAGACAGTTAAAGGATCAAATATGCACATAAATTTTTACTTAAATAATTCTATGTCTATTAGTGTTATAGAAATAGTCTTTTATCTATTAAAATACTCTAATTTAGTCTTCAGAATAATTAATCTTAAATTTAAAATATTTTTACTCTTAAAATTACATCAATTTCATAATGTCATAAAAGTTAATCAAATATATTAAACTATATAGTATAACTAGGCATTTACTAGAGGCTTCACATCCATCAATTTAATATTAAAAATATTTCAAATTCGAGACTTATTATTATAATAATTAAATTGAACTATTTTAAATTTTAATAAATAAAAGATTATTTGTAAAATATATAGGAAATAAAATTCATTCAAATAGAAATTAATATATCAATATGACACTTAGGAGGAACTAAATTTATAAATGTGAGAAAACTTTAATTATATTTTTATATTTTAATAATGAAGTAAGAGAGAATGATACTTTAGGGACGGAATTGATTATTTATTTATTTAATTTAAGTAAAAAAGTAACTATAGAACTTTTTTTATGTAACAAATTAAGTAAAAAATACTGTTCTTTGATGACTAAGCTAATTAATAAGTAATAACCTTTATTACATTAATGTTCCCAAAACTTTTCAATAACCAGAACGGAGTTTTGCTATTTTCCATAAGAACAAAACAACACGACCAATCCTGGTTGTACATATGTCCTCGTTTGGCCCATGATACCCATGCAGGAACAGAATGTTAAATTCCCTAGCACGGTTTAAGGAGTGTTTTGAAAACATTTGTTAAGGATTAAAAAAATATAAATATAAATTTTCACGTAATTTTAACATACTAAATATTTTATTTACATTAAACATTTTCTAATCTCTTAATTGGTACCGTTTTCACATGAGCTAGCTATTATCGTATTTTTAAATATTGTCTTCAGTTGAGAATTCTTTGAGAGTTGGTTGAGACTGGACTTGACCTTAGAGCAACTTGTGGCTCTAGGTAAAAATGAGACAGATCATTATGACCACGTAACAGTTTATTTAATTTTTGTCAAACCATGTGTTATTATTATTATTTGTTGTCAAAAATGTTCACATTGCACAAAAATATGAATGTGGAGGGGCCCTCCCATTAAACTATGAAGTAGTGGAGCAACTTGTCACCGAGTGTGTAGAAGTTAAATTTAGCCCACAATTCCGTCAAACAGCATAACACCTACGCTGTAGCATCTTTCACATTGCCAAAACACAAACATCTCGTACTTAACTTGTACCTCGTTTCAAGCACGGTTTCAAGCGTTGAATATCAGTATTTTTTTTTAAGAAGAGATTCGAATTTTGATTCAACCCGCGTGGATGGATGTTATTCACAATATTTATTCATAGTATAGGTAAAATATACAAAATCAAAACAAAATTATAATTTTTAATAAATTTTATCTAATAATAAATAATATGTTTAAAATTTTATAAATAAAAGAATATTTGTTCTTAAACTCAGGTTTTAGAAATATAACCGCATTACAACTTGATAAGAACTTTGTTGTTCTTAGTGGTGCCTGTTGAATCCAAATTGGGTGAGTGAAATCCTAAAAGGAAAAGAAAAAAAAAAAGAAAATCTTAAGAATAGTACGCATATGATTATTATGTTGGTCAGTAGTACCGTGTCTGCATGAATTTTTCTAGTGCCTTTGGATTAAACTTTTCTACTCAACGTAACGTGCCCCTTGCTCTAAAGAGGGGTAGAGGGAAGTGACGGTCTACTTTGGAAGTTTGTGTAATAGATTTTAAATTAGTATATTTTTTTTTAATCCCTCTTTAGAAAAGTCCATTTCTTTTTACCAAAACAAAGTAATAATAGTCTTTGCTTTCACACGTTTTCATACACGAGTACATGACTTATCCGTAACATGTTCAGATGTAATGGTCCAAACTATTTTTGGAACACAAGAGCCGTGGACCTAGGTCCATTTCTGCCACTTCACTTGAATATACAAGTCCAACTCTTCTTCATATCCATGAAAAAGTCATAGGACTAATAGTATTTTTAGTTCTTGAAAAATTACTCAATTTTTATTTTAGTTCTTGATTTTTAAACTTAATAGTTTTCATTTCTGTATGTTTTTAAATATTCAAATTTTAGTCACTAAAGCTAATACTTTTCTTCACTATATAATCAAATTGAGTATTTAAAAAATATAAGAACTAAAATTTATGTCTTAAAAACCAGAGACTAAAATTAAAATTTAATAATTTTTTAAAAGCTAAAAACACCGTTAGGTAAAAAAAAATACATAGCAATGCACCAACTTCGTTTTTGTTTTGGTTCATCTTGGATTTAGATTCCATTCATTGCATATCCAAATGAGCATTTCATAATTAAGTAAATCACCATTTTGGTCCTAAAAGAATATAACGTTAAAATTAAGAAAATTTTAAATAAGTTTCTAAATATTTTAATTGTTTCATCTAAATACATAAATTTAACTATATTATCATTTTAGTCCATAAATATATTATAATTATTACTTAAGTCACATTTTTTAAATTTTTAACTAATGTAATTGATAGACATTTGCAAAACTTGTTTAAAATTTTCATAATTTTAGAATATAATGTAACAAAATTATATACTTTCAAAGACTAAAATGACAATTTCCTCTTTCATAATTCATTCTGATATCATAGGTAATGTAGCATGTGAAGAGAAGGTTACAAAAAAGAGCAAACCACAATTTTAGTCCTTAGTGTATAATACCATTAAATTAATCTTTAAAACTAAGAAAAATTCAAATAAGTCTCTAAAAGTACAGTTTATCAATCACATTAATTCAAAATTGAAAAAAAAATACTCAAATAATTATATTAACATGTGTTTAGAAAAAAAATGACATTGCATGATTAAATATTTTTATAGTTTCAAGGACAAATGTGATCGCACATCACACTTTCACGAAGCAAAATGATAGTTTACTCCAAAAAAAAATGTTAGTAAAAAGTTGTATGATTTATTATTTCTAGAACCATTGCCACTGACCCAATTGGATGTGTCAACCAGAAAAATAAATAAATAAAGGCCAGTGAATTTGTGTAGAATATTTGTAAGCATGAGAGACGGATATTTTGTTTTTTATTTCACTATTGGTGGTTGTATGAGTAGCAATATTCAATTTCTACATGAAAGAACCTTTTTGTTGTGAAACCATGAATGAAATACAAGGTTTTGTATTGTAAGAATTTGTGTCAGCTTCAAGCCATATTTACATTTCTACCCTCAAGAAAAACCAAAAGGAGTTTTAAGTGAGAAAGAAATAGAAGCTGTGCACGGCTGAGAGGAACAGAAATTTGACACGTCACCATGAGTAAGGAGGGACAAAATTTCACTTCCCATGTATCATGTACTTATATTGAATTCCTAGCTTACATACTCTGGACTTGAATCTCCCAATGAAGTTGGTGCTGCATCCAACCTCGTTAAAACTTCAGGAATCCCAGCTGTGTTCCTTATTATCTGCATCAAAACCATCATAATATTCAGATATAACCTTGATTTTATTTAATTATTTTTAGCTAAAAATGCCATTGTATACATTGCATCACATTAGTTCTGTCAGTATTATCATCTACAAGGGCACACGTGCATCAAATTTATCTAAAATTGATTCCTGAGAATTAGAGTATGTTAACTTACAAGTATCTCTTCATCGAGATAAGAAATCATGAAGAGTCTCTGAAAGCTTCCACCTTCATACACGAGAAAATTTAGTGGTTTTCACATCAAATTTTGAACAAAAGAGCAAATTACATAATTTCTTGCACATCTTTCTTTCTGCATATGTATATTGTGACAGTAAAATCAATAGATCATTAGATAATGTCATAGTGATCATCTACCAACATAAGACATTTCACAGTTGTGCTCAGATATCTATTCATTTCAAGTCAAGCCAGGCCACAAGTACCTTCTTTTTAATTTTGGAAACAAGCAGCAGCGTGTATCTTTTAACTATTGAGAAAACAGGTAAAAAAAATTTAATTACAAGGCACTATCATTATTGGAAATTGCCAACCAATAGCTGCAGAAAAATGGATTGTAATGGTGGCTTAACCCAATTTTTAATATCTGAAATGATTGAACATACATGAAGTTCAGGTTTCATAGAGATAAAGGCATTTCCCAACCTATTGCATCTACAGATTTCAGGTTTTCAGTATATTATATTATATTGGCAGTGCAAAGTGAAATGAAACCAAAATTCAAAAAGATTGTGCACATCTAGAACACTTCAGTCAGAAGACTTGTTGAGAGGTGAATATAGAAAAGGTTTAATATATCAGTAAGTCACCAAGTCCTTTAATTTGGGAAAATTTTAATTAGGTCCCTAAACTAAAAGAAATTATAATTGGATCCTTGATTTTCTATAATTTTTGTAATTGAATTCCTGGAGGTAGTTTATGGCGGCTTGAAGCTGCCAGAAAAAATAACAATTTGTAGCAATTTTACTAATTCTAGAAACCCAATTACAAAAATTGTAAAAAATCAAAGACTCAATTACAATTTTTTGTTAGTTTAGAGACCTAATTAAAAATTCTCAAATAGTTCAAAGACTTACTAACGTATATAGTATAAAGCTATAGAAAACCAGCAGTAGCTTACTTAGAGGAACTTTCAGCCCACTGGCAACAGGATCCCGTATGGCGGCAGGAAGTTGTTGTAAAGCATTAGCTGCCTGCCCAAGTGCACCTTTAAGTTGTTCCGGTACATTCTCTTCAATAATTGTTGGTGACACAAGAACCCCTTCAACATACTCCTCTTTCATTCTAAGTGGCCCCTCCACTGATAATTTGGTTGAAAGAATGACTTTGCTTTCTATCTAAACTCGATCAGAAAGTTAATTGTTAATTAAAATAAGGGAATGATAATGACACAAACACAATAGCAAAGAAGACAATTTTAAACATGGCGTAAAAATGTTGTGTAGGCATTATCATAGCTTTTAAGAAAAATACCTACTAAAAATAAATTAAACTTTGTATAGATGGATTCTCAAACTGAACACAAGATGACACTCTTTCAAGTGTGTCCAAAAGAAAAAGGACAAAATAATTTTAGTTTCTGGACTAAAAGTGGAGTATGGTAAACAGAAAGAGGACAGTTCTATTCAATACATAACATAAAGAAAGCAGTTTACTCTTCTATTGGTGCATCCATTATTATGTAAAATCAAGGTAATTTTCCATCGTTTTGTCTAAAAATATCCAGGAAAAAGTACTAACTCGTAAATACTTTTCATTGTTTAATTGTTTAAATTGATAAAAGTTGAGGTTATAAGTGTAATTCTTTTTATAAAGAAAATCTAGTAAGAATGTGTAGCTATAAGTGTAACCAAGATAGTTTCTCCCAATTCCTCCTTTTTCTTGCTCTTTACTATTTTCCAACTTCCCATAAACAAACAAATTTAGTGCATGTCCCACTCTGTAGTATGGAGACAGGAGTTATCTGTATCAAATCCACTAGCGTGACCATCATTTTTTCCCAATCAATTGCTGCCAGGCTCGCATCAGTTATGTTATGGATCTCTTGGCAATAACATCACAATGTTGTGATTAAGAGATATGCAAATGATCTTCAACCATACGATTGTCACTTAAATGATGCGAATTCATATGGATTTGTAGAGAGACATCACTCTGGCTTTCAAGGAGGTTTAATGTTTCCTTCACCATTTTACAAACATTAATTTCACAAAGTATCTGTTTTAGGAATCAATCACTAAATTCACCAATACAAAACCTCATTGTAGTATTCCAGTCACATAAAGTACTATTATTATGTTCCTTTTGCTAAAACATAGTGTTTCCTCCCATGGCATTCATTGCCTAGTCTCACTGCCCCTAAAACCTTCTCCAAGTCTAACTTTACCAAGTCACTACCACGGCAGTTTTTTCTTCTTTACCTTTTCTTGACTGTAGCATCAAGACCAAGTTAGTAGAAGTAAAATATGCAACCGAAGGTCAGGTCAGCTCCTTAGGCAGTATGATAGTCATTGCCTCAATGTTATTCAAAATAAAAGTATGTATCTGAAAAAAGGTCAGTATGTAATGTATATGATCTTTCAAAAGACAACATAGCTGTCCATAGCAACACTATAGCACTGTGGCAAAGTGCCGCAGATGCTGGCTGCAAACTCATACCGTAGTGTTTTTGCATCATGCAGATAGCAGCTAAAATGGCAACGGAGTAGCAATCTTATAACAGGATAATGCAACTATTCCCTGTTCACGACTCAGCCCTTTTTATTTCCCAGCCAAACCTTGACAGATCACACATTTTCCAGCCAAACTCACCTCATTGTTGCCCAATCCACTCCTTTCTGGCCACGCCCAAACATTTTCTAGCCAAACTCACCTATTAGAGATACATAGCTTAATGTTGTATTCTGTTATTAGATTGGTTAGTTAGACAGTTACTCTGTAACTAACTTTTTATTGTAACTTACTACTATCTCAACAGTCAAGCTAGGTATAAATAAGTGTACTCTCAGTTTCTACATCAATGAATCAGTTTATCTATTTCTATACTTTTCTCTTATCTGGTTGAAGTTGTCCGCACCTTACTCCTAAGTACAAATGTTCCTACTAATCATTGGGGCGAAGCCGTTCTTACTACCTGTTTTTTAATAAATCGAATACCATCTGCCTCTCTTGAGAATCAAATTCCACATTCAATTTTATTTCCTAAAGATAAAATGTAACATGTGCCTCCTAGAGTCTTTGGTTGTGTATGTTTTGTTCATAATGTCTCTCCAGGTCGTGATAAACTTTCTGCAAGAGCAATCAAATGTGTGTTTCTTGGATATTCTCGTCTTCAAAAAAGGTACAAATGTTACTCTCCATCCACAAAAAAGACACTATATGTCAGTTGATGTTATATTCTTTGAGGGAACTATGTTCTTCTCCACCAAAGATGATTTTGACTCTATCCAACAGGCACTACCAATTTCATATCTTAGTTCAACAAAGTCGTCATCCTTTGAAACACATAATCAAGACATACTCCAACCTTCCTCTTTTGTTCATTCTCAAGCTGAATTGTCTCCACCTTCCATGTCTACATGTCAAAGCAGGACACAAGAGATGGGTACCCCAGTATGTGAAGATCCACTTGATTCATGTCCTCTATCCTCAACTGCCAAACACCAGATCCTCCTTCATCCTCACCTTCCCATGATTCTAACATTGGTTGGCCCATTGCTCTCCGGAAAGCTATTCGCTCCACTCATACTCCTCATCCTATTTACCTTAGTTATCATCGTTTATCTCCGTCGTATTTTTCTTTTGTTTCCTCTGTCTCGTTCATTACTATTTCTAAATCTGTTTGTGAAACACTTGATCATCCAGGATGGCGACAAGTCATGGTAGTTGAAATGCAGGCATTGGAACAAAGTGGTACTTGGGAATTAGTTTCTCTTCCCTCAGGCAAGAAGGCGGTTGGTTGTAGGTGGGTATTTGCTATTAAAGTTGGACCTAACGGCACAGTTGATCTCCTCAAAGCCCGGTTGGTGGCCAAAGGATATACTCAAGTATATGGTTTTGATTATGGAGATACTTTTTCTCCTGTGGCAAAAATCACTACTATCCGCGTTTTACTTGCAATGGCTGCTATTCGTCACTGGCCTCTTCATAAATTAGACATCAAAAATGTTTTTCTACATGGTGAATTGGATGAAGAAATTTACATGGAGCAACCTCCTAGTTTTGTTGCTCAGGGGGAGTTTGTTTTAGTATGCAAGCTTCGTAGATCCTTGTTTGGACTTAAACAGTCCCCAAGAGCTTGGTTTGAAAAGTTTAGCCAAGTTGTTCAAAACTTCGGGATGACAAAAAGTGAAGCAGATCACCCTGTATTTTATTGTCATTCCTCTTCCGGTAAATGTGTATCTGGTTGTGTATGTGGATGATATTGTCATCACAGGAAATGATGATGTCAAAATTTCCCAATTAAAGCAGTACTTATTCAGCCACTTTCAGACCAAAGATCTTGGCCACCTGATGTACTTTCTTGGCATAGAGGTGGCTCAATCCAAGGAAGGCATTGTTTTCTCTCAGAGAAAATATGCTCTTGATATCTTACAAGAGACTAGTATGAGTAATTGCAGGTCAGTTGACAGTCCCATGGATCCAAATATGAAGCTAATGGTAAAACAGGGTGATTCTTATTCTAATCCAGAGAGGTAAAGAAGATTAGTGGATAAACTCATTTACCTCGCTATCACTGGACTTGATATCTCCTCTGCAGTGGGAGATGTAAGTCAATTTATGCTGGCACCTTGTATTGATCACTGGGCAGTAGTCCTCTGTATCCTAAGATATACACCTGGACAGGGTTTACTATATGAGGATAAGGGAGACACCCATATCTCAGGTTATTGTGATGCTAATTGGGCAGGATCTCCCATTGACAGAAGATCTACTATAGGTTTTTGCATATCTATTGGGGGAAATGTGGTCTCTTGGAAAAGTAAGAAGCAAAATAATGTTGCTCGTTCCAGTGCTGAAGCAAAATATCAAGCTATGACTTCAACCACTTGTGAATTGATATGAGTAAAACAACTTATTCAAGAATTAAAATTTGCTAATGTCCAACCAATGAAATTGTATTGTGGCAATCAAGCGGCTCTCCACATTGCTTCTAACCCCGTATTTCAATCATGAGAGAACCAAACATATTGAGATTGACTGTCACTTTGTACGGGAGAAGTTGTTGGCCAAAGAAATCAGTACAAAATTTGTCAAGTCAAATAATCAACTTGCTGACATTTTCACTAAATCTTTAAGGGGACTGCAGATACAAGCTATATGTTCCAAGCTTTGAACATATAATCTATATGCTCTAGCTTGAGGGAGAGTGTTGGATATATTTTCTGTTTACTGTTTTCCCCTATTTCCCTATGGCTGTTTTTCTTATTGCTTTCTGCAGTAGTCTTTCTTCTCTTTGTATCCTTACTTTCCTTGTAAGCATAACCTTGCTGTGTATATGATGATGTAAGTTGCTGGGTTGTGTAAGTAAGGACCCATTATAAATAAAACTCAAAGTGTGTATCATTGATACCACTCAGTTCACTATATCTTGTCGGTTTAACTGTATTGTTAACAGATTTGCGTGTCCACACACTCACCATCAAAATGGTTCAATTGAACGCAAGCACCATCATGTTGTTGAAACTGGCCTTACAATCCTTGCACAAGCTGGTCTGCCCCTCAAGTTCTGGGATCATGCGTTTTCAACAGCAACTTACTTGATCAATCACATGCCTACTGCAATTTTACAAATGAAATCTCCCTACTTCTACCTCTTCAACCAAGTGCCTCATTACTTGTTTCTTAAGGCATTTGGGTCTACTTGTTACTCTCACATTCGTCCTTACAATCAATACAATTCTAAAGAATGTGTTTTCCTTAGCTACTCTAGCTCTCACAAAGGATATAAATGTCTTGCACCTGATAGAAGAATCTTTGTTTCCAAAGATGTTTTGTTTAATGAACACCGATTTCCCTACTATGAATTGTTTCAGGCTTTCAGCAACCTTCATCCTTTTCAACACCTACTGTCACTCAGGTTCTTCCTCTACCAGTAATTTCCTCCTTATACCATCACCATTGGCCATAGAAAACTCACCTTCCACATCAAATTTTGTTCCTCTCACTCTTGGTCAAGATGCGTGCCACAACACTACATCAACCACTGATCCATCAACATCAAGCGTTGCACCTCCCACTATTGTTCAAAATACATACCACAACACTACATCAACCTCTCTTCCCTTTGTTCATCTTGACAACATCCATCCTATGCAAACAAGAGGAAAGTTTGGTATTGTTCAACCTTGATTGCAGCCCGCTCTTCTCTTAACTAAAATTGAGCCCATTGGTCACAAACAAGCTTTAGCTAAACCCAAATGGGTTGTAGCTATGACTGAGGAATATCAAGTTCTTCTACGCAATGACACTTGGTCCCTTGTTCAACTTCCTTCCCATAAGCAAGTCATTGGCTGCAAATGGGTTTTTCGAATCAAACAAAATCCTGATGGTTCTGTTCAAAAGAACAAAGCCAGGCTCGTTGCTAAAGATTTCCATCAACAGCCAAGTTTTTTGATTTTCAAGAGACCTTTTCACCTATTGTCAAACTTGTCATTGTTCGTACCATTCTCTTTCTTGCTGTCTCTCAGCACTAGCACATCAAACAAACTGATGTGAACAATGGCATTCTTGCTAAAGAAGTATATATGCAACAACCTCCTAGCTTTGAAGCAAAGGACAAGTCTCTTGTTTGCAAGCTGCATTTATGAACTTAAACAGGCCCCTCGAGCATGGTTCAAAAGGTTAACTTCTGCACTCCTTCATCTTGGCTTTGTTTCCAACAAATGCGATCCTTCTTTGTTGACTTCTTCTCGAGGCAATCATCGTGTTATCATGCTTGTCTATGTTGATCGTATAATTGTTAACAGAGATCACCTATCCCTTAGTTAACATTGTATCTCAAAGTTAAATACTCAGTTTGCCTTAAAAGAACTTAGAAATCTTGAATACTTCTTAGGCATTAAAGTTCAACATCTACAAAATGGGTCATTATTCTTGTCTCAAACAAAATACGTCTGACACCTATTATCTAAAGCTATAATGGAAGATGCCAAAGGCTTGCCTACACCTATGGTCACTAACACCAAACTGAGCAAACACGGAACTGATCTCTTTGCTAAGCCGTCCTTTTATCGTTCCATTGTTGGAGCACTACAATACACCACTATTACTCTACCCGAAATTAGCTATGCAATCAATAAAGCATGTCAATTTTTGTCTCAGCCTCTTGAAACTCATTGGAAAGCTGTAACAAGTATTCTTTGATATCTCAATAGATCCCTACACTATGAGATGACCCTTTAGCCATGTCCCCTGCATCAGGCTTTACCCATTACTGCCTTTTCTGATGTTGACTGGGGGTCAGACCCTTATGACCGCAAGTCTACCTCAGGCTCGTGTATATATCTCAGACCCAACCTTGTTTCGTGGTGGTCAAAGAAGCAAACGCTTGTGACACAATCCAGCACTGAAGCTGAATACAGAAGTCTTGCTAATACTACATCTAAGGTCCTATGGATTCAATCTCTTCTCGCAGAACTTAAGGTCCCTTTTCAAGTTCCTGTGATGTACTGTGACAATCTCAGCCTTGTTTCTCTCTCACACAACCTTGTCCTTAATGCCAAAACGAAGCATATGAAACTTGACATTTTCTTTCTTGGAGAAAAAGTTCTACAAAAACACATTATAGTAAAACACATTCCTGCTCTTGACCAAACAGCAGACATCCTCACCAAGCCACTCTCTTCTCTTCATTTTCAAATGCTAAGAGACAAAGTTAGGATTTTTTACAGATTTAATCTAACTCACTCACCCTCAACTTAAAGGGGGAATATTAGAGATACATAGCTTATTGTTATATTTTGTTATTAGATTAGTTAGTTAGACAGTTACTCTGTAACTAACTTTCTTGTAACTTACTGCTATCTCGACAGTCAAGCAAGGTATAAATAAGTGTACTATCAATTTCTACATTAATGAATCAATTTATCTGTTTCTATACTTTTCTCTTAGTTTCTCTCAATTTCTATTACCTCCAACTCCTTTTTTCCGGTTCAAAAAATGGAGTAGAGATAACTAGGCCTTTCATAATTGTGACAACTCAACTATAACATATAGAAGATATCTTTGGTTTTTTTATTAGGTGTAGTGTGTTCTTCACAGTTCATCACATTCCACTAATTTTTCTATTACAGCCTTCTTTTTTTAATAAATTCCATCATCTTCCAGTTTTTTCCATTTAACTTCATTCCTATGTTCTCATTTCTATCATTGTTAAATTATAGGTTAAATTATTGGTAAATGAGTGTGATAAAAACCTTGGGAGAACCACAGCACAAAAGCTAGCTATTGTAGTGGGAGAGCACAAAGCCTTGTAAACCCCACACTAGAATCTCATTCTTCCATCGTGGGACTCAAGTTCCATACCTTGCACTTGGATCCTAACACCCCACCACGCTCTATAGCCCCGGCACCCATGCAAGCTGGCTGTGCACTAGCCCTATAACTAGTCCTAGGTGAACACTGCAATGTCAATGTTACCACCCACACCGCTCGTTTGCAAATAAGAGACATGGTAGAAGGCTTTGATACCAATTGATAAGAAGTTTGGGAGAACTACACTACAAAAGCTAGTTATTGTAGTGAGAGAGCCCAAAGCCTTATAAACCCTACACTAGAATCTTATTCTTTCAATGTGGAGCTCAAATCTCATACCTTGCAATTGGATCCTAACAAAGTGTTACCATGTTAGACAATGACTTCTTTTATTATTAATAGTTAATATATCTTTAATTTTGGATAATATTTTTATTTTTTAAGCATTCGAATGTGTATAGTATAAATAATAATATATATCTTGTATCTATAATTTTTAGTACTATCCAGCTATAGCAATTTAGGGTTGGCTTCCCTGCACCACTTTATGGTATTGATAGCAATGTTATATAATAACTGGATACTTCTCATCCACAAGCATCAAGACGTGAAAATGCATTATTGCTATAACCTGGCTCATAATTAGACAGCCATACTAAGTTATAGAAAAATCCGATGTATCTAGTTAGAGGGTCTTTTTTATGTGAGTGAGAGAAATAAACATTGACAATTTAAAAATGACTTTCTCACTAGATACATCTCCTTTATATATAAGTTGGCAAACCTAATGCAAAAAAATTACTTCAAACCATTTACTTGGAATGATAGAAGTAATTCCCATGAAAGTTGGTGTTACAGGTGTAATATAAAATCATTCATGTATTTTCACCAACCAACTTAAAATTTTTGGCATAGTTGCTTCATAACATGGTATATACCCAGATGGCCTAGAATTTGATCTTTTCTGTCTACATTCTTCTTATAAAAAGTTATATTTCAGCCTGTTAGGTAACCCCATTAGTAGTTAGTTACAATAGGTCAGTTAGTTAGCCATTTTGTTAGTTATATTAGTGAGTGAGTGAGTTAGTTAGTTGGGGCTGGAATAACTAGAGAAATAAGGCATGTTTCCTATAAATAGGAGGAAGAGGGGTTGAGAGGAAGGATGGTGGATCAATTGGTATTGTGGCTAGGGAAAGTCCTGGATTGGGAACTAGGCTTCGTCAATAAAGATTCATACCTGTAATCACAAATCTGATCCAGTTCTATCAGAGCCCAAAGGGCTTTTATGTGAAGGAGTGTGTTGGGGATGTAATACAAAACCACTCATATCTTGACCTAACAACTTAAACTTTTCTACATAGTTGGTTCATGACAATTGGCAAGGGCAAAAGGCTTCAATTAAATATAGAAAATTACAAACGAAGCTTGCAATGCTTCATGAATGCAAATTAAGATTGTACATGCATAAAAAAATTGCAAACTCAGAAATATACCGAGTTCAATAATCTCATGTTTGCAGTAATCTTCGCATTTCCATCCTTAATAACGACATCCATTTTTGACAAATTAGCTAAAGTTGAAGGAAAGATTCTGCACAGACATAAATCACAGAAAGCAATGTTAGTCACCAATGAGACCAATCCAAATTTAATTGCAGATATAAAAAACTTTATATTCTTATTATCAAAAGTGAACAGTCTGAAGTCCCAAGAAGAAAAATGATAATTGACAATATAAAAGCAAATCTCTAAAGAGAAAACTCACTCAAATATAAACCTAGCAGCAAACAAGCCTGGACTTCCAGAACCAAACCACTCAAAGTTCCACCGCCCCTCCAAGAAGGGTGACCTGTAGCATAAAATTGCATGAACATCTTATATAGAAGCATAGGCACGGATGCTCTCATTCTCTTGGTGACCACTTACGTTGTGGGGCGAGGAGTTGGATTGAGCCGCTCAAGACCGGTTATCCTTTCATTCACATCAATCTTTTGCCATTCAGTGGTCTTCCCAGAAACCAAGGCCTCAAAACCCCCTGCATCTTTAAACTGATAGGATGTATCCAGAGTAAGTATGTTTGAGTCCAAGCTCGATGATAGCAAAACAACATTAGCAAATTACTCTTTTTTCATATTTAAGTAAATTCAATCATTGTTTCATTATTTGTTTGCTACTTTCTTTCTAGCAGGGCATGATCGGCAGACACAATTCACTGATAGAATCTATTTTGCCTTGCTCAGCACAGAAAAATCAAGTGTCAAACAGGAAAATGAGAAAGAAAAACAAAACACTATCTTCTAATTCTCCACTACCCCACATTAACGCAGCAACAAAATTCCCCCTTTTTCTTAGCACAAGTAATTGTGAAACAAATACAAACCACAAAAGCATTTGTTTGGGAATCAAAATGACAGGAATGAAAATTGTCAACAAACCTAGGCCCTAATCCCAATACACATAAACCATGATGCACAATATACACCCACCAGTATCCACATATTGGTAATTTTCACTCCCCGAATTATCCCCCCCAATGTTTTAAAAAACTGTCTGCAACCATAATTGTAGCCACAACATAGTTTTCCGCGAACCGGGTCCAAACAGCAACCGCAATTTAAAACCTCGTACCCTCCAAGAGAGAATAGTAAAACTATACAAACATGAAAAGAGGGGTAGCAAACAGAGCCATACCCATTATCTAAAACCGCGGCAAGTTTGTTCCTTTAGTAACAAAAACGCAAAACAAGGGACAAAAAGGAAATGAGCAGGTCCCAGAAAACGCAAACGCGGTATATAAGCAAAGCAAAGAGGCTCACGGCGAGGAGAAGCGATTCTTTGGCGGAAAGGCGTTCCATTTCCTTGGCGTAGGCGGCGGGGGCACCTTGAACGGCTTGCTGAACCATTGCGCGAATGCATCTCCATCTCCTTGTGGAGCCTCTTTGGGGTGGAGAACAATAAGAGGAGGATAATTTTGAAGAGGAACACGGGATGCATGTGGCTATTGCGGAGATACAAGCATGCGAAGAAGCTGAAGCAGCCATTGACATTGTTTGATTGAATAAATGAAGGAATGAATGAATGGTATGACTCTTTTAAGACTAAAGATGGAAGTGCTTCAATTTGTCATCACTCGTGTGAATGGTGAGTTGAAAATTAGTAAAATATATGGAAAACAACATCAATGGGGTGGCTCCCTTTTTTACTTCAAAACTTTTCAATTTCACCTTCTTTTGTCATAATCCTAACCTCACTCCAAACCCAAGGCAATGTTGGGTTCTGTTTTTGGTCAGTCTCTTTGTCGCATGCATCAATGTATTTCTTTACTTCATGGGAAAAAAATTATTTATTCTAATTAAAAATTAATTAATATTATTTAATTATATTAATCTTGTTTAATAATGAATTTTTTTTAAATAATTTTCATTAAAATTTGATATCAAAAAGAAAAAATATATTATACAATAATCATATAAAACAATTTTACAATATAGAATAAATTTTGGTAATGTATGATTATATAATATTATAAAATTGTTTCGTATATCATCATAAGTTCTATAAAAATAAAATAAAATCATTGAAAGTAAAATTTATAATAAAAAATATTTTAGAAATAATTTTATTAAATAAGATAAAATTTATTTATATTAAAAACCAACACTCATAATATTTTTTAATTTATATTCCAAATCAAATGAAGTATTTAACAAAAACATGTTAATGAGATTTTAAAAATATTATTAATAACGATAAGTGTTTCACTTTTTTTATAATTTTTTATTTTTAATTCTTTAATTAATATTCTCAAAACAGTTATTAAACTAAGATACATAATCATCTTGCACATGTATCCATTTGTATGTAATTATTTCTGCTAAACCAACCATCTCAGATTCTAATAATAAATATGTAATTAGGTCAAATTCTCTACCAATGAGTTTTAGTATTCGTAATAATCTTATATAGTTTACACAAAATTGTTTTTAATTAAAAAAAAATATAATAATGTTCCAATAAAAATAAGAATTGAGTCATCTTAATTTATTAACAATATATCAATATAATGTATGATTAAATTATGAAATAAAAATATTTTTATAATGTACTTAAAAATAATATTAATATAAATATAATATCATATATAAAAGTATTATCTTTTAAATAAAAAATTTTATTATTAATATATAATTATTTAAAAAAATATATTTTTAAAATATATAACACACCAAATCAAATTAGAATAATTTTAAGTATAACATGAATTCATCGTCAAAATATGTTGAGTCAAATTTTGAAATTCTAAATTGTCAAAACTAACCTCGAATTGAATCAAGTTAGGTGGTCAAAATGCTTCATACACACTCCTACTCTTGTTAATATGATACTCATTAATATTTTTTATTTTTTGGAAAAAAATCACCATTCTGTTTTTTAATTTAATTAAAATATGTTAATTTTATAAAAGTTTTTATATTATTATTTAGTCCTAAATTTTATATAATAAAAATTGTTAAATTGTTATTATTTTAAAAATTACATCCAAATTGATTTATAATGAATTATCAATATAAAATTTATACTAATAATATATTAAAATGAAACCCTTCATCTTAATCATTAACGTTAAGATTTAATGTTTAATATTTATTTTTTTATTTCTACATGAAAAAATAGGTTTTCTCAATACGTTATTATAATTGTTTCTTATTTAACTTTTATTTTTCATTGTATACTCAATAATTAATTATTTTAAATATAAAACCAATTATTATAAATAATTTCATATCCTTATTTGTAATTTTACTTTAAAAATATTTTTTAAATAATTTATATAAAATAAATCATCTGAAAACCTCTTTTATCTAACATATTCAAACATAAAATTTATTTTATATAATACTTTTGGATGGAACTCCAAGATGAATAACCTTTAAAAAAATTACATGAGTTAAATCAAACAATAACAAAAATCATAAAAAATATAAATCATTATAATAATTACCTTAACAATTATATTAAAAATAATTTCTTATTAATTCACATTATAAAAAAAATCTCACTTGCACGACTATAAAACTCTTAATTTTCATGTACTATTAAACATTACATGACTATAAAACTTACTTTTCATGTAGTATTAAAATTAAAAAAAAAATTACATCATCAACTAATTATATAACTTTCAAAAAGTTAAATTCTCAACATATTAAAATTAAATCCTTAATCTCTTCCTAAACAAATTAAATACTTAAGTGTAAACGCAGACTAAAAATTGTGGACAGAAGCAACAACAAACAGATAAAATACTCATTCAAAATAATTGGAACCACAACTGCAAGTGTGCTGCATGCAACACAAAATAAGAATTAAAACAGCTTTGGAGATGCGGGGGATCGAACCCCGTGCCTCTCGCATGCAAAGCGAGCGCTCTACCATTTGAGCTACATCCCCATCTTGTTACATTGTGGTATTAATTTTATTTTTTCATTTTCTACTTTAGGTATGTTCAATCCAATTTTTTATTTACATAAAATTATTTTGATAATAATAAGAATATTAAAATAATGTATTTAAAACTTTTAATTATTAAAAATATAAAAATATATTTTAATAATAATTTATTTTAGTGATGATTTGCAAATTATATATATCTATATAAGAGAGAAATTCACTTACTCTAATAGTAACTATAAGATATGTACTCTTCATCTTTCCTCATCATTTTCTTACAATTTAATGATTCTAACGTATAAGATGCGTCACTTGTTAGAGTCATAAAATTGTAAGAAAATGAAGGGTAATGACGAGTAGTAACTCTCCTAGAATTATTTTTAGAGTAAGTGAATCTCTTCTTTCTATATATAATTAGTCAAAGTTTTAAATATTGATTATAAATAATAAAATGTTTAACTTATTATTGTTGATTAATAATATTTATAAAAAAGAATTTCGTTTCAATCAATCATCAAAAAAACAAGCAAAATAATAAAAGTACAAGGGACCACATAATAAAAAAAACTACAAAAAACATATAAAAAAAACATATAAGTGTACAACAAAATATAAGCATGCAACAAGGTAATAAAAAAAAAGTAGCATAAATCATAGGCATACAAGATTGGAATTGAAATCCAGCGTAAAAAACATTTATGTATAAACTTCTCCAATTAATTTATATAAGCTATTTAGACAGACCGATTGATCCCACAGCCAGCCCATATGATCGATTAGCCGATTCCATGGCCAACCCATGTCAGCCATCTATGTTTCAGCAATACTTAACATCCAACAAGATCAGTATTAGGCACGCGCCATAAGTGTTAAAGGATGTGGAGTCGAAGACAAAAGGATGTAAGAGGCAAGCAATGAGTGAGTGTGTAGCCACCAAGGATAGTAGCACTTGTTTCCCCTATATTAAGCTTGACCCAACCAAGCAGTATGGCAATAGGCCCAAACAATGCCTGACAACCAACAAGATTAGTACTGTGGCACCGAGGGAAAAAGGGTGTCAAAGGTAGGCAATGTGTGGCTCTTGAGAATGACAACTAGGAAGGCGATAGGGAAGACGAGTATATAAGAGAAAGGAGTAACTTATCTAAGGAGTTTGAAACAATCATCAGGGACGGAGAGCCTAAGAGAGACTAGTGGTCACCTTGGATAACTCATGTCTCACGCGAGAACATTTGGCGCCCACCATGGGGTTGCGAGACAACTAATCTTGATGACCATCGCATTTGGAGAACTCACGACTAGTTATGTCGATCACTAGACTACATGCCAACTCAAGTAATGGAGGAGATGGATGGGATGATACCATGCAGTGTCTACTACGTGCTATGGCCAACTTCCAAGAAAGAAGTGAGGAACAAACTTAACTCAACACAAAAACTGTCCATTGTTAGGAGGAGCAGAAGAGCGTCATCGACAAGGAAAAAAGCGTCATGCTCGGGCCTTAAGGATGACAGAGGAGTAAGAGCAAGAGCTCCAAAGGTAGCCTAACACGTTGAAGGAGATGACGAGGAGGCCAGACCCCCCCCTAAATTGCTCTTAGGACAACCTTTAATGGAGGATATTGATCAGATTATCATTCCACCCCACTTTAGGAAGTTGGCAATGGATCCCTTCGACAACACTTAAGATCCCTATGTACACATCTAGGTGTTTCGGAAACAAGTGTATATATGTCATCAGTTGTAAACTATTCTCGGGGGACCTGAGGGGTGTAGCCATGTAGTGGTTTTCCAACCTCTTGATGAGGACCATCCATACTTTTCAAGCTTTGGCAACCCGCTTCATATCGCATTTTGTAGCCAACAAAGCAAAAAGTTTGGAGGTGGTTGACGTGTTCAACATTAGACAAATAAAGGGGAAGTCACTAAAACAATACCTTGTGCGCTTTAATAATGCTACAGTTTAGGTGAATGACCTGGACCAGAAGTTTTTCATGAAAACCTTTCAAAAGGGTTTGCTTACTACGTAGTTTAGTGATTCCGTAGGTCTAAGAAAGTCGACCAATATGGAATAAATCTGGGTGCAGGTAAAAAAACATATTGAGGTCGAGGAAGATTTGGTCGACCGTAAAGAGGGAGAGCATACTATACAGAGGGACCTTGATAGAAGCAATCCCTAGGGTTATGTTGGGAAACTAGTTTGTCCTCGGGAAAAGAACTACAAACAACGGGTAGCCCATGATATACACCTTGTTAAGGGCAAGAATGACTCAAATATTGAGATAGGTTTACCATACACATTAATTGGACATCCCCAACCAACCGACAAGCAGATGGGCCCAAATTGAGATAAATGGTGAGTTCCATAAAACCTTTGGATATGAGACTGAGGATTGTTGGACATTGAAGAGCCAGATAGAAAAGTTGATACAAGAGGGTCACCCAAGAAAGTATGTATAGAAGCAAGATGACCAAGACTCGAGGAGTGGAAGGTGATCACCTCAGCCAACGTGATGTTGGAAAATTCATTCCAAAAGAGGGACATTTTATATCATATAGGTTGAAAAAAATAAAATAAAACAAAAATCATATTTAGATAAAAAGGATCAACATCTACCTTCAAAAAAGGCCATATCAACAAAATAACCAAAATTAAAAACTAAGCACCTGTTTTTTTGACATCAACTAAATTAACTTTGTCATACCCAAACTCAAACAATTTCATCCCCCCATTTTAAACTATGCTTAACACAAAATTTCTTCCATCCATTGCCAATTTTAATGCTCTTCCATGGAGTTTTTCGAATCATAACAATACATTTCATCACCATTCCACTAGTATGACGAAGCTTAAGAGTTTTTAGTCCACATCTCCTTCCAAAAAGAGAAAACTCCATTGAAAAAACAAAAGAAGATTATTAGAAAAATATTATATTCATTATTGAACAGATTCAGAGAATATTTTGTCATGCATTATGTAATAGGCTCACTAGTTGACTCCTTTTTACTTTGTAATGGGTCAATGTTACTTTGAAGGAAATTTTCTATTGGTCTTTGCTAGAATGAGAATGGTATCATCGAGCTGATGCTGGCGTTGATGACTTTTTGAAAATTGTAATATGAAACAATGTTTCCTAAATAGCAAAAATACTTGAAATGATTATCGATTATTTTATAAAAGGTACAAACTTGAGACCACCTATCGATGATTAAGGGATGATTCTTCACTTTGTTGTAACCCACAGTGTGTTTATTCCTCTTGTTGTCGATCAAACATCGTATATAATCCAGTTCGCGATTATACTTTTGAATAAACCTTGTGTCAACCTTGTCATAAGGTTGTTCCAATAAAAGTTAGCAAAGGAAGGAACACAAATAAAAAAAAATAGACGCACATACAAAGGTATACTACATCATCCTCTACGTGCAAAGTGAGAAATCTACCTTTCATCTTCCTCTTCAAAAGAGTGTGTATGTCTCTTCCATGGGTGATGAGTTTGTGTGTATTGGGTGATGCTTGTATTTCTTGATAAGATGACCCTTCATTTTTGAAACACACAAATGAACGTACCAATTAAAATTGATGGGTATAAGAATACACAATTTTATTGGGAGAAGGAGAGTGAGAAAGTGTATTCCAAAAACATCTTTTACTTTTTACGGTTAGTTTTGACTTATTTGACAGTTATATTGGACTTATTTAAAGTGAGAGATTTCAACTACCATGTTGGGCTTATTTATAAAAATGTCCCTATTTTAGGGGTTATTTTGTTTATATTGATAGTCACCTTAGTCTATCAACTCGGATATTAGACTTTTTAAAATTTGAGCTTATCAAAAGATTTTTTTTAACAAAAATAACTTATATATTTTTTTGTTGTTTTTGTCGAGAAATATTTTTTTTTTATTTCAATTGGAGTATTGATTATATGAAAATAAAATATAAAAATTAATTAAAATTTCAAAATAAGCTTTAAATTGTAACCTAAGTAAAATAAAGTACACTTTTTGTTCATTTTGTCCGTAATTAATTTATGTAAGGAAAAATTTTAAATTTTAAAATTTTGCCTATAAATATATATATATTTTTATTTCAATTGGAGTATTCAGTTTATGAGAATCAAAATTTAAAAAGTTAAATTAATTAAAATTTCAAAATAACAAAACTTTAAATCTTAAAAACTTTTTTCTCTTCCCAGTACTACTATTTCTTATCCCCAAGTCTTTTGAACTTATGTTAAAAAAAATCCAAGAGAGTCTTTCAAATTGTATATTGGGCTTATGAAAAAAAATTCTTTTAAAAAATTAAATAAATTTAATGATCAAATTCATTTTAGTGTTATGCCTTTTAGGATTTCTTCTCCTGCAGCATGTTGGGCTTATTTCAAAAAACGTGCCTATTTTTATGGGGTGGGCGTTGTTTGTATTGATAGCCACCTCAATTTGTCAACTCGAATACTAGTTTTTTTTTTTAAATATTGAGCTTATCAAGAGATTTTTTTTAATAAAAAATTAACTTAAATATTTTTTGGTGTTCTTTCTGCTCATATCTATATATTTTTTTTTTGTCAATTGAAGCATTGGTTTTATGAAAATAAAATTTTATATAAGGAAAATAAAAACTTTAAATTTTAAAAACGTTTTGGTTAGAAATTTTTTAAAAATTGGTTTAGTGAAATCCCATATTTTATATATAAGGTTTTAAAAACTTTGGAATTTTTCTTTTAACAGTACTTCCTTTGCTTAACTTAAATATGTTTTGGTGTTTTTTTTTTTCATTTCGTCCTTAATTAATTTATATAACAAAAAATAACAAAACTTTAAATTTTAAAAACTTTGGGATTTTTTCTCTCCACAGTACTACTTTTTCTTACCACTTAGTCTCTGGGGCTTATGTTAAAAAAAATTCCAACAGTCTTTCAATTTTGATATTGGGGTTATGAAAATAAACTTGTTTTAAAAAGATTAAATAAATTTAATAATAAAATTTGTTTTAGTGTCATGCTTTTTAAGATTCCTTCTCCTGCGTTAGGATTTTTTTTTTTATTGAATTGGAATCTTGGGTTTGTGAACAAAGAAAGTTTTCTTAAAAAATTAACATAAATCACTATTTTTTTTATATTTTCAACTGGAATACTGTTAGGAAACAACTATAAAATCCCTATTATGCCTTTCTTATCCCTTTCCTTCAATTTTAAAATTTAAAACATCAGTAATGCTTTACCATCATCACATTCATCAACTTTGCTCAACATCATTCCCTGTTTACAAATGATGCATATATAAAATGAAGAAACTTGTCATAAATTTCACCATTGGACACGACACATACATTCCTATGTCAAACTAACAAAATATTATAAAATGGCATGAAACAATTGCTAAGCAAAAACCTGCACCTCACCTTGCTATCGATATCAACCAAAATTCAAACATTCAAAGTAGGCCAAATTGAACATATTTTAGTCCATAAAATACAAATATTTTCCATAGCAAAATACAACTAAATAAAAATATAATGAAGTACTATATACATTTTTTTAATCCTTCTCAATCTTGATTTTTTATTTCAACACTTTAAGTGATAGATGAAAGTTTGATTGACTCCTTTTAGTTCCAAACTCTATTTCTAAGTCAGGTAAATCCTCTAAATCCTTTGAAAGATCAAACATTTCCTTTGGTTCAATTACACAACCACTTAATAAGAGTTGGGTCCTCTAAATCCTTATAAACATCAAAAACTTCTTTGGATTAGTTGCAGAGCTAATTTCTATAGGATTCAAATTATTTAAATCCTTTGACAAATCAATTTCTTCCTTTTGTTTAGTTGAAAGATATTTTTTAACAAGATTAAAGTCATATGAATTCTTAGAAAGATCAAATGTTTCTTTTTCATCATATTAATAATGATTATCAATGACCACACTTAAGAACTTAGGCATTACATCTTGTTACTAACAACGAAAAGTTCAATCAGCTAAAATAGTTAATACTATCATTAAAAAAAAACATAAACCTGAACAACAATAATAAAAGAATCTATAGTAATTGTTTCCTTTTTATCTTGAAAATAAGCATTGTCGTAATTGACATCCTAATACATGTATACAAAAAGAACTAATCAATCATGGTTAAAAACACATGTCTAATATAAAATGACACACAATACATGAAAAATCATAAAAAAAAAAATGTAATTACCGTTCATTCAATTAAACTTTTTTTAAACTTGTTGGCAATTGAGACGTCATTACAAATCTTCTTAATTCTGAGAGATTGTTCAAAATTTGAATTAGAGACATTCTTCAACTCTACGTTAAAGACATTGTTCTATGTACACACTGTGCTGAGAACATCTCTGCATGGTGTGACCTTGTTGGCCCTAATCGACTACAACTCAGCCCACTTAGCACGATATGCGGCAAAATACACCCTGGGATCCCTGAGCACATATCCTTGAAACCACTTCGCATGGGTCGTTGACACACATGGGTCCAACACAAGCCCAACTCTTATAAATAGGGGGAGTTACATCCATACTAGGTGCACTTTACTCACTACACACTTGCCTACACTTCAACTCATACTGACTTGGGCGTTGGAGTATCCTTGCAGGTACCTCCCCCCTCCCTACAATATCTAGGCCAAGGCCGAGAAGGAATGGAGGATCCACTCACCCGGCAGCATGGAGTAGGGACTGGATCTCGCCCCCTATTCGAGAAGTCTTTGCCGGGGTTACTACTTAGGAATTCTTGGCAAGAACATTTGGCGTGGGGAATAGATGACCAACCCCATACCCAACCTTGGAGCTATGTCGACCCCCAATGGCCCCACAAGAGAGTCCTCGGCTCTCCAAACCATCATGCGAGAGTTGGACGAGATACGAAAGCGGGTTGCAACCGATAGTGAGGAGTTGTTCGAAGTACAAAGGCGGGTTGTAGCCTAAAGTGAGATATGGAAGAGACACACTAACGAGATTGAGGCCCTAAGGCAGGAGAATGACGAACTCGTGCCCCAGTTCCAGCGCGTGAATGCTAGTTACACTACTACTCGACACTCCGAAAGGACCGAGGAGAATGAAGCTCGACAGACCCGTTCGACGGAAGTGAAGAATAAATAATCAGCTCTCGCATAGTCAGGTCCCAGGGCACCTAGTACACCCAGCATGCAAGAACACTCATTTGTTGAAGGAATCATGGAGGCTCCTCTCCCAAAAGGCTGGAGGGGTGTGTACCTCAATAAGTATGACAGTACCTCGGACCCTGACAAGCACCTCGCCAAATATGTCACTCAAGTGAACCTATTTAGCAACAAGGACACCATGTCGTGTCGAATATTCTTAATCTTCTTAAACAGGTCGGCCCTACACTGGTACATACAGTTTCCCACCAACTCCATCGACTTGTTGGTGACACTAAAAAAGAAGTTTAACATGTAATATTAGACTAGTCGTCCTTACCATCTCACACCTATGGCCTTGGTCAACGTACAACAAGGTGAGAATGAACCCCTACGCTCCTTCATGGCACGATTCTTAAACATCTCGGTCAAAATCCACAACCTCAATCTTGAAGTTGCCATCCACTCCATGTTCATGGCATTAACAGTTGGGTCGTTCTCCGATAACTTGTGTAGATATCCGTCCATGAACATGGACGAACTGAGAATGAGGGCCACCAGCTACATTCAGATGCAAGAGACATTTGAGTTTCGCGATAGTGTTAGCGTTGGATAGTCCTCAACCCCACACAACAATAAGGAACATGGACATTCCAGCCCGAGTAAGCGAGAAGAAGGGATAAGGTGAAGGGTCGACCCGAGAACCAAGATACTAGGTTTTCACTCCCCTTAATGCCTATCAGGCTGCACTGTTCGTGAAGGCATGTAGCACCGACCTCATCACCCTTCCCCCGCAACGACGACTAGCCCATGGGGCCAACAAAACCAAATATTGCCACTACCATTGAAATTATGGTCACATAATTGAGGGATGCCTAACACTATGAGATAAGATAGAGGAGCTAATTTAGGCAGACCATCTTTGCAAATTTGTGAATAGGGAGGCTGACTTTAGTTACTCGGCACGAAAATAAAGCAAACACTTTCCCTGAAGGGAACGAACGTCGAGGAGGGGAATCGACCCCTTGGTGTGCTCACCCAACTCAGCAAGAATAGATGCCTTGGCACAAAGGCACCCCGAGACTCAAAGGCGTTATCAACACCATAGCAGGGGGATTTGTTAGTGAGTCTTCGAGCTTGGCCAGAACGATACATGCGCAACATTGATGAGTCATATTTTATACACCTTACAAGGGCTTAAGATAGGTATTTTTGAGATCATTTGGTAGTCAAGAATCACATCTTAGCTAAGATTCAGATTATGGACCTAGAAATAGGGAAAGTATAAATCTGTGCTAATTTGGGAATCTTAGCTAATAAAAAGATTGGATTCATTTTGCAGGCCAAACAATGGACATCTCGGCCCATCAAGAAGAGTTTCGGTCTAGGAGAAGTCGTCCCGACTAGAACGGCTCCTTCCCAGGCTGGTTGACTCTGCAGCCCAACAACCTAAAGGAGCAAAGCACCCAGCTGAACTGAGCGGTGCCACCTCAACCGAATCCAGCTCAGCTGCCACGTCACTCTTGGAAGAAGCTTGTAGTGCAAGGTTGATCATTAGAAGAGTAGAATAGGCAATTTAGAATCTACAATTTTGTTAGGAATTCATTAGGTTTAGCGTCGTCCACAAGTTGCCCAGCTCATGTATATATAGGGTACGTTGGGCACGTTTTACGATGCTAGAATTCAGGCCTAAATCCATATTCATCTACACTCCATTCCCTTGCTTTTTCGTTCCAATTTTACGGTGGTGCACGGTGCTTCAAAGGCGTCTCTCTCGATCGAGGAGGTGCAGGTTAAGAACAGGGAAGCCGAAGGTTGTTAGAGGGGACTGATTGGTTAGCCAACGCACTTTGATGGATCCGATCCTTAGCAACTTGATCATCGACGGCGAACCATCACCACTCTTCCATGGCGATCGTTGTGGAAGGCGGAACCATTGAATTCACGCCCTATATTTGCACCCGATTTTCAATAATACAAGTAGTCCCTATTGCTTATCTCTTGATTACGAATCCTTCTTTTAATTTATTTTGCTATGTCGCGATTGCACATTGTTAAGTAGACCAACGTTAGACTAGGCCGATCGGAACCGGTTTAACAACTTAATTGGGTAATCGATTAGAGAACCTAAAATCAACCTTGAGCTTAATCCCTACCAACTATTGAGGTAGCGATTGTGTAAATCCTCGGTATAGCAATGGACGAATGTTTGGCGATCGTCATAAGAATCTCAAGTTGATTCGGAGACGTAATCTCGGGTATAGACGTGGAACCGACTTGTTTATTAGGACTCAGTATGAATGCAGTAGTAGCAGTAGTTAAGTAGCGTAGTGTAGATTGCATTTACTTTTGTACTTAGTTTAATTCCTGTCTTTACCTTCTCTATAACCAAACCCCCCTACTTCTTACATTTCAGTCCGAGACCAAGTTTAGTCCGACTCCATTGCGTCTGTCCAAAACCGAGTCTAGTCCGACTCTGTTGTGTCTGAGTCAACACTTAGCCGAGACCGTGTCAGATCTGTCTCTGTCGAGACTGGACCAGATTAGTCTTTACCGATAGCAAGTCAGCATTTAGTATTTCGCATTTTCTGCATTACTCTATTTTCCACATTGAGCCATAATCGAACACACTGTGTCCTTAATAGAATTCGACCTAGGGTTGACTATACTATAGTTAGCTTTAATTTATTTGATGTGCGTAAGACGATTGTAAAACTTGTTATCAAATTGGTGTGAAGGCACCTCGAGACTCAAAGGCATTATCAACACCGTAGCAAGGGGATTTGTTAGTGGGTCTTCAAGCTTGGCCAGAAAATGATACTTGCGCAACATCAATAATGTTCACACCAACCTCGACAACTCCCCCTATCACCTTCGCCGACCAAGACTTCAACGGATCGACCCCTGAACAAAATGACCCCATGGTAATCACCATCGAGGTTGCTAATTTCATTGTCAAGAAGGTACTAATCGATCAAGATAGCTTTGCTGACATCTTCTACATGTCCACTTTCATATGCTTGTAGATTCCAAAATTTGAGATACGACCATACCACGAACAACTGGTAGGGTTCTCGGGAGAATGTGTAGATACACGCGAATGCATCGACCTCCTCACAACCTTTGGAGATCTTGTATGCTCTGCATGATCTCAGTTCATTATCTCATAGTGGAGGGCGAGACATCCTATAATATTTTGATCGACCGATTGATTTTAAACACTTTGGGTGCCACAGTATCCCCCCTTCACTTGGTCATGAAGTTCCCTTCTTCAGATGGCCAAGTGATGACCGTAAAGGTTGACCAAAAGATGGCTCGACAGTGCTACGTCGACAGCCTCAAAGTAGTGATTAGACCCCCAAAGGAAGACAACGTTTTGGCACATGTCAAGATTTTGACCGATGTGGAGCTCGACCCTAGACCTTCGATTGATCAGGGGGTCGAACCCATTGGGAAACTGGAAAAAGTTTTCTTAACAAATTACGAACACTACACACAGGTAAGGGAAAGGATGCAAGGGTTACCCTCTCTTGAAATGCTTGACAAAAGCATAGGCGAACTATGTCTTGAATGAAATCCATAAAGGCATTTGTGGATTCCACTCAAGGGGACAAACCATGGCAGCTTGCGTACTTAGAGCTGGCTACTATTGGCTGATGGTGAGGGAGGATTGCCGATGGTATGTTTGCAATTGTCACGAGTGTTTGGCCCATGACCCTATTGACCACTCCCCCGCTAAGGAACTACAACATGTTGCCCTACCATGGTCCTTCTCGACGTGGGGCATGGACATTCTTGGACCATTCCCTAAAGCTAAAGGACAAGTAAAATTCTTGCTTGTCATCGTGGATTACTTCACAAAGTGGATCAAGGCCGAACCCCTAGCTTAGATCACCACTTAGAAAGTTCAATATGGCGAAACATCATATGTTAGTATGGAATCCCCAACTTGGTGGTGACCGACAATGACACCCTATTCATTAGCAAGACCTTGCGCGACTTCTATGAACACTTAAAAAAATTACGCACAAGGTAACTTCGGTCGAACACCCCAAGCAAACGGTTAGGCCAAAGTAGCCAACAAGGTAATCCTAGATGAGCTCCAATGACGTCTTGGCAGAGCCAAGGGACTGTGGGCCAAGGTACTGTAGGTAATGACATGATCTCAATAGGCAAAATAACTAATAGTCTTCATCCCAATTTTGCTGCAACATACCTACAAAGGAGAGCACATCTGAACAATATACAAAATTACTGTCAACTTCAAGTAAATTTGGTAGAACATATTTGAAAACGCTTTAGACATCAATAAAAATTATTTTTTATATAATATCATATATTTTTAATTGTTGTATATTTCTCATCATATTTATATAATTTCATGTATTTGTTGTCATTTTTAATTGTATAATGTCATCTATTTCTCATCGTTTTAAACTTACTATGGTAAAAATTAATTAAAATAATTTTCCTCCATCTTTAATATTTAATATTTTTATATGTATTAATTAAAATAATTGAATTAACATTTTAATTTGAAACAAAATTAAGTACAAATAAAAAGTATAAAAGTATCCTAAATTAAGGGATACTCAAAATTACACTATCAGTACAAGACAAAATATGCACGGGTTGTTTAAATATGAAATGACATTGCAAGAGCCACTTAATAAGACACAAGGAACATGTTGCTTAAATTGCACTTAATGAAAATGGTCTTAAAAAATTAAAAACTTTAAATATAATTAAGTTCAAAATAAAATAAAAAATGAGGGTCATAATTTAAGTTTTATAATTCCGAGATCAAAGAATAGTCACATAACTTATCCAAAAGATCTAAGATTATGAAATACTCCAATGTCCAAAGTCCCAAAAAAAAAAAAAAAAAGAATCAAATACTTGAAAAATGCATGTCAGAAAGAAACAGTAGAGGGAGCCAAGTTGAGATTTTTGTACTGTTGCTCTCAGCAAATCACATGTTGTGCACAGTACACAAGCACAGGCAGTGAAACACAGATCATTATTATTATTATTCCTTGTGTAAAATAATTAATCCCAATTAACTCACTCACCACCAACGGCTCTATTTTCTTCCCTCCCATTATTCACCCACAAATCACAATCATTTCGTTCCAGCAACGGTCCTATTTCCAACTTCAACAACAATTCACACCACACAGTCCCTCATAAAAACACCAAATTCACAATCATATTAAAACAACATACACACTACATACCCTATATTCTAATTTTTCATGTTATTGCAATGGACACTGCCACTGGTGATGCCAAAAAGGTTCAGCACGTGACCAAGAAAAGTTCCGACGAACTGCTGAGGAAGTTTGCTGAGGCGGGTGATTCTAACAAAGCCCCAAAGAAGAAGAGGACAGAACGTGGTGGTGGTGGTGGCGCCGCCGCCTTGGTGGAAAAGAGGTCGCTTCTTCCGCCTCAGGCGACGCGGAAGACGGCGGCGTTGCTCCTCCGGCAAATTGGAATTGGGAGGGCCCACCAGAGGACAAGGGATTTCAGAAACAAATCGCTGTTGGGAACAATTGAGAAGGTAAGGCTCCTTCAATTGACATTAATTTCACTGTTACTAATTCACAATATGCCTATTTTTAGTGCCACTTCTTCTTCTTCCTGGCTTTGCACCAATTCTCTTCTCTACACTTGAATAACAATTGGAGACAAACAAAATAAGAAAAAAAAAACAGTTTAGTTTACCAATAATTTAAACTAATTAAAATAATTATCATAAAAAATAGTTATAGTTACAAAATTATCATATATGTAATCAGATAAAAATGTATTATCATGTATGTATATAAGAAATTAGTTAAATGCTACTGCTATAAAATAATTTTATATTATTATTTAATTATAATAAATTATTGAATAATTAATCAATTTATTATATAAGAGAGTTTATGATTAAATAATTATATAAAATTATTTTATTTATCAATTTATATCTTATTTTTCTATAAGAAATATATTGTTTGGATAAATAAAAAAGAAAAAAGAAAATTTATCTAGATGGATAGAAGAGTAAATTAAAATAAATGCATAAATTGTATTAATATGTTTTAATACTAATTAAAAATTTTTAATTTAACTATTTTTTATGTTTTTAGTGTAATCTATTTATTTTTCATTACAAAAAATATTTTTTAAGAAAACGAAAAATAATAATTTTTCTGTCTCAATTACTCTTTTATTAGAGAGAAGTTTTTCTCAGGTAAATTTCTATAAAAAGAAAGAAAAGAAAAGAAAAACTTTTATTTTATCTTTTCTCTTCAATTAATAATAAGAATTTAGCATTTTGAATCTATCTCTTTCTTGTTTATTTCCATTAGATATTAGGGCATTGTCATTGTCCAGAAGCTGAAGATTAGTGGAATGTTAGGAGCGCCACGTGACACACTTCTTTATAACACGCTAATAAAGTTAACACTTTCTCTGCATGCTAAGGAAAACAAGAAAAAAAAGTGATTATTTATATTAAAAAGTAAAAGTGAAAGAAGGAAAATTTTTTCTCTTTGCATGCTAGCTCTGTTTCAACTACTTTTTTTCCTCTTCTTTCACATTAACAACAAAGACTAAATAAATGATGCAGAGTATCCTACTACTTATTTAATGGATTTTTCCTAAATCTCATCAAATAAAAGAAGTCATGTTAAAAAGGTACATTTGAAAATACATTATTAACCTTTATCCTTAAGATTGTCTAAAAACTTGAGCATGCACTTTTTAAGAAGACTATATTAAAAAGAATGTATACATATTGATAATATTTCTCTTAAACTATGGACGGAATTAGTTTGTTTTCTAGAGATGTTTACGTTTAAAAATTCATTTCGGTTTAGTTTTCACAAGTGAAATCAAACGGGACAATGCTTTTAATTATAAATAAAAGAGTTAAGTATGTTTTTAATATATGGTAATATTTATTTTTAGTCTTTCAAAAATATTTATTTTTTATTTTTTATTTACGAAGAATGTTTATTTAAAAAAAAAAGAGATAATTTATTGTAAAGGACATATAATACATATTGTCCTATTTGCATATACTAAAAAATATTTGATAATAAAATAAAATTATTATAATGAAAAAAAGAGGAAAATGATTTTTCAATTTTGAGATTCCTTTTCTTAATCAGTTGAATTGTTTGAATTTATAATATAAGAACATTGTATGCGTAGATTTAAATGCATGGGTTCCTTATTTTGACTGCAAATAGAGTCACTAGCACTTGTAAAATCTAAAATGTGTATATTTAATTATGTCCTCAGAAATCGCATAACATCTAAATTGAATGATAACAACAACAACTACATTCAACAGTTTATAATTCGCTGAAAAATGAAAAATAATAGGAATTTTTGTAACCAAAAATATTAAAAAGAAGAAGAAGAGTGTAACAATTAAATTAAACTAAATGAATAAAAAGATTGTTGAAGCGTCTCAATCGCGAAGGTGATTGAAGTAACATAAAGGAGTGAATTGTGAGAAGGGTCGAAGGGCGAAACGCAACGTGTCAGTTGTTTTTATCAATAAAAAGAATAAAAGTGCAACAAAGGTTGATATACACTTCAACTTCAATCAATCAATAATACCTTTGCATAATTTATTTTTCATGTCTCTCACGTCTTAGCTTTGCATAACTTGTCTTTTTCATTGCTTCTTTCAGACATGGCGTAGAACACTAGAAGGGGCTTCTAGAGCTTTCATGGAGAGGCACTATCATCGCCATAAGCGTTTGATCAATGATATGGTTTAGAATCTTATTGGACTGTGCTTAGTCCATGAAAGATTTTTACAAGTCATGCCTCAATGTATATTATTACCCTATCAAGTTCATGTCAATTGATGCCATTATTTATTTCATCTTTAACCAACAACAACTTTTACTTATTAATATTTTTACACCCCTTTTATTACATTTTGCTTTCACATTTTCCCTTTATGGTGAAAAACCATTAAATGATAACTACCCATAAAAAAAGTGGGTAAGAGAAACAAATTTATAAACATTATTGGTTTTCTCATTGGTTATTTGCATAATCCGAGCACAAATTCTCTCTCACACACAAATTCAGGCCAAAGATACGAATTTAAATTTTTATGTGTCCATTGAGAATTTATAAGGTTCTTCGAGGCTGTTTAATAAGGTTCAAGGTCCAACATTAAGATTGGGTTGGGTCACTTTCAAAATTTATTCAAAGTAATCATAAATAATTTTATGTTCTAATTTTTGTCAAAAGCTTAGATAAATATACTATAAATTTTTTAAGTTGTTTGCTTTTAAAATAAAAGTGATTTTTTATAAAAAAAAAATAAAAATAAAACAAATGGAAGTTTTTGAAAAATAATATTTTTTAAAATCTTTATAAAAGAGTCTAAAAAAATAATTATTTCTTAAATAAGTTGAATAAAATATGAAAATACGTATTTAAATATGTTCTATCTTCAAAAATATCTAATGATATTTAGACTTTATTATGAATGTTATTATACCTTCTGAGTAGTAATAATGTAACACAGTTGTAACAGAATATAGGAATAAAGTGAAATACGTATAAATTATTTAATTAAATAATAAAATACATAAAAAAAATTCACCCTTTTAACTTAATTTAAAAATTCTTCACATAAATAAGAAATAAATTTATAATACAATAATAATATTTGAAATTTCAGTATATCACATTTTTTAAAAATATATATAACATATGTAAATTACTATTATTTTAATCATTTAATTCTATTTATTGTATATGAAATAACATAACTTAATTTATTCAATATATAAAATATTATATAACTAAATATACAAAATAAAAGCATAATAAGTATTTAAAATTATATTAATATGAATTAAAATTTTTAACTTTGAAATATAGATAACAATAATTTACAATAAGAATATTTTTAATATATATTTAGATTTAAAAGAAATCATAATAATTTATTTGAAATAACAATTAAACATAAAATTAAGAAATAAATGATTATATATGTTTATCAATTTATATGTTTTATATTAATATGTATTATGTTTCTTATATTAAAAATATTTTATAAAATAATTTTAAATAATAATAATAATAACAACAACAAAGCATAATATTTAAAAAATATTTTAAGTATTAAAATTTATAATAATTATTTTTATATTCAATAATAAAATTTTAATAAATTATATAAATATAAAGAGTATACATTTTATAAATATATATTACATTGAAACGAAAACATTTAACAGATGTATTCTGTTTAATTAATAATTTAATCTTCTTATTTAAATTGATTAATTTTTTATTTAATAAAAAATATTTAAGTTATCGTGAATTTTACTTATATACTATATTTTAGACTCTACTTATTTTACGGTTTTGTTATATTATATTATATTATATTATATATAACTATTTTTTTAAAATATGTATATAAAAAAATTATATTTTAAGTATTTAATTACATTAAAATTGAGAATATTGCCTTTAGAAATATGTAGTGATAATTAAAATTATTATGCGATATTCTTTTTCTTAACAATAATAGTTATATATCTATACGAAGTTTATGAATAAAAATAACATTATATATATATTATTTTATATCAAGAGAGCTTAATAATATGAAAATGTAAAACAGTTGTTTAATTATAAATTAATACTGATATAATTTTAAGATAATTATTTTAAAATTAACAAATTTATTATAATAATAATTTGTAATTGAATAATAATATAAAATTCCGAACATAACATATTTTCTTATATTAATAAAAGTAAAATTGAACATTGATTTTTGTTACGGTAAATGATATATTAATATTTATTTTTTTTATTTTATAATTAACAAGTTTTAAATATATTTACTATAAAAATAATGGATAACATGAAAAATACATATAATAATAATAATAATATATTAAATTAATTTAAAAATTAAAATACGAAATGCCGATAGTTATACATACTAACTATACACAAAAGTTAAAGGAGTCCATTTAATTATATATTATACTTAATACTCACATATAATAATTAATATTATAGAAAAATGTATTTATTTATATATTTGCAAGAGACTATGAAATAACATTAGAAACTTCATTTTAATGTTTTTTATTTTATTACTTTAAAATATATTTTATGAACAATAATAATTAAAAAATATTTCATTGTTTATGCCTTTTAATATTAATTAATTGATTAATTGACAGTTATTTGTTTTGTAAATAGGTGTTATGTTTTTTTATTTGTAAATATTAATTCATAAATATTTATGTAAAAAAATTCATATCTTTTAAGTTTTTAGTTTATTTATAAATATTTAAATTTTTTATTAATTTATATGTTTTATATTTGTATTCAACGACTAAATTTTGAAATAATTTATATGAAATCGTGTATACATTAACGCTGAAATTCAACATTAGATTTATAAATTAATTTTTAAAATTAATATTTTAACAATTCGGGATATTGTAAAAGTCAAATATGATAGGCCATCTATATTCTTATTTTTGTTGTTGTATTTTGAAGTCTATTTCTCTCATAGAAAATAGTTTTATCTCCTATGTTTTTATCATAAATATTTAAAAAATAAAACGTAATTTTCAAAAATTTTATTTAATATATTAAATCAAAGATTTTTATAAATTGAAAAAATAGACTATGCACTAATGGTATAAAACAGTTTCACACAGTAATCAAATCATAAATTATTATATATTATAAGTTTATTGACTTTTATAAGTTTATTGACTTTTATAATAAATAAATTAAAATCATAATAAATATATTAATCCAGATTTATAATTAGATGATACCTGGTACATCACTGTTTCAACTTTGGACATTTAGGATATTATAGTATATGCTAGTCTCAACATAGGAGAGAAAAAGTCATTTTAAACTTATTGAGAATACAATTTTAATAATAAAAAAGTCTTTCTCACAAAATTTTTTAACGTACATGTTTCACAAAAGCACCTTCCTATTTTTTGCTTACATAGTGAGATGGATTTAGATGATAATTTTGAATTTGAAAGTGATATATTATTGAAGAAAAATATATATGAAATTATCATCCTAAAAAGAGAAGCACATACATGAAGTTTTTATATATAAGTTTTCTTAGACTTGGTGACTACATTTTTAGTTTAGGTCTGCAGGAGTAGTTATTTCTAGGTATGTAGGGGAGTAGTTATTTTTACAAGCTTTTTAACTTTTCTTAAATATATAAGTATAATTACAAATTATTTCCATAATTTAAAATACAAAAAAAATCTGATATAAATATTGTTCCTACACTTTTATATATATATATAGATACTCTCTACAACTTAAAATTTTTAGATTGCATGTAAAAACGAATAAGCAGTATATTAATTCATATATAAAGAATTATAAAATATTCATATATTTTTATCACCTTGTTTATTAATTATTTGTAATTTTATATATTTTTATTTATTCACAATTATTTTTAAATTTCTGTGACATTCCCTTAATGTACAAGTATATATCTAATGTTTTAACATTATTCAGAATGAAAGTAAAAATTTACTCCTTGCAATACCAATAGTTGTGAAGTGTAAGATTGAATGAACACACTTCCAGTATTTCTATAGAGATAATAAAGTCTTAGTTAAGAGAAATAATTCTACATTTGGATGCTATTTTCACGAAATTGTTCATATAAATCATATAATTTCTTTAAATACATAAATGAATTTATTTAAAATAAATTATGTATAAAAGCTATTAAAAAAATTATATTTTCCCCTTAGCTTTTCTATATTTATATGGTATTTAGTTTTCATTTTAGACCAATGCTATGGTGGATAACTAAGAATATAAAGTTAGGACCTAAAACATATAGCAAGCAACATCGATGTCAGTGTTGGCACCAGTGTCGTGCAATAAGAGGCTGATCACCACCACAACCTCTTGTTCTTCTCAATGACCTTCTCTTTAGGCATTGGTGGTCCTTAAAGGAAGAAAGCTTGTAGGAGATTTTGACCTTGTTAGCTGGTTGGCAAGAACCCGTGCAAAGGGAAGAAGTGTTAGATTATTTTTTTAATTTAATATTGATTCATGTAATTTATAGAATGACTTTAATGAAAGTGTGTCTATTGTGATGGTTGTTAGGTTTAAAATTAATTAGAGTAATTATGGTTTACTTTTAAGTTATTAAAGTAAATCTCTCTCTTCTCACTTTATTAAGGATAATTTTGCAATAAAGAAAGAAGGTTTGAAAGGGAGAGGAGTTAGCTCCCACTACAAACGCTCTCTCTTTCAAATATATTTTATGCTCTCTGAAATAAAAAAAAGAGCATTAAGATAGATGCTACCAAAGAACCATTATTGATGAGGCCAACAAATCACAAAAAGCTTCATATATCAAAAGCACCATTAAAGGGAGTTAGAGAAGATAAAAATGTTCCAAGAAGTACATAAAGAACGCTAAGGAAGACTGCAATATGGATCGATGTAAGTTCCCAAAACTCTATGACAGAAATTACAAAGTATAATAGTAATGAGAAATGTGGTGTCTAAGATATCTAGAATGTAATTTCTTTTATGTTAAACCCTAGAAAATTATACATATAGCAGAATTTTGCTTATAATTAGTATCAAAGCATGGTTAGGGATAACATTATTTTTCCATAAATATTTGATTTTTGCTTTGTTATCACTGTGTGGAGGCCAGAAGCATTATTGAGTATATGTGATCAAATATATATTATCTTTGAATTGAAATTCAATTCTAGATTGCATTTTATATATATATATATAAATACACATTGTGAATTGGATAGTTATGCATTATGTGCTACCTCATAATTAAGCAATTCATGTTTGCAAATTGCGTTCCATCTGATGTAAATTAAATTGCTTACAATCATTGCATTTTCGTGCATATACATATACATATATATTATTTAGAATTATACATTAAAGTAAGATTTGTTAGTCACCAAATTGATCAAATCTTTGAAGTTTATAATTCTAAAGTACATGATTGGTTTGAGATAATGATGCTATGAAATTAGTATATTTGGGTTGAATGAAATTGTTAATTATGAGACATATATGGATCATACAAATATGAGTCATTGCTTATAATTAATGATGTTAAGGATTTATTTTCATACTTGTTGAGTGTGTATATCCAAAGATATTATGCATGTCAAGAATAATATGATTTGTTACTTGTTAAAATATATTTGTTTGCCATCATTTTTATATGAAAATGTGTTGATTATCACCGAAAGGTGAACTTAGATGCATGATTAGAGTCTATATAGTTTGAATCCATTAAGTTTTATGCAAAATTTAATGAGAGTCGACAATGTTCAGGTTCATTTGCAAAGTTCCTTGAAAATCAAGGCATATATGCACAATATACTATGCTTGACACACCACAACAAAATGGTGTGGCTGAAAGGCAGAGTTATACTCTAATGTGGTCTATGTTGAATTATAGCATTGTACCTTTATCTTTGTGGATGCATGGATTAAAGGTCGTTGCTTATCTGTTGAACATGGTTCCTAGTAGGGCAATTCCTAAGACTTCTTATGAGTTGTAGACAGGAAGAAAACCTAGCTTGAGGCATCTCCATGTTTGGGATTGTCCGACAAAAGTAAAGGCGTACAATCCATATGAAAAGAAGCTTGATGCAAGAACCATTAGTAGTTTCTTCATTGGTTATTTTGAAAAGTCTAAAGGTTACAAATTCTATTGTCCTAATCATAGTACGAGAATAGTTGAGTATGATAATGCTCGATTCATTGAGAATGGCCAATTTAGTGGAAGTGTGAAATCACGAAAAGTAGATATTGTATAGACCCATGGTGAATCTTCTTCACCTAAAGTCTCTTCTCAAGATGTTATTCCTCTGGTTGTATTACAATCAAATAACACTAAGAGACAATAGAGTAATATTCAAAACTCATAGGATGAACATACAATTGACGAACCAACAGAAAATGTGCAAGTCACAAATGAACAAGTGATAGAAGTGGAGCAAGAAATAGCACCAAGAAGGTCAGAAAGGAAAAAAAGACCAACTATTTCAAGCGATTATGTTGTGTGTTCATTTGAATATGAATGTGAGTTGAGCATTGATGAAGATCCAGTCTCTTTCATACATACCACAAAAAGTGACAATTCTGAAAAGTGGCTGTTGCACCCCAAAACTGTTCAGCCCAAGCCTGCAGGACCCAACCCTTCAGAGTGGATCGAAACCCCAAAGAGTCAACCCAATACTGGGCCGAGACCACTAAGGAGTCGTCCCAGGACCCAGTCAAACCTGAGACTGCAACCCCAAAGAGTCAACCCAAGACTGGGCCGAGACCACTAAGGAGTCGTCCCAGGACCCAGTCAAATCCGAGACCGAAACCAGAAGACGAGACTGAGTCCACTCCAGCTATTGCGTGAAGTCAGGGCCGAGTCACCCGAATATCTAGGCGAATCTTAACCCCCGCGCAGAAGCATGGGTCGGGGATAGATGGATTTGGTTTTCAGCCCAACCACCACCACTATGCGGAGCCCAAAGGCAGCTACCTGGCGGCTGGGAAAACTCTATATAAACCTCAAACGCGAAAGAGTAAGGGGGAGGAAAAAATCAGCAAAAGTACCAGGAGAATAAAAAGACGGAAAGCTGACGATTGTCAAGAACAGAAGGAGCATGCACTCCAAGTCCAGATTGAAGGGCAAGCAGAGATACTGGCCGACAAGCAAGGAAAGCTTACCCGCTCCCAATTCCAGGTTGGTTCTTTTTACCCTAGGTTTTAACATGTTGTATGCTTAGACTAGGGTATTGTTTGATCATGCCGTCGGGTAGAAATCCTATTACAAACCCCCCTCTCTCAAGGCCGAGTCTGTCTCGACCGAAGAGAAACCGAAACTAACCTACAACCAATCCAGTCCCATCTGCCCTATTAAAAGCCCATAACTACGTTGACATTGACTCCTCTAAAGCCGAGGTACGTAGGCATAGGGGGCACACTCCTATCAAGTCAAATCGTAAACCCCCAATAAAAGGAAAGCCTGAAACATTACAACGTCTTACCTGCACTAACCTAAGCCTGAGACACCTCACCAGACCCAAACACAAGTGACTCCCCTATCCCTTTCAGCTAGCCTAGGGTAACTATCCCGTGATAGACACATTGGGGGCACCTTGTGTTCTCGATGTGTAACCAACTCCTGAACCCACATCTCTGATCCCAGACCAGCCTTTCCCTAGGTTTCCTGACATTCCTGAGAAAAATGTCGGTGGCGACTCCTGACAGCCGAGAATGATTCGGCCGTTGAGAGGCCAAGACGATCTCGGCCGATCTCAAACCGGATACCCAGTAGGTCACGATCTAGGTTGTGACAGTGACTCAATACTATGAAAGAAGAGTTGAAATCAATGGATGACAATAAAGTTTGGGATCTAGTTGAGTTGCATGAAGGTTCAAAATAAGTTGGTTGTAAATGGATCTTTAAGACCAAACATGACTCAAAAGACAATATTGAAAGGTATAAAGCTAAACTCGTTGCCAAAGGTTTCACTCAAAATGATGACATTGACTGCAAAGAGACCTTATCTCCAGTTTCTAAGAAGGACTCTCTGAGGATTATGTTGGCTTTGGTGGCTCATTATGATTGAGCTTCACCAAATGGATGTAAAGACCACATTTCTAAATGGTGACTTAGAGGAAGTTTATATGAACCAACTTGAAGGGTTTCTTTCTACATGAAAAGAAAGTTTGATATGTAAATTAAAGAAATCAATATATGGTCTAAGATAGGCTTCCAGCCAATGGTATCTTAAGTTCAATGATACTATTACATCATATGGTTTTGTAGAGAACATCGTTGACCAAGTATTTACATGAAGGTCAATTGGAGTATATTTGTAATTTTAGTCCTATATGTTGATGATATTCTGCTTGCTACTAATAATGTTGCTATGTTACATAATGTAAAGAAGTTTCTCTCTAGTAACTTTGAAATGAAAGATATGGGTGAGACATTCTATATGATAGGAATATAAATATTTCGTGATAGATCACAAGGACTGGTAGGCTTATCTCAGAAAGGATATATCAATAAGGTATTAAAGAGATTTAGAATGGACAAGTTCTCTATAGGATTGTTCCAATTCAAAAAGGGGAAAAGTTTAGTCAAATGCAATGTCGTAGAAATGACTTGGAACAAAAGGAGATGAAGTTTATCCCATAAGCATAAGTGGTTGGAAGCTGGATGTATGTCCAAACATGTACTCAACCAAATATTAGTTTTGTTTTTGGAATGTTGGGCAAATATCAAAGCAATCCCAAAATAGACTATTGGAAAGTTACAAAGAAGGTTCTTAAGTATTTACAAAACACAAAAGATTACATGCTTACATATAGAAGATCAAATCACCTTGAAGTGATTAGATACTTGGATTCAGACTATGCCGGATGCGTGGACTTAAGAAAATACACATTTGGATACATTTTTCTTTTAGATGGAGGGGCAGTATCATAAAAGAGTGCAAAACAATCCGAAATTGTCACCTCTACCATGGAGGCTGAGTTTGTGGCATGCTTTGAAGCCACAATTCAAGCATTGTGGTTGTGGAATTTTACTTCACGATTTGGTATTGTCGACAGTATATCCAAACTATTGAAGATTTATTATGATAATTCTACAATTGTTTTCTTCTCTAAAAATGACAAATACTTGAAAGGGGCAAATCACATGGATTTGAAGTATTTGTCAATTAAAGAAGAAGGGAAGAAATGTCAATTGAGCATATTGATACAAATTTGATGATAGCAGATTAGTTAACTAAAGGTTTACAACCCAAGATATTCATTGACCATATTGAAAAGATGAGTGATATGGATAAGTCTTTATTAATGATGTACGATGTGTATATATATACATTTAAGATTTAATGTTCATATTGCATGACACTTGTGAATTCAATTACAATTTTGTTTCTGTTTTATTGTGTCATTCACATTATATAGTATACACATCATTATTTTAGTGAAATGACGAGATGTGTATTTGAAAAGACACATATTACAAAATTGATTAAAGTTAGTTGAGTTGGATGATTGTAATACATGGAAGGAACCAAGTTGTTAGATAGCTTGCCACTGCCATGATTCAATCAAGGATGGTGACTTGATAATTTCTTCGTATGATGCCCACTTATAATTTAATGTTGAATCTTCAAGTCATCACATGAACCAAGTGGGAGAATGTTAGATTATTTTTTAATTTAATATTGGATCATGTAATTTATAGAATGACTTTAATGAAATTATGTCTAATGTGATAGTTGTTAGGCTTAAAAATAATTAAAGTTATTAAGGGTTTATTTTTAAGTTGTTAAAATAAATATCTCTCTTCTCACTTCATTAAGGATAATTTTGGTATTAAAGAAAGAAGATTTGAAAGAGAGGTTAGAGAAGGTTACATGGGAGTTAGTTCTCACTATACACACTCTTTCTTTCAAATGTTTTTTTAAGCTTTCTCAAAACAATGGATTTAATATAATATTACTATTAGAACATCTAGGGTATATCCTATATCGAAGTCTCAAAAAATAAACAATTTCTTTTGGGCTTTTATCATTTTTTTTAGGTTCATTTGGATTGTTAATTGGTTGCAATTTCCAATTATCTTGGTATGAATTTTTTTTTTGTCTGAGGAAATTCGCGATTTTCTATTTATTCCTTAAGGGGCCATAGTTTCTTTCTATGGAATGGAAGATCTCTTTATTAGTTTTTATTTGTGGTGCACTATTTTATGAGAGGTAGGTATTAGTTATGATATCTTAGATAAAAAGATAAATACTATCAGAGAACTATTATCGATAAGATCAAAAAATCACGAAAAGCTTGATATCCTTAAAATTACCATTAAAGAATAAGATAAGAAAAAAGAGTTTCAAAAAATACATAAATAATACTAAAAAAAGACTGCAATATCAATTTAGATAATTTCTCAAAACTCCACAATAGAAATTACAGAAAATAATAATAATAATGAGAAATGTGATGTCTAATAATGTAATTTCTTATTAGTTGAACTCAAAGAAATTACACGTAACAATAAAATTTTGCTTTCAAGAAAAAGAAGGGAAGAAGAGGGTGTGAGAGAGAAGCGAAAAAGAGGGTGGCGCTGTCGCCAAAAATCACCTTTGTAGGCGGCGCATGGTGAAGAGCTGTGGGATGGAGGAAGAGAGAGACAAAGAGAGTAGTGGAGGGAGAGAAGAGGATGGAAGAAAAAGAAAAAAAAAAAAAACATCGATACAGATAATCGACTCCGACAACAACAACCTGCGGTGGCGCTTACAACAACAACTCGTGGCGGCGCTTACGACAGGGTGACAAGAATTGCTTCTTTTTTTTTAATTTTTACTTTTATTTCTTCTTTTCTTTCGCTGATTACTTTTTCTTCTGCAGGTTTGGGAGTTCTTTGTTGCTCTTGATTATTTTTTGGTTGTTGTTGTTCTTGTTGAGTCTCTTGATGGCTATAGCTTACGAATTTTTTCTCTTCCATCTACAAGTTGAAGTTCTTTGGCAGGATGGAACTAATGTAGTCAGATAACAAAATGGTTGCAGTGGTACTGGTGTCATCGGAGAGGGTGATTGTAAGCTGCTATTGCCCAACCACAAGGTAGGGCAAAGATGAGAAAATTTAACGTACAAACGAAGGACAAATTAGAAATATATAAAATAATATTAATTGTTAAAAATTAATAAAAAATTACAAATAATTCATTTGAACCGTTCAATATTTAATTAATAAATTTAATGATAAAAAATTACTTCCCCATGAACCACACAAGGTAGTCCACGGTAACCTCTGTCCATTCCAAATCTTTTTCTAAATTTTACTCTATTTGTACCAAACCATTGATGGAAACGTTCTCTCGTGAACCACGCCTTCATATACTAAGTATACCAGTATTTTTAATTTTTTAAATATAAACATTGTTTTTTAAAATGTAAAATGACGCTAAGGCCCTTCATTAAAAATGTGAATGGATGTGTGTATACTCTCACCACTCTAATCAGAACCCTCGCCGTCATTTATAGTTTCAACGGCATCAACAAGCAAGGCCACAACTTCTCCGATGAACATCTCTTACATCAAACTCGTTGTTGACAATTCTATCACTTTCTTCAAAAACTATTGATCTCACGCTCTGCCGCCGCAAAACACCATGGAACAACTCCACCATAAAAATTAATTAACTCGGTTTATTCTAATTTAACGATGGGTGTGAAGTTTGATTCTATGAGAATATAGTACATTAAAAATCTAGAGGATCAACCTTATTCATAATAATAATTTCATCCAACTCGTGTTTGGCGAGTAAAATGCAAAATGTAATATCTGAATATGAGTCTCGTATAACAAAGACAGAATAAAAATTAATTAAGTCTATAAGTTAAGTTAATGAACGGAAATTTAGAAAGCAATTTCTTTTGAGGGATTTTTATGCTAACAAAAGATTAAATTTTTTTTATCACATATCCTTAAATTATTTTACTTAAATATGAAAGTATTAAATGATTTGGATTTGATATTAAATATTTTATAATTACTCATTTCTATTTTAGTGTCACTAGAATGATAATGATAATTGTGTGACCTGAAGTGGGAGAAAAGGGAGTGGAGACAAATTAAAAATGATAAAAGAAAAAAATTCTAATTGAATTAATCGGTTGATCGATTGTCGAACAATTAATTAAGATGACCAACTTCAACTTTAATGCGTCTTCGTCTTCATTTATACTTATAGGATCGTGGACCAGTTGGCTAACCGCAATTAAGATCTTCGTCTTCACTTAACATTGTTGGGATTGTGGATCAGTGAACCGTTTGAATATCACTAGATCAATCATCCAAATATCGTCAAACTGACCGATTGTAACTTTACAAGACTCTTGACAATCTATAACAACATGCGACAACAACTAACAATGTCGTTGTTTGGACAACAAGATATTAGTACCAGGCAAATTAAATTAATTTCTAAAAATATGTTTTTTTTTTTTTTACTTTCTCTTGTATTTAAATGAAACTTTAGTGTATATTTTCCATGGAGCTTGGTAAAACGGTAGGACGCATGGGGTAGAAGATAGGTGTTGAAAATTGAAAATTTGATAGATGGGGAGAGAGGAAGGAAGACATGTGATAATGAAAAAGAAAGAGAGAGTAATTATTTAGCCTAGGTAGCAACCAGAAAGCATTAATGCAACTGTATGAGTTAGGGTCCCTTCACATGGCACATGTGTGTGTGTGCGCAAGCACAAGTTTCACTTTCCATTTTCCCCTTGGAAAACAACTTGCCCTCTGCCCCGGCAATGCCAATTTCCTCCTTTAATCCATCCAAACATGTTGCGCAATTTATAAGCCACAACCACTCTTCTACAGGTGTCCCTCCTTAACTTGTGGCCAATCTTCTATCTCTCCAAATTATTTCTGCAATCATTTGGCTGCCAAATTTAATGACTCCAAACCCTTTCGGCCTACGACCTTTGCTACCCAACAAAAATATAGCTACAATACAAGCAACATACAAAATTCGGAAAATCTTTCTGTCTTTACAAACATGCCCTCACATTTTCAATTCCTCAAATCCTCTACTCTATTCATAATTTCATCTACTTCGCCAAGGTCTGCTAAATTTTAAAGCATACACATTTTTTCTTAAGTTTAATCAATTTCCCATATTTATCCATAAATAAATAATTTGTTTCATATTGTATGTGTGAAGTATTTAATATTTTTAGTGGAGTTTTTTTTATTTAAATATATTTTTAAAATATATGTGAATTAAATATATTTTGATTTTGGTTATTATAAATTTTTTATTGATTATCCTTGTTTATTTTTTTGATATTTGTTAACTAGTGCATTCAACAAAAGGTGTAGGTTACACTAATTATGTATCTATGTAATCATATAACGTCTTTTAAAAAAAAAATTAAATTTTAAAATAAATATTATTTATTTATCTTAAAATAAATATTATTTATTTATCTTAAAATGAATTTTAAGGACTAAAATAGTTATTTTAAATTTTAGAGGAATGAAAATCAAATAAAAATATTTTGTAGGAACTAAAATTAAAATTACATAAAAAAATTTATGAGATCAAATTTAAATTCTTCTAAAAATATATTTAAATATTTTTTCATTTACAATCTGAATTTAATACCTACCTTTTAAGACTCAAATTCAGAATCAATGTAATGCTGTATGCCGAGTTTGAAACTTGAAATTATAGTGAAGTATGAAAGGGCACAACTTTGTTGAAAGCTGGTCACCGTCCAGCAATTTCTTTATTCAATCAAATGATAATCTCGATTAGTTAACTACAGACATCTTGTCAACTTGGGGAGGAAAAACAATATAATGGTCATTGGTAAAAAAAAAAAAAACATGAGGAGAAATTGAATAAAGTTTAATAGTATAATTTAGTCTGATGAATTCTTTGTCTTTAGTTTAATTTTTAAACCGTATTTATATTTGTTAATTTTTGAATTTATAAAACTATGTAATTCACTTTTTTTTTCACTTTATTTTCTTAAAAATATGAAATTAATATCAATTGTGTAAACATTTTGTTAAAGATAATTTTTTTAAAAACAGTTAATATATCTTATTAAATATTTTTAATGTTGAATAAATAAAATGTCAAATATTTTTAATAAATAACTTTTACTTTTGTTTTAACTATTTATTTTTTCATTTTATAAATTTAAAGAGAAGGACTAGCGACACTAGCAACACATTCTCTAATAAATTTTGTCTAATATAGATTATATTATTAATTAAAGTATTAGAAAGACTTAAATATGTTTTTGTCTCTCAAACTTCAGTCAATTTTGTTTTTTCGTTTCTTAAATTTGAAATGAACTTTAAGTCATTATTTATTATGTGTATAATTGTTCACCCTAAAGTTTTATTTTCAATATTTTCAATTTTTAACTATATACCTAGTAAATAATTACTTGTGTTCTTCATGTAAGATAAATGACTAAAACTAGCTATTTTAAAAATATAGGGGTTAAAATAATTTTAAGTTTAAGAAACCAAAAACAAAATTAACCTACATTTAAAGGATAAAAATATATTTATGCCTACCAGAAATTACAAAATTAGAAGAGAATCTTTAAATATATAAAGAGTTTATGAATGCATAAATGGATTAGCCTGGAGTTATTTAACCTTAACCATTGATTTTAATTTCAAGTTTTAGATATACAACTTAGTTAAATATTTGGAGGAAGAACTTTGTAGTCTACAAGATTGTCTTATAGACGATGCACGTGATCTATACAAAAAATCCATAACTTGACTTACAACATGATTTTTAATAAATTTTATTCAATAAAAAATGTATTCAAATCAGTATGTTACATAAGTGTTGCTAACATTTCTCAAATTAAAAATATAATTCTTGCACTTAGTTTAAAATATCTTACACAACACACATAAGTTATTGTTATCTTTCTCGAGTGTAATATAAGTTAATTTTTTTTTTCATAAAGTTAAGTGTTAATAACATTCTTTTTACTATTTTCTGAGATTTAGTAAAAATCACAAATTTTAATAATCTGACTTATAAATTAGGAAAAAGGCTCATTAAATGAAAAGTAAAACCCACTAAAACTTGTTACTTCTAACAAAACTTAACTAATAATAAAGAGAATATTAAAAATAATATCTTTAACATTTACCTCTGCATAAAATGTATTTTGAGTAATTAAATTTGTTTCAAATTGATTTAATTCTTACACTTTTAAAGATTTTAATAAGTATGTTGTAATATATATTTTTTACATTAATAAATAATTAAAAATTGAGAAATTAGATCGATTTTAATAAATATGTTGTAATATATATTTTTTACATTGATAACTAATTAAAAATTGAGAAAATAGATCTTACACAAATAATATAAGATTTGTATAGTAAAAATTAATAAATTTATTATATATAATTAATTTAAAAATTATATTTAATATAATTTTTAAAATAATTATTTACAAAACCATTAAACTTATCATATATAATAATTAATAATTAGATAATATATTAGTCTATATTCTATTTTTTAAATAATAATTTCTATCCTTATATTTTTAGAATATAATTTCCTATACTTTATTTTAACTTAAACAAAGACAAAATCCAACATATTTCAAGAAAATATAAGACCAAAATTACCAAAACATTTTTATCCTTAATTTTGTCACACTCTAACATTTGTACTTTTTTTTATCGTGTTTTTCATTACATTATCTATTATTTTATTTCCTTTCTTTTCTTGGTATCTGTCCACTGTGTCAGTGACTCTCCTATAAAACCTGTTAAGATGTGAAAAAGAAAAAGAAAAAGAAAAAGAAAAACATTTTCGGCAAGAAATTCAACAAAAGCAAAGCTGATACGCTATATCTTCTGATCTCAAAGTCAAAGTGAGGCATAATTCAACTTTCCTCTCCCTTGCAGTTCCCCACCCCAGGTTTCTCTTCAACCTTCACTCTTTTTCAGAGACAAAGTTCCCTTATTTTCTTTTGTTCTCTCCCTTGTATTGTATCCATAAGATTATGAATTAACCAACCCCACTCCTCACCACACCACTTACCCCACGATCCTGCTATCTCAACCCTCTCTTTTTTCACACACATAACAAACAAAACACCATTCATTATGTACAACCCGCCAACAACATGTATTTAACCATTCTCTTTCAACAACAAAAACAACCACTCCTTCTCCTTCTCCTTCCCCTCTTCACTCTCAAACACTAGATCCTCCCATTTCATTTCATTTTACCTTCAAAATTCCAACACCAACCCCTCTCTCTCTAAATCCAACAATTTCAAAAGATTCTTATTATCTTTTTCTCTTCACATCACAATTCACACTCTTTTCTCACTGCCCACCAATTTCTCTCTTCAAAGTTTCAACCTTTCTTTACCCCCATCGCCGAAAACCGCGTCTTCCCCATCTGGGTCTCTTTCGTTTTTCATTTCTCTCTCTGTCTGCGACGGGTTCTTCTTCTGGGGATCCGTGAGAGAGGGAAATGTGGGATGTTTTCGTGGCTGGCAAGGATAGTGTCGGCGTGCTTGAGACCGGTGCGGCGATATGCGCGTATGAGCAAGGATGACTTCGACGACGCCGCCACCGCCGCCGACGCCCTCATCTGGCACCGGGACCTCGAGAAGCACTCCTGCGGCGAGTTCTCCTTCGCCGTCGTTCAGGCCAACGAAGTCATCGAAGATCACAGCCAGGTCGAGACCGGCTCCGACGCCGTCTTCGTCGGCGTCTACGACGGACACGGTGGCCCCGAAGCCTCCCGCTTCATCAATGATCACCTCTTCCACAATCTCATGAGTGAGTCTAGTCTCCTTTTTCTTATAACTTATAATAATAGTGTCATAATTGTCATAAGCCAAAAGCATGAATCAATTGGCACTAGATTGTTTGGCTGAACTAATAGTCTCGAGTTTGAGTCCTCAATAAACAAGTATTCATTACAAGAGTTTTATGATCACAATGATCTTACCTGATTTGAGCATGATTGTCTCACGTGCAGGATATATGTGGTTTAATAAAAGAATGATGGTATGGGTTTGTTTTGGGGTGTGGTGTTGTTGATTTGGGGGAGGGTTGATCAATGTTGATATTTTGGACCTTTTTGGTTGCCTATGATATTTTGGGTCTTGGTGTTATTTGGAGGGACCTCTAATTTGGCTTATGTGCTTCTGTATGGCCGGTTCTGTTGTTGGTATTTCTTTTTTTGTTTTTTGAGTGGTGTTCTTTGGAAGGAAATAATTATTGAATTTGTGTGTATATATAGACAGGGGAAATATTTTCTTGGAAGTTTTAACCTTTTTAATTATCATGTAGTTCTTCCTCAACATATTTTTTCTTTGTTTTCTTTTTGTGGTGTGTTTTTCCTCTAGTCAATCATATTCCTTTTTTTTTTTTTTACTTTTTTGAGTAAATAAAGTTTTATATTTATGGTTTGCTTTGTTGTGAGTGGAAAATTTGGAATGAAATCACTTTACTCATCCTTGGGCTATAACATAAGTTGAGAATTATTTTTACCTGGCCTCATACAATCAAGGCACCTACTCAACCAAGTAGACCTATCCCATAGTGTGTCATTTTAAATTAATGTGATTTTTTTTTTATAAATGTAATTTGGAGTGCTAGGAGTTTGGAACATGATGTTCCTCTAAGATATTTGACAGATGAGATTAGGGTGCCCGTGAATAATTGATTTACCTACTAATTCTGGATTGATATGGTTTATGAAATTCCATATTCTTGGTTTCTATTTTATCTTGTTTCTGCTTCATTTTTTGGTATCTAAATTAATAGGTATGTTCTCATGCAAGTTAAAATATGTAAATACTTATACTATCTGACTGTGATGCATATATTTTTATTAACCTAGCACTTTTTCTCCCCTATTGTCATGTTGAATCTCATTACAGGGGTTGCTCAAGAAAATGGTTCTATCTCTGAAGATATTATCAGAAATGCTGTTTCTGCTACTGAGGATGGGTTTCTGACTCTTGTTCGAAGGAGTTATGGAATAAAGCCATTGATAGCAGCAATGGGTTCCTGTTGTCTGGTTGGTGTTATCTGGAAAGGGACACTATATATTGCAAATCTCGGAGACTCTCGCGCTGTAATTGGTTCTGTAGGTAGATCTAACAAGATCGTTGCTGAGCAGTTGACCAAAGAGCACAACGCCAGCAAAGAGGAGGTTAGGCGAGAACTCAAGTCTTTGCATCCGGAAGATTCACAAATCGTAGTAATGAAGCAAGGAACCTGGCGCATTAAAGGCATCATCCAGGTTTTCCTTTTCTTTTCTCTTTAGAAATAAATTTCGGTTGATGGTTTATGTTGTTGTTGTCTTTGTTGTTTTGTTTTTACTTATGTTTCTATGTCATATTCTTCCCTTGTGTCTGTCTATTCCCTGTTGAGGCTTTATGGGAATTAGTTTTCCTAGCAAGGTGTCTCATAGCTTCCATTACATGGTTTTATTGGAGAAAAAAATGAAATAAGTTTTTCCATAAGTTAAAATTAGCTTATCTATAGTTAGTTTGTAGAAGCTTTCTTATATTAGTTTTTCCAAAAATTAATTTTAACTTATGAAGAAGTTTATTTTATTTTATTTTTCTTATTTTCTTTTCTTTTAAGTGCTTAATGAGAAATTTATCGAAACAAATCCTAAGTATGTGTGAGAACTTATGAAAATAGCCTATGATCTGTCCAGAAAGCTGTTTTCAGCTTATTTAAATAAGCTTTCTAGGATTGTTTATAAAAACAATTCAGAACTATGAAAAGGGTTTAACATTATTTTTTTCGATTACAGAAACAAGTTATACTTAAGTGCTTATCATATAAGCACTTATTGAATAAGTGCTTACTCAAGCTATTTACCAAAAGGCCCTTTATAGCTGGATTCAATTTTGATTCACTTCCTTGCTAATTGTATTTGCTTATGTAATTAGTTTGACAATTATTAATGAGATGCCTGGTGTGTTTTGTTGGGGCTACTCGTTGTAACATAAGTTTTCTTGTCCACCCCACAACTGAGATCAGGTATCCAGATCCATAGGAGATGCATATTTGAAGCGGCCGGAGTTCTCATTTGATCCATCATTCCCACGGTTCCACCTGCCGGAACCTATCCGCCGGCCAGTGCTAACCGCAGAGCCATCTGTATGTTCAAGAGTTTTAAGACCTAATGACAAGTTCATTATCTTTGCATCTGATGGACTTTGGGAACACATGACAAACCAGGAAGCTGCTGAGATTGTTCATAACAATCCACGAACTGTAAGATGCTTTTCCCACTTGTGTGCTATTTATAGAAATGCTAGCAACACACTCTCTGATCCATTCTTTTAAATACTAGGGAATTGCAAGACGACTTCTTATGGCGGCTTTAACCGAGGCAGCTAAGAAAAGGGAAATGAGATATAAAGACCTTCAGAAGATTGGAAAAGGGATTAGGCGTTTCTTCCATGATGATATCACAGTGGTTGTTGTCTTCTTTGACCATGAGTTGCGTGGCAAGAATCTTACAGTTCCTGAGTTGTCCATCAAAGGGTTTATTGACACAGTTGGACCATCAAATTTTAGAAATTTCCGGGGATCGGAATGATCACAAGGTTGGTTCATTTCTAGAACTGTAGCCAACAAACTTGACTGGCTCTGCTTCATTGTCCAAAAGGAAGCTAAAAGAAATTCAATACTTCATTAGACATTTTTGCAGCATCTAATTGTTGTTTATCTTGAACATCTCTTCTCTCACTTTACAAGCCTCTTCCTTGCTTAACTTGTAAGTTTTAAACTATACCTTGTCTATTGGAAACACGTTTGCTGGTGATAAATTAGGGAAGCCATGTTTTTCTCTTCATTGGTGATGGTACACTTTGCAGTGTGATTGTTTATATAGGTATATACCGATATACTTGTTTGATTGAATAATGTTGATAATCCAAAGCATGGTTTTTAACTTTCTACAAAAATTACCACATCTTTGAATTAAAGTTGTTTCAAGTCTAACAAGTATTTTGAGTTCGAATCTTAAATATACAGTTATTTTGAAAAATATTTGTTGTTTCAAATTAAAAAAAAAATGAAAGAACTCTTTCTACTTAAATACTTGTTTTATGTCCCCAACTTTGGAACTTTTGATTAGAGTTTTGAAAGGAATTCTTAATTGGCTTTGCTTTATGCACTTTCGGGAATGAATATTGTTTGATTAAAAATAAAGTTTAAATTGTAAATTATTTGCTTTTACATTAATTTTTTTTGACAATTAAGTAAATTTGCTGCGTAAATTTGAAGCATATAGCACATTTACTTTTTCTATCAATACTTTCTTGTACTGTAAACAGCAAACACGACATTATGCCTTTTTTCTTTAGTCAAGTACGTTCTAGCATTGAGAAGGAAAGTTGTATGAAAAATTAATAGTGGGTTTTAAATATTTAAAATTTAAGAAGCCATGTTGTCCCATTAAAATAACCGGAAAATACGTTGAAAGTTACTTTATATTTTATAAGATTCTAAATGCATTTATTTTCATATGTTTGGTTTGATGACTTTAGTTTTGAAATAAAATTAAATCCTTACATCATTCGATGCACCGATCTCTATGGTTGCCTTGCAACAGCTTCCATTATCGCATTGCGGAAATTACCGACATTGTTGTTTTCAAAAGTTGTCAAATCCTTAATAACCACTACATATTTTAATTAGTCGAATTCAAGCATGCATGTTACTTAACAACAAAAATGTTTTGATTATTTGTCAAGAACATTTGTACCATAAAAAACTTTGGTACCGTTTATCAACTGAATTTTAATCCTAGTGGAGTTCCAACCCACTTTCTGTCACGGATCAGTTAAACAAAAGATACTTTTCAGTGCAAGTGGTAAGTTTTCATCATCATACAAAGTTGTGTGAATATAAGGATTGATTCTTTTAAGATCGCACACTCCTTTGCTTACTCGTCAATTTTCTTGTGTCAGCTGTCACTAAATCTAAAATCTGTGTGATTCTCGTATCTCAGACGGAAAATTGTGATGGTGGCAGTGACTTGTCACATTTCCCTAGCATAAGCTTCCACTTTTTAATGGTAGAAGATTAATTAGTATTACGTCTCAAATCTTATCACTTAATACTTTTTTTTCATCAATATTAAATTAATTAATTTAACCGTTAAATAATCTAATATTATTTTTTTTTATCATAGATATATATATTGTCAAATTTTATATAAATTAAATATTTGTTAGTGTATCTCATTCTCTCATCCTGTGTGGTTGGTGATCTTGTTATCTAATCCTCATGCGTGGCAAGTTGTTGTTCTTCTGTATGGCTTTATTGTGACTGAGAAGATGGAAACTCATGCTGCTCATATGACCCATTTTTAAATTTCTTTAACTTTAAATGAACACAAATAATGGGAAATACACTGCAATAATTTTTTTTATGATGTCACATGCAAAGTTGGCAAAATATCAATTATTATGATAAAGATTGGTCCGTGAACAACAATGACTCCTTCGTCCACAGAATAATAAATCAAATACATACCCACTATTCTAATCAAAATACTGGAGAGAATTTGATTCAACCAAATCAAATCAATAACAATACATAGCTCTTCTACAACAAAATGGTAGTGAAAAGAAAAAGAATCTTATATATATCATGCTTTGCTTTCATGCCCTTATCCCAACATATCAATATAGGAAAACTCAGAAACATGAAAAATTGTAAAGAGAAAATGAAAACTTCCTCAACCAGTTTATGGTATTTCTGTAGTGCGGAGTATATATAAAAATTTTCTGGACTCTCTGCATCATTAGAAGCATTTCCTGTGAACGATGGAGGGGCCTGACTCGTCATATTCTGCCTTTGCAATCCACATCTGCTCTCAGGCAAGAAAAAATATCAGGAATACATGGAAGTGTTATAAATAAAAAGGATCAGATGAGAACTAAGATAGTGTTTAGCACGACTTTTTTTGGCTCTTTTCTTAAAAAGGAGAAGTTGAACCAAACCCAATTATAAAAAGACTAGAAAATAGAAGTAAACTTTTATGAAAAAACCAAAAGCAGTTTTCACATAAGTTAATTAGAGAAGCTAAAAAAAATTGTACCATTACCATACTGATACACTATATAAGCCTCTCTACAAACTACAGTTGTTTCACATCCATTTTGATTTAAACTAGTTTCCTTCCCTTTAACTATTATATTGGTTACTCCCTCTTGCTATTCTTTTCCCTTAATTCTTCAAACAAAATTCCCTAGTTAATTTCTGACAGAGACTTGAGTATTATGGAGTGTCTAAGTCCTACATCGAGTAATATGAGATGTTGGTTTGAGTACTTGAGTAGAGCTTTTGTTCTTCTCCCTTAATAGCTAGTTTTTAAGGGAGGATTCCCCTAGTGGTTAGGTGTTTGTCAATTGGTATCAGAGTTAGTTGTTAGTTGTCAATGTCTTGAAAAGGACTACTCATGGAGGGATTGACTAAAGACTGAGCCTAAGTCCCTACCAATTTGCTGCATTATATTTACAAAACCCCACAAATTTCATTCACATAAAACTGAAGCCAAGTGGTGTACCTGTTGGAAGGTGCTGAGGGATGCCAAAATGGAGCCTCCAATCCAGACACTGTACTTCCTCTCTGGTGGTGCCACCACCTTAATTTTCATGCTGCTTGGTGCCAATGCTGTGATCTCCTTGCTCATCCTATCAGCAATGCCAGGGAACATTGTTGAGCCACCACTCAACACAATGTTACCATAAAGATCCTTCCTGATGTCAACGTCGCACTTCATGATGGAGTTGTATGTGGTTTCATGAATACCAGAAGATTCCATCCCAATCATGGAAGGCTGGAAGAGCACTTCAGGGCAACGGAACCTTTCGGCGCCAATCGTGATCACCTGTCCATCAGGTAGCTCATAGCTCTTCTCAACAGATGAACTTGTCTTTGATGTTTCTAGCTCTTGTTCATAGTCAAGAGCAATGTAAGCCAGTTTTTCCTTTACATCTCTCACAATTTCTCGCTCAGCAGTGGTGGTGAAAGAGTAGCCACGCTCTGTCAGGATCTTCATGAGGGCATCAGTGAGGTCACGCCCTGCAAGGTCCAAACGCAGGATTGCATGTGGCAGGGCATAGCCTTCGTAGATTGGAACTGTGTGGCTGACACCATCACCAGAGTCCAGAACAATACCTATATGAAACCATACCAAGTTATAAACCACAATTTCAACGTCCCTTGAATCTCATTTTCTCACTTAACATTCTTGAAAATCTGCACTAATAATGAAATGAACAGAATGTATGACATTATTAATTCTCACAAGATGTTTCAAATTAAGCAAATTAAACTCTATTGATTAGAAAATCATCTTCAAATTCTGATGAAATACAAGTGGCTTGACATCAACAAATACCATACACCATGCCTCAAAATCCATTTCAATATGTCACGATATACAATGACATAATATATATTGCAAGTCCCTTATATCTCATAATCTCACTTGCATTTAGGAAAATCTGCATTCATAATGAAATGAACAGTATGTACGACATTATTAATTCCCACAAAAATGTATAAAAATAAACAAATAAAACTCGATTGATTAGATTAGCATATACAATTTCATATGGACATTTGAACTCTATTCATTAGAAAATAATCTTGAAATTCTGATGAAATACAAGTGGCATGACATCAACAAATACCATGCATCATGCCTCAAAATCCATTTGAATATGTCACGCTATACAAGGACAATATATATTGCAAGTCCCTTATATCTCATAATCTTACTTGCATTTAGGAAAATCTTCATTCATAATGAAATGAACAGAATGTACGACATTATTGATTCCCACAAAAATGTTTAAAAATAAACAAATAAAACTCGATTGATTAAATTAGCATATACAATTTCATATGGACATTTGAACTATATTCATTAGAAAATAATATTGAAATTCTGATGAAATACAAGTGGCACGACATCAACAAATACCACGCACCATGCCTCAAAATCCATTTCAATGTCAAACTATTCGATGACAATATACATTGCAAGTCCCTTAGATCTCATAATCTCACTTAAAATTTATGAAAATCTGCATTCATAATGAAATCAACTGATTATTAATTTCCACAAAATGTTTAAAAACAAAAGAATGAAACTCAATTGATTAGTATACACAATTTCATATGGACATTTAAACAACCTTCACTAGAAAATCATATTGAGATTCTAATGAAAGACAAGTGGCAACATGAATAAATACACAACTACCATGCCCCAAATAACCAAACTCCAAGAAACCAAGAAAAGGAAAATCAGATATTGAAGAATCTTTACCAGTTGTACGGCCACTAGCATAAAGGGAAAGCACTGCTTGGATGGCAACATACATAGCTGGAGTGTTGAAGGTCTCAAACATAATCTGAGTCATTTTCTCACGGTTGGCCTTGGGGTTGAGTGGTGCTTCTGTGAGGAGAACAGGGTGCTCTTCTGGGGCCACACGTAGCTCATTATAGAAAGTGTGATGCCAGATCTTCTCCATATCATCCCAGTTGTTAACTATGCCATGCTCAATTGGGTATTTTAATGTCAAAATACCTCTCTTGGATTGTGCCTCATCACCAACATATGCATCCTTTTGCCCCATTCCAACCATCACACCAGTGTGGCGAGGGCGACCCACAATGCTTGGGAAAACAGCCCTTGGAGCATCATCTCCAGCAAATCCAGCCTTCAAAATTTTAACACAAAAATGAAAAAGATCATCAAAAGCCAAAACCTATATGATATCCAGTCATCCAAACTTCATGCTCGAAATATCATCCTCAACATGAGAGAGTATATCATAGATTATATTCACTAATAATATGAGTAAAATAGTATATTCAAATAAGGATAACATTCATCTGATAAGCTAGTCACTAGAATTGAGTTATATTCAAATCCAAATTCTAAGAGATTAACAAGTAAAACAACACATAAATGGATCCAAATATACCTTGACCATTCCAGTTCCATTATCACAAACAAGAGGTTGAATATCCTCACCATCTGCCATTGTTTATTGATTGCTGCAAAACACACCAACACAAAATAATAATCTCATAAACAACGAAAACAGAAACAAGAACTAATGTCTCTCACTAAGGTGCAATATAAGATCTGGGGTTATTAAATGTCAATTCTATGCGTCACATAACGAAAAAGATTAATCAAAACATCACGATTCACAATGAACACAAAGAAAAAATGCTACATTTTCAATATGATGGGAGTCTCACGTAAAAAGATTAAGCTAATGCGTAAGGAATGCAAGGTGTTAAGAAATATTTGTCACTTGCGAAGAATTGACGATGGATTGTGTGTGTGTAATAAGGTAAGGAGAAAGTGGAGAAAGTGGAGAAAGCGTTATGATGAGTACCTTAGAATTTCCGAAATGAAGGAAGCTACGTGGGGGTGACTTATGTGTTGTGCTTACTATTTTTATCGAACGTGTCTTTGTGTGGCTGAGGTACCCGCTGTGTGGTTTAAAAAAGGAAAGTTGTGGCAAATGAAATGCGTCTCAAATGAACCGCAAATGCGATTTCGAAAGATCGTGACCGTCTGTTTCGTTTTCTAATATCTCATCCTCGCTGGTCACTATTATTGTTGGAAATAGCTGTCACCTTTTCCTTCCTTTCTCGCTTCTAAATTAAAACATAAATTCCTGTCTTTCAATTTTCAGAATAAAGAACCAATCATTTACACTTTATTTGGATGATGGAAAAAAAGGGAAAAAGTTTTAAAATCTAAATTAGAAAAAAATAAATTAAACTTAAGTTTTTTTTCTCTTTTTTATTTATTTTCTATTTAATCAAATAAAAAAAATACTATATTTTCTTTCTCTATACCTAACCATGTAATAAGCTTTTTGTAATTAATTTTTAAATTTGGAGATTTTCTATTTTAAATTATTTCTTTCTCTATTATCCTCTTACCGTAAAGTTTTTGTACAAAAAATAAAGACATTCTTTCTAATAAAAGGAAATCCTCTTTCTGAAAATAGCAAAGTGATTCTACTCAAATTATTTGCTCCCATGTAGTGGGAGCTATTCCTATTCCCTTCCTTCCTGTTACTTTTTCCTTCCATTCATTTATATGAGAATTTTGTAACTGCATTTTTCTTGAATAAAACAATCTTCATATTATCATTAGTATTAATAAGTATCACGATTGTGTGGATTTTTTTAATTTAAATATAAATATAAGTAGACTAATTCAAGAAAAATATAAAATAACTTTAAAATAAAGTAATTATTAGGTCAAATGAAAAGGGAAATTTTAATATAAAAATAAAAATAATAATTTAAATTGAGATTTGAAATTTTAAAATAATTGATAATTTGAGAATTTTTAAAAATATAAAATAAGTGTTAAATAACCGTAAAGACATGTCTTGTAAGGAAAAAGGAAGTATGATAAAAAAATATCTTCACATTTAAAAATAAAAACTCAAATTTATGATATAGAGATTGACTTAAAATAAAATTATTTGCACGCAATTTATATTCCTTCTGGAACGCATCAACTTTGATTACTAGTCACTCAAATTAATGAAGATTATATATATATATATATAGGTTTTTTACGCATTAAATTTTTATTTTATTTTTTTGGGTACCCTAAATTTTATTCAGAGTTTTGAACTTAATGAAATATATAAAAAAATATTTTTAAAATATTTAAAGCTAGACGTAAGTTGTTATGTAACTTTTGGTAATAAAATGATGATTCTACATAAAAATAAAACAAAAGGGTTGGAATGCATTAATTTTCCTCATGATTAATGTTTGAATAAAGTTGTTAAAAAGAACAAAAAAAAATATTTGTGGAAGAAAGTATATGCATGTAATATTTTGGATAAAATACTACATACATTTTCTATTATATTATATTTTGTATAATAATTGTGTTACGCAATGTTGTTAGAAATTTTATAATAATTTCATGCATTATATAATCATTATCCTTTATACTTTTACATAAGTATTTTAAATTATTTATAAGATGCCAGAGAGAGTTATATTATATATTGTTAACCTTCAGTTCATTCTAGGATCCATATTGCGTTAGTACTTAGCAGGTAATTCATCGTTTTATGATAGAATGGAATTACCGTTTCATATTTCACTTTTCCATTAACAAACATAAGATTGCTGACTCTATAAAATGGAACATGGAAAAAACAAATCACCACTCTATGCATTAAGCATAACAATGTTTGTTTGAAATATTTGGTTTTTGAAAGTTCTATCTGATGAGTATTTTATGTTCGTTGTTGAAAGTTATATCTGAGAAGACTTGATGAGTGTTTTGTGTTTTTTTTTTTATATATAAATAGTGTACTATGTTTCTTTTTAAATCCTTTATATGTGCATTTACTTGAGAAAGCGAGAAGGATAAATGGTTTGTGAAGAATAATTTTTCAACATCTATAATGACACTTTTTTAATAGATCCCATTTTTTAATTTTTTTTGATTTTTTTTATCTTTCCAAGTGGTATCAAGAAGGCACTGTGTTGGGATATTTTATCCATTTCTCCGGAAAAATAGATATTCCCGAAAAATATTTTTAATTCAATCTTTTTTTTTTCTTCTCCACTCGACCAATCCCCTTTACTCTATTTCTTATATTTAAAGTAATTGGTGTATCTACTTCAACGATACTATTGTTCCGTATTATTATGGAAGAAGATTTTGGTAAAATATACACTTCCTCCGATAAAATATGCGTTTCCTCGGGAATGAAAAAAAATCGATCTACTTTGATTTGGTATTTTGACTTAAATTCTTTAACTCCTTACTTGATAAATGGATCTAAATATTTAAATATGTGATATTTGAATTTTTTTTTTTCATGTTAATCTGCTTTTTTTTTAAATGTCAATTTTCAATGTTATTTTTTATACCTTTTGATCTTTTAAATAAGACATGATACCGAAAATGAATATTCTAATATAAAATAATTTTATATTATTATGACTTGATTTTATAGTGATTATTACACAAACTTATTATATATATATATATATATATATATATATATATATATATATATATTTATTTATTTATTTATTTATCCTAAAGAAATAAAGTTTTAATTATTAAAATAAATTATAAATTTAGCTACAATTATATTTTTTTTTCTTTTAATTGAAATCATGATAATTTAATTACAACACACTGGTAATATTTAATAAAACTTTAAATTACTTTAATACAATAAATAATACTTACCAAGTCATTCAATCACATCACATTACTTATTCTAAAAAATTATAGTAGTACTTAAATACAATAAATCATAAAACTTTGTTACATTCTCATATTCAATCATAAATTTAAGGTGTATGATTGTATTATTAATTTTTTAATAATTATTTTTAAAAAATTAAATCAAATATATATTTTTTATCTTTATAATAATATTATTGGTTTTAAATCAATAATGTAAAGTTTTTTATACTACTAATACATAAAATTAAACTCATAATATTTTTTAATATATATATATATATATATGCTTTTAAAAAAATATTTTGGATAGAGTTGTATCATTTTCTTTTATAAGGGATACAGATGTATCATTGAAAAGGAATACCTAGCAATTCCTTTTCCTTAATAACTTTCTTTACAAATTAATGGTATGCTTTATGCATGAAAGGCTTCTATCAAAATTCATATGGGGCAGTCTATTCATTCAGTGCCAACACTGCAAAATATCACAAGCCCAGCTGGAATCAGTACTGATTGATTAAAGAGAACAAGGGAGGGATGTTGGCAACCTCTTTGAGTAATATAATTTTTAAAATATGTTTATTATTATAAAATAAAATTGATTAATTGAACCATTAAGTCTGGTTCCAGATTTATCAGTATTTTTTCTTTTTGAATATAAGAAATATATTTGTAGATCGATAATAGAAGAGGATAATTTAGACTAGACAGAGGGCCAACTGAAAAAAGTTAAGTTGGTTCGTGTTATTTTGAAGGGTTGCTTAATTTGCTTTTGTTGAGTTTGGAACTTTGATTCTTGACTTTTTGGTGAAGAGTGGGAGTAATTATGCACACGCCAACTCACGATTTAGTTAGCAGCTGTCGAGAGATAATGGGTGTTTGATTGCATGCTGTCACATTCGGACACAAAGGTTGTTCCCACTCACTCCCATTCTTGTCGCTTCGATTGGATCCTTCGTTGTCCACCACGCTGCTTCTTATTGCGTTCTTCAAACTCAAAGACGTGCTTTGCATTATCGCCAACATCTTCAACACTACAACCTCGTCTCCTTCTTCACGCTAATGCCTTCCTTTTTTTAACCATTATAATTAATTTTTAAAGATTTTTTATTTCAGCGTCACCCCATTTATTTCTACAACTTTTTACTCTCTAAATTAGTTCTAGAATTCATTCTTCAATTGTTGTTTAATTAGTTATATTATATTACATTTTATTTTTCAATCAAATTTTCTCTCACAAATTTAATGTGTTCCTAACTGAATAATGCTTTATTTATCCGGTTGACAACTCTACCTTTTGGCTTTTGTCCGTGTGTTTCTCTGCTTTCTCACTTCACCCTTTCAATCTTTTAGCTTTTCAAATCAGACCCCTTTAAATAAATATCCATGCACACCAAATTCTGTTTATGATATATTAAACACGTGATTAATTTAGGTGTTAGTTTTTTAATTTTTCTTTCAAGTGAAGTCTTAAATTTTAGAAAAAACAGATGATGTAGTGTAAAATAATTTTGCATTTTCATTCGATTACAACTCACACTATGAATAGTTAGTTGACTTTTATTCAAAGTACAACGAAAAACTAAAGAATGCTAGCTGAAAATGAAGAAGTAATAGACTGAATTATGAATTTCTTCTTACGCTGAATTTGTTCAGATAAACTGTTTATAGTCTAATTTGCATATAACAAACTGACTCCAAGCAACTAACAACTGGCCTATCAAATTATTTTTTAATTGCCCCATATTCTTGATGCGAAACGCAGCATGAAGAGCAGCCTTTAAGCTATCAAATTCTGCTAATGAAGTGCATGCTAACATGATATCATCCACGTAAATAAGAAGTGTATGTGGATTTGATGAAGAGGGTATGATTCATACCATTTTCTATTCGCTTGCTTGAGTCTATAAAGTGACTTAAGTAATTTATAGATTTTGAAATTATTTGAATAAATTTTACCATAATATTTATAAGAGAAAAAAATAAGAAGAAAAAATAAAATAAATTTTTTTATAAATTAAAATTAACTTATGTATAAGTCAATTTATAAAAACTTTCTCATTTTTAGAGAAACTAACATGAGAAAGTTTTTACAAATTCGTTTATGCATAAACTAATTTTAACTTATGAAGAAATTTATTTCATTTTTTCTTTTTATTATTTTTTCTTATAAGAATTTATGGAGAAACTTATCTAAACAGGTTGTTGGCTCGATTTGTTTGGAGTTACACAAGTAGAAACAAGTATATACATTGCCGCATGAAGATCCTCTTGCAAGAATGCATTATTGACATCCAATTGATGAAGATGCTAATGATGAAAGGATGCAAGACCAATGAGAATTCGAACATTTGCTATAGGAGAAAAGCTTTCAAAGTAATCTAAATCTTTTCTATGGTTAAAACCTTGAGCAACTAAACGTGCTTTGTAGCGCTCAACAATTCCATCAGTGTTGGTTTTTTAGAAGAGAGGCAGTTGCTAACAGAGAGTAAAAGTAAAAAACGAGCAAGAGTAGAGAGAGTAAAATAAAATAATAAACTGAATATACTGGTTGAAAGAGATATTTTTTTTTATCTAGAAGCAACTTAAGTTAAATACATTGAGAAATAACTAACCAAGAGATCACATCCTATGATTTTAGCAACCACTACTAATAACTTAGCTAAAAATAGGGAACAAACTAATCCACTAATATCTAATAATAAATTCTAATTAAATCAAATTGGCTTATTCAAACAGAAACAAATATGAAATCTTCCTAAAACTATATAGCATCCAAAGGCAGTTCTCAACACCCCTCCTTGTCGTGGAGGCTGCAAACTCCAAGTTTTTTTTTAATCTTACTTTCAGTCTTTTAGCAATTCGACTCATTCTTGACACGTCATGCTGATAACGACAATTAGAACCATTGCGGCAACCCCTTGAACTGTTAAAGTATTTGAATGGTTTCTGAATTTTGAATTTCACCTCCTCCGTCGTAATGTTGGCACGTGGTCGTTTCTACCCTTGCCTCTGCATGTCTTCCTTATGTGTACCACTTCTTCTTTCCTATCGACATCTTTCACGACACTAGTAGAAGGTGGAGGCCTTGTAACTGAGTGAGTTTTTGCTGGTTTAGTAGATGAAGTTACAATTGCAGTTGTAAAGAATGCTTTTTGTTCTTCCTTCATTGGATCAAGCGCAAAGCTTTTTCCTTTCATTTTTACTTTGAATACCTTGTTGTCATTTGCATCTTTGAACACTGATCACTTTCAAAGATAACTTTGAAACCTTTTTGAATCAACTGGCCAACACTCAACAAATTTTGACTGATGTTAGGTACAAATAACACATCTTTGATAAGTTTTGTACCTGAAATACTTTCAATTGCTATTGTGCCTTTTCCTTTGACTGCAATGTGTTCTCCATTTCCAATTTTCACTTTGGAAACTATAAAAGTATCCAATTCCTTAAAGAGGTCATGGTCAAATGTCATATGATTAGTGCAACCACTGTCAATTAGCCACTTCATAATCCTCTTCTACAGTTTCCCAAAGATCCAAAGCCTCTAGGTAAGCCTCCATTTTGACGGTCCAAAGATCATAGTTTTCCCCATTGAAAACTGGAAGAGTTGTTTGGGAAAAGCTTGTTTTAGAATCCATTCTATAGGTCCCATAAGAAAATAGATCTGATACCAATTGTTGGTTTTTTAGAAGAAAAGCAGTTGCTAACAGAGAGTAAAAGCAAAGAATGAGCAAGAGTAGAGAGAGTAAAATAAAATAATAAATTGAATATATCGGCTGAAAGAGATATTTTTATCTAAAAGCAACTTAAAGTTAAATACATTGAGAAATAACTAACCAAGAGATCACATCCCGTGATTTTAGCAACCACTACTAATAACTTAACTAAAAATAGGAAAGAAACTAATCCACTAACATTTAATGATAAATTCTAACTAAATCAAATTGACTTATTCAAACAGAAACAAATATAAAATCTTCCTAAAACTATACAGCATCCAAAGGCAGTTCTCAACAATCAGCCTTGCCCTTAGTTTTGTAAATCCATTTGTTTCCGATAGGAACAACATTAGGTGGCAAATCAACCAACTCCCATGATTTGTTGAGATTTAAAACATAGATTTCAACCAGCATCGGATCAACCCACTTTGGATCTGTACTTGCATCCTTATAAGTGGATGATTCAGTTTTGGAAGTGAGGTTTAAAGTATAGTTGAGATGTGTGGGTGATAGGTTAGCATAAGATATGTATGAGGACAAGGGAAGAGAGGTAGTTATGGTGGCGCTGCAAACATAGTCATTGAGGTAAGAAGGTTTATGTGTGTGGTTTTGGTTGAGTGGCGAGTTTGGTTATGAGGTGGGTGTATTGGTGTTGTGTAGGATGTAGTAGAGTTGTCATGTGTGTTGTGTAAAGGTTGAAGAGTGGCATGTAATGAAGGTATGTTGGTGGTATCTGTGGTTAAGGTAGGATCATGTGAGATGTGGTCAATGTAGATATGAGGTGAAGAATGTTGAGGGTGTTGGTTATTGTGAAATGGGAACTCAGAATCATAAAACTCTACATCCCTCAATTGAAACATAAGTGCTCTATTGACATTTAATATATGCTAATGTCTCCTCTCTACTCTGCCATTTTTTTGCGGTGTTGCCACACAATTAGTCTGATGTACAATGCCTTTGTTAGCATAGAAATCTTTCAAAATAAACTCAGCTCCATTATCGCTTCTAATCACTTTCACTCGTTTATTAAATTGTGTCTCAATCATGGCAACAAAATTCACCACATGTCTTGGAACTTCAGATTTGAGTTTAAGCATCATAACCCAAATATATCGACTCTTATCATCAACTACTTTTAGAAAATATCTATATCCATGTATAGATTGAGTGGAAAAGGGTCCCCAAATGTCAAAGTGAATTAATTAGTTCGAACAAATCAGTAGCTCTATTGTTACTCTCATTAAAAGATAATTTCTTTTGCCTAGCCATATGACACACATCACACGCTGAGTGCACAGGAATTGGTATATACGAATACCTTTTATTCAAGCAAATAATTCTATCACGAGACAAATAGCTCCTAACTAACTAATAGCTAATTGACTAACAGCTAACTGCAACTAACTTTGCCAAGTTATTAGCTGGTCCACATCTCTTGATATATTTATAATAAATATTTTAAAAATTATATTAACAATAATTTGTAATTAATATGATATAATTATTTTACACCATCAGTCTATTAAATTCTAATTATTTTATTAGAATAGTTAACTCATTACATGATGTTTTAACTCAAAAAGAATTTTCTAATAGAAAATATTTACGATTTAAACTAAAAATTCTATGCTGTGAGTTAATCTCACTATTTTTTATTTATTGAGGATCAAAATCTATTTTTTAAAAAACAATTTGGTTAAGTGCTGAAAAATATTATTTTAGTATATTATTTTAACTAAGTATTAGAAGAGCTTTTCAATTTATTTTGACAATAAATGAATTTAAAGATTGAAGAATTAAGTCCATAGAAATAATCAATTGTATATGCTGAAGATAAAAGCTATCAATAACTATGGTTGTTGGAAATTATTAGAAAAAGTTTGTAAAAGTTATCAATAGGTAGATGAATATCACTTTGTGACATGTAATAAGGTTGAACCTTGGTTATTTAGAACTAAAAAAAATTTAATACATTCACAACTCATCAAAAGATTAATGGATTTCAAGCAAGTTCTTGATTTATTCCAACCATCATTTCAATTTCATTTTTTCCATTCCAGTCATTTACATTTGTTCCACAATCTTATTTTCCTTAAATTTATTGTGTTTTCTTATTACTTTCCTTTAATTTTACAATACTTTTACATTTCCAAGTCCTTTAATTGCTTTCCACATACCTTGTGAGCACTTTATAATCATTTAAAGAAGAGTTTCATTCACTCAGCGAAAGAGACTATAGAAAGTCTTACATTAGTATTCGCTCAACGAGTCCTATACTCACCCAACAAATGAAAACCACAAAGAGTTTTATTCTATGATCTCCTCTTAGTCGCTTAACAAGTGGATGACTCGCTTAGCAAAATAAGATCTTTTGGGGGTTTTTGTGACTCTTGCTTAGTGAGTGTGTGACTTGCCCAATGAATATATAAGTTTTTGGGTTTTTAGGGGATCTTGCCAAGTGAATACGCGACTCGCTCAGTAAAGATTTATCATTTTCCAAAATTTAAGTTACAGAGTGTGATTTGCTCAGTTAGAAGTTTCTCTCATCCAACGAGCATTCATATAAATTATAGGATTATAGTTTTCGCCAGCGAGTGTATGACTTGCTCAACGAAAATGGTAGTTTTCCAGATTTTACATGTGTTATTTTGAGGTGTTCAACGAGATTTGAGTCTAATTTAGCGAGTACTCATTAGTTTCTCATTTTTTCAAGTCTTGTTAGACGAGTAAGGTTATTCGCTAGGTAAGAGTATAATAGCTTCATATCACAACACAACTTATTCGACACAACCACTCAAAATCACATATATTATTTCAATAACAACCCAAAACATCATCATATCATAATATGAACCTATTCCAATCATCAAAAATATCATTCCAATAGTAAATCAAGATTTCATGATTCCTTATGAATATTTTCTCATATTCAAGAAATTCTACAATAGATTACATTATAACTTACTACATTATGTTCTCATACATTAAACTTCATTTCTATCCATCATATAACATTATTCAACCATTAAAGCAAAGAGACAGATTTTCTTACATGGAATAAAGATGAGATATGTAAACTTTAGTGAAGAAGCTTCGAACGTCAACAATGGCGATGCTAAGAGGTTTGGACGAAAATTCAAAGATGAAAGGTGGATAAAGCTCTGGTCTTCTACTGAAGAGGTTCTTATAGAAGAGCTTGAGGTAGCTAATTGCGTAGTTAAGGGGTTTGAACATCCAATGGTTTAAGGAAAGTATGGAAAAATAGTTCTATTTGGTAAGAAATGGGTTGATGAAAATTTGTCCCAAATGATAGGTTCCATTTCTGAATTTTATACCATAAATAGTAAGATAATTAATTATAAATGATATAATCATCTTTTACGAAAAATGGAAAGTCATTGGATAACATGTTGATGATACTAATGATTTACCTTGGATTACATGCTAACTAACGTGTCAATGATTGATATTTCTAGGTTTAGTCATTAACTCCCTCAAGAAAAGACATTTCCTCTATAAATGTGTCAAACTATTCTAATATTATTCAAGACTTTTTCAAAAAATATGTAAATATTGTTTATTAAGATTTTTTTTTATAAATAATTAAATTTAGCTATATCTTGTAATTATTTTCCATCACTTAATTAATCACTAAAAAATATGATTCAAGAGTTAGGCTTTAGACCCAAATCAGAAGCTGATAAGCATATAAAGTTTTTGTAAAAACTTATTACTTTAGAATCATAAATGAACTAACTTATGCTAATTGTAAAATTTCGTTCTCTCTTGATTTTTGCATTCAACCTTAATACTCATAAAAAAAAAAATGCTAATTCTTATGCCAAATTTCTTCCAAACTTACCGATCCTCTGATAGGTTATAACATTTTCTTTCATCTCCTTTCCGAAATTCATTTTCAATTTCTTGTTTTTAAATTTTCCCAAATTACAAAAGCCTAGATCAATCAATCTTGAGTTGAATTGAAGATCCGAAGTTATCACATAAGGGATGCAGCAAAGTAATAAAGATCATAAAACAGAGTACCATTGATATAATGAATAATGCGAAGGACAACAACAGAATGGGTGGTATGTAGGGTAGCCATGAACAAGATAGAAAATATCTAGTTGAGTAATTGTAAGATAAATGAGTTTGGCAAGTACCTTATGATAGAGAGTAAAATCATCCAGCAAAGTACCATCTTGACGAGTAAACAGAATGTTAAGTTTAAGAGTATGTTTGTAGGCTCAGGGTGAGCATGTGGTGCCCCTGCCTTCACAATCATAAAAGTTGTTAGTTAGTTAAGTTTAATTAATTGAATTTAGTTATGTAGTTGAGATTAGTTTACTTCTATTCTTATAAATACATGTATTTTTTTTTTTATCTTTTATCTTTTCATATTAATCAATTCAATGAGTCTCTTTTTATGAAGTTTCTTTCTTATTTCTTAAATTTTATGATGGCCATGTCAACAGGGTGCTACTTGCATCACTTATCAAAATATGGATAGTTTGATAGTAGAGGAAAAGGCAACTACTACTACCTTTAAAGAGTAACACATTTCCATAATGACTGAAAGACTAACCCATCGTATTCATTAAGGGACACACATTAAACTTCTCTGCCTCAAATTCCAACACCAACTATCATTTTGCCATTCCCCCATTTCATCTATAAAGTATAAAGGCATCTTTATCCACAGAAACCATAAACAATCTAGGAAAACAGTGTTTAAGGCTAACACAACCAAGCCAGATATCATGCTAGAACTTAACTTGATCACCACGCCTTACCTTCCTAAAATTTTATCAGTACAAAACTTAAGTACAGTTCCTTAGATGTTTTTTTGGTGGTGTTCTCTAATTAAAATTAGTGTCATCTTGGTAATCTGTGCAAGAAAGGTCCACATTTTTAAAGTCAGCACTGGTTTCTGAGGTGAAATATTATGATTGAAAAACAACACCAAAAACACCTAAAGGACTGCATTTAAGTTTGTTTCTTTGTTTTATGTTATACTTTTGAAATGACTATTTTTCCATAGTGAACAGAATTTCTGGCAGGCTTAATTGTGCCACTGTAACTGCTTTTGCATTTGTAGAATCTGAACTATAACCTTTTATTTCCTCTTATTGGCTATCAATTTAACTGATCTGTGCTATGATTAGTTTCAATTTCAGTCTTTGTTCATTATTTTTGTAGTGGAATCCATACGGCTTTCTAGTGTTGGTAGTTTACTAAATAAGATAAAGTTTGCATTGCAATGCTCTTCCCCAATAATGTGATATTGAAAGTCCTCGGTATCATTAATTTTTGTAATATTTTTTTGTAATATGAACTTTATTGGTCATAGTTCTTGATGGTTCCCCTGTGTGCGTTCTTCCCAGATTTTGTTGTTTGTAAGATGTTGCATCTAAAATGCTTGTGCTTTCCTTTTACTTCCATGGCTAGAGCTGGAAAGAAGATATTGATGAGGATGATCCATCTTCCAGTCAAGGCCCCTCACGGTTTAGAAAACAATATTCTCCTAAGGGCTCTGGAATGCACCGGAATGACAATCAAAGATCAAAGCGTCGATTCAAAGGTAAGGATGCTTGAAATAGTTCTGCTGTAATAGCATATGATTTTGCAGTACTAGTTCTCTTGCTTAGAGTTTGTTTTATTGGGAAATCTTCTAACTGCATCTTGTCTGGAAAACTTTCATGTCTACTTGAGTAGGATTGGTGGATTTAACTAGTACTAGTAGAAATCATGTAGCTGTTTTGGTTTTAACTTGCATCATAAGCTTTCTTAAATAAGCCACATTGTGATTATTATTTTTAGTGCTAAGAAGATTTCAGATATTATAGGGCTTGTTTTCGATTCATATATTTCAAGGCTCTTTTGATTAGAGTTTGTTAGATGGTTTTTTCTGGGAAATCTTCTAATTGCATATTGTCTGCAAAAAACTTTCCTATCTGGTGGAGCAGGATTGGTAGATTTAACTAGTAGAGATGATGTAGCTCTTTTGCTTTTAACTTGCATCATAAGCTTTCTTGCATAAGCCACATTGTGTTTATTATTTTTAGTGAAAAGAAGATTCCAGATATTATAGGGCTTGTTCTGGATTCATATATTTCAAAGCTCTCTTGATAAGAGTTTGTTAGATAGTTTCTTCTGGGAATTCTTCTAATTGCATCTTGTGTGGAAAACTTTCATGTCTGCTTGAGTAGGATTGGTGGATTAAACTGGTAGAGATCATGTAGCAGTTTGGTTTTCACTTGCATCATAAGCTTTCTTAAAAAAGCAACATTGTGTTTTTTTATTTGTAGTGCAAAAAAGATTCTGGATATTATAGGGCTTGTTCTGGATTCATATGTTTCAAACAAACTTGATGTCTTTCAGGAGATCGTGACTTTTGCAAAGACGACTTTGATGTTGAAACTGCATTCCACTCTGCCTTTGGTGGCAATCAATTTTTCTATTGGTCCTATAAGTGAGGAAAATCCTCAGTGGAAAAGGTCATGAGGCTTTTCCAATCATGGTAAATCTTGGAATTGGAGACATCAGAGTGAAAATGAATATGGCTCATCAACTGAGTCCAAGCCAGATTTTTCATATTCAGACTTTGTTTCAGATAGATTAGCCCTTGGATTGAGTGCTTCTGGCCCTCTGAAACTTGAAGATGTGAAAAATGCGTGAGTTCTTTTCTTTTCTACTTCCTCTTCAATGTGATCATAAACTGTTGAGGTTTTTTCCATTTCCTCTTCAATATGATTTTAAACAATTTACGAAATCAGGTACAGGATATGTGCCTTGAAGTGGCATCCAGATCGTCATCAAGGCTCTTCTAAGGTGTTGCCAAGCTCTAACTGCTGATAGTGAATTATTGATTAGTTCTCTTTCCTTTTTTGTTCTGTTCCTTATTCAAGAATTTCTATCATACAAAGCTTGCTAATAATTTTAATTATTATGCATGTTGATAGGTGATAGCAGAGGAAAAGTTCAAGCATTGCAGTGCTGCTTATCAATCATTGTGTGATAAGCTGGCCATGTATTAGGGAGTAGGTACTTGTTTACCTTTTTCTACAAGTCTCTTAGCAGTTATGTGCCCAAACTAATTTATTTTACACAAATTTTGGTATGCAGTAATTTTATTATATATTTGTGCAAATTATGTGTGTGGTGCTTCGTATTTTAAAAATATTTAATGATCACTAACAATTTAAAGTAATTATGAACAATTATTTAATTACAAATTATCGTTGGTATAATTTTTAATATAATTATTATAAAAATTAGCATATTTATCCTATATGATTGTTTGTCATTGAATGATAGAATAAAATTATTTTATATTAATGGTACATTTATTTTTTTATTTTAAATTCTTCATTCATGTATATATTGTAATTTTCTTTCAAAAAAATGTTGTCAATAATTTATCTATGTTTTCTTTCTTAAGCTGCAAAATTTCTCTTTCAAACTAATGTTCTCTCCTCTTCCTCTCTATAATGGAGTAACAATAATGTTGGAAAGAGTATGATGTCACTAGAGGAGTAAAATCCATAAGCTACAAACTTATTGGCAGTAATTATGACATTTTTACTGCGCTAATCAACATTATTTGTTTGTTTTTCAGGTTTTCAAAAAGTCAACTAAAGTGAGTTACATTACATTATATATGATATGATATGATACATGTTATAGTTGGGCAACAATTTTCTAGTTGAGTTGCCCGCATAGTCCCTCTCTTTCAGCTTAAAAAAAGCAAGCAATTTATTATTGAGAGAAACCCGTCATTTAAGAAGAAAAAAGAAGTTAACAAGGAGAAAAGTCAATTGTGGCTTAGAACAAGCCAACAAACGCTGAATCAATTGAAAATATCGATTGCGCTTTCATATTCATGTAAATATACGACACTTGATGTTGGACGAGAAAATGACTTTTGCCTTTGTTCGGTCCCCGTGAAATGGTGATGAAATGAGGTAGAGAAAGAAAAAATAGGTGAGAAAAAAAAGTGTGTGTGTTTGGTGTACAAATGGTAGAATGAAGAAATAAGAATGCAACTCTCATAATCTTTTATTTCTTTGTAAAATTACGTGGAAATGACCAATAACTAAATGTCATTTTAACATTTTATGACTATTTATTTTGTAGCGGTAACAGACAACTAAAAATTGACATTTTTCTTTTACTATTTTGAACAATTTTTAGTGATTTATAACTGCAAAAAAAAAAAATTTAATAGATTGAAATATAAATTTAATTGATTGAAATATAAATTTAGTCTATTGAAATCTATTTTTTCTTATTTTTGTATTTATTTTCTATTCTTATTTTTTATTTTTTTAAATCAAACACTCTTAAATCTATTTTATTTTTCACGTATTTTTATTACTCTATTCTTCTTTTTCTTATTTTCATTCATCATTTTTTTTTTATTATACACCTTTAGTGAAAATAATTTTATTGAAGTTAGAAATATTCGTAAATGATAAAGAGAGAGAAAAATAAAAATAAAAAAATAGGAAAAATAAAAATAGAATAAAAAATGCGTTGTTTGAATGAATTGGAATAATAAGGAAAAGTGTAGAAATTTCTTCTTACTTTGTTAGGTGATCAGAAAAGAGAATAAAAGAAATAAATAAATTATACAAAAATATTTTATGCTAATTGGAAATTTAATTTTTATTCTATTTTTTTCTTAACATAAAAATGTTTATTATTTAAAAAAGAATTAAAATATTATTTAACTTTTAAGAATTTAAAATAAAAATAAAAATATATTTTTTCTTCTATTTTGGGTCAATTTAGAGAGACCGACTATTTTTTTGTAAGTCTTACAGAAATAATTTTTTTCTTTCGTATTTTTATTCTCAAACAAACAACACAAGTTTTATATTTTTATTTTATTTCTTTCTACTTCATTTCTGTTCAAAAGCAAAGATTAATGAAACAATTAATAATTATTCGAACAGAATTAGCTGACGGGGAAATTTGACCAAGTATATTTTTAAATTAAAAATAAATTTAGGATATTGTCGCCATCAAATGTTTTGCTCTAACGTCATTTTCTGTCTATCGGAATTGTATTCGCTGCGGTTGGAATTTCAACTGCATAAATATTCACCGTCCGATTATTTATTATACATTAAATTAAAAACAAAAATCCAAGTTTTTAAACTTTAAACGGTAAAGGATGGAACTGCATGACCCTACAGTTACACACTACTGTAGAGGATCGCATTCCTTTTCTGTCACCTCTGTGCAATCAATATGCTCCTTGTTCCGCGATCCACAAATAGAACTTAACAATGCTTCAGCTCTTGAGAATTCGCGTTGTTCATCTGCGTTTGTTACTCAGCTTTAGAAACCTCGTACAAATCAAAGGCTCTTCTCTTCTGTTTCAATCTCATCATGGATTCTTCTTCTGATCACTCTCCCGCTCCATCACTTCATTCTCCTGTGAGTTGCTTTAACTATTACCTTTCTCTTTTTCTTATTAATTGACTTTTGAAGTGAATTATAACAATGAATGCCCCCCTTGATTGTTTTAGTCATCACAAATCTTTGGTTTCAAACTAAGGAAAAATCAATACTCATATCTATGTTCTTTATGTGTTCAACCCTCCATTCTCTAGTCTAGTCTGCTTCTAACTAATTTTCTTATAAATTGGATGTTGAGTTTGGGTTAACTCAACTAAAAAACAAAACTAATTTAAGGTTCTATTTGATCATATCATTGGGTCAAAAGAGGATCACTAACACACTTCTCTCTCGTCTAGAATTGAACATATGTAGGTGTCCCAAATGTTAATATACTATCTAATAAATTAAATTTGAGTTTTCACTCATTTTCAAAAGCTAAGTTATAAGATGAGGGATGTCCCTACCTTTTCTTTTGTGACTCTTAAAGGAGTATCTCAATTAATTACGGAGAGTTTTAATCTTTTTCGAGAGATTTGTTGACACTCATCGGTGAATTGTTCTTCCAACAATGTTTTTTCTATAGTCAAGATTCAAACTCTTGACTACTTATTGGTAGGATTTCCCCCACCTATTTTGGCCAGATCATTAATCATTGTAGTATCTTCAACAAATTTCATTTACATGTATAGTTAAATTTGATGAGTTTGGCCACATCATTAGTCAACGTAGTGGCTGGTGATTAGTTTGGTGATTGATAGATGAGTAATCCTACTCTTTTAAATAATATAGTTGCATTATGGATTGGCTTTTGATGTTATAAGAATGACCCTTTTCTGCAGCAGATTCTCCTCGGACTCAATCTGAAAGATGTATTGACACTATGTTAAAAACTTAAAATCATAGATCCCTGTACTCTCAACAAATTATGTCACCATTTATCTTATAATTATTGGTCTTATTGTTGAGTTCCATTACAATGTAGGGAGATGTTCAAAACGTTAAGTTCTGTCAGTGGTGTGGTGGTCCAGCAAAGCATGAAATACCTGAAGGAGAAGAAAGGTTGAGAGCTATATGTACAAGTTGTGGGAAGATTTCCTATCAGAATCCAAAAATGGTAAAGGCCTATAAAATCATGGGAGCATCTATTTAATTCAATTTAGTGCTTAATTAAGCAGAAATGAGGGACATTTAATTTGTGCTAATTGGAAAATTTCTTGAATGTGTGAATAATTTAGAAAATATTGTCACTGCTTATAAGTGGAATATGGGATGTGTGTGTAATGTGCATGATGGCAGCTGTGCAAGAAGCCTATTACACATTTATGCAAAATAAAATTGGTTTAAGTTGTTCTTTCATGTTTCATATGTTGAAATATTTTTGAGTTTTGATGGCTGATTTGGACTTTCTATTTTATTAAATAATTGTACCCTTAAATTTAAGCTAGGGCTTCATTTTGTCCCATAATTGGTACTAAGGTTACTTTCATGAGTTTTAAACTAGGATATGTATAAGAAAACCTTGTTTTCTCCTCAAATCTAACAATATTTCTGATTTTATTAAAGAAATTGTTTACTGTTGCAGTTTTCAGACGGAGGGTTTGAATTCTATTGTGTTAGTTGTAATTTTATGGAGAATGGTACAGCTTTGTGGATTACCTAACATTCTATTCAAGTTGATTTAGTATGATCCTTTAGAGTGAAAGTGTTTCACAGTTAGTAATCATGAGTCTATCACTTGTTGTTTTAAATATTATGGCTTTTGCTGAATTTTTAAGTTGCATTTCTTACAGACATTGAGAAAAAAAAGTGGTTCAATCTTGATTTAGCTCAGGAATTGTTGATTTGAGGAGGCAGACTGGTTATATGAGCTTTAGGATTTTATTTATTGTATAATGCATGGATTTGATTCTGAAGTTGATACGGATAGTAATTAACAAGTTTTCGCATGTTGATTGGTTTAAAGTGGCATGCATTTAAATCAATCTCATTCTCTGAAGTACTTTTCTATTTTCCACAAGACTGGCACTGCAAAATCAATTCAGGGTTTGGAAGAAGATTATGCATAGTTAGGATAAAATTTTCAAAAAAAGCATTTATAGGAAAAGAAGATTAATTAAATTAAGGAGGCAAAATGAATATTCCATAAGTTAAAATTAATTTATGCATCACTTAAGAAGAAGGTAAATGAGAGAATTTCTAAAAAAGTTGAGGTACATAAGTTCATTTTAACTTATGAGAAAATTTTGTTTTTTATTTTTTTTCCTTCTACAAGTGCTTGATGAGAAGTTTAACCAAACTAAGCCTATATTTGTTGATGAAAAGTTATAGTTGTATTCTATATAGAACTTGCTACTTTCTTCTGATCATGACATGCATTTGGATGGCAAAGTAGGTAGTTGGTTGCCTCATTGAACATGATAACAAGGTCCTCCTTTGCAAGCGGAAGATTGAACCATCTTATGGCCTATGGTACGGTTGGACTTCTTATTGTACTATATTTTCATAGATTCTGGTTACATTCTGTTATGAAACCTCGTACTGTGATGGTGTATGTGAGGAAAGTTATAAAGTATTGGAGATCTTACATCAACTAGTGAGATGACTTCAATAGAGTATATAAGAAGTAAGAAATAATCCTCACCTTATAAGCTAGTTTTTTAAGGTTAAGTTTAAACTTACATTTTAAGATGGTAGTAGAGTTTATTTTAATGATTACTGTTGAACTTATTGGGTCATTCGTGGGTAACTAACTGCTAGCATGACCATAAGGGGAATTTCGAGGTAGATTCTAAGAGAAGAGTACAGAGAGAAGGTAAGGAAATAGTGACTGAGGAGAGGATAGGAGAGATCAGGGCCTCTCAAATTCCATGTTACTGCATCTCTTTCCTTCAGTTTCAGTCTTGTAGTCTATTGTGAATCCATCTATATCACCACTGAAATAATTTTGATATTGGTGGTTTATGGATATTGTGAAATATTAAAGCACAGCACTTCTTCTGTGCGATCTGATTCAGTTTGTATCACATCACATTTTCAGAAATCTGTATATAAAACATTGGTGAACTATGTTAATTTGATATTTTGATGTTAAAAAGGACGCTTCCTGCTGGTTATTTGGAAATTGGAGAGTCTGCCATGGAAGGTGCTATCAGGGAAACGAGGGAGGAAGCCAATGCTGATGTGGAAGTGATTTCTCCCTTTGCTCAATTGGATATTCCTTTAATTGGCCAAGTAAGATAGAATCATTTATTTCTTTTCTCGTTTGTTTTTTTTTGCCCCTATTTTTTGTTGATCTTCTAGAGATTTTTGGTCATGATTATGGCATGTTTGAGGCAGACTTATGTAATCTTCTTAGCAAGGCTGAGGAAGCCCCAGTTTTCACCTGGTCCAGAATCATCAGAATGCCAGCTTTTCTCACTCAATGAAATACCTTTCAGTTCTCTATCTTTTTCATCAATGGTGGTTACTTTAAGTTTGGTATGGCTCAGATACTTGAACATATTTTTGCTTTTGGATAATTTTTGCCTACTCATAATGTATCTTATGGTGTTTTCTCATGCCTGTAGTATGTTGAGGATAGGAAGGCAGGAGGAAAGCCCAAATTCCATTATGGTACCATTAACAAAAGGTATTTCCATCTTAAGTGTAGAATATTTTCCTGAAAGTTCCATGTCTGCTATGAGGGAAGAAAGTCAATAAGCATTTTAAGAAGTAATTGTACTTCTGTTTAGGAATAATTCTGCATAGGTCTCAACTAGTTGGTGGTGGCTCATAATTGTTAGGCCCTGTTTGTTACATACTATAAGAAAAGTGATTCTTATGTAAAATAATTTAGTGATTATTTTTTAAAGATTTTGGAAAAAGTAGAAGCTAATTTATGTTTGCTTACAATCATAAAAATCACCTGTTTTTTATTCAAAATGATTTCTGAATTTAGATTCTTTTCAACTTGAGATTATTTTGTAAACTGAAACAAACGGATGAAAAATTAAAAACATGATTATTTTTTAAAGACTATAATGCTTTTATAAAAAAAGTTTAATGTCATTATATTCTTAGATATATGTTATAAATAAATTGAGGCAGAAAACATTAGGTAATCTTGCTTCTGTTCTGTTGAATATTTATACTAACAGCTGCCTGGACCTATTATTGTTCACATGTTTGATTTTAGTCTGATGATTGTTGTTAGGCCTGGTACTAGTGCATCTGATATTCATTCCTATACACTGGATCATCATATGCAATCATGAGTCATGACAAACTGGTAAGTTCATTCCTACATATATCATTAAACCAAAGAAATAATGTTGTACTTCTGCATTTTGGGCATGTCAATGAGTTCAGACAAAATTTCCTAACATTCTATCCTTTGTACTTGTTTAGTTTCCTTCATCATCACTAATTTTTTTTTCAAACATTTTGTTGGATACAGTACTGTGGATATCTGAAGCTTTGGCATTAGATCCTAGAATCCAATCAATTCATTTTTAAATCAGCAGCACTGGCTTATAACATGAAAGATCCAAACATTACTGACTTCAACTCAACATTGTTGCGAAATTGATGGCCAATGGCCTCAAGAGAGACATACTTGTTCCTGTTGCTTGATGCAATGTTGCATTCATGATCACCAGCAACCCCTTCCCTCTTCTTTACTTGATGTATTAATATATATATCAAAATCAGATTGTTGTAAATTGTCAAACAACATAATCTTTTTAAAGAATAATCACGCATGTTTCAAGACGTGGCAACTAAAAGATTATTCTTCTAGATATTTGATGCCCAATACATTAGAATTTAGAAGCTGTTTTCTTTTGTTGCAAATTTGCTGCATCAACCTCTTGTATGCAATATGATGACAAGACACTACAATTTCAAATCTGAACGATAAACCAAAAGCCATATACTTCTGATTTATCCATACAAAGCTTTTCATTCAAAGCTTTTGATTAAAACCTAACTTTATATCCTATCTTCCATTAACTTTACTACCCACTAAATAAAAAAATAGAATTATTATAAACCTTATCCATTTTTTTTTCATTTTCTCTAATTTTCTTTATCTCTGAGGGTATCTACGACAATCATAGATTTTATTCTCCAAAAAGCATTTCACAACAGTTTCACATTCTTTAAATTTTCTTTTTCGGCTAACCTACCAATTGCCAATACTAATAACATTTTATTGGGGATTTGTAATCGATTTAAGGACGATGGTTTCTGATTCACAAAACAATACAAAAATTTTCATAAATAACTATCTAGCAAAGTAAAAACTTTGCAATACTCTAAAATAACAAAATAAACCAACCAAAATAAAAAATAACATATATAAGTTATTTCTTTCTACCTCTAACATTATTCACACAAATTTGTATCTATAAGCATTTTCAAACATACATCTTTAAATAAAACAATAATAGGTAAAAAAAATAGTATAAACACAACTTGTTTCCAAAAGATTTAAAAAAAAATAAAAACCACTATTTTCATCTTTAAAATATAAAATATTAATTAACTATTACATCTTTGAAATAAACTGGCAATTTTCATCAGTCAAAAATCAATTCTAATATTTTAAAGAATAAAATAATGTATCTCTTAGCAAAATGAACGAATAACATTATTTCTAAATATTAAGAAAATACAAACGCACCATTTCCCCGAAATTCCCCTTTTTTCAAAAGCAAAAGGTCATCAATAATTCAGATTACTCTGTGCCATCAAACCCGAAGCAAAAAAATCTACCATAATTGAAAAAATTAAAATTGAAGACTCTTTCTCCAAACGAATAAAAGAAAAAGAAAATGAAAAGGTAAAAAGAAAACCATCAGAAATTGAGGATCATTGCATCAAGGAAATCTCAGACGACCGTCGTGAGAATTGATAAATCCAAATTCATCATATGGAATAAGAGAATTCAAAATTGAAAAGCAGCAACGACAAGAACAAACACTGAGAGGACCAAAGAGAAACCTAAGCCGCACAACGTAGTTTCGATCCTTAGGGCTTCGAGTGAAAGAGACGATGGGTGAAAACGAATCACCGAAGGCATTTAAAGGGGAGGAATTAGGGTTGGAAGGGAAAGGGAATGCATTTTTTCGTATTGCCGGTTTTACCCTTTCTTCTCATTCCAAGGCCCAACGATAGTTTGGGCCGGTCGGATTCATGGGCCTTATAATTCTCCGTGAGGATTGACTGTTTCCGTTTCTCTTCTAATTGTGCCAATTTCCACGCTGATCTTGAATTCCCTTTCTCTCTCCATCCATCACTCGGAGAAAAAGACAGACTTTTACCTCTATTTTTTAAATAAATAATAAAATTAAATAATTCTGAGGGATAAAAGAGATAAGAAAAACATAGAAACCAAATTATGATATCTATTTTATATATTGTTATAGATAAATTAAAAATTATAAAATTATTTTCTTGAGTAAAGGTTAAACATTTTTTATAAGGACCGTGGATGATTTTTAGTTATAAGTTTTAAAAAATTTAAAAATTAAAATTATTTTTTAGTTTTTAAAAAATTAATTTTAATTTTTTATTTTTAAAAATTAATTTTTAATTTTAAAATAATTTATTTTGAAACTTTTCTATCCTATTAAAATTAGTTTAAAAGTATTTTTATGTGACAATAGTAATGACAATGATAGTCATGATATTGATGATGGTGGTATCGGTGTCAAGTGGTGCTAATGATGTGGTGGCGGTGGCGATGGTCATGGTGGTGGTGATAGTGGTAATAGTAGTTGTGATGGTAGTGATATCAGCTGTAGTGGTCCTAAGCATGGGTGACGCGTCCACCCATGACCTATTTTTAGAGGGACATCAATTTTTTATTTATTTTGTCTATATAAATATTAAAATAAAAATTTTATATAATTAAAATTATATAAAACATTATTTGTTTTGTCTATATATTAAAATAAAAATTGTATATAGTTAAAATTATAAAAAATTATTATAAAAAAATTACTAATAATTAATTAAGTAATAGGTGATGTTTCCACTTTTCAACAAAAATCTATCCATTATTGTGCAACCTTATAATAAAAAGGAGATTATGGTATATTATTTAAGAAAAGGGATTCACTTACTCCAAAATATCCTCATCCTTCGGGTTTTTTTTTTTTTTTTTGTAATTTAACGAATAACACATATTATTCGTTAAATTGCAAGAGAATGAAGGATGATAAGTAATTTTCTTATATTTTCTCTTGGAGTAAATCTCTTCTCATTATTTAAATATACCATAATCTCTTGTATCATTAGCATAAATAAGGGTCTTAAATTTTTCTTTTTTACTTTTTAATCTCTAATCTCTCTTTAATTAACCACTTGAATGCACATACAGTTACCCAACAAACTTTGCAACAAATTAACCGTTTAAGTTGAAGGTTTAAAATCAATAATCAGGTCCTATTATTTCATCTATTGTTATTTACTCATGAGGGACTCATTTTTTTTATTTATAGATTATATTTTTTGTTTTTTTTATATTTGTTATATAATTGTTGCCTTGAAAACAACCTTCTAGTCATCTAAAATAGAAAATAAAAAATTAAATTAAAATTGATATTGAATCTCAAAAGGGTAATCTTGATAAATTTTGTGTCAAACATCGGACAAGCATATAATCGGTGATTCATTCATCATCCTATTCAATATTGGACAAACATATTGAATCATAGGTATCTCCCTTCTCTTCTCTACTCTTTTACCTCATCTTAAGTTGAAGATTATATTTAACAAACACAAGTGCATTTAGTCTTTATTACTCCAATTGATTTCTTCTCTTAGTATGCATTTGGTCAAATGTACACCAATTCCTTTCATATTCCGTGACACTACATATGAGACTCAAAATTTTCATGACTACCCTTTGTAACTTTTTACCTTCTCCACCATAACTCTCCTACCAAAGAGCTATCAAAACAAAGTGTTGAATTAGAATATAATTAACAAGGTACGCAAGTTATGCTTCCTTTATAAACAAAGAGTAAAGCCTAAAGTAAAGAGATACTTGATTGTTTCTTATCTCTAGTATCTATTGTCATGTTCCAAAAATCCCCTTAGCTCCCTTGAATTTTTCAAGTTGTTGATCCATTGCAAATCTTGTTCGTTTATTCAGAACTATTCTTTCAATAGTTTCATATAGTCCAATCAACATCTCACTCTCTAGATTGAAGTTTTTGTCATAATGATACCTAACCAAATAAGAAATAAGTTACTAGATACACAAAATATAGTAGTAATTAAATGACAAAATTAGATGTAAATAACTTATCTAGGATTGAGATAATAGGCAACTGCATGAAGAAGTCTATGTAGTTGCAAATTCCACCTAGTGTCAATAATCTTCTACACTTTTTTATACCTTAACTCTTGCGTTTGAAAATTTTCAACAATTTACTCTTTAGCCATGTCCATTGCTTCATAAATGTATGGCATGACTAGTTTTGAATAATGTCTACAAGTTTTAGCAATTTACAAGTGGAATCACACACTTTAGGCAATGTGATTGATTTTCAAAATCTACCACCACTCAACACTAGGTTCATCACTTGCTTAGCCTCACTTTTAATAACATGTGAACTAGTAGCTCATTCCTCCGATGCAAATATAGATCTAAGATTATTCTTTTGTTACTTAATGCAATTTAATGTAAGATAAGAAGTTGCAAACCTTGTCACAATTGGTCTTGCCAATTCCCTTCCCTTGGAAAATTGTTTATACAAATAAAGAACCCATGTATGCCTATATATGTAGGTAGTGATTTTCTTTACATTGACAATGGTATTATAAAATACCAGAAGCTCTCCAATGTCCTCAAGGACTAGATCAAGGCAATGAGCTGTACAAGGGGACCAAATATAATTTGGTTCTCTTCGCCATTGACTTCCTCCCAACTACAACAAGATTAGAAGCACCTTTCATCACATCTTGAACTATATTCTCCTCCCTAATTTCTTCCACAATGTTGTCCAACAACTCAAACATTTTTTGGCCATCCTTTATCACTTCAAGAAAACGCATCCACTTGGACTATAAATAAGAAAATTAGTAAGTGATCTTCCTTTCTCATCCATCCAACCATCACACAACAAGGTGCATCCTTATTTCTCCTATTCGCTCTTATATTTGTCTAGACTTTTGTGGATATTATCAACCGCTTTCTTAAAAAAAGCAACCCTCACCTATAAGTACGAAGCTTCAAACCCCTACCATATTCTCCAACAACCTTCAACATTTGGATAAAAAGATGACTCCTTACCAAATTAAATGGTAATACATTACCATATATGTAATTGCAAAATTCTTGAATTGCAACATCCCTTTCTTTACAAATTTCTTTTGTTGTCTTTTGTTTGACAACTTTAGATGTCCTCTGCTTTCCTTTTGCTACTTCTTCCAAACAATCAAGGCTATTTTCATCTCTTTTTTCTTCTTTACTTTCCAATATCTTGACAAATATTTCCTTAACATCATCTGGAACACTTGTACAAGTACTAACATTTACCTTTATTCTAGCAAGATAATGTTTCATTATTGCAATCTCACTCTAACAAACATGAGAACAATATTTGTATTTCATTTGAAGTCTATGTGGAGGGACACTTTCACTACATTGCCATGTAATATCAAACACTTTCTTTATTGCTTGACTCATTCTTTAATAAAATATACACAACCAACAACAATAGGGACCACCAACCAGTTTATAATAGAGATCGCGAACCACTAACCAAAAACAATAGCACAAAAACATGGGATGGGAGGGTCAGGGGACCAATAACCAGCAACAGTGCACAAACCACGAACTAGCAGTAGTGCACACAAACGGCAAACCACAAACTAGCAACAAAAAAACGGGAGAAAACTACTAACTAGCAACCGCCACAAACCAGCAACATAGTCACAAATGAAGGAACTCATTAAGCTTTTCACATAAACAAAGGACCACCCAGTGGGCCATTCTCTTTTCGCACGAACAACATAACAAAAAAATGAGGAGATAAGAAAAAACGTGTTACACATGAAGGGACAACATGGGTCAATTCAAAAAAAAGCAGATCGGCTTATTTTTTCCTTTTTTACTTAACTTTTCGAAAAAAAAGACAGTTATTAGGGTTTTAAAACCAAGTTGTGCAGGGTCCGACCTACTTTGGGCGTGACCCGTTACGAATAAGAATTGTGTAATGTAAAGGAGAACACAATTTATATGATTCTTGAACGATTCAAGTGATTCTGTCTGCGATTCAAATGCAAAAACAATTCAGCTTACAAATTGAATCACCCACTCAACAAATCATATCAAATCAAGCGAATTATATCAAGATTCATGCGATACTAACTATACTCATCTAAACCAATATATAATAAAATTCAAATAAAAGTAATTTAAATGTAAGGTAATATTTAATTTAAAAAAACCCATGCATCCGACGGGATTAAACACTAGTTATGAACAATTCAGGCAAATGTTCCATAATGAAAAAAGATCAAGATCATATGTATATAGAATTATCCAAAAACACCTGTTTCAAAAACAAGCTAGCGGTCATTTATGCAGCAAGAGAATCTATACATGCAACGGATTGAATGACAAAAATTTACACAATGTTATGTGCAAACATATATCAAGCTACAACCAATACATTTATCACCTATATGTACACCCAATGTTTACATAGAAAAGCTAGAATTCCAAGTCTAGCTCCAACAGGGGATAATCTTGATTAGTTCCATCATCTGCCAGTGATTTCAGTGAATGGAGTGAGTGTTCCCTGGATGAGGGAGCTATCTTCAGCTTCTTTGAATGATGGAGGCACAGCAGGCCACATAAAAGCTGGTCTTTCCTTAGGCACCTCTGGTGGGGCTGCTTCCCCATTCAGAACCTGAAGAACAGTCCTCATGGATGGCCTTTTGTGTGGGTTTGGATGGCAACAAGCCAAGCCAAGAACAATAACACCTTCCACTTCCTCCTTCTTAATCTCCTCCTTTTTCAACCTTGCATCCACAGCAACAACCACTTTTCCCTTCCCATACAAGTCCCACACCCAATACACAATGCTGTTCTTGTAGTCATCTTGTGCATACACATTCCCTGGCCTCCTTCCACACACAACCTCCAACACAAGAACCCCAAATGCATACACATCTGTCTCCACTGTTGCCCTCCCAGTCAGAAATGTTTCTGGAGCCATGTACCCTGGTGTGCCTGCAATCTCCTTTGTAGAATGGTGTGTTTCATTTCTCTGCTGAATTGTTCTTGCCAATCCAAAGTCTCCCAACTTGGCATTGTAATCTGAGTCCAACATTATGTTGCTGGCCTTTATGTCTCTGTGAAGCACCCTCTTCTCACACCCATTGTGGAGATAGTCAAGTGCTTGAGCCACCCCATGAATCACACTGTGCCTAGTTTCCCAATTCAGTGTTAAAGAACACCCCTCTTCAAGGGCATTATTACCAAAAATTCTGTCACCAAAGAGGTACTTGTCTAGGCTTCCATTAGGCATGAACTCATACACAAGGAGAAGCTCTCTATTCTCATAGCACCAGCCAGTGAGTTTCACCAAATTCCTGTGGTGAAGGCTTCCAATTGTTGTCACTTCCGCCAAAAATTCTTGCTTTCCTTGCCGTGAGTTCTTGGAGACTCTCTTCACAGCCACCTCCTTGTTTTCCAATAACCCTTTATACACAGTTCCAAACCCCCTTCTCCAAGCTTGTTATGAGGAGTGAATCCACCTGTTGCTCTTGTTATTTCCCTTAGCCTAAACTTCTTTGGAGCCATAGAGGAATGCTGAATCTGGTCCTCTATCCTTGGATATGCATCCTCTGGCCTCTCCATGTGGCGTTTCCTTTGCCAACACAAGAAAAATATCACCAATCCTCCCATGATAATAATAACAACAACAATCGCTATTGGAACAGCGACTTTAAGCCACACGAGACTACTACTTTCATCTCCAATATCAACACCACTGAATTCCCATGCTTTTACACAGTTCAGCTCCGTGAAGTTACTTGTTGAGGCTGAGAAACCAAGGAAAACATCTTCATGAAGGTAGGAAGATAGATTAAGAGGTGGAGATACCAAAAGGGTCACCATAGAAGTTCCAAACATGGAACCAAAAACTGATATTGTGTCATTGAAGTACTGAATTTTGAATGTTACATTTGAAGCCGATGAAATATTGATCCCAGTGTTGATTAGTGGAACCTGTTGGATGGAGTTGATGCTATTTATGTTGATGCCAACGTGGTTGTCAGGGCCATCTTGTGAGAAGCTTTTTCTTGTGTCAAACTCCACTGCTAGAATCCCAGCTTGTGAGGTTCCATTGGAAGTAGCATTGACAATACCAAGCCATTCTCCTTCACTGTTTTGTGGGAGAGTGGTGTCTGAGGTTAAGATAAAGGCCAAGCCTTCTCCACCAGGGGTAGTTTGGGGATTTATGTTGAGCACAAAAGTGGTGTTGAAGGAAGCAGTTTGGTTCTTCTTCTTGCTCCAAAGTTTGTATGGCTTGTTAAAGAAGGCACGTCCAGAATAATTATGTATGTCACCACGAATATCTGGGGTCACTTGGATGGCATTCAAGTATATTTTTGAATTCTCACTCAGCAATAAATGAGTTTCATCATTTGGTTGGAAGGTAGGGAAATTGAAATATAAACATGTAACATTGGTGAGGCCAATGATAATGAAGACGGTTGCTGCTAATTGACATTTGAATAACAAATGGAGGTGCATATTTGTGACAGTGAAATGGCCAAAAGTGGCTTTGATTGGGAGGGTTTGTAATAATTTGGGACAAGGAGAAGGATCACCAACAAGGGGTTAATTGAAGGTCAATTTTGAGTTCTGAAATGTTTATGATGCTTCATTCCTTTGATTTTAATCATTTTATAAACCATATATTATGCAGTTGGGCAGGGTCGATTTATTCAAGGTTTTACTTTTTAATAATCTACAATATCCTTGTATGCTTCGGGGAAAATTCTTGTGTCGTTTTTGAGGAATGAAAAAAGTCCCTACCCCATTAAAATAATATTAAAACACTTGTAAGGCCGGGAAATATAGTAAATTTCTTAAACAGAGTAGACCATTTAGTTATAAATTAAATAAGAACGCATTGAAATTGTTAACGTTTTTTACATGTGTGGAAAAAAGTTTTATTAGCAAAGATAAAATCTTGGTCTCTAATAATAATCTATAAGAAAACAAAAATGATCTATGTAGACAAAAAGCTCGTATATGCTTCCACATAAAAAAAAGAAGAAACTTCAAACTCGAATGCAAATGAGAGATAATTATAGATGTGAGAAAAGAAGAAAAAAGAGGGTAAAATAAGTGTCTGTATAACAAAAAAATATGATCAATATATTTTTCTTAAATACTTAAACAAATGCTTATTAGATAATTCTAAATAATTTGTAAGAATCAAAATAGATGATTTTAATATTTGACGGAAGACCTAAACAATTATCCTAGACTATAATGTTTGTTCAAAGCGATGATGTGTGTTTGGCATTCCATGTACGGTTTTAATGACTTTTCTAACTTGTGCTACCAATCCCTTCAGCTTATAGCACTTAGTCAAATTGATCTGTGCCACCGAACACACCTAGAGTTTGTCCTCGTGAAAATATTTCATGTGATAGGATCGACAAGTTAAAAAATAAAATATAAATTATGAGTTTATCTATGATTTTGCTTGAATCTTGAAGCATCCTAATAAGATATATATTAAATTAATTCCCTTGGAAAAAAATAATAGTCAATGACTCCATTAACAGCTTCCTGCGCGTGCTTCTCCACATAAAAATCATGTTGGAAAGTTTCTTTGATGCTGTTTTTGTAAGTTGACATTGGACATTTACACACTGTATGACTTTCTTATTATTTTCTGTTGCCTCTAAATTGGAACACTTCTCTTGTTGGAATTCAATATTTATTACAATAGTTTTTTGTAGTTGACAAAATGAAAACACATATGACATAATAGAAATAACTATTTTTAATAAAAATAGAAATATGACACAATTTCTATTGTGTTGTAAATTAAATATAAAAAAAATGTTATAAAATTGTTTTTTCATTAATTTATAGTTTATTGTAAATTTATTGTAGTATATCATGTGTATTGTAAAATCAATAATATAAAATTTCAACACTTTTTAGTGAGGTACGGTTATGGTTAAAATCAAATATATCAAAGATAATTATATTGGGATATCCTATGAGGTATTTTTTTTATGGTAAATCACATGTAGTCTATATTTTTTTTCCCCATTTGCTTTCTTCAATATTATTTTATAAGATTCGAATTTAACATTGTCTTGGTATTTATTATAAAAATTATTCTAAAATATCTTATACATTAATTATTTTTTATAAAAATATTTCTAATTATAAGTTATTTTTAAAGTTAATATATTGTAAATGGAATATATTTATGATGTAGACTCGTTAAGAGTCTAACTTTGTCTTTGTTTTATAAGAAAAGTATTTTAAAGATTTTACTTTGACTTTTTATGTGTATAACTAATAAAATTAAAAAAAATATTAATAATGGGAGATTAAAAAATAAAAAATAATAAAAATATTTATAAAATAAATAAGAATATGTCTTATTAATATTAATTTATGAAAAAATATATAAATTTAGGATAAATTTAATGTTGTTATCTAAATAAACTAATTTTCTTAATTTTAATGAATTAATTAATTGGATGGTGTAAAAAGGATAAGAGCATTAATAATTAGAAATTTCAAGTCCTTAATGATATCACTCTTACAATATGATATATAATTATTAAGAGGAATATTACTTTAATCAATAATAAAAAAGTATTTTACATGATATGCATAACTAGGGTAATATTATCACTACCTTTGTTTACTGAGAATTTGTAGATTTTGTTGATCCTCATCATTGTCATGATTAATCTAATCAGATATAAAGGAATAGGTATTCAATGCTTTTTCTCTAACATATTTTTTATCTGTGTTGTTGAGATTTTGAATATGTCCTATACACAAATTGTTTGACCAAATTACTTTTTCAAGTAAGTAGATATTAACGTGATATTTTTATTTATGTTGAAATATTTTCTCTTATTTTTTTATCATTAACCTGTAAAGTTTATTTGTTAAATTAATATAATAAAAACCTCAGCAAACATAACTATCGTAAAATTATTTTAATTTAATCAATTATCTTGAATTTAAGTATATAGTTACATTAAATATTAAAAAATATGATTTAGTGATAAATTTATATCACAACAAATGTGATTTCTTAAGATATTAAAAAAAAAATTTGACCTAATTTAATTTCATAAAAAGTTATCTTTCAATTATATATTATTCAAGTACTCTCGTTAGTTTATGTAAAATTTGAAAAATAATTATTTTTTTCAAAAATTTTATTAAAAAATCGAGAGATTTTATTGTTTTTCCAAAGTAAGTTGAATTAATACATGTAAAACAGAAAATAGGTTCTTCACTTCAATTTGTATTTCTTTTCGTTATATTGCTATTCTGTCAAAGTATAGATTTTCATAGTAATAAATATAATATTTTAAAAAAATTAATAAGTGTTTCTCAACCATTACGTCATACTTCTCATTGAGCTTGATAACAGATGGTTTTAAAAAATACTTATTTATTTATTAAAATATCTTATCGTTAACATTTAAACTACAAAATTTTAAATATAAAAAAAATTATTGGTCATTACAATTTAGCACAGTCTTTTAAAATTTATATAAATTTTTTTTTTTAAATTACAACTAGGACTCAAATCCATAATTTAGGGACCGAATAAAGCACTACGAAACAAGGGTGTACATCTATTCTGAACTTAGAACAAATCTGTATCGTTAACTTGACGAAATAAATATCGAAAGAAATTACGCGTTAATCGCTATCGCTATCATTGGAATCATTTCACACGTAATCGATTTATGATCAGTGCAATTTGAGCACTTTATAAATTACTTCTTATAAAATAAAATATTGTTTACGTGATACAAAACAAAAGTTCAAATTTCATATTTTGGCCCGCACTACATTCAAAAGTCAATATAGAACTTTTAAGCAAGGAACTATATTTTATTATTTGTATTAATATTTATTGATAGCACTAATATGTTAAATATTCAAATTTAAAATTTGAAAATATTCATGATATAAAAAAATATTAGTTATTGTTTTCAATTAAAAAATTATCATTTGCACTTTAACAAAATTAACTCTACATAAACTCATATTTGGCATATAACTATTTTTATGTATTTTTTATATAATTTTGTTTATATATTTTTATAAAAAAATTTAGGTGATTTGAGTTCAAAAACTCAAATTCTCACATTATTAGTAATATTTAAATTCACTTTTTAATTTTTTTTTTACATCATCAATCAATTAAAAATAATTACAGTATTTTAAAATAATTACCGTAATATTGACCAAGTACAATTGTACGGATAGCGTTGGTATTTATATTTATATTAAAAAAGTTCAGATGTTGAATAAAGAGTTACCATGAAAGTTTTGTTATTTTAAAAAATAATAATAATTATAACATGCGATGAAAATAGAAGTAACTATGTGCAGAACGGTGTTATGTTTCTAAATATAAATGTTATTATAAATAAATTCAATGTGAAAAGAAAAGTCAAGATCAATTAGATTCAACATATTGTGAAAAAAAAGTAAAAATAAACTATTAACAGAAATATTTATATAATGCTTAGTCTCTATCATTTATTGTTTTGGATAAGTCGTCTCACATTTATTGTTGTAGTTGCAGTTAGTTTTCCAATTTGTTTAATTATTATTAACACAAGAGATTTAATAATATTATAGTTAATATTTTATTTATTTATTTTGAATATTTTTAATTTTATATGACACTATAATAATATATATATATAGAGCAGTATATTTATATTTCATAGTTTTATGTATGAAATAAAAATAATGAGATTTTGCGTACTTAAGAATATCCTAGGTTGAACTAGGAGTTAATCTTGGAGAAAAAACTTTGTAGATCTTGACTCTGTTGGGTAATGGTTTAACCATGAATATAAGAGGAAAATTGTGAGTGGTAGTGATCATCTGGACTATCTTTCTAGGTCTTGATAAAAGATCTGGAATAAGATTCTACTTTCCCTTAATATGTTTAATTGAAAAGTCATATCGGGAGAGCCAATCTTTTAATCTGAGAATTTGAGGATCAGGAGGCATCTTGTTCTTGAACTCTAAAATCTTTGGAAATGAAGAATTGTCCATTTGTACCTCAAAGTGATATCCTCTCAAATGGAAATCAAACTTCTTTATTCCATTTTTTACTGATAGGGCTTCTTTGAATGTGGTATGGTAATGTTTTTCTGCTTCCTTAAATTGACCACTGGCATGCCCACAGTAAAATTTTTTGTTATCCAGTTCTTCGATCAAGACTGCTCCCCAGTAAAAATCACTAGCATCAGTCTGAAGGATGCGTTTTCCTTCCCTTGGTATTTTGAGTGCTGGTGGTGATTGGGCTATCTTCTTTAGTTCTTGGATAGCTCGAGTTTGGACAACAGGCTAGTATATCTAGCCGCATAAGGAATAAAGTCTCTGATGTAATTAACGATCCCCAAGAATTGTTGGATTTGTTTTACTGTTAGAGATTGATCTGAGAAGTTGAGCAATTCTTCAGCTATGTGTGGCTGAGGCTGATAACTCCCTTGAGAAAAATGCATTCCTAAAAAATCAATCTCTGATTGGGCGAGATGAATCTTTTTTTTTTAGAACATCAACTCATATTGATTGGCTGTATCAAAGAATCTGCTTAGAAGAGCTTTGTGGGTTTCCATGTCTTTGAAGAAAAGTAGGATATCATCTATGTAGATGATGGCATGTTCTAAAAGGGGTTCAAAGATTCTCGTCATTGCCCTTTGGAATAGTGACAGAGCCACTTTCAACCCAAACGGTAAGTCATATTTGATTTTACGATATTTTTTTAAATGATTTTTTTTGTCATATTTGATTTTATGTTGTTTTTTTTTAAATGACTTTCTTTTAAATGTTTTTTTCATCATCTATTTATTATTATTTGCTTATTATCCTAAATTATCTTACTCATATATATATGCTTGAATTAGCTAGAAAATACATTGTGGATTTGTGTAAAAATATCATATAGACTAGAGAATGTAACTAACAAGCAATGAACATTCGAGATTTGGAGATAAATCTTTAAAATTTGGACATATGTTGTTAGTTATCATTCTATTAACATGTCTTCTCATTCATTTATGTAAAATTTTTGAAAATTTTTGACTATCAAGTAAGTTGGTATAATTGATATTTGAATTAGAATCATTATTTGATAGTAATTTATTGTCGATTTGATTCGTTATATGATCAAAATTGATACAAATGTATGATTATTTTTGTGTACTAGCATTTGATTTTAATATATATTTAGACTTCAAGATGATTTACTAATATTTTGTTTGTTATATGATTAGGTTGGTAGACTAACATGCAATTGGTTCATGATAAAAATAAGCTAAAAAAATATTTGATTTATTAGACTCATATTTTTGAATGATTATACTTATATTTTCTTTTTCCAATAAATATTTTAATATATCATAATTATCTTAACCTATTATCTATGCTTAAATAAAATAAATTATTATCACTTTTAAAATTTTACAATACAAACATAAAAATGTGTTCAATTTAATTAAAAAATGTTCGTTAAATTGCATAATTATATATCTATTACAAGTGAAAAATTATTGGATTTAATCTCACTCATAGATTCACATATCTAAAAAGAACTTTTGATTTGAACTTTAACCATATTAATCAAAATTAATTTTATCTTGTAAAAGTTTCATCTATTAAAGACTTGAAATGTGTCAAGATAGAGATTGATTCTTGAATTTTAAATATATCATAGTTAATGTTTTTTATAAACAATGTTATTAAACTCTTTATCGTAGTTATTTGATATTTATTTTTTTAAAATTATATGATATGAATGAATTTATGGAATCAAGTAGCAAATACCCCAACTAAACATATTTTATATTTTCTATCTGATTTTTTATCGCTTTTGTTATCAGTTGATTTAGTTAGTGCAACTTTCTTTAGAGGTTGTTGATTTTGAGGACTTTTGCACCTTTTATTTTCATAAAAATGATTTTATATAACTTTTAAGATAATTAATTATAATCATAAAATTTATAATTTTAGTATTAAAAATCAATTAAGTTTATAGATTTGAAGATCATTAATTAATTTAATTTTTAATTTTATGAATCAATGTGATTTGTATAAACTAAAATTAATTACTATATTACTTTTAATTATAAATTTTTAATGTAAAAATGTAATTAATTAATTATATTAATTTCATATAATAAATTAAAACTTTACATATATATATAGTACGTGATACTTTTAAAGATAAATATTATAATTTATATATTAACATCCCAAGATGAATTTTTCATCTTTAAATATAAATATCTATCATGTAATTCAAGTATTAATATAATTTTATAATAATTTTTATTTTTTTATGATATAAATATTTTTCTTATAATTTATATATTGATTTTTATTTATCTAATATAAATATTATTTTACACTTTTTATAATAATTTATTTTAATTATAAAATTTACATATTAACTTTAACTTGTGCAATGCACAGGCTAAAAAAACTAGTGTTAACAAAAATAGACTAGTTATTTATTTGATAATATTTTTAGATTAATTAATTACTAATTTAATTGACGAGTTATTAGTTAAACCACATAAATTAATATATATAGAGAGAAAGGTGGATTATTAGTTAAATCATATAAATTAATTGCACATAAATTAATTGCACATAAAGTACATGTAAATAGAGAGATACACTTACTTCAAGGTAATTATAAGAGAATTACTCTTTATCCACATCTTTCATTTGCATTCAATCTAATGGTTTTGATTTTAACAAGTAACACATCTTATACGTTAGATTACAAGAGAATGAAGATGAAGATAGTAATGAAGGACTCAGTGAGAGTATCTCTCTTGAGTATCTTGATCCATCCTTCATCCCTCTCCATATATAGTTGAAAGAAAAGAAAATTATTTATTAATTGTGTATTTTGTACGATCACTAATATTCCTTTTATAGGATAAAATTTATGCCTAAAAAGGAAAAGAGGGAAATTGAGAGATAATAGAAATAAAGAAACAAATATCACATGATATCTCTTAAAATATCTTTGAAATTTATAAAAAAAATATATCCTTAAATATCTTTGATATTTACAACACTCTCCTTCAAGTTGGTAAATGGATATCAGTCATTCCTAACTTGTTAATAAGATCCTGAAATCTAGCACTAGGAAGCTTCTTAGCAAAAATATTATATGTTGTAACAATAAGGCCACCATCCAACTTCTCCTTGATGAAGTGCCTGTCGATTTTTGTGTTTCGTTATGTCATGTTAGACTAGTTTATGAGAAATGTTGATAGTTGAATTATTGTCACAAAATAATTTCTTGGGGCCCTCGAGGTCATAAAAAATAATCTTCATTCGCAATCCTTCACACATGCCATGTGTCATGACTCGAAACTCAACTTCTGCATTGGACGAGTAATAACATTTTGCTTCTTACTTCTCATGTTATTAGATTCCCTCCAAGAAACAAACAATAATAAGAGGTGGATCTCCTATGCGTGATTAACCCTACATAGTTTACATTAGTGTATATCTCATCGGACAATGAACCTTCACTCCTAAATAACAATCTTTTACCCGGGCTTCTCTTCAAATAATAAAGGATCCTCTCAATTGCCTAAAAATGTCTCTCACGAGGGTTATGTGTGACACCATTTACCTCCAATGCTATATAATTATAATAAATAAACTTAAAAGAAATTCTAACTTTTAACATACATCAATTGATAAATGATTTCACATTACCTTCTTACATACTATAATTTAAAAACAAACATATTTTCCTAACACTCCGAACAACTAATTTCTAATATCGTAGAAGTGATAAAATTTAAAATATAACATAATATCATAAAATAATTACAACTGCCCTGATGTCACATGCTTTATCAAAGCATTAAATTCAAAAATACATGAAACTATAAGAAAAATAGTAAAATCAGAAGCCTAACTTAATATTCATGCTCCTACTCATCATTACCTTATTTAGCTCAAACACAAACAATACGATGGAAGGGAGTGAGAAATATACCTCACTCAAGCTTATGATATAGGTACAATATAAGTAATACACGTTCATACAATTAATTATAAAAATAGAAAATAAACAATTCGCATATGCATATAATGACAATAATGCACTCATAGTAGTACTCTATATGTCATGTCTTACCAACTCTAATATGTGAAAATAAGCAAGGGGCACACAACTTAACCTCTCTATTGGCTATCCCACACTGACATCCCTTTGATAGCACGTCAGGTATTACTCGACTTGCATCATCTATCCCGGCTCGTGGGGTCAATTATAACCATTGGGATTTTCATACTGATTAGCACCAAGAGGTCTAGTGACCTTACCACTCATGTTCATGTCTACATGTTCCACATCCATTTAATTAAATGATGTATGAAATGCAATTCAATTTAGTCATTATTCCACTTTCAACATTGGATCAAAAAGAACCATTATTGTCTCTTACAAGCTAGATCACTCACTAGACAAATGTCTCCCAGACCTATTATTGTCTCTTGCACACTAGGTCATCCTTTGAGGATATTTATCTTTGTTACTCATTTTCATGTCATATACCATCATTCTCAATTATTATTATAATGCATATAATGACTCATCATGTTTTGAATTCAATGTATCACGGCATACACCAACACATCCCATAGTTTCATACAATTTCAAATATAAGTACTTAATTAGGTTTTCCTTTGGGAAACCAAGACATACAATCTTTAAAATATAAGTAAAAGTCATTAACTTGATTCCCTTTTTAGAGAACCAAGACATACAAACTTAGGGTTTAGGGGGAAAATCCTCAACCCATGATTACGACGTTAAAAGCCTTGTACGTTATCAACTAATAGAGACAAAAAATCACAAACAAAACAACTAAACATTTTATCAATCATAAAGGCGACCAAACACAAACAATCAATAGGCAAACACACAAACAACAAACAAGCAAACAACCAACAAGAAAACGACCAACAAGCAAACAACTAAACACCTTGTTAATCATAGGACAGTCAAACACAACAACCAATAGGCAAACAACTAAACACCTTATCAATCATATGACAATCGAACACAAATAACCAACAAGAAAACAACTAAACACTTTGTTAATCATAGGACAATCAAACATAAACAACCAACAGGCAAACACCTAAACACTATATCAATTGATAGAGACAGTCAAACACAAGTAGTCAATGGGAAAATGACTAAACACTTTGTCGATTGACAAAGGCAGTCAAACACAAACACAAAGTAAAAAATGACTAAATACTCTGTCAATTGATAGTGGTAGTCAAACACAAACACTAAGTGAGATTTGGGGTCAACTCTTCTACTTGTAATCATACCTATACCCTTGAGCGAGATTTTTCATTCTCTCTTACCTAAAAAAATGTAGACGTAGAAACATACCTCTAGAGGTTCTCCTTCATTTGATCGCTCCTTTATATAGTCCCAAAATGAGCCTCACAACTCCTTCTAACAAACAACGATGAGCACAAGTGTGCTCCAATGTAAAACCTAAATAAACAGTCGCCACATCTCTTGAGGAAGCTTTAAGAGATGAAAAAGATTAAACTATCATGGGTTCAATGTTTTGCATCAAACCCAACTTTTTTTAGAGGCTCTCTTGCCTTCCTTATTGCTTAGTATCCAACTCCTTGTATGGGAGAAGGAGACAACGTATGAGTTCATATTGCTCGATGTTGGATTTAAGCTATCCCACTCCTTATATAAGAGGAAATGTGATGTGTGAGCTTATGTTGCCCAATGTGAGACTTAAGTTTTTACCATATTTAAATGACCTATTTTTTTCTTAATTTAATTAATTAAAACCCAATTTAAAACTTAACATATATTTTATGAATAGAGTATGATCACTTTGATTCTACTTGTATCCTAGGAGATTATTACTTGAGTAAATCTTCCAAATCATGTATGAGAAGATTGTTTAAGACTATACAAAGCCTTCTTTAACTACACTTTATTTTTGCCACTGAGATTCAAATCTTGGGTAATCTTCATATAGACTTCCTCTTCTAGGTCTCTATGCATAAAGATTTTTTTAATATCAAATTATTGTAGGTTCCAACCAAAGTGGACAACTAGGGACAAAATAATTCTTATTGTATTCATTTTTTCCACGAGGGAAAATGTCTCCTCATAGTCAATGCTATAAGTCTATGTGTATCCCTTTGCAACCAATCTCACTTTGTATCGATCAAGAGTACCATCAGATTTACACTTCGCAGTGTATATCTACTTGCAACCTATAACTCCCTTGCATTTTGGTTTATCAACAATATCTCAAGTTGAATTCCTTTCTAATGCTTTCATCTCTTCTCTCATGGTTTGAACCTAATTGCTATCTTTCATAACATCCTAGACTAATGTAAGTATTTTGATTGCATGAATAACTGCAATAAAACTTCAATGCTAGAGAGAAATGCAATTGAATTATCCAATATCAAGAATCAATCCAATTGTTATAATATGATTAATTTAATTTGAAACTATAATCAATTCAATAAAACATACAAATATACAAGAATTGGAGAGTTTAAGGGTTTAGAAAAGATTTCATAATTGATTTTTATTACTGCTTCATTCTCTACTACTAAGAGATACATTTAGTCTCCTATTAAACAATTAAAATTTTCCACTAAAGTAATTAAGTATACAATTAGGACTTTTCACTTTATGAATAATAAGATACCTCACCTAATACCCAACTCTTTATAGGGATTCTTTGTGGGAATACTTTAACCTTAGAATACTTGACAATCCTCTCCCAAGACTTACAATCACATAAAATGTAGCAAATAACAAAATTAGTAAGAGCACAAAATGTGCCAACACAATCAAATATTCAAAAATCTAATGAGAACTTTGAGAAATCAATTTGACAAAATTTTCACACTGTAAACTAGTTATTTTTGTATGTAAAAATGGAGTAAAATTGAGCTTTGTCATAAAAAAATATAATATCAAAATTCATTTTCAAATCTTATGCCAAAGCCATCATGGATGATAAAAGGTAAGATCAAACTATCCAATTAAAAAAACAAGAGACCGATAATAAAGGAAAAAGCAAATTACATCCAAATTAAATACAAGAATGGAATCATCAAAATATAAAATGATCAAATAAAGTGGAAACTCTGAGAGACATCATCATTTACACTCCAGCAAAAGAATGAAGCTTGAACAATGATACGTCAACTTCTCTTTTTTTCTTACAAGACAAAATGCTTCTCTTTCTCCCTACCTTCTCGCTACTTCCACCTTTATAGACTATATACTATTTTATTCTTTTTAAGAAGAGAAGTCATTAGTGAGGACAAGAATGCATCCCGATAGTAGATGCTATCGACAACTATGAATCAAGTGCTTAAAGGAGAGAAAGGAATAAAATTTGAGGTTTCATGGATACAACTTTTATAGGTAAATTTCCTTTAAATTTGGCTTACTCCATGACTAAGCTTGCGTTTTACCTCATGTTGCAAAAATGAGACACTATTAGATAAAAATAATAACATAAATTTAGAAAAATGGTTATATTTATAGGAACATAAAACATAATACTGTTAACAAGTTCATGGCAGAGATCAAAACAAGTGATAGTGAACATTGTAGAGATTAGTTATTCCTTAACTGTGAGCTCATTTATCCAATTTTGCACAAGGATGACCTAAGCACAAGGCAACCTAAGCCATTTTTTTTTAAGCTCACCAACAAAAAGAACTTTTTTGCTATTAATATTTATAAAATTTTAATCATTAACCGATCTACCATAGTGATAATCATTTTTTTCTTGGAAACTGTGATTTGTTCCATAATTTAGCAAAAGTCAGATTTGTAAAGCCATTAATTTTTTCAAAACTTAATAAAATCTTATATAAGATCAACGATATCTAATAAAGATTAAATGGATTGATTTGCTGATCGATTAATAAAGAAATGTTAAACAAAATTGATTACAATAATTTAATAAATGTTTTGGATCCGAAAAAGCCTAAAAGATAAGCATGAAATAAAATCTAATATTTTAATAAAATATTATTATTAAATTTAAAAGACTCCACCTTAAAATTCATTTTAGATCTAAACATGTTGGACCACCCTGTTCTCACTAGATCCGCTTAATGTTACCTTAAAAATAATCCAAAATGATTATTTTCAAAATAACATTATATAATTTACATATGTTGATTAACATATGAGTTTACTTTTAATGCAATGTTGATATAAACATTTTTCTATTATCAACTAATTAGGAATCATTCAGACTTTTTAAATAATTACTAAAAAATTAACAATCTTTCATACATGTCATAAATTGAATGATGGTGTAAAAATTTATTATAGTACTAGGACACTCGAATTAAATTAATATATAATTGTACATGATATTTTAGAATTTGTTCAGATGATTTATTTTTAAAATTCTAACTTTGTATTTTCATAAAATAGATTAAAAATTTAAATGAAATGAGAAAAAACGTTTTTAATATTATATAAATAAATTATAAATTATCATATACATCAATCAATATATAATAATAATTTTATTTAATTTATGCATAGAATTAAAAAGTTTACATACCTCTGATTGTTTGCATTTGAAAATTTTTAGGTTGCTTCAAAATAAAATAAGATTTATGGAATGTTTGTATAATTTTTCATAAAAGACTAATAAATTTTACTTTTGTACATAACGTTTGCCAATGAGATCTGAATTTAATTACATATATGAAAAAAAAAAAACTAAAAACCTTTCAGTGAACAAATTAATATAAATTATATAATTACAAGGAAATCGTCCGTTAATTGCTATCGTCAGAATCATTTCAATCTCTCTCTTTTAGATCATTTCAATATCTCTAATTCAAAGGTTTACATTATGAGAGATTATGACATGTACAAGTTGAGTAAGATACAAGATAAAAAAATGTCAATAATTTTGGCTTGCAAGTCAATGTGAGGGTTATCGAGAACGAGGAACAAATACATATTCAACCCTCAAAAGCACTTGTGAAGAGGCAGGTTTGTCGTCCAATCACAATATTGACGAGGAAATAAAAGCTGGAAACTAGGCTATGAATAGTGGTCAAACTCAACTTAGAAACCAAAAACCAAGTGGTTTTCTAACAACATAGAAACCAGACGTGATAATTTTGTAAATGTTTAAATAGTATTTTAGTTTATAACTTTTATTCATTTCAATTTTGACTACTATAGTTTTATTAAAAAAATTATTGGTCCATATGCTTTTAATCATTTAAGCTTTGGTTTAATAGAGGAAAATTTTAACGATCACTTTGATAAAAAAGGAATAATACATCGATCAATAAAATTATATGAACTTTGTAAAAGAAAATACAGACAATTTCAAAATGGGTGGAACAATATAAGAATTAATACACCGAGTCTCGGACGGATCTATATTATGTCTTGTATAGATGATATTTTAATATTATTTTTTATTTGGTGGAGTATGATTTTGGAGATAATATTATTTAAGTGGTAATTTTATTTTTTAGTAAAATATTTTATTTCCTTTTTATAATTCTCATTAGAGAAATAATGACATTTTTTTTCTTGAGGTATTTATTTTTTATCTTTTAGTAAGGCATCTTCTTTATCTCTATATTTCAAGTTTGCATTTTTTTGTTGACTGAAATTTGCTTCATTTTTTCTTTTGGATTTTGATTAGTTATGCTTTTGGTTATATTACCATGTCATATCATCAGATTCTCAGTGCTGAAATTTAGGGATTGCATGCAGAAGAGAAAAGAAGGAATATAGTTCACTAATAGGACTCAGAATAACTCTGTGGCTGTGATAATGCAAAACATTGACCCAATACTCCTATTTCTACTAATATTGTAGGCAAGATACAAATATAGTGCGCCTAGCACAAACCCATAGGACTCCTTTGACGATGGAGTTCTGTACTGTGACCATGCCCTTTCCTAGGAGGAGGATTATGTCTTTGGATGGAACTCCGTGTTTGGAACAGTTTCAACTTCTGAGCACTCTGTTAAATGGAAAATTGTGACTAGTGGACGGGGACTGACTGGGAAAAGTATTGAAGTGACTTTTCATGGTCAAGTTTGCACCATGGAAAAAGCAAAGGTTGTCTTCCTCTAGGTCATCCTTTGGAATCATTGCTGATGAGGATAGTGCAAAGAGGCATGGTTAATAAAGAACATTTGATGGAGAAAATAAACAAAGATCTTCCTCCGGTCGAGTTAGAGGAGCCATTTTGTTTAGTGGAAGTGTATTATGATATCAATCAACTTTATTACTTATTCGATTTTAAAATAGATCATCTTATAATTAAGTAAAAGGAGGAATTTGACCCTAATCACAACCTGTCGATAAAACCAAAGTTATCAAAAGTGTGATCCTAATTACGACCTAACTGTAGAACCAACACTATAAAAGTTTTTTAACCTAAGAACAAAAGAAAAGTTCTCAGAAAAGAAAAAACACAAATTTTATTAAACTTCAAAATTTTGTGCTTTTGGTTGCTTACAACAGTTTATTTGTAGGCTTAACTAGGTAACTCTGAAGTTAATGTCCATTAATATTTTAATTGACTTAAAATCTCTTGGAGTTAATGTCCATTAATATTTTAATTGACATAAAATCTCTTGGAGTTAATGTCTATTATATTTTAATTGGTATAAAATCTCATAGAGTTAATGTCCATTAATATTTTAATTGTCATACAATCTCATATGTTATAACTTCACTAACCTTTTATTTCACCCATAAATAACCTTCCTATTATTCCATTCCACTAGCTATCCAACTTTCCTTTCTTCTACCAACTATCAAAAATGATTTATGAGAAAATATATGTAAATAGATCATAATTAACTACTCAGCCCAAATTATATTATAATGACTTTGGGCTTTATGTGTTCGTTAAGATGGAATGAAAATTTATATGACATTGTAATAAAAATTGTATGTTCTTAAAGGTCTATGAAAGGAGAGATTGAACTCCATGGATTATGATGATTTTTTTATATCTTATTGTATGAGATCATTAAAATTGTTTATGTGTGAAGAACGTAGAAGAACCTGAGGATTCCCTTTCTGAATTTATCGTGTTTCAAAAAAAAATCTAAAAATTCGTAAGTTGCATAGCAATGAGCACGCTCGTTGCCAAATATATGTTACAATTTATTGTATTGTGTTAGACCTTTAGAAGTATTTTGAAGCTGACAAATAAATTAATAAAGATTGTCATGTTTTTATAAAGAATATTTTGTAAAATTAGTACAACACGTTTTTATGCTTCTTTTGATTCAATAGATGATGTCTGTCTCGCTTTTGATATAGGCATTGTATATCCATATTAAAAATTGATCTTGATCAACAAATGATAGCATGCCCTTAAATGAAACGTTTCATTTTATGAAATACATATATGTTCAAATAGAATATTCATATGTCAATAAGTGTTTCAAGATGTATCTTTTTAGAAGTGACCAAAAAAATGTATCATGTCACATTTTCCTGTAACTCTAAGCAAATACCTTTTAATGAAAACGTAGAGTTAGAATAACATGACTACTTTACTTAAAAGTTGAGATAAGCACACCATTTTTATCAAGAGTGACTAGTTGGTAAAAGACATTTAATGTAAGCATTAAATGATCCAACATTTCTATAAACTCAAGAAGTGGTTTGAAATTACAAATAGAAGAACTCTAAAGATCCTCAATGACTAATCATCTTAAGAAGTTCTAAAAATATCCTAGTGATAGAGAGACTAAATATCAAGAGAAAATGAACCAAGTGACAAAGTGTGTTTTCAATATATTTTCATTATAAACTCTCATTGTAAAGTCTAGTTGTCCAATATAGAATCACAAACCCGATCCAACATAAAAATACATCTAACAAACAATAAGAGTACCCCCTTTCTTAAACACCTTATTTGTGTAGTATGTAGAGTGTGAAGATGCTTGTTGTAAAGAATACTTTGGAAATTACTTGAAGAGAAAATTGAAAGACTACTTGGGTTATTGCTTGAAGAGACAATTGAAAGACTACTTGGGTACAAGCCCCGATTGGCTTGAGTGTGTATCATCTGTAAGAAAAAGAACTATTCCTTATAGTGAAAAGTTTGGTAGTTTTACCAAGGACTAGATGTAGTCTTTTAATAAACGAACCAGTATAAAAATCTTGAGTGATTATCTCTTTCTTATCTCTTTTTTATTATATCATCTATCTTGTTATATTTAACATCATCTAAACCTTTTAAAGGTTTTTTAAACAAAGGTTTTTTCAATTGTCTAATCTCGACAAATACAACATTTAAAAAGAAAAAGATTTGTAAAATTTAAAAAAAAAATTACAATTTAACCTATCCCCTTCTTGAATTCATTTTTTGTATTAACATAATGCAAGTTTAGTATATGTTGTTGTGACTTTGTTTTGAGTGTGTATATTAATGAAATGTTTATATTTATTGTATATGAACATATGAAATGTATGAGATATAAAATATGAAAAGTAATGAGGGTGAGTGTTGTTAGACCTTCAAGAGAGTTTTAAAGCTAAAAACAAAATAATAAAATTATCACGTTTTTTACCAAGAATGAAAAGTATTTCATAAAAACAATACAACACATTTTATGTTTCGTCTAACCCATCAGACAATGTTCTTATACCTTTTATATGCATTGTGTGTTCTCAATGATGAATTTTTTTATACATCATATGATAACACGACTAAAATGCAACGTTTTATTAAATGAATATATCATTGGATTATTTAATACGAAATACTGATAAGTTTTTGGGAAATATCTTTTAAAAAGTGACAAAAAAATCACATTCTTCAATAAACTTTTATCAACATATATTTTGATTAAAAGTAGAGTCAGAATAGCACGACTACTTTACCAAAAGTAAATATAAACACAATGCTTTATCATATTAAGAGTGACTAGTTGGTTAAAAACATTTAATACAAACATTAAATGAATCAATGTCTCTCTAAACTCAAAAGGCTTATTTGAAATTACAAAGGAAATAATTCTAAAGATCCTCAATGACTAATCCTTTCAAGAAGTACTATACATCCTCAATGTTAGAGAGACTAAACAACCAAGTGTGATTTTATAGTACAATTCTCATAAGCTCTTTGTTATAAAATCTAGCTATCTACCTTAGAACTTTAGGCTCACTCTAATACAAATATATGTCTATCAAATGATAAGAGTCACTCCTTTCTTAACATTTATTTTGTGTAGTGGTTTGAGCCTGAAGAGACTTGTTGTAAAAATATTTGGAAGATTACTTGAAGAGACAATTAATTGAAAGACTATTTGGTTATTGTTTGGAAAGTCAATTATAAGAATACTACTTACGTACAAGCCTAGGTTGGCTTGCATGTGGATCGCCTATTAGCAAAATAGCTCTTACTTACAGTAAAAAACCTTGGTAGTTTTACCAAGGACTAGACGTAGCCTTTTAATAGACGAATCAGATAAAAACTTTGAGTAATTATCTCTTCTGTATCTCTTTTTATTACATTGTCTATTAACTTAAATCTATCTTTGTCTAAACGATTTTAAGAAGCTCTTTTAAACAAAGTTTTTAATTGTTTGATCTTAACGAATGCAACGTTTAAAAAGATAAAAATTTGCATAATTTTTTAAAGAACACAATTCACTCCCTCCTCTTCTTGTGTTCATTTATTCTAACAATTTGGTATTAAAGCTCAAACTCTAAGGGGTTGAGCACTTCATAGTGTTAAAGGAAAAGATCCTTGATGATAAATCTTGAAGCATAGTTCATACTTGAGGGAGCCTCTCTAACAAGGCCTCCTACATTCACAAGAGAAGATTATCCTTATTGGAGAGACCGCATGGAGATGTACATCAAATCAACTCAATACAATGTTTGAATAATTATCACATGCGGTGACAAAGTTGTAAAAAAAACAAAAATAGAATATACTCAGAATGATTACAACACTCTACAACTAAATGCTAGAATAAGATATATCATTACATATGTTTTTGTAAAGTCATGGCACAAATTTCTCAATCTTTTCCATGTTTTAAGGAAAACATGTTTCCTTGTTTAGGCCATGATTTGAGCCTTGTTTCTCTCCATGATTTGCTCCTTGTTTTGCTGCATGTTTTCTTCCTTGTAATGGGTGCATATGTTTTTGTTTCTCAATGCCTATATAAGGCATCAAGCAATTAGAGCAAAAGACAATTGAAATCATTCATCTACACATCTATTATCTTGTCTCTCTACTTACTTCTCTCTATCTCTAATTAACTTTATCCGGTGCTTCCGCATATCGCTCGCTGTTATACTCAACAAGTGGTATCAGAGCTACTTATTCAATTAGAGATTCAATATATCTACCGTTACTAAATTTGACATTGAGAAGTTTGATGGCAAGATTTGCTTTTCTATTTGGAAAGTCCAAATGAAAGCCGTTCTTACGCAGAACGGATTGAAGAAAGCTTTAGATGGAAAGACCAAAAAGCCGGTCAACATGACTGATGAGCAATGGGACGAGTTAGATGAAAAAGCGCTTTCAGCAATCCAACTATGCTTGTCCAAGGAGGTTCTTCGAGAAGTAGCAAATGAAACCACCGCTGCTGCTTTGTGGCTGAAATTAGAATCTCTTTATATGACCAAAAGTCTCGCAAACAAGCTTCGTCTCAAAGAAAGACTATATACGATTCGTATGGTCGAAGGTACTCTATTCAATCTCATCTTAATGAGTTTAATTCTATTATCATGGATTTGGAAAACATTGAAATCAAAATTGATGATGAAGACAAAGCTGTTTTGTTGGTTGTCTCTTTACCTTCTACCTATAAACACTTTAAAGAAATTATGTTGTATAGCAACAATGATACCTTATCCTTTGAAGATGTTAAATCTAATTTGTTGTCCAAAGAAAAGTTTGATCTTGATATCCACTCTGAGGACAAGGGTGAGGGTTTAAGTGTCAGGGGTATAACTCAAGAAAAAGGGAGTACTAGTAACAAGAAAAGTAGATCCAAATCTAGAGGGCGTAAATCCAACAAAACCTGTCGTTATTGCAAGAAATTTAGGCATGATATCTCCGACTGCTTTATCTTGAAAAAGAAACAAGAAAGGCAAGAAAAAAACCTTGCTGAAGCTGCTAATGTTGAAACTGATTCTGATGGTGATGTTATGATATCTGTCTCTTCTGATAAGAGGAGCAAAACTGAATGGATTCTTGATTCTGGATGTACATTTCATATGTGTCCTTATAAGGACTTATTCACCACTCTTGAACCTGTTGATAGTGGTGTTGTTTTGATGGGTAATGACACCCAATGCAAGATTACAGGAATAGGTACTATTCAGATCAAGACTCATGATGGCACTGTCAAGACTCTTTCCAATGTTCACTTTATTCCTGACTTGAAGCGAAATCTAATTTCCCTTGGCACCCTAGAGTCTCTTGGGTGCAAGTATTCAGCTGAAGGTGGAGTTCTAAAGGTATCAAAAGGTGCTATTGTTTTATTAAAGGCTAACCGTATTGGTAGTTTGTATATCTTGCAAGGATCTGTAGTGACAGGATCAGCAGCTGTCTCATCTTCTATGTCTGATGAAGATGTCACCAAATTATGGCACATGCGCCTGGGCCATATGAGTGAAAAAGGCATGCACCTTCTGAGCAAGCAAGGTCTTCTTGGTAATCAAGGCATCGGTAAGTTGGAGTTTTGTGAACATTGTGTCTTTGGGAAGCAGAAAAGAGTTAGCTTCTCCACTGCAACTCACCGCACAAAAGGTACCCTTGATTACATTCATTTTGATCTTTGGGGTCCTTCTAAAGTTCCATCTTATGGAGGACGCTGTTATATGATGACTATTATTGATGATTTTTCTCGTAAAGTCTGGGTCTATTTTCTAAGGCACAAAAATGAAACATTCCCCACTTTTAAGAAGTGGAAAACTCTTGTTGAAACTCAGACAGGAAAGAAAGTCAAGAAGCTCAGAACGGATAATGGATTGGAGTTCTGTGAAGGTGACTTTAATGAGTTCTGCGCAAATCATGGTATTGCTAGACACAAAACCATTCCAGGTAAACCCCAGCAGAATGGTGTTGCAGAACGTTTGAACAGAACTATCCTTGAGAGAGCTCGTTGTATGCTCTCAAATGCTGGTTTATGGCATCAACGTGAGTTGTGGGTCGAGGCAGCATCTACAGCTTGCTACTTGATCAACCGATCTCCACATTCTTCACTTAATTTCAAGATTCCAGAAGAAATTTGGTCAGGTAATCCTATTGATTATTCTAATTTAAGAATTTTTGGATGTCCTGCATATGCACATGTCAATGATGGAAAATTAGCTCCTAGAGCTATTAAGTGCATATTTCTTGGTTATGCATCTGAATCTAAAGGTTATTGTTTATGGTGTTCTGATCCTAAGTCACGAAGATTAATTCTTAGTAGAGATGTGACTTTTAATGAGGATGCATTATTATCTTCTGGAAAACAATCATCTGTGTCTTCTTCCAGTACTAATAATCTGCAAGGTACTAACGAGAAGGTGGAGTTAGAGTTAAAATCTGTAGCTCCTAATGTTGATGTTCCATCTTCCTCTACCACTGAGTCTAGCATTGATGATCGTGGTGATGATCATCCTATTCAGCAATAGGAAGAATATAATATCGCTCAAGATAGGCCAAGAAGACAGATAAAATTGCCAGCTAGATACACTGATGACTATTTGACTGCTTATGCATTGTCAATTGCACAAGAGGTAAATGATGATGTTAAACCTACCAGCTATACTGAAGCTGTTTCTTGTGCTGATTCTGCTAAGTGGCTAGTGGCTATGAATGAAGAAATTGAAAGTCTTCACAAGAACAACACTTGGAATTTGACAAAGCTCCCTAAAGGAAAAAAACCTCTGAGGTGTAAATGGATCTATAAGAAGAAAGATGGCATTCCAGGGGTTGAAGATCCTAGATGCAAGGCGCGATTAGTCGTTAAAGGCTTTTATCAAAAGGAAGGTGTTGACTTTAATGAGATTTTCTCACCTGTTGTTCGTCATACTTCCATTCGTGTTTTGCTTGCTTTTGTTGCTCTGTTTAATTTGGAATTAGAGCAACTTGATGTAAAGACAGCTTTTCTACATGGAGAGCTGGAAGAAGAAATTTATATGGATCAGCCTGAGGGATTTGTTGTTCCTAGTAAGGAGCATCTTGTTTGTCAATTAAAGAAATCCTTATATGGCCTCAAGCAAGCTCCCAGACAATGGTATAAAAAATTTGATTCCTTTATGATTGGGCAAGGTTATTCCAGGAGTAAATATGATGATTGTATTTATTTTCAACAATTTCTGATGGAACTTTCATATACTTGTTACTTTATGTTGATGATATGTTGATTGCATCACGTGACAAGTCTTTGATCAAGAAATTGAAAGCTCAACTCAACAAAGGAGTTTGAGATGAAGGAATTAGGTGCAGCTAAGAAAATTCTTGGTATGGAGATTCATAGAGATCGCCAAGCTGGTAAATTATTTTTATCTCAACAAAAATATATTGAGAGATTACTTGATAGATTTAATATGAATAATTGTAAACCTGTTTCTACCCACTTGCTGCACATTTCAAGTTATCTTCAGACCTTTGCCCACAAACAAAAGAAGAGATGGAGGTTTATGTCGCACGCTCCATATGCTAGTGCAGTTGGCAGTTTAATGTATGCTATGGTGTGCACTAGACCTGATTTAGCATATGCTGTCAGCATGGTAAGCCGATACATGCATAATCCTGGAAAGGATCACTGAGTGCTGTAAAATGGATTTTTCGGTATCTTAAAGGTACTAGTAATATTGGCTTGGTGTTTGACAGAAACAAAGCTACAACTAATAATGTTGCAGGCTTTGTTGATTCGGATTATGGTGGTGATCTTGATAGAAGAAGATCTCTTTCTGGCTACATCTTTACTCTCTGTAATTCTGCTATCAGTTGAAAGCTTCACTTCAATCTATTGCAGCATTATCCACAACAGAAGCAGAATATGTCTCAAAGAATGAGGGGTGTGAAAGAGGCTCTTTGGATTCGAGGTTTGGTCAAAGAACTTGATCTCACACAAGATGTTCCTACTGTGTTTTTGTGATAGTCGAGTGCTATTCATTTGACTAAGAATAATCGTTACCACGACAAGACCAAGCACATAGATGTTAAACATCACTTTATCCGAGATATTGTTACTGTTGGTGAAGTTCTACTACAAAAGGTACATACATCCGAGAATCCAGCAGATATGCTTACTAAGCCACTTCCGAATGCCAAGTTTCAACATTGTTTGACTTGGTTGGTCTCTACAACACATGATTCCCCTTTGGGGCTTTATCTGGCGATGAGCAACTTATTAAATTTGAGCCAAGGTGGAGATTGTAAAGTCATGGCACAAATTTCTCAATCTTTTCCATGTTTTAAGGAAAACATGTTTCCTTGTTTAGGCCATGATTTGAGCCTTGGTTCTCTCCATGATTTGCTCCTTGTTTTGCTGCATGTTTTCTTCCTTGTAATGGGTGCATATGTTTTTGTTTCTCAATGCCTATATAAGGCATCAAGCAATTAGAGCAAAAGACAATTGAAATCATTCATCTACACATCTATTATCTTGTCTCTCTACTTACTTCTCTCTATCTCTAATTAACTTGACCCGGTGCTTCCGCATATCGCTCGCTGTTATACTCAACAATTTTATCTAAAATTGAGTATAACAAATTATGCAACTATAAAATAACAAATTATTCTTCAATCTATTATATTTTATTTCTATATCTAAATTAAATTTCAATAATTTTTCTAAGAGTAAATCACCATTTTACTCTCCAAAATTTTAATGTGGTGTCAATTTAATCCTTAAAATTATTTAAATGTCAAATTCATCCCAAAAATTATAAAGTGTCAATCAAACTAGTTCTTTTGTTAATTTCAATTAATTATCAATGTTAAAAAAAATGCTTTGTTAAGTGTCATGGTGGCTTCCATGTAACATGGACTAAAATGACATATCAAATTCATGACTTTCACATAGACAAAGACTAAAATGAAAGTCCAAATATAATTGATTCACCGACCATTAAGTTGTTTTTTTTAGGATATTCAACTTGTTTCTTCTTCCCTATGGTTCTTCATCTCCATCACTTTGCAACTCAAGAAGGATAAAGACTTTTTGCATTTTTCAGCAAGCATCTTCGTCTTCATTTATCACGGAATAGATTTGTCTATGCACTTTCACGAAAAACTGATTTTTTTTTTTTAATTTTTCTAACACAAACAATGAAGTTGCTAATGTGAAAATTAAATTTTTTGTTTTCTTTTCCCAACCTTTGTCTTCGTCTTTTTGCTTTCTCTTTCTCTTTGTCCCAACCTCTTTTGGTCCTAATTATGTTAGAATAATGTTGTAAATTTTAATGTTTCGCTTCTTTAATTTGGATTTCGAATCAATTTAACTACTAACATAGAATTTCAAAAAGTGGTGAAATAATTGAGTTTATTTATTAGGCAAAAATATTAATTATATAATAGGTTGCAATAGAGAAATTATAATAACTTTCTTAATTTGACTCTTTATGTTATTTACATTTGTATAGCATTTGTCTTTGTGGAGTGACATAGAATAAAAAAAAAGAAATTAAATATCCTAAAAGAATTTAATAATTATATTTTAACTTTTATTTTAATATGTTATAAGCTATGAATTTGATATGACATTGTAATTTGTACTATGTAAAAGTCATCATACCTCTTAACTTATCACATAAGCAACATTTTTAAGCATGTTAACTAATTTTAACAAAAAGACCAATTTAATTGACAATTAACGATTTCAAGAATTAATATATTACTTAAATGATTTTAACAACTAAATAACACTGTTTTATAATTTTGATAACTAATGGTGATTCACTTTTTTTCTAAAGAATTTGTTAATATAGTTATGACTAACCTTAATTCACACTTTAAATTATTCATTCTAAATCTAAAATATAATTAATATATTTAAATATATTTATTGATTATGTATTTTAAATATAATATAATTTATATATTAAAATATTTATTTATTATAAAAATTAAAAAATTATTTATAAAATTAAACATTTATTCTATAAAATGCACAAACTTAAAATACTCATTTATGTTTATCTTTGCTTACCAATTAGCATTGCTTTTTGTGCATAAAAGTTATAAAACAGAGAAACACCTCCAATAAATCGGACAAGACACCAATAGAATGTGGCACGACTAAGATAGACTTGCCTAGAAGATAACTGTTTAAGCTTATGAATAGTCTTCACATTTTATGGCAAAACAATAGATAAAGCTCCTTGTATATACATATTTTAAAATATAATAATATATTTAGTCATATTTATAACCGTTCCAATTCAATAAAAGTAGAATAAAGCTTAATCAAAAAATTGAAAAACCAAATATATAAAAAATCAAATAAATTAAAACTGAAATTTTTATTGGTCTGTATTAGATTTCAAATTTAATTTTGAAATTTGATTCGATTCAATTCAAACCTAACTTACGGGTATATATTTTTATTTATAAAATTATGATATTACTCATATTTATATATATTTATTTTTATATATTTATAAAATTATCACATAATTTATACTTATTTATGAAAAATATTTAATTAAAGATATTTTTTTGGAAACTATTTAAGTAAAGATACATAAATATAATTATTAAATAGTGTAAATTTATTTTAGTGAGATATTTGACATTTTAAATTATTTTTATTATATATTTTATCATTTATTTAATATTTTCTCTAAAAAAATTGAAAATTTATCCAATCCAAATTACTTTATATTTTTAGATGCAAAACAAAATGTATAAAATATCATAAAAAGTGATTATTTTAAAAAATATTTTAAGATGAAAAATCACTATTAATAAACATCAAGACAGAATGTTACACCTTTTTTTTTTATAAATGCATCAATTATATATATATTTATCTTATCTCAATATCCCTTTTCCTTTAAAATACATATATACTATATATAAGATAACCAATGATTTCTTATAATGAATAATCATTAAACATTTTACTGCATAAAGAAAAAAAAATGACCACTACAACTGAATGATTAGAAAATAAAGAATAAAAATAATAAAAAATTAAGAAATTAAGAAATTAAATTTTAAAATATTCTTCTACAAATTATTTTTATTAATAATTCAAGAAAATAAATATGCAAATAAACGAATGAATTTAATTTTATTTTTACCCCTCAACCGTGGGCCCTGAACTCTGGCCCCTCTTCGGCATGACTCAGAGCCGGCCCAGCGCAAGCCCAAGAAGAGGAGTGTTCCAATCGACAGAAATTAATAAGAAAATCATGTACAGTTTAAGGTCCAATTATAAATTGCAGACGCAGCAACAAAGAAACATTTACTCTTTAGTATATATCTTGATTCAAGCAAAACCATAGATAAAGTCATCATTTATATTTATTTCCTTAACTAGTTTATCCTATCACCTGAAATATTTTCATGAGGACAAACTCTATAAGCTGAAGGGATTAGTAGCACTACTTAGAAAAGTCATTAAAACCGTACATGGAATACCATTCAAATGTCATAATATACCTTTTAATAAACATCAAAAGTCAATGATAGTATAAAAATCTTTCACATGTAACTGCATTCTGATTTATTTCATAACTAAATGTGGTTAATATATTCAAGAAATCTACCATTTGCCAACTGTATCATCTTTATAAGTGTTCTTACATTATTTTAATCTTATAAGATCTCCAAGGAGGGATTTTTTTCATTCCTCAAAAAGGACACAAGAATTTTCCCCCAACAGAGATAAGCTAAAGAGTAAAAGAGACAAGGATGTTTTAGATATTAAAAGTGAATCTTGACTTTATCGACCCTTCTGTGTATAATATATGGTTTAAGAAACAAAGGAATGAAGCATCACAAACATTTCAGAACTTAGAATTGGCCCTCAAATAATCCCTTGTTGGTGATCAAATTATACAAACCCTCCAAATCAAGGGCACTCTTGGCCATTTCACTAACAGAAATATGTGTCTGCCTTGGTTAGTCAAATATCAATTAGCAGCAACCATCTTCATTATCATTGCCCTTACCAAAGTTATCTTCTTATATTTCAATTTCCCTACCTTCCAAACACAGGATGCAGCTCATTTATTGCTGAGCAAGTGTTCAAATATATATTTAAATACCATCCAAGTAACCCCAGATATTCCGGGTGACAACTCAAACTATTCTGGTAGTGTCATCTGTAGAGAACAACTGAAGCTATGGAACAGTCAAAGAGGCATGAAAGCCTCATTCAATTCAACTTTTGTTTTCAATCTTAATCCTTTAATCTCTCCTGGTGATGAGGGATTGGCCTTCATATTGACAGCTGAAACCTCTCTTCCAAGCAACAGTGCAGGTCAATGGCTTGGGATTGTCAACTCAATAAGCATGGGATCACCAACATAGTTGCAGTGGAGTTTGATATAAGGAACAGTTACTCTGATGATATTGATGACAACCATGTTGTGATGGATGTAAAGAGCAAGAGTCTCTTGGACCACATGTGTTAATCTTTCTAGTGCCACTGATCTTGTTGCTGCTATTTACTTTGATGCTAAAGATGGGAAAATGAGCATTTTTGTTTCTAAATCAGATTTGAAGTTGAGAAAAGAAGTCCTTGTAGTGGATCTTGATCTCTCCAAACAGCTTCCAGAAGATATTTTTGTGGGATTTTCAGCTTCCACAGGGGTATTTACCCAGCTCAACGCAATAAGATGTTGGAATTTCTCTGGCTGGGAGGAGTATATTGAGAAGAATCCCACAAATCTAACATGGTTATGGATCTTGATTCCAATAATTGTGGTTGGAGGAGCATGTGGGCTTGTTGGTGTACACTATTGGAAAAAAAATACTCAGAAAGAAACAAGGGGTGGAGGAAGATATGAAAATAGGGCTTGAAATTAAAAACTCATATAATGCTCCACATAAGTTTAGCTAAAGGAGCTTGTATCTGCCACAAGGAATTTCCACTCATCAAACAAGCTTGGGAAAGGAGGGTTTGGGATGGTTTATAGAGGCACCTTAAACGGCAAAGATGTTGCTGTGAAGAGGATTTCAAAGAATTTACGTCATGGGAAGCAAGATTTTATAGCAGAAATAACACACCATTGGGAATCTCAACCACAAAAAGCTGGTGAAGTTAATAGGATGGAGTTATGAGAAGGGTGAGATCCTCCTTGTGTATGAGCTCATGCAAAATGGTAGCTCAGACAGATTCATTTTTTCCACATGTGGAGGGGATTTAACTGAGTTGGGAAAGGAGGCTTAGTGTTATATGTGGGGTTTCTAAAGCACTGGATTATCTTCACAATGGATGTGACAAAAGAGTGCTACACAGAGACATAAAACCAAGCAATCTGATGTTAGATTCTGAGTTCAATGCTCGGCTTGGAGACTTTGGCTTAGCTCGCACCATTCATCTTAATGAAAAATCTCACCACTCAACAAGAGAAATTGCTGGAACACCAGGGTACATGGCACCAGAAAGCTTTCACACCAGAAGGTCTTCGGTTGAAACTGATTTCTATGCATTTGGTATTCTGATGCTGGAGGTTGTTTGTGGAGGAAGAAAGGCTGAACACAAACAGGATCTGAGATGTTGTAACAGCATTGTGGACTTGGTTTGTGAGCTTCATGGCAGAGAAAACATAACTGATGCTGTGGATTTGAGACTGAATGGTGATTTTGATAAGGCTCAAGCCAAGTGTTTGCTTGAGTTGGGGTTAGCATGTTGCCATCCTAATCCATATAAGAGGCCATCAATGAAAACTGGTGTTGCAGGTGCTAACAGGGGAAGCATCTCCACCTTTTGTAGCTTTTGAGAAGCCTGCTTTCACATGGCCAACCACTGCTCCTGTTCTCAATCAACTGTTGAATTTCCAACCAACTCTATCCCAAAATCAACCAATCACAGAACTCATTAGTGGGAGATGATAAATCAAATTCAGAACCTTTTTAGATAAACTTTTCTCTAAAATCTTATAGAAAAAGAAAATATAATAAAATGAATTGAACCTATTTCATAAATTAAAATTAACTTATACAAGTTAGATGAAAAAAATCTATAAAATTTGAGTGCATAAGTTGATTTAGCTCACTGGATGTTAATTCATTTTATCTTTTAATTGTTTATAAATTCTACAACTGTCAACCAGGGACTGTCTCAAAATTTAATGCTTTTTCATCTAAATGAAAAAAGTTTACTCAGCATAGGATTTTGGTCGGAACACTTACCAGAATATATGGAGCCAGATGTTTTAAATACTGCAAGCTATGGTTGAAAGTTCAAACTGACGTGGGATTTGGGCGTTTTTATATGGAAGATTTATCTAAGGAAGAAAGCTATAGCATCAAAATAAGCTAACTTATTAACAAAATAAAGGGATGTGTATTGGATATTATTTTCAGTGTGTAACTGATGTAGTAAATATACAACCATATGCTTCAAATTTTAGTTGGGAATGGTTCAATTAATGCTAGTGGATCTATAATAATACAAAGTAGTGTTTTGCTTTTTGTGTCAATTTTTTTGACAATAGTAACTTTCAGCGTCACGCAACTTTTTTTTTTTTTTTAAATTAAATTCTCTCACGTGAGATGCACGTGGAAATTAAATTTTTAGTCCACTTGACACTTTCATATTTTTTTTCAAAAACAAAATTGGTCACGTGTTGCTAGTCTAGGTGGTGACTTCTCCAAATGTTTACCTGAATTAATTCGTATTGAACCCTAAATGCAACTCGATTTGATCGAATTTGGCGGTTCAAAAAAATTTGCTCATCCCTAGGTTGTATCATTTTGTGACCAAAAATATGAGATGCGATTTTCACCAAAAGTCATAAAATATGTTTATTTGAAATAATGTATCTACCAAAAGACAGAACCAAAATGTATGCAAAGATTATATGCAATGAACACAAGAAGCATGATAAGAACTTGATTCTTTACATTCAAATTACATTTTTTCTTTCTGTGTGTAAAGATAATTAAAGAAAACATTATTCTATAAATTATCATTGACAATTACAATGACTACATCCCCGAAGCATATTTCTTTATAGATTGGTGGAGGCGAATCAAACTAAAAGGATAATATTTTATATGTCTTTTAAAGGTTTTTGTATTTTCTTTATTATTTCTTATTTATTCCTCGATCATCACCGTTAATACTTTCTTCTTTTATATTTCTTTTTTATTGGAAAGTCATGACCATTGTACCAACAAAATTTATGATAATAACTGTTGGGATTCAGCAATACCAATTCCCTCCTCTGTGAACGCAAAATGGGCTATGCTATCAAGTCGTAAGAAAAAAATAACCGAAAGAAAGAAAGGAAGAAGACACTGAATTTTTTACGTGGAAAACCCTTTCTAAAAACCACGACCTAGTCCAAGAAAAAGATCTCCACTATAAAAGTAGGATTACAAAGTATTTCTCTCAATCTCCGAAGATCTCTCAACGAATCTCACCCTCCGGATGGTATACAAACTTCTCTCAGTATATATCTCTCTTTCTCTCAAAGAAGAATACGTAAAAGACACTCTAACTCTCTTAGGGTTTCTTCACTTGGATGTGTGTCCTCAATCTAACCCCCTTCTCCTCTTATAAAGAGGAACTTAGCGGGCTTGAGAGTATTGGGCTTTTCACATAGTTGGGAGCCCAAAAATAACCCAACATGTTCATCCCCAAACATCATGACTTGTGAACAACAATTAAGGAGGGAATTCCAACAAATCTCCCCTTCCCACTTAATTGGGAGGAACCACAACACCAGCACCTTGGCAACAATCTTCAACCTTCTTGGTTGACATTGACTTAGTCATCATGTCTGACCAATTCAAATCTGTATGAATTTTCTCTATCTTTAATTCCTTCCTATCCAACACTTCTCGTATCCAATGATAACGGATGTCAATATGCTTTGAGCATGAATGAAACATGGGATTCTTGGTCAGATGAATTGTACTTTGATTATCACAGTTCACCACATAATCATCTTGATCATGTCTCAATTCTCTTAGAAAGTTCTTCATCCATAGCATCTCTTTTGAGGCTTTAGTGACTGCTACATACTCTGCTTTAGCTGTTAACAATGTCACACATTTTTGAAGTTTTGACTGCCAAGAAACAGCTCCCCTGCAAAAGTAATCAGATAACCCGATGTTGACTTCCTTGAATCCACATCTCCTGCCATATCTGAGTCTGAATATCCAATGAGCTTTAGATTTTCATTGCCAAAACACAAGCTTCTTTTGGCAGTTCCTCTTAGATATCTTAATATCCATTTAACAGCTTCCCAATGCTCCTTTCCTGGGTTTGATAGGAATCTGCTCACAACTCCTACAACATAGCCAATATCTGGTCTTGTACAAACCATTGCATACATAAGGCTAACCACGGCAGAAGAATAGGGCACCTTGTTCATTTCTTCTCTTTCTTCTTCATTCTTTGGACATTGAGATTTGCTAAGTTTGAAATGTCCAGCAATTGGAATACGGACAGGTTTGGCATTGTGCATGTTGAACCTTTTGAGAATCTTCTCAATGTAATCTTTTTGAGATACCTACAACATTCCTTTTGAACGATCTCTAGAAATTTGCATTCCAAGAATCCTCTTTACTGCACCTAGGTCTTTCATGGCAAAAGACTTACTCAATGCCTTCTTGAGAGCAGCTATTTTTATTTTGTCATTCCCCACAATCAACATATCATCAACATATAAGAGAAGTATGATGGACTCACCATTTTCATATTTCTTCACAAACACACAATGGTCTACATAGGTCTTCTTAAAATTATGTTGGATCATAAAAGAATCGAATTTCTTATACCATTGTCTTGGGGCTTGCTTTAGACCATAAAGGCTTTTCTTCAGACGACACACCAAATGTTCTTTGCCTAGTTCTTCAAAGCCTTCTGGTTACTCCATGTAAATTTCCTCCTCTAGATCTCCATGTAAGAATGCTGTTTTGACATCCAATTGTTCAATCTCCAGGTCTAGTTTTGCTGCCAGACCAAGAATTGCTCTGATAGATGTCATCTTTACCACTGGTGAGAATATTTCATCAAAGTCTATTCCTTTCTTTTGGTTGCACCCCTTCACGACAATTCGTGCTTTGTATCTTGGGGTTGGATTGTTCTCTTCACTCTTGAGCTTGAACACCCATTTGTTTTGTAATACTTTTCTTCCTTTTGGTAATTCTACCAAATCGTATGTCTGATTATCCTTTAAGGATTGAATCTCTTCTTCCATGGCTTGCAACCATTTGTCTTTGTCTTCCATCTCAATGGCTTCTGCAAAACATTGAGGTTCACCTTCATCAGTAAGATTTACATATTCATCTGAAAAATACCTTCTTGATGGTTGTTTCTCTCTTGTTGATCGTCTCAATTGGGGTTCCTGTTGAACATTCTCAATTGCTTGATCTTCTAGCGTCATGTTAGGTTGATCTATCTGATCAGGTTCTTCAGCCATCTCGAAGAAGTTGTCGCCCCCGATCTGGCTCTGTCTGAGGACTCTCTCCCATATGTTGTTTACCACAAGAGGACTTTGATCATTACTCACCTTGAGTGTTGGTTTCTCCATTTTCTTGATGTCTTGGATTGTCTGATCTTCAAAGAACACCACATCTCTGCTTCGAACAATCTTTTTATTTGCAGGATCCCATAATCTAAAACCAAATTCATTTCTTGGTGAACCAAGATATACACATTCTTTTGCCTTAGCATCAAGCTTTGCCCTTTCAGTTTTTGGAATGTGAACAGATGTCTTACATCCAAAAACTCTCAGGTTGCGATATGAGGCCTTTTTACCGGTCCATACTTCTTCTGGTATCTCTCCATTTAATGGTCTTGAGGGTGATAAGTTGACCAAATCAGTTGTAGTAACCACTGCCTCTCCCCAGAATGTCTTAGGAAGTTTTGCATGAGACAGCATGCTTATAACCTTCTCAGTAATCGTTCTATTGAATCTTTCAGCTACACCATTCATTTGAGGTGTCTTGGGAGGTACTTTCTCGTGTTTGATCCCATGAGTCTTACAATAGTGCTCGAATGGACCTCTATATTCTCCACCATTATCACTCCTCAAACATTTCAACTTTTTACCAGTTTCTCGTTCTCTGAGGCATGAAACTCCTTGAAGGCTCGAAGGACTTCATCTTTTCTCTTTAATGGATACACCCACAACTTTCTGGAGTGGTCATCAATAAAGGTAACAAAATATTGAGCACCACCATTGGGACCTTTCAGATGTTGAACAAACATCCGAATGTACAAGATCGAGAATATGCTTTCTTCTTCTTCCAGGTCTATGGAAGGATACTTTGTTCTGCTTACCTACTAGGCAATCTTCACATAAACCAAATGGCTGTCCTTTTATGCTTTGGAGATGATCTTTCGCAAGGATCTCTAAACCCTTCTCGCTCATGTGGCCCAATCTTTTATGCCACAACTCCTTACTTTCTTCTTGAGCAACATTTGTCTCCCCTTTACATATCTTTCCTTGCATGATGTACAAGGAGCCTTCCTTCTTGTCGCGAGCAACAATTAAGCTTCCTCGGCTAAGTTTCCATTTTCCACCACCAAACTGGTTGTTCATTCCAACATCATCTAGTTTACCTATTGAAAGAAGGTTTAGGCGTATCTCAGGCACATGCCTTACCTCCTTTAGCACAAGTTTGTTTTCATTTTCTGTTATCAAAGTCACTTCTCCTATTCCCACAATCTTGCTTGTGACATGATTGCCCATTTTTACTGTTCCAAAATCTCCTTTTTGATAAGATGAGAAGAATCCTTCATGAGGAGTAACATGAAAGGATGCTCCGGTATTAACTATCCAAGTACAATCACCAAAAGCAACATTTAGATAATTTTCTTTACCAATAAGGAACACCTGTTCGTTGTCTGATGCCATCGTTGTTGTGGTTTTCTCTTCCAACTTCTTTTTGGGGTCTATCTCGTCAAGATGGACTGATCCAGCCTTCTGATCTCTCTTCAAGAATCTACATTCTTATTTCTTGTGACCAATTTTTCCACAATAGAAACATGTCAAACCTCTAGGACGAGACTTGGATTTTCCTCGTGACTTTCCAGGGCTTCCTTTGCTTCTATGCTCACTCCTTCCTCTATTCTCAACAACATTGGCTTTTGAGTGACTACTCATTCCTCTTTCCTTCCTTCTGGACTCTTCATTCAGCAGACTATCTGTAATAGTATCCAGACTAAGCTTTCCATCTGGTGTTGAGTTGCTGAGAGTGACAACCAATGTGTCACAGCTCTCAGGTAGAGAACTAAGGAGTAGAAGAGCTTGTAATTCATCATCAATCTTCATATCTGCCTTCATTAATTGATTCACAATACCTTTGAAGGTATTTAGATGCTCGATCATATTTTGGTCGTCAGAGTACTCCAATTTTACCAATCGTCTGACAAGATAAGCTTTGTTTCTAGGAGTTTTCTTTTGAATCATAGATTCAAGCTTCATCCACAACTCATACGCATTGGTATAAGTCGACACATGCTCAAACAAGCTTTTGTCGATGATTTTCGAATCATAAAGAACAGCTTTACGATTCGATTCGAATCTCCTAATCTTTTTCGCCTTCCCTTCCCAAGATTTCCTCATTTGTGATTGGCTCATACAAATCTTTGCAGTATAGATGGTCTTCCATCATTGGCTTCCAATAGGAATAATTATCTGCAGTTAGCTTGAACATGTCTCCATCATGAGCGTATGTTCCTTCCATCTTGAATTGCATGGGACTATGGCTTTTCAAACCAATAGCTCTGATACCACTGGTTAGAGATACAATTTTAATATGCCATGTTTCGTAACATGTTCCTTACTTCTAAACATGGATCTAGCATCAGGAATTTGAAAGATACATCACATATGCTTATGCAAACGTGCTCTATGTCAAGTAGAACTAATTTCATACATGAAATATACAAAACGTAAGAAAAGACAAATAAAAACTCTAATTTAGGACCCATTTATATATATTTTTCTTTAAGAAAAATATACTTATGTACGTAATTAGAAGAATGTGTATAACGTTGTATATAATTAAATGATTTTTTTCAAAATTAAAATGTTCAATTTTGTTAATAAATTCTGAAAACATGAAAAAAAACCATAAAACTACTTTTTAGCAAAAATGAATTTATATATCTAAATGCAGTTGGAGTGGTCCAAGATGTTTATAATGAAAGTCATAGTAAAATTACAAACAGTTTTGCTAATAATTGTTTTACAGTGATAGATAAAAAATGAAAAGCGTAGTCAAAATGTAACTGTTTTCATTCTAATTTTTAATAAAAAAAATATTAAAAATTTAATAACTATCCACTAATGATATATAACAATTTTATACTATTGTTTAGTTATAAATTATCGTTATTATAATTTTAAAATAATTATTATAAAAATTAACAAATTTATTATATATTATATTTTATAATTAAATAATAATATAAAACTATTCCCTAGTTTGTTTTTTTCATTTATTAATTCGTTAGCCATTAAGGATAATATATAATTAGTAAAATCAAATCACAAAATGGGTTCTTAGATCAACATGCAAGCACCGACAAACCACTTGCATATGCTTATAGGTTTAATCGAAATTGGAAAAGACAACTGTTTTCCCTTTTTTTTTCAGTAATTGAGTAAATGGAATGAATATCAATTGGCAGTTGCAGTAGAAAAATTAAGGAATCTAATTTAACCAAATTTCTTGTGTGTTTGGATGGAATATTTGAGAATTATAAGAATTTAAAATTTTAAAAATTTCAAATTATTTAAAATTCCATTGTTGAACTTTTCGTATAAGGTGATATTTCATGTTTTTTCTAAAGATTTTGCCCTACAAGGACTGCATACTTCATTACTATTGAAGCATAATAATTCAGTGTCAGGACTAAAAATACTTTAGAACCGGAAAAATAGGTTTTGTTCTGTATGCTAAGTTAGAATGAGTTTAAAATATGTGATCTAGAAATAATTGAATTATTTGGTTGGGTTTAACAAACTTAAAAATTACTACTCCAAAATATACTAGACTTACTTTAGCCTGTTTTTTTTTTTTTTTTTTTTTTAAATTATATAAAAATAAACAAAAAGAAGTAATAGGCTAATTTAGCCTAATCTGATGACTTAACAAGACAGGTTGAAAAAAAAAACACGTGTTTAATTTTTAATCTAATTTATTTTTGTATCTTGCCTTATCTAGTTAGATGAGCTTAGACAGTTGTTTTATTAGCTCTAACAATAATATCGCTTAATCTGAAATTATAATTATTCATATGCAATCCATAAACCACAAGGTCCTGCATCAATTATTTGGTTTGATAATACGTGAAAATAACAAAACTAAAAAGCCTAGTTGTGATATTAATATAAACAATGTAACAAAAAAAAAAGATTTAATTGTATTTTTGATCTCATAAATATTGTAATTGTATAATTTTGGTCTCATGGACTCCAATTGTCTAAATTTAATCTTCCATGTGTCATAATTATACAATTTTAATATTTTTATTAGTTTTTTTAAAATATTTAATAGATTTTATTGATGTGACATTAAATGATAACATATTATTAATATGAATAATAACATATTTGGATGTATATATAGACATGAGTTAATTACACTTTTAGTTCTTCTGATATTATAATAACAAAGAACTAAAACTATAATTAAGTCAGGTAAATATATAAGTCAAATAATGTGTTAATTATTACATCATTATCTATTGTTAATAAAATTTATTAAATATTTAGTAAAATATTAATTGAAAAACTAAAATCGTAAAATTGTAATATCTAAAAAAACTCTATTATACAATTGAAATTTGAAAGACCTAAATCTCACCATTACAGTATTGGAAACTAAGCCAAAATATTACTATAAGCTATGTTACATTTGCATTTTCAACATGTAAAAAATGGATACTAAAAAACAAAACACTATTTCGTATTATCATAGATTCATTAGAATTACAATTCAACTGTTCCCAACTGAAGTTTGAAGCATAACCCTTATTAAAATTTCCATTCAGTCCTATTTCTACTACATCAGTTAGACACATTATGATAATATCCAATACAGAGTCCACTATGCTACTGTTAACAATTTAGCTTATTTTGATGTTGTGGCCTTCTTCCTTAGACAAATCTCAGCACATAAAAACACCAAATCCCACATCAGTTTGAAATTTCAACCATAACTTGCGGTGTTTAAAGCTTCTAGTTCAGTATATTCTAGTGCTCTAGCAAAGTCCTTGGAAAATACAAAAACATCACTTTCAACTACAATACTAGGTGTTGTAGCAAACTCCTTTGCTGATTAATGACCCTTTCTCATTTAGATGAAAAGGCATTACATTTGGAGATAAAATGTGATTCATCATCTCCCACTAATGAGTTCTGTGATTGGTTCATTTTGGGATATCGTTGCTTGGAAATTCAACTGTTGATTGAGAACAGGAGCAGTGGTTGGCCATGTGAAAGCAGGCTTTTCAAAAGCTACAAAAGGAGGAGATGCTTCCCCTGTTAGCACCTGCAACACAGTTTTCATTGATGGCCTTTCATATGGATTAGGATGGCAACATGCTAACCCCAACTCAAGCAAACACTTGGCTTGAGCCTTATCAAAATCACCATTCAGTCTCAAATCCACAGCATCAGTTATGTTTCCTCTGCCATGAAGCTCCCAAACCAAGTCCACAATGCTGTTACAACATCTCAAATCCTGTTTGTGTTCAGCCTTTCTTCCTCCACACACAACCTCCAGCATCAGAACACCAAATGCATAGACATCAGTTTCAACAGAAGCCCTTCTGGTGTGAAAGCTTTCTGGTGCCATGTACCCTGGTGTTCCAGCAATTTCTCTTGTTGAGTGGTGAGATTTTTCATTAAGATGAATGGTGCGAGCTAAGCCAAAGTCTCCAAGCCGAGCATTGAACTCAGAATCCAACATCACATTGCTTGGTTTTATGTCTCTATGTAGCACTCTTTTGTCACATCCATTGTGAAGATAATCCAGTGCTTTAGAAACCCCACATATAACACTAAGCCTCCTTTCCCAACTCAGAGTTGTATCCCCTCCACATGTGGAAAAAATGAATCTGTCTAAGCTACCATTTTGCATGAGCTCATACACAAGGAGGATCTCACCCTTCTCATAGCACCATCCTATTAACTTCACTAGATTTTTGTGGTTGAGATTCCCAATGGTGGTGATTTCTGCTATAAAATCTTGCTTCCCATGACGTGAATTCTTTGAAATCCTCTTCACAGCAATATCTTTTCCCTTCAAGGTGCCTCTATAAACCATCCCAAATCCTCCTTTCCCTAGCTTGTTTGATGAGTGGAAGTTCCTTGTGGCAGACACAAGCTCCTTCAGCTGAAACTTATGTGGAGCATTAGATGAGCTTTTAATTTCAAGCTCTATGTTCAGATCTTCCTCCAACTCTTGTTCCTTTCTGTGTTTGTTTCTCCAATACCACACACTAGCAAGCCCACATGCTCCTCCAACCACAATTATTGGAATCAAGATCCATAACCATGTTAGATTTATGGGATTCTTCTCAATATACTCCCAGCTTGAGAAATACCATGATCTTATAGTGTTGACCTGAGTATATACCCCTGTGGAACCTGAAAACCCCACAAAAGCATCTTCTGGAAGCAGTTTAGAGAGATCAAGATCCACTACAAGGACTTCTTTTCTTAACTTCAAATCTGATTTAGAAACAAAAATGCTCATTTTCTCATCTTTAGCATCAAAGTAAACAGTAGCAACAAGATCAGTGGCACTAGAAAGATTAACACCATGTGGTCCAAGAGATTCTTGCTTGATGGAATAGATGCTCTTTACATCCACCCCAACATGGTTGTCATCAATATCATCAGGGTAGCTTTTCCTTGTGTCAAATTCCACTGCAACTATGTTGCTTACCCCTATGCTTGTTGAGTTCACAATCCCAAGCCATTGACCTGCACTGTTTCTTGGAAGAGAGGTGTTGGCTGCCACTATGAAAGCAAATCCCTCACCGCCAGGAGAGGTTAAAGGATGCACATTGAAGACAAAAGTTGAATTGAATGAAGTTTTCATCCCTCTTTGACTGTCCCATAGCTTCAGCTGCTCACTATAGAAGACCCTACTAGAAAGGTTTGAGTTTGACATCTCTGATCCTGATGATGCCTCTATGGGGACTTCAATAGTACCTTTGTGTATGATTGAATTTGTAGACATGTTGAAATCTGTAATGTTTTCATAATAGAAAGTTGGATAGCTGAAATTCAAGCACCTCACATGAACAACAGATCCAGAAAGGAGACTTGCAGCAATAAGAAGCTTAACAAAAAATTGTGCAAAGGAATTGAAAATGTGAAGATAGAGCATAGACATGGTTAATTGTAGCAAAATGGAAATGATTCCAAACAACCAATTTGAACATCTAAAATTGAAGTAGGAAATGGAAAGAATGCCAAGTTGTACCCTTTGATGGATTAGATGAGAATATCAAGATCGAGTTCAGAATTGCAGTACAAAAAACATGGTGGTGGAAAACTTGTATTAGGTGTCTATTATTTGGATTTGAAACAAGTTTTTCTATTACTAATTTATTTGAATAGTTGGACATTAGCATCATGTTTGGTATGCAATAAGTGAAGGGCCATATATTTGACCAAGGATGAGTCATTTGGATGTCATAAATTTGGACGGCTTATCGATTAGTTTAATCTCACAAGCTCAATTATTAAAAGGTGCACTTGATTCATATTAAGAAACAAACTTATCATTTGATTCATATAAAAATCAATAAATTTATATAAAAAATTTGTAATTAACTATTTTATCGAATGAGTACATAATATATTTACTTTATCGGATGATTTTTTGTTATGCATGTTTTTTCGCAATTCTTACACAACTCAAGAAATTTTGTGTTTATATTATTTGATATGTGTAAGTACTTAAAAAACAAAATTTACTTGAATTCCCTTTTGTACTCATCTATTTTTATATTTTGTGTGCGAGTATGAATATAGGGACATAATGCAGCTGTGAGTAATGAACAAAAATATGTAAATAAAAAGCATTGCAAATAACAAAGAAATACATAACATTATATAAAAATATTAATTCTCAATTGTCCTCATATTTGAAATATTCTCAAATATCCCATAAGAAATATTCTCAAACATGCTTTCCCAAATAAGTATGTAGCAAAATCGGGAGGAATATCATCAGATATTTCCGTGTTTGACATGTCATAGTTTAGGTGATCATAAAAATAATAAAAAATTGTTATTATGTAAGTTGTTTTCTTCATCTTTCAATATGATATATATGTTTAAAGCACATGTTGGGAACACCCGATTTATCTTTTTTTTTTTTCTCTCTCTTTTTTCTTGCAAATAACAAATTTAAACTACAAAAAATTAACTTTATTTGTATTGGGCTACTTGAGCCCATATTTAGCAAGCAATAGTTGAGTCCAATTTATAAAACAAAAGAATAAAGGTCCAATTACATTAAAAAAAATAATACATAAAGTAATATATTAAAATATAATATAAGTTCACAAAAGGGGAAAATCCTTCTCATCTCTCTTAGATATGATTTTAAAATAATTCATTATCATATAAATTAACAATTCCGTCGTATATATACTTTTAATATCTCGTATCATTTAGTTAAGCAAATATAGTTAAGCATCATTTAACGATTTCATTGTAACAAAGAAGAAAATTTTTTTGATTTACATTAATTAAGAAATATAGTTACATTTAATTATATCAATCTCATTTAATAATAAATATATTTTTAAACATTTTAATTAAAATTTGATATAATTAAAATAAAATTACTGAAAATAAAGCCTTTAAAAATTAAGAATATTTTCGAGACAATTTTATTAAAAGAGATAAGATTAGTTGAAATTTATTAATATTTATAATCAACAGTGAAGAGAATTTTTTGTTACTTACGTATGAGACGAGAGGGAGTAATAATTTATAATTAAATAATAGTATAATAAATATTTATATTTTTTTTATGTATTCTAATTAAATTTTAAAATATTATATAAATAAAATTTCTCCCATGCTAATAACCCATTTTTTTTGTCCAAGCAGTAATGCCACATTAATCACTCAACCAAACTTAAACAGTTTAGGTTGGGGCGATCAGGAAGCTTATCCAGATATATCATGCATACACATGCCACTGCCACTGCCACATCCATGTATGATTCCTCAATCATAATCATCACTTACAAATCCCCAAAATCGTCTTTGGAACGTTGTGTACACTTCATTCAAAATCACATCCAAGGTCATGTCTAAAATTTTTTTAGTTTAATAATTAATCATTGTGAACCAATTAAAGTCTTATAATTGCATATCATGGTTAATAAGAATTTTTTTAAGTAATTACGATAAAAAATTAACAAACATACTAAATACAATAAATTTATAATTTATTAATAATATAAAATTACTTTATACTGTTAAATAGCTTACTTATAAAATTTTATACTTACCTATTTTAATATAACATTTATATTTATTTTATTTTTAACTTTTCTAACAGTAAAATCATTAATTAAACTTTAATAATCAAATAATTTCAGCATTTTCTTATATCGCAATTTATTCAATCAATATCTTGCAACATAATATTGAATCTAAAAAATTAATTTTAATTTTTTTGTAATGATAATAATTACAAATAAATAACATTTCATAAACATTAGATATATTTAAAAATGATAATGTTTAATATTTCTAATTAATAATAATATGACAATAATATTTTTGATAGTATTTCTCTTGATACCTTCAATTTATGAAAAAAGTCCAGATCACTAATAACAAATTAATATAATTTAGTCTAACTTAAATTATTTCAAGAATATAATATATATATATATATTTTTCAATTTATTCTCTTTTAAAATACTTAACTATTGGAATTCAAATAAAAAGTTTAAAGGTGATTTCATATTTTAAAATTTGTTCAAATAAGTTTCGATAAAAAAGTAAATTTATTTTATATGTACACAAAATAATAATAAAAATATTTTAAAAAATTAAATCGATGAATCAATCTTTAATTGAATATGTGATTGTTACTATATTTTTGTTATTTTTTTAATAAAATTTAATCTCTATATTTATTTCAATGTTATTTTTTGTTTGAATTAAAAGTAAATGTAAAATAATTTTTTTATAAATTTTAAATGAATAAAACTTCTTAAATTATTTACAACAAATTAAATGGTGGATGCTTCAGCTAAATTTAAATTATCTTTACAAGTTTGTTTATTCGGTTCCAAATTTTCTCAATGTCCTCCCAAGGGTATCTTTGGTTTCATTCTATTGTGGATATTAATTTCATTCTCCTGTGTGGTGGGGCCTAGGTCCCTCCCTTTCACACACACAAAAAAAAAAAACTACAATATATTAACAAATAAATAGGAAATCTTAGCACCATTGAGTGTTAATTTATTTTTACGTAAAGAATATTTTAACAACTTACACTTTTAGGAATACTTTAATAAATTTAAAATTATAACTTATTAATATTGCTTAAAAACTAAGTAAAATTAAGTATCTGAACAACAAAACCTTAAAATAACTATAAACTTAAACTAGAAAAAAAAATCCACAATTTTAAATATAATTTCTAATAATATGTATCTTTTGATTTATTATTATTATTATGTTATAAATGCAAAAAACTAACAAACAGTGAAATTTCTTCTTTCCACCATTTTTTCTTTATTTACGAGACTCGAACTAAAAACTTCAGTTAAATAATCCGAATGCAGTTTTACTCATATTAATATATGTTAGAATGGTTTTGAATCTTGATGCAATTTGAAAAAAAGAAAACTAAGCAAATAAGTGATTTTGGGGATGAAAAGTTCCACAAAATTAAAGATGAAGAGAAAGCAAGACGTACGGAAACATGATCATGAACGAGAATTAATATTCAGGAATTAATCGTGGACGGTCTTGATGAACTTAAAACAAAAATTTGTTGATTGGAAATGCAGACTTGAGTTTTCCAAATCCTAAACTATGGTATATTAAGGAAAGAATAAGTACAAACTCACCAACCCCATAAAGCATGAATTTGATTCTGGACATGGAAGAGTCTCAATTAGTTAACTTGAATGAAAGATATGATATCTATTGGGGAGAAATCGTGAAGATACTTGAGTACACGAGGACACATGACCAGTTACGAAAAAGTTTGTTAGACACTTAGGATGCATTTGAGCTAGGTTTTGCCTATATTAGGCTTGCTGGGATGCATGATGGGAATAAAGAAGTGCTAAGCCAAGATAGCCATTGGGATATTTCAGTGAGAACAATATCTTATAAAAACTTTTGGGCATCTCTACTCCAGGTAAGAGCGACATGTAACGTAAGTGTTCATCATATCAAACAATTAATTAAAAGAGCCACTTCTAAGCATAAAAATGGTGGGTGGCAAGTTGCAACTAATTGTCTGAGGCATGAACCTTCTTCGATACATGTTTCTCTCACCTGGAGAAGAAGTGACCAGAGAAAAATGAATTAAGAAAAATGGGTCTCTTGTTGGCTTTTTATTTTAGTTTTTCAGCCTTGTCCACTAGTCACTTCAGTGCATATCTCTTGTGAGGTGTGAACTTGTTTTGTGGACTTTAATTTACTATATAATAAAAAATAAAATGGTTCAATAATCATAATGTATCGACATGATTATGCCAAGAGTTAGCCGACACTATTGAATTCAGTTTTCGACTCGTTTCAAAAGCTTGATATGATGGTATTGTCTTTATTAGTATAAACATTGAATAGTATTGAGTGGACAATAACAGCTGCGTCTTATAATGAGAGACACAGTTTCAACATTGCATGGACATTATTGGGCAAGTGGAGATCAGCAATATGACATGAGCACTACATGTATTCGGCCACCACAATCTAGAAGGTCAACTTGCCTTTGCTCCAATTACCATTTGCCACGTGCCTTTTTTATTTATTTTAATTTTCTAGACCATCTCTTTGGTTTAAGGATTTGTAATTTGTCACTCAAATGCATGTGTATACATTATACAGTGCGTGACATTTTCATTATATGTGTTTTTGTTTTTCTATTAATTAGACCTATAAATTATTTTAAACATAAAATAAGCTAACTAAAATATTATAAACATAAAATAAGCTAACTAAAATATTATATAAAATTAATTATTGAAAGAATTTAAGTCCCGTTTATTCAATACTCTGGTTAAGTGGCAGAGCTAAGGAGTTAATTTCATTGTATCTGTTTCATTTTCAAATGAGTAATTCATTTGATTCTTTTATGAAAATTGTGTAGCTATATACGAACCAAGATTGTTCTTGTTAATAAAAGGTCGATTCAGTAATTGATAGGGATATAATTCATATCTTATAAGGATGAGTTTGATTCTTGTTATCCATGTAAGAATTTTGATTTGTAAATAATTTGGAAGTATTTTTATAAACATTATTTGAATCTTTAAAAATTTGTGTTGATTATTTTGACCTCTTTATACTTAATTTCTCTAAACTTTATTCAATAATAATAAAAAAATTATGTCATGTACCACTTGTTAATTAGTTCTCTTTTACGAAATGAAATAAACTATAGATAATTCGGCTACCAAAATTTTGCAAATGCATCTATAGTTCTTGACCCCACGAAATGACTAAATGAGGCCATTATCTGTGCAAGTTGCTCGTTCATTGGCATATTTACAACTTGAGCAAGAATATTACTGTCTTTCATTTTTTTTTGTTGAACAATTATTTCTAATTGATTGAGAGTGTAAACATTTTTATATTGTTAGTGTATACTTATTAATTTTAAAATTATAAAAAAAATAAATTTTCATCTAACTAATCAACTCAATTTAATTATTTGTAATTGATCGATCAAGTTGATTTTATTTTTGAATATCCATAAAATAGATATAAAATTTTTACTATAAAAAATAATAATTAATCTCTGTTAGAAATTGTAAGCTTATTAGATGATAGGTATTTCTCTTATAACATAATTTTTTTTATATCTAAAGTAAAGATTTGACCTCTAATATCTTGGTAAATGGACAAAAAAAATTACTAATTGTGCTAGCCAATGATGGTGAAGGTCAAGTTGATGAATTGCATTAAATTGAGTTATGTAAACTAGGATATTTTTTTTCTAACATGATTTTTTCCATATTCAATACTAGGATTTGACTTCTTAACATCTTGGATAAAAGATATAAACAGTAATTAATTGAGCCGACAATGTTAGTGACCATTCAAGTTAATGGATTGCATTTGACTTATGTTGACGGTAGGTTCACGTGAATGACAAAAATAAAAATAAAAATTCCATGTATTGCTGCTGCTAGGTTGGGCTTAAGTCACTATTAGTTGAATCGGGCTTTTGAACTGCGTTGGGTTTGGATCCATGCCGGCGGAATCAGTCTTAGGTCTATACTGGTTGAGTGGGGTTAACTCATGCTGGAGATCACAAAGAGAATGATCTTTTGAGCTTAAGCCTGAACTCATGGGTGTATAGCCCTAGCTTGAGAGTTTTGCTTTTGAGAAGTAGGGAAAAGGGAGCTAATTAAATTGAGAATCTCACCAATTTTTCGCAACTTGTGCATCGTAATTTTTCTGTCTGTTTATTCTAAGTATTGACTTAATTGGTAGATAAAAGGTTGGGACAAGTATCAAAAGGCCCAGTTTTCTTATGTAAGCACAATTTTAATCATGAAAGCACAAGGATGAATCTCATTTGGATACGTAACCATTTATTCACGAGAGACAAGGTGGAATATGTATTCTAGAAGATCATGTGATGTGAACAGTAAATTTAGAACTACTGCTCTTAATTATGTGTCATATATTCAATGTATAAGAACCTTTCAGGTCATTTTCATGAATTGACATATTGCAATCCAAATTCAGGTAATTACATTTATAGATTACATGGTTGACACTTGACACGATTCATTCAATATTTTATAGTAGTTTCACATTTAAAACCCTAAATATCCATTTGTCTAATATTCGCTAGAAAAGACTTTTAATAAGGTTAAATTAATATGTATATATTATAGTTTTTTTTTAGTTTTTAATTGGGTTCTTATAAATACAAATATTTTAAAAAATCTTTATAATTTAAAATTTTATAATTAAATCTTCACAAACTAACATTTTTAGAATTTTAGTAAGGAATGCTGACAAGATATTATAACATAGTAATTCATTTATTTTATTATGTTTGTTCCCTCTATTTCTCCAAGTAAAACTCTTCGCATTGCAATGTTTATTGCATCGGTTTGACCTTTCATAAGTGAAGATAGAATAAAGTATTTATAATAAAAATATTTACTGTCTATTCTTGATTCAACACACTTCCATTGTAGTGTCGGAATAGCTACCCTTATTTTCTCTCGAATCATAGTAATATATTATTTATTTTGATCAAACCCTTTACTTGTTTATTTCTCTTGATATCTTCTCAATGTTTATTTTTAATTTTACACACATCTTTTTTTAGGAGACCTACACCCATTATGTGACATAGGGATTACATCTCGTCTAAAAATTAATAGTATACCATTTTTATGAATAGCTCTTAATGTTGTATACGTGATATCTTAATAGGGTAACTACTCTTTTATTTTTATTTTTTTAAGAATTTATAAATTTCTAATTTCATCTGTTGACATAGCCGCGTAGAAATATTTTGTTGTGCATAGAAAGAAAAAAGTTTTATCCCTATATTTGACACTTTTTGCACAAAGAAACAATAACAAAAAAAAAAAGAGGTAAAGAATTAAATTTACTTCAAGTTTCATTCTATATAAAAAATTAAAAAAAGGGGAAGAAATATATTAGCAAGATTAATTATTAAATTAAAGATTTTCTTGGAACTTTGTATTCTTGTTATAGTATTTTATAATGAAAAGAAGTATAAATTTTCATATAATTCATATCTCTACTTTATAACCAACGAAAAATATGAAATTTTCAAATATCAACTAGTTCAAGTATTCACTAAATGCAATTGAGAAGAAAAATATATTTTTTTTTAATTCATGATCGTACGCACTATATGCAATATAGTGTGTACCTAAATTTTTAACCAATGTATAAAGAGTACATGAGAAAAATAAGTTTCTTATACATGGCTCTACCCACGGTTAAAATTAAGATTTTAAAAATTTTTAAAAAAAATTAGACAAATTGAAAATAAAGAATAATTACTGTATATAAGCATAATAAAAAAATTAATTATCATATTATAATATATAGTTAGTATAAACTAATCAAACTAAACAGCGTGAAGGAAGGAATTTAATTAGGAAAATTTTAAACTATAAAAACTTTTTAAAAGTATTTTTAACTATACGAACTTAATTAAAAACTTAAAAAAACTATATGAATATACACATTAATTTAACCTTTTAATAATATTTATTCTTTATCATTTAACAAACCTTAAACCTGTTGTCCATTTTTAGCATTTTAAAATGCTAACATACCTAATAAAGTTCCTGAAAGACGTTATAGTAATTGAATCATTAAAAGCGTTGCAGTGTGTTTCCTCCAACTACGCTTCTTATATGAAGTGCTATAGTATATAAGCTTGTGCCAGTGCTTCTCAGTCTCACCATTACCAATTCCACTTGTTCACTCACCGTGGTTGATTTGTTCTACTTATCTCTAATTACAAGCTTTGTTTTGTTTTTTTTTTTTTTTGTTATTATTGCTAGGTAGTCATCCTGGGTTCGCTTTCTTTTTAGTTTGCTTTGTTGTATATTTTATTTGCGATCATGAATTAATATTTGATGTTTTATCAAATTGTAAAATAAGACGCATTAGCTACTATCAACTTCCCTTTATTTTTTTGGTTAACTTTTGCATTTTTATTTTCACGATCGACATGCTCTTTCTAATATATATGTTTTCCAATTTCCTTTTTTATATATATTTTTTCTAATTTACATTTTTTCTCATTTTTTTAGAATTAAGTCAACCTTACTGAAAATACTAGTTAAAAACTGATAAAATAAGATTTGTTTGAGGTGATTTTTAGTTGTAAGTTTTAAAATTTTTAAAAATCAAAATCAAATTTTTAGTTTTAGTTTTTATGATTTCAAAAATTAATTTTTAGTTTCAAAATAAATTCTAAAAATTTTCTATCTTATTAAAATTAGTTTAAAAGTGTGTTTAGTTTAAAATAGTTGTGGGAGTTAGAATTGTCAAATAGGCCCAATCCAATGGCCAGTCCAGTGGTCCAATGGGTCATGTTAGCCTAAGTTTTAAAAGGTGGTCCAAAAGAAATTAGGCTAATTTGGCATGAGCCTAATGGGCTAGGCTAGACCTAAAAATTGTTGGCCAAAAATGCATCAAATTTATTTTGACATACATTTTACTTTTTTTCTTAAAAATTATATATAAAATAGGGAAAAAGTAGTGGTAAAAAAATGCAATCCATTTAATTTATGAGTCGAGCCAATGATAGCAATACTAGTGAGAGTGGTGGTGGTTGTGTGGTGGTGACAATGTTGGTGGGGTGACAACAATGGTGCCCATGGGTGATGGTGGTAGTGATGGCGGATTGTCAATGTTAGTGCCAATAGTGGTAGTGACATTGGTGTTAGTAGGGTGGTTGTAGTGGTAGTGGTGATGACGGATTGCCGATGCTAATGGTGGTTCTAGCAGTGTTATTAGTAGTGGTGATGGTGGTGTCAATGAGAGTGGTGGTGTTAGCAAAGGGTGGTGATGATAGTGTTGTGATGGTAGTGGTGTTGGTGTTGGTGGGGTAGTAGTGGTGCTGGTAGGGTGGTGGTGGTGGTATCGATGGGAATGATAGTGGTGATGACAGATCGTTGGTGAGGGTGGTGGTGGTAGTGGTGGCAATGTTGGTGATAGTAGTAGGGTTTACAGTGGTGGTGATACCAGTGGGGTTAGGATTGGAGTGGTGACAATGTCGATAGAGAAGTGGTGGTGGTTGTGGTGGCTTGACAACAATGATCATTGTTAAATGGAACGAATGCATTTTTTAAAACTAAAAACCAAATTTATAAAATCTTTTTGTAGGTTTTAAAAATGAATGTAAAACTATTTTGAAATTGAATTAAAAATTATTTCAACTACATTTTAGCCAAACACATTTTATTTTGAGAATTGCATTATGTTCCGATCTTAAGTTCAAGAAAATTGTTAGGGTAGTATTTGAGGTATTGTCTACTTTGACTTTCATGGGCTATCACAGTTTTGTCCTTAAAATACATCTTAGTAGGTCAAGAGAGGAAAATGTTTATAAATTACTATTAGTCTTGACTCTTAAGCGATGTGAAACTATTTTGGCATATACCAAAACAAGCCTATCAATCAAGGTAAAGGGGCAAGAGTGGCCTAATCCTTTCTTCTAGCGCCAATGTTCCAATTTCAAGTCCAAGAATTTCATTAGGGTCACTCATCCAAAATATTGTTCGGTTTGACTTTTGTTAACCGTCACAATTTTAAATTTATAATGAATAATTTAAATAGTAAATAACTAATTTAGTTCTTAAAATTATAATGATCATTAAAGTTAGTCTTCAAAATTAATAAACCAACATAATCATCCTTGAAATTTTATATTATCAATCATTTTAGTCCCTTAAATTGTAATGAATAATCAAATTGAATCTTTATATAAATAAAATGACAAAATAGTCTCTGAAATTGTAAATTATCAATCAATTTAGTCATTAAAATTGTAATGATCAATCAAATTAGTCTATAGAATTAGAAAAATTTCATTACACTTTTTTCCTTATAACTTTAAATTTTTACAAAATTTTCTACTAATATTTTTTTATACATTATTTTTCCTAAACTTATATAATTTCACGGATTATGTTATTTACTTTCGAATTTTTTCAGATTTTATCCATAATTGCAATTAAGCCTCTAAAAAATGGTAAAAGTATTGGAGTTGAGATTTGAATCCTTGACCACAATGATTCTCTATGACTACCAAAACTACTAAATCATTTGACTTGTTTAATTTAAATATATAAACATGTTAATATATTTTTCTTCTCTTAGTGCATGTATTTATTATATGAAAAATATTTAAATTTAGTTTTTAAATATTTTTATTTTAATTTTATAAATTTATAAACTATATAAATTTATTTATTAAACCATATAAAATTAATTATTAGTTAAGTTATTATCTTATAAATTTATTTGTTAAATATTTTTATTTATGAATAATTATCCTTCAAATAAACAAGTGAAAGATATATAAATAATTTTATATAACTGAATAAATAAATTTGTATAGTTTATAAATTTGAATAGTTAAAATAAAAATATTTAATAAATAAATTTATTATCTCAACCTTTAATATTTTTTTCATACAAATATAAACATATACTTAGGAGATAAAAAATGAAATTAACAAAATATGCTAAATGGTTAGTGACCTTAGTAGTTGTGGAGGAGGAAGAGATCAAGGGTTCAAATATTATTTCTGTAACACTTTTACTATTTTTTAATTGCTTAATTCCATCTATGTGGCAAAATGCATGAAAATTTAAAAAGAGAAATTTTGCAAAATTATATATAGTTAGAGTCAAAATATAAAAAAAATCGATGAAAAAATTTACAATTTTAAAATTTATGAGGTAAAACATACAATTAAACCTTCTTAATTTTAGGATTCAATTTGATTGACTGATACAATTTTAAGGACTAAATTGATTTCAAAGACCAATTTGATCATTTATTATAATTTTAAGGACTAGATTGATTAATAATGTACATATTCAAGAACCATTTTACTAGTTTATTAATTTTGGGGACTTCATTGATAATTAGAATTTTAGAAACTAAATTGGTGATTCACTCTTATTTAAATTATAACACTACAATAAAATATTGAAAACCAATAAAGTCTAGCTCGGTTGGGAGCAGGTGGTAAATATTGTAAATCCCATGGCCAAAACCATCACTAACTACATAGGACTGACACTAATAGAGGGTTAAGCAGCAGTTTTGCGACAACCGTGTGAACTTTTACTTTATGACTGTCACTTTTTTGGCAAATTGTTGTAATATAATGTTATTTTAACTAAATTTATATTAAAATTATTATTGAAATTTAATTTAGACATAAAGACAAAAAATATAAATTAAAAAAGATAAATAATTAATAAGATTAAGATGATTTAAGATGGTTGAGAGAAATTTCTTGATTAATTACGAGAGTAATGTATAAAATGTTCTTCCATAATGTTAGACCCTCAAAGATGTTTTAAAGTTGAAAAAAAAAAACATAAACGAACTAATAAAAAGTGTCATATTTTTCATGCAAAGGTTTTTATAAGAAGTTGCAAACACATGTTTTACGCATCTTTTGACGATACGTGCCTATTATATAGTTTTCCTCTAAGATGCATTGTCTGTCAACAAAAATATTTCTTATAAACAAATGATAGTTTGTATTAAAATACAGTGTTTTATTTAATGAAATATTTCCTCATGAAATATTAATATATTTGATAAATGCTTTTTAGGACATATCTAAGTAAAATGAAATATGTCACATCAAGTCACTTTTTTCAACAATTCTTATCAACATACTTTTTGAGGAATAACAGAGTCAAAATAACATGTTTAAGTTACCTAAAAGGGAGATAAGCACGATACTTTTATCATATCAAAATGACTAATTAGTGAAATGTATTTAATGTTCGTATTAAATAATCCAACGTTTCTACAAACCAATGAAGAAAGTTCCAAATTTACAAGGAAGAACTTTGAAGACCCTCAACGAATACATCCTTGAAGAAGTTCTATAAATACCTTGATAATAGAAGAACAAAGAACAAGATCCATAAGAAAAATCATTCACAAACATTCTCTTGGAAAAGTTTTCATTGTACATTTATTTTTTTTATTCTTTGTAAAGCTCTTGACTCACACTTAGTGTTCATACATCCTAACAGATGATGAGAGTCAAACACCCTTAAACACTTTCTGTAAACAGTGTTGAGTTTGAAAAAACTTGTTGTAAAGAATACTTGAGAGATTGTTTAAAGAAACAATTCAAAGAATATTTGAAATATTGTTTGGAGAAGCAAGTGAAAGAATACTCGGAATAAGCCTAGGTTGACTTACTGTGTTGTTGTGTTTATAAGCAAAGGAGTTTTTGCTTATAGTAGAAATCTTGGTGGTATAGTCAAGGACTGAATATAATCTTTTAACAGATGAACTAATATAAAATCTCTAATCGTTTATCTCTTCCCTATCTTTTTTATTTTATATCGTCTGGTCATTCTCTATCTCTAAAGAAGTTCATTTACATGTGAGATGCATCCTTAATTTGATCCCAAACAAGGACAATGTTTTAGAAAGATTTGTGAAAATTTTTAAAAAATACAATTCAACATTTCCCTTTGTGATCATTTGTACTAACACATAAGATAGAAGATAAAAAGTATTGAGAATGTTTAATTGAAATAGTGAAAAAAAGTAGGATACTAATTTTCTAGCTTGTATATTCTAATTTATAATTAAGAATAAATTATTCTTGAGTTAATTTTTTCTCTCCTTGATTTTCTCATTATCCGTACTTTACTTTCAATTATGTTTCAAGAAAAAAAATACTTATGTAAGGAAAAAAAATGTGGTTTTAAAAATTTGGCACTTACTTTTAAAAAAAAATTAAATCCTAATTATTTTGTTAAATATTATTCTATTTACCATATTATATATATATATATATATATATAATTAGTACACTATGGTCTAAGGGTAGACTTTCATTCATGAACACTATTATTTTCATGCATTCAATTATTAAAATATTTATTGCATCAACCAGTAAGCTTTCAATTAAAATCATCACTGGAGAACGATGAAAAGATAAATTATTAAAGGGGACGAAACCAATAAGAACCAGACATTTCTACACATGAAAAAGATAAGGTTAATTTTAAAATACTTTTCTCAAAAAAGAAGATGGAATCCACACAAGGACCCTATCCTTTTCCACTTTATCCATCCACATCCTTTGGAATGCACCACTCCACCATCCATTGGAAATGTCAGCTGCTTTTGGTTCAAGCTAAGTGGTACTGTGTTCCGCCTATTGAGGACTATTATATGCTGTAAAACCTGCACCTTTTTTCTTAGCTACATGATTGTGATGATTTATTTATTTTTTGTTTCCTATAAGCATCCTCTCTTTAGGAGGCAAGTTGTTCGAGGTACAATTGAACATCAAGTGTGAATATTTTTTCGACAAAGATTGAACTTTAGTCTATGATCACATTGTTAGAAATTTCTAGGATGCTAAATCTAGACCCGTTACGTGATTATGGGCATGACCCTGCACATTCAAGACACTATCTAGTCCTAGCTTGTTGATATTATGTTAATTCACCCCCTTATACCAAGGTTTCCTCGACAGCATGGCCTGTGGGAAGAGAATGTTATGGGGCTCCTGCTACCACTGCTGAGATCTATTATCACATTTTCTGTCTGAAGAAGGAGGAAGCGATCACTGTACCTTGTAGGTTCTTGGTGGTTTTTCCTGTTTCGAATTCGTGTCAAACAAAGTTTATCTAAAAGACTCTAGTGACTAAGTCAATATGGTTCGGAGTAAGAGATTGAAAAAAGAATGAATGCTTACCTCAAGGTGCCTTGATTTTGAGTTTTTATAACCTTATTGATTTTAATCTTTGGGCTGGTATGAACAGTCATTAAGCCCTAATTGAAAATTATTATATGGTTTCATATCACTATTATTCCATTAAGAAAAAAATAAATTACGTGTTGAAAAATAATTTTATACTATGATTTAATTATAAATTAAATTATATATAATAAATTTAATAATTTTTATCATAATTATTTTAAAAGTAATACTAATAATGATATATGATTGAAACATAGTGTAAAGGAGAAAAAAATATTAAACTCCTCAACTAATCTCTAGAAGATACATAATTAAATGTTATTAGTTTTTTTTTTATAAACTAAAACTCGATTATATGTCACGTAAAAATTAATTCGAACTTTAAGTATGTAATAGTACAAGACTATATTTAAGAACTTCTCTCTTATTAGGCAGTAAAATATTTCAAAATAAATGTCATACAGTAAACAGTGAAAATCCAACTTAATTTTCACCATTGTACCATGTGACATAATGTGTGACTTGTGCAGCAAACACAGATACAATAGATGGTTCTAAATGATGCGGATGAAAACTTTGAAGGATCCATCTTTCCCATATTCAAACGCGTTTATAAGCCAAACAAATTACAACTTCAAGCACCCAAGTGGAGTGGACCATGTGGTTTGAGAACATGGGTTTGGTGGCACAGCAAATTGGTGGGGTGCATCATAGACCAATAAGATTTTGATAGTGTTTACTCGATGGGATATATAGTAGATTATAAAGTGCAAGAAAAAAGCAAAACAAAGGCATTTTACTAAAAACAGAACCCAATTAAGTTCTGTTGACAGTGCAGCTGAATTGGAGAAAAGAACACCTTTTTCACCCCATGATGACACAACTCGGCTATGAAAAGATGGTATAACCAGAAAGGTTGGTGCAGTTAAAGGAACTTGTAACGAAGGCAAATATTTTGATGGCGAGAGAATTCTGTGCAATTTTTATTTTTGTAAAAAAAAAAAAAAACATAGAATCTTAAGCTATAGTTGATTGACCATGTTACAATTCATGGTCATACAAAGTGGCACGAAAGAATAAGCTGAATCTGAATGCATTAACTTTGAAAGGAGGGCATAACAGTGGTTTTGTCGAATAAAGCCAAAAAGTTGTGATTTGAAATCCTAATTAAAATGCCGAAGCTAGGAATCACATGATCTGATTCTATTTCCCCGGCTATCTAAAAGAGAAAGAAAATCATTCTGGACATTTCACTCCTGTTCAAATTAGAATATTTTGTTTTAAATATATAATTGGTTAGCCACAATAGTAAAAAACACCATGCAAATCGTGTTCCTTGTAAATTTCTGCATGACACTATATGTTTTTGTTAGAAGTGTTGCTACGTTTTTATTTCTTGAATCCTTGCAAGAAAGAGACGGGTTTTCCGGTTAGAGTAACTGAGGAAGTAACTACCTCGATCTCCGCCATTAGCACATGCATGTGGAAAGTAATAAGAATTTTACTTACAGAAAAACAGAATATGAAAATTGAGGATAAAGTGGTTTGCGAATTTCACTAGAACAAGTAGATGCTTGATTGCTAGAGACTAGACTAATTAACTAGACTCTTTCATTTACAACTTCAGTATTGTTTACCATTCCGGCAAACAGATTAGGAATTATGTTCTAGTGTGAATCGGTACAAATAGCCATATCCTCCTCTTTCTCAATTGTTTTTGTTATTGGATAAACACGACATAAGTTTTTGCTTATAGTCATTGATATGATTATTGTTCTAGTGGGTTTAAGATGCTGTTATCGCTATTGTGCATTAGTACTAAAAAGAAAAAAGAAAACACGTCAAGGCATAAACTCTTTTTTTTTAATGTTGCACACGATACAAAAATTAGGTTAGATGAATAATATTATTTATGCTAGCTGATTTTTCACCATCAATTCTTCAACAATGTACTTATGTTCCTTTCTCCTAGTGTGGTTAAACAAAAGATTTTCAATTTCTAACCCGTTTGTTTTAAATTTTGTTGGAAAAAAAATAAACATCAAAACACAAATAATCTCTAAGATTGAATAGTTAGATGGTAAGATTAAACAAATTACGATTTAGTCGGATGATGAAAAAACTATTAGACGATGTAAAAGATTGTCAGATGATGTGTGAGATGTTCATTACAAGAAAAATATTTTTTAGCGACTGATTCTAGGCGTTGTTAAATAAAGACGAAATTAGAGATCGAAAATTGATTTAGTGACAAAAAAAAAAATAATATAAATTAATTAGCGACCGAAATAGCGACAGAAAAGAAAAGACAATTTTTGCAACCGAACTTCAAAAAAATAAAAAATAAAAAATATATTAACGACCGAGTTAACAATCGAAAATAAAAAAATAAAAAATAAATAAAAAAATATAAATTAGCAATGGGACATAAAAGGAAAAAGGGTTACTTTTGCGATCGAAATTCAAAAAATAAAAAAAATAAAAAAATAAATTAGCGACCGATTTAGCGACTGAAAATAAAACGTAAAAAAATAAAAAAATATGTTAGCGACGGACCAAAAAACGATAAAAAGGGTTATTTTTTCGACCAAATTAACGATTGAAATTCAAAATATAAAAAATATAAAAAAATAAATTAACGACAAAAAAAATGTAAAAAATATAAAAAAAACATATATTAGCGACCGATTTTCAAATTTTTGAAAAATTTTTTCCTTCTAATTTTTCCCTCTCTTTTCTTTCTTACCCCCTTATTTAAACACTTCTCCTCTCCATCCCTCTTCTACCTTTCAGCCACTCCTTCCTCTCTTCCCTCCACCGCCACCGCCACCGCCACCGCCACTATCGTCACCACTACCATCACCACCACTTCGCCGCCTCCTATCCCTTCCTCTCTCTTCTCCTATCTATTCTCCACCCTCACTCTTCCTCCACCACCACCACCCTCATTCCACTCCTTTCTCTCCTCCCTTCCCTCCCTCTCCTTCCCTCCTTCTCTTCTCCCTCTCCTCTCTTTTTTCCTTCTCCCTCACTCCCTCCTCCCTCCCCCAACCACCAACCAACTGCCACCTCCACCTATCTATTTTAAAAAAAAAAAATAACAACCAATTTAGCGACCGATATTTCAGCTTTAGCGATCGATTTCTTTGGTCGCTAAATATGAAATTTTTTTTAGTAGTTGTAGAGAATATAAGACAATATGAAGAGTAAAAAGTTATAATTATAAACCAGCAACCTCACACGGAAAAGAGCAAAAATTGTTTTGGTATATTTTAAGTATCAAACTCAATTTTGTACATTTATGAAGTGTTACATTAATAACTTAAATAAAAAGCTATGAAACTCATGATCGGGTAAAGCAAAAGTAATATCACTAAGGTATGAAGTAAATATCATTAGTCTACAACTATAGATAACTTTTTTCTGAACATAAACAACATTTAACTAACTTTAAAAGCAAAAAAAGAAAACTACATACACATTAAAATATTTTATTCAACATGTACTCCTCATTGAGATTTTTCTTCAATACTCCAAACTTTAATCTCAACTATCATTCTCACATCTTCAGAGGATTGTTAATATGATCCTAATTAGGGTCATTGTTTTTACGAATTATCCTTGAGTTGATAATCTTCTTTAGAAGAATTAAAGATGAAAAGAGAAGAAAATAATAATAGCCTAAAGATTAGGACTTGTAAAAGTGATGCAAAACTTAAAAAAAAATGGAACAGGTAAAGAAAATAAAAGTGAGAGATATAAAAAAAGGAAAAAAATGATAGAAGACACCACACTCTATAGAGAATGATAAGTTCAACGAAAATTCATCACAAAGGTATAATAAGAGGTAAGAGGTTCAATCAAAGAACCTACAAGAGACACAACTCTTAAACTCATAAAAGAAGTGGAAATATAATTTTATTCAATGTTGAATAAAAACAAAGGAAACACATCCCTATTTATAAGGAAAAGTAGCACATACCCACTTCCACTATAAATGGACGGTTAGGTTTGGCATAAGGAAGAAGGAAAAGTATAAACTTTTGATCTTCACTAAAGGTGAGAAGTTAGGTTTAGCACAAAAAATATAGTAACTTGTGTTTAACCTAGTGCAATTTGGCTTAAGCCCAATAAGAAAACAACAACTAACCTAGTTCTTCTATGTGCATTGTTCAACCCAAAAATAATAATCCCAAAACTATTCCAAAAATAAAATTAAAAAATGCATCGGATCACTTAAAATATATTCATATATTTATGGTATTGTGCGTAAGTACTCACTCAAACTCATGCAAAAGTGTCAAATATTATCGGTATGTCTTAAATGATTTAAAGCGTTTCAGTGAAAATTTCCAAAGTCAAAATATCAAGTAACCTGTCATATCAAAAGACGCGTCTATAAACTTTTCAGGGAATAGCATATCATTTTTTTTTACAAAAAAGGAAGCGTATTTAGAGTTGCACGATAATAATAGGGAAAAGTAAGATAAGTACATTATTTGTCTTATCAAAGTGACAAGTTGGTGAAAAACAATAAATGCAACATTTAATACTTTAACATCTACTTCAAACTTAAGAAGAAGAATAAAAAAAGCTCAAAGTGTCCCTTAACGTTCATATTTTCTTGAAGCCTATATATACCTAAAGACTGGATAGTTCTAAATAGAGCAACTCACATCATTCTATCTCTTGTAATCTAAATGTCATGTACTCTATATTCTATCTAAATCAAAATACTCGTACTTAATTATATACTCATCTATTTTCGTAAATAGTCAATTATTTACAACAACAAACTTTTTTCTTCATTTGGAGAGGGTTGAAGCGTAAAGAGGTTTGTTGTAAAGAATACTTGGAATTGTTAGAAACAATTATAAAGAATACTTGGTTGAGCTTGAAAAGACTTGCTAGAAAGAATATTTGTAAATAGGAATTCGTTATAGTGAAAAGCTTGGTGGGTGTCAAGGACTAGGCATAGTCTTTGTTAAGATAAATTAGTATCAAGCCTTATGTGGTTATCTCTATCTTATTTCTTTTATTTATCTTAACTAAGTTATAAAAAGAGAAAATAAAAGTCTTTTATTTGAAAGAATCTTATCTTGTCAAACATTACATGCAAAAAGAATTTGCAAAATTATTTAAAACATAATTCAACCCCATTCTTATGTTTATTTATTCTAACATTCCTCAAGTTGCATATTTTCCAAATCCTCATCTTCCTTTAAAACAACATATGTGACTTTTTTTCTTCCCCATTCTAATGGAAAGTTGTTATCTCTCATTATAATGGACATTAGCACACACCTGAGAGGGTCAAATATGGTACATTTCATTTCTTTAGAACATAAGGAATAATTCCTTTTTAGCATTTGTCCCACACTTAAAAGACTTTGATTTATGTTAGACACAAATAAAACTTTTGAAATATATTTAGTACACAAGGGAATTTCAATAGCAACAACTTATTTTTCTTTAACATCAACACTTTCTCCGTTGCCAGCAATGACTTTGGAGAAGTAGGATTGATTCAAATCCTTGAAAATGTTAGCATCATGATTCATATAATTTGTACACCCTTCGTCTATTAAGCCACACCTCTTGGTTATTGCTTACTGAATAACAAGTATCAATAAATAAATGCTCCTCAATTTATTTTTATGCTAAGTTTTCTTTATTTTTGCAAATTTTCTCCATATGACCAACATTATTTTAGGCCCTATGTTTAATGCTTGGCCTAAACCAACAAATATTTTCAATAAGGTTGTTCTTTTTGCAATGAGGGCAAGGTGGAAACTTAGTTTTTCAACCTCCTCTTTTGTTATCTTTTTCTTTTCCCTCACCCCTTCCCCCACCAAATGGCTTTCTCCAAAAACCATTATAACTTTGCTTTGCTTTTTGTATGTGTCATAAGAGCACCTTCAATATTTTCTTCCATCTTTAAATATCTTCTCTATTATGTAGCTTGCAAAATATTAATGAGCTCTACATGTATTATTTGAGAAAAATATTTATTTTCTTCTAGATAGGAGATTTTTTAGATTCAAGCTTATTTGGAAAACACACTAGAATTTTCTCCATAACCCTTTGATCTTTAAGCTCATCACCAAATAGTCTAATTTGTGTTACCTCACCAAGCAGTCTAATTTGTGTTACCACCTTTGAAAGTCTGTCAAAAAAATGTTTGATAGTTTCACTTTCTTTTATTTTCAATTCTTCAAACTCTTTCCTCATGTTCAACACTCGCATTCTTTTTGTTTTTTCACTCCCTTGAAACTCATCCTTCAACTTATCCCAAGCCTTTTTTGCAATCTAAAGAATTAGGATTTTGATAAATACATCATCATGCAATGTTGTATGTATAATGGCAAGTGCTATGTCTTTCTTTGCGATTTCATTATTGTGATTTCTTATTTGAACTACTCTTGGGTATTTTTGTAATGGATCGATGTGAATTACTTCTATTTTTCACCATATCCCACAAACTTGGAGTTTTAAGATAAGTCTTTATTTTTGCAACCTACGTATAGTAGTTTTCTCTTTCAAAAATAGGTGGAAGTAAAAAACTATTATTGGAAGTCATTTTTTATTTTGAAGGTTCTTTGTGTATTTTCTTGTTGGTTTTTTCTCACTTTATATTTTTTTTTTGTTTTCACTTTTTCACATCCTCTAGTTTTCTCTCCTTTGTAAACCCTTGAAAATCAATGAAGCTTTTAATGGCATATTTGAAAAATAAACATAAAACAAAGTATAAATTTTAACACAAATAACCTATAAGGCTGAATAGACAAATTATCATATTAAACAAACAACTATAAGATGATCTAGTCAAACAATACAAAGACTATCAAATAATGCAAAAAACTATGAGACGATGAAATAAGACTATGTGATGATGAGTAGAATATCAGAACGTAAAAACACTATAATTATAAATTAGCAACCTCACACAAAAAGTGCAAATATACTGATTTGACATATTTTAAGTAAGAACTTAGTTTTACAAATTTATGAAGTATTACATCAAGAGCTTAAAAAGATATGAAGTCTCTAATTGGGTAAAACAAAAATAATCATAACTAAACTATAAAGTGAACATCATTAACTTACAACTACAAAATAGCTTTATTTTTCCTGACTATAAACAAATATTTAACCAACTTTACAAGCGAAACAAAAAAAAACTAAATAGACATGAAAATATTTTATTATGACTATTGGAAAAATCTCAATTCCAACCACTCTTGATAAAATTAATCTTGAACCACTTAACATTATTAAAATATGTACTTAAATTAATCTCAGTTGATACTTTGTACATTAAAACGCATGCTACTGCGTCGCATAAAATTGATTATGAAATGTAACCAAACGAGTAATTAATGATGGCCAACCCCTCGCTACTGGAAACTGGGAATGAACCAATTCTCGAGTCTTTTAATGGGGACACAAACAAATTGCTACATGACAACGGCAATCAGAACCACCATGTTATTTGCATAATTATCCAGTTAGAAAAGGCTACACTTTGTTGGAACATAACAATAACACTAACAGGAAATTCTATGCATAAAAATAATGCTATTATCCGGTCTCTAGAAAAAGTAGTTTGGATAAATTAACAAGCCATCCACAACATTTCGCCGTCCAATATATATTTTTATCCATCATAACAAACCACTCACTGCCATTTATTTTACATAACAACCAGGTACTTGACATTTATTCTATAGTAAATTGTTCAATTGCGTTTGGCTGTGGCAACACACAGCACTAAGTTGAAAGATTAACACAGGGCATTGCAGGAGATGATTTGAGGTAATATGTGCACCAAAAGCCAATAGACCATAGCTTCTGCTGTTGTGGGGTTCACAAATTGCTTTTTTTTATTTCTCATAGTTTTTATATTAGGAATACGGTCCTAATAATTTTTAAAAAAAAATCACAATTGCGGTTGTATTTGTTAGTAACTTTTGCAATTTCTTAATCACAACGTATCCATAACCACTATAAAATCATGATTTATGTGTTTAATATTCAACTATAATGGGGCAACCATTCCCCATATAATGCTACAACCCCCAAATTAAATGAAAAAACTTGCACAGTTGTAAGCTAACCTCTGGGTAATATAATCCAGGTTTAATTTTTACATTACATGGGTTTAATTTTATATATTTATACAATCAATTAATAAAAAATTATTGTTAATTTTATTTTAATATAATTATTATAAAAATTAACATCGAATAATTGCATGTAAAAACCCTTTCTACTCGTGTACATCAGTGCATGTTACTCCACATTATAAACCTCTAAATACTATTATTCACCAATGCATCTGCACGTACATATATCCAACAAGAGTTTGACATCTTAGTTCATAGTCAAATTCTACTAATGATGATTATGCTAAGATATAATTGACTTTACACACTAACCATTAACAAGAATGATACTAAGATTAATGTAGTACTATTCGTATGAATCAGCAAAGTTATCAGGGTCTTCCAATCTTTCATGTACACCGTTACTGATCAGCATATCCACCCTATATGAGGACATACACGATTGACAAAAAAATGCAATGTCTACGTGGGTGATTATTGATCAAGTGAATAATGGTGCTTAACCAAGATAAAAAGAAGAACAAAGGACGATACAATTAAGTCGAGCATCATTCTCAGTAACAAACCAAGAAGGTCATTTGATTCAGCTATATGGCATCTCCATCAAGGTCCAGCTAGCTATATACTATGGTCCCCTCTACTCATGTGTTTTGTTCTCACAATCGTCTGTTATCTAATTTTCCAATAATAACTTGAACGCAAAAACAGATATTAATGATTATGCAAAGCACCAAATGCTTACTTCCTTCTTATTGTTATCATCATTTACTTCAATCAATATTCTTTCTGTCGCGCATCAGAAATTAGAAAAGATCAGAAATGATAGCACAGTTTCTGCGCTATAGCTATCTGATAAAAAATTGTTTACATGTCATTGCAAAATCATAGATGAGTAAAATGTAACTTTGATATCTGAAATTAAAAGGTAATATTATATTAGATAGAAAGAAATTAAAAAATAGTTTCTAAAAATATAAATTAACAATTATTTATTTCAAAATTTAAAGTAATATGTGACTAATGATAATATTAATATATATTTAAGAATTAATGATAATAATAAATTAAGTTTATTAGAATTTTTTTTAATTTTTTTAATTCGAAATGAGACAGTGTTTTCTAAATTTAGGAATCAAAGTGAATTTTTACTCATCATAGACCCCATGATAGACCTAGATCTGAGCCAATAAGTCCCACCATTTCTCAATTTTTCCTATTTTTCCATATGAAGCACTGAGTGCTTAGACAGCCACATCTTACTGTTTAAATAAACTTGGAAACCATAAAGGATGTATACATAGTACAGCTATTTGAGAGTAAGTGTACCAATTATTATTAGATAGTTCTTAACTGTCTCAATTATTCTCTTAGAGATGTATTAATTTTTTCTTATAAAATAAAAAAATTATATTATTTACATATTACGCAGAAATCGATTGTAATTATATATATACGTGGTGATTTAAGATTATCTAATAATTTTTTAGTTATTTTATGACCACCGATGACACAATATGAATCAATTATCAAATTATTTGTGATTTCCATAATTAAAGAGCATGAAATCAATCGCATATACCTAATTGTTTTTATTGTGGCTTTAAGCTATACGCACCAGGCTGGCTATGAGCACTGATGTACATTTTCCTAGTGTTTGTTTGTAACTACTTGTGCTGGACGGTTGCTTTTGCCTTTAATGGAATAACAAAAAAAATCTTATTTTACGTGAATATGTAGACGAATGAGGAATTGGGAAGATGCTTTGGTGTAAAACACAGATGAGCATTATAAATCAAATGGCACATTGACCTTTCTGCTGTGAACTGTGAAGTAACATACATATAATAGATTGGTGTCGCATTGGTGGGCCTCTTGGCCACATGCCATTGAATATCTTATCTCACTGGGGTAAGGGAAAGGATGCTATTGCCAATATTTGCTTTGCTGTTTGGGTCCCCCAAAAACTTTTAGGCATATTTGCACTTTCTTTATGCTGACAAGTGGCTTTGCTCAACCGAGGAAAAGACCCCTTTAACCATTTTCACCAATAGCAACTACAAAACATGTTTCTGCGTCTGAATTGCGATAGATGATCCCTTATTGCCGGAGCCATTGTTTTCTTTAGAGTAAAATATCAATTTCATCTTCAAACTATTATGTGATGGAGGGCCAAGGAGAAGAAAGAAGTTTAAAATGTAACAAATGAACAAAGAAAAATAAAAAATATATATAAATTATTGTATGTGCATTATATGTAAAAAAAAAATATTCTTTTTAATTTTAAATATAAGTAAAAAAGAAATACATGTTGGTTATTCTTAAATATAAACAAATTTCAACTAATTTTTATCTTATTTAACAAATCCTTCTCAAATTAGTAAAAAATTCCTTCATTGATTGGAGATTCTGTTTCTAACTGTCCTTCCTTGTTCTGAATATTAAGTTTTAAAAAAATGAGTTTAGAAAATAAAATATTTTAAAATAAAAATAGTAAAATTAAATGATATTAATTAAAATTTTTAATTAATATACAATAATTTTTTTTACTTATATTCAAGATAAAAGGAAATGCCCCAAAAGTATTAAAAATCACATTAAATAATCATTTAAATATTAAAAAACCTTTCAAATTGATTTATGAACTTTACTACCATACATAAGTTTGGAGAATAAAGTGAATATTTCATACTATAGGATTACTTAAATAATTCTATCATTGCGAGGATTTATTAGAAAAGAGAGTAATAATTTGAGGACCAAATTGGTGATTTTTTTATTTTAAATTAAAATTATGAATTTAGTCGATAGTGATTAGTTAAATTAAAAAAAAAAACTAATATGGATAATATAGTCATTGTTGTAATTAAAGTTCATAAATTGACCTAGGTCAATTGGTTAGGTCAAGTTGAATTCTTAAATTTGTGATTAAAAAATTAAACTTGGCCTAATAGATCAAATTGAGTTAGAGAAACATAGGTTCGAAAAGTTAATAAATCTGTTATGCTCGATATTTTATTTTTTAATTTTTCTTATAAAATACATGAAAAAATAGGTTAATTAGGTCAACTAAGTTAGTCTATTTTTTTTCTTTGATTTGTTTAGTCAAACTAAGACAAATAACTTATTTTATCCCCTCTAGTTATAATTATAATATAATTTAAAAATAGTAATTTTGCTGCTATATTTAAAATCATGATAAGAGAAGGTAATATATATAATATTGGATTTATTTAAAGAGGTTAATCCTACGCCAAATCACAATTTGAATCTTTGTTAGAAAAGTATTCGTTTGATCAAAAAGAAAGAAAGTGAGGAATGAGAGAGTAGTTTAAAAGTTAAATCGAAGAAAAAGTGGAAAGAAAGAAAATTTAAAATTTTTGTTTTTAAAAGTAAACTTTTTTTTAGTTTCTCTCCCATCAAATAAAGAAAAAAAAAATATTGTTACGTGTGTTCTATTTTTTTCTTTTCAACCAAATACACCAATAATGTTTTGCGAAAGATACTTGTGAAAAGGCATTTGTTCAGAAATTAAAAGTAAAAATATATAAAGAACACCCACTGTATTTTTTAATGAATTATTTATTTATTAATTCTTTAATTAATGTCATTCTCATCAGTAAGACTAAAAAAAGACACTAAATTTGAATAAATTCGAAGTCTGCAAATTAACTTTTTAGTAGAGCATCTCCAATACAAGTTTTTACGATCGAGTTTCGTAAGTTTAAAAACTGATTCTTATTCAGGTTCATTAGAGGAGGCAGACATGAATTCTAAAAGTAAGAACGAGCTTTTATACAAGCAGTCGATTCTTATGATTAAAAATTATTTTGTGAGATATAATATGTACGTGAACTCATCTTTAAGTTTTTAGATTATTCAACCATTGAAGTAAAAAACTGGTAAAATTCGAATTTTTAAAATCTCACGTAGTACGGTAGGACGTATTAAGGGTAAGTTAATAACTTTCACCTTAATCGCACCATTGAAGGTGTTCTTACAATTTGATCTTAATTAAGTTGAGCATTTAAGAGCTAAGGTAGGTTAAGTTTTTAAAAGAATTATATTAGTTTTTTCTATTGATTATTTATTTATTTAAGGTTTGACCTAGTAAGTATTGGAATTGAAACATGCATGATCAACCACACTATAAAGGTATAGTCAATGTTTGCTCTCTATGTTTCCTCCTCGTGATTTCGTGATATTTTCATCTGTCTAGGTTGTGGCTACTCAAACAATTGGGTGGAGCTCGTGGCTCTTGTAGACATCCAAACCGTCTCCATCCTGAAGAATCTCTGTCACATTTAATGGCTCAGCCTCAGAAATGAAAACCATTACCATATTTTTCAATTCAAAGAAAATAAATTAAATTGAGTGGTAACTTTACAAAACTGAATTTTCGTTTTCAAAGAATATATTCTTATTTTTTTATTAAAAATACCAATATATATATATATATATATTAAATTGAAAAGCACAATATTGAACAATGGCTTTGAATGTCGTTTTTAATGGATAGTGCAAATCTGAGCAATGTCCTATCTTTTATCACTCGTTTACTTTTCTTTCTATATTCTTGTGCAAAAAACTCCAAAATAAAGAAAAAGAAAATAATAGCTCAACTACAATTAATCCTGACTTATAAGCACTAAAACATCTTAGTCTTAATTTCATTAATTGCACCATATATATTTCAACGGACGCAAAGTGAGAAACAGTACATGCAATTCATGGATACAAGCAATGCAAGCAAATCAACCTACCAATCTTGCTTGGTTTAATCGGGTATTTTTTTTTGGAACTAAGGTGAATTTAAATCCAATTTAATCTTATAAAATTAAATTGTGAGAGAAAAATTGCTCCCTACTATACACTATTTTATTAATCATCGTGAAAATTTTAATGTATTTTTATTGATAATTAGATACTAATTTTTCAACCAATTGTGTCACTCTTCTTAGACTATCAAATTAAATTAACTTGGATTTTGTTGTTCGATCTTCATGGCCATGGAATCCACGAGTATACAAATACCAATTAACCACTAAAAAAATGACGAATTTCTCATTATCTGTCTTAATAAGAAAAAAACCAATTCCATCAATTTCGCCTTCAATATCAATATCCTTGAAAGGTTCCACTTATTCCAAGACAACCATTTGAAAGAGATGGAATCACCAAAGTTTTTCACAGGCACCAAACCAATGCATGGACTTTTTATATAAGGGGAAAAACATACATGTAAAGATTAGTTTAGTTCATGAAACTTTCAGGAAAGATCCACAAGAAAAGAAGATTAAAGCTTAGTTGCGTTTATTAATTGTTTCCTGTTAAAATTAAAATTTTATCTCGATAACTAATATGAGTTGGAAAACATCATTAAAAATGTGTAGGATATTGCTCTTAAATTATGTGCAAAATAAAAAAAGGAATCTTATATTAGAGTGAATCTGACATTAATTAAGCTATATATATAGTGCTCTACTCTTGTGCCATCTAAAACATTGACCAAACAAAAACTTTATTGATCTAGCTAGATTTGCTAAAATTCTATTCTACAGTCTTTCTACGGCAGAGAAATTGATACTGTACTGTCAGGCACTGCTAAAGTGCTCCTTGTAGGGGTCTACCTTAATTATTCAGAAATTGACTCATTTCAATTGATCACGTCCTCGACTTTTTTTCCTAGAAATTACGGCGGAAGCACGCATATAACTAGTTTATTATTCTTAACAAAACTACAAAAGTATATAGTGTTAAGCCAGTTTAATTTAATTATTTATCAATGAATCAACATCTATTCATATCATGGGGTCTACATTCATGCTTTTCATTAATTGCACGAGGCAAGGAAAAATTTTACCTTCGTTGACTGGATCCACTACTGTACGCTCAGATAATGTTTTCTGAACAAAAGAATGGCATAATAAAAGTTGTTCACTTTAATTTTAAGGCATATTTTTAATATGCGTATATATTAATTAAAAAGATAAAAAAAAAAAGAAATAGAGATAACTGTATATAATATCTGTTAATTTTTTAATATTCAAATAATGGAATTATATGCCTTCAATCGTTTCCACTTTTAAAATATTGGTGCGTTCCAACTTACGAAAACATATTGTTTTCTTTGACCATGTGTGGGCTTACCATAAAATGACAAAGAATCGTAAAAGTAAGTCCCATGAGAAATATATTTAAATGGTATCATTTTGTTACGTCTCCATGGCTTTCTATTTCTTTACCGTTAACTAAAACATTTGTTTTGCTTCTGTGCTTCGAAGTTCTAAGATAACAATACAATTGCATAAATTTCAAAACACGTTGATGAAGGAGGAATAATATCCTTGGGTGCCGAATTAAACGTTTATGTAGGTCATGGTGGAAAGAAGAAGAAAAAGAGTTGGCGGATCTATTCAATATGAATCAAAAGTTTAAACTCTGGAAATAAATTGTTTCTCATAGCAACCAAGGACAAATTATTACAATTACAATATCATAAGGTAAACAAACAAAACATTGCGAGATGAATTGTAATATTAACCACTATTTAATTGCTTTATCTAAATTTTTTTCAAATTTCTATTGTTATACATAAGAAAAACATGCAAAAAAAAAAAATACAAAAATCTCAGAAAACTCTCTATGGAAAAAGTCATGCATGCATGGTATTAATTAGTTTATAAATTCTTTATTAATAATACCATTTAACCATATAGATATTGTTCGGGTCCGACTACTTACGTTAACCTCATGATCCCCATTATAGATTGCAACTAATATATATGCATGAATAAATGCATGGGATATACGATTGTTGAATGAAAGACTGAAAATGCATATCCAAACTTGCATTTAAATAATTTTTTAAAAACTTCAATGCAAAATTCATTAAAAACACTATGTATGTAAATCCTGCATATACAAACTTGCATTTAAATAATGGTATGAAAGACTGAAACAGCATATACAATTAAACTTGCATTTAAATAATTTTTTAAAAACTTCAATGCAAAAACGATTAAAAACACTATTTATTGTGTTATATTAATGAAAGTGTTTGCAATTGTTGAGACCAAATGTGCATGGAACAACACTTCAAATATTGCATACAATTAATCACTCAAATATTAAATGTTTATTTGCCTTCCTATCTTGTTAACAACACTTCATCACGTGATAGAGTTCAAGATGTTTGGTTGGTCAAAGAAGACCCGGTGGCCATGATCGAGTACACCGATGAAGTATATACTCCATTAGATAATTTAATCAAGTGGGTGTATAAATATTGCATTCAACTGCAATATCAGATCGTGCCCAGTCCAATATACTTAAACAATAATTTCACGTTCACAAGCGAGGCAATAGAGGAAAGTAAAAATGAAAAAAAAAATAAAAATAAAAAATTCCACAAACAAAGCTTCACAAAAGTATAGATGAAGAAAACGATGACATATAAAACACATGGAAATAAGGAATCAAAGCACCACCCATGCTAGTTTGTTAGGAAGAAGTTGCACCCGTGTAGGTATAAGACAACAAGGTCCATTATTAAAAATATTTTTCAAGCACAAGTTATACATGAAATAATGGCAATTTTTGCACTTAGTTTTTCACTTGTTGTTATTATTATTATCATCCTCAGCTACGGCAACATTAATTTCAGTGTTGGTTTGTCCCAGCAAGCTGCTTATGGATCGCGCTTTCACCATTCCAAGCTTCATCCTCCTCTTTGTGACCACTATTGGCTTCTTCTCATCATTGTCTTCACCATCATTTTCCAAGGGAACTTCAGCGACACTACTATTTGTTGTTTGCTTTTCGCATGAAGGTTCGGATAGTGGCATGTTGTTGTTCTTTGGTGCACCACTTGTTGTGCCAATGGACTTGTTTCTCACACTTGTCATGCTTCTCAACCTTCCCTTCCCCAAGTGATGCTCGCAGAGAGAGTATCCCACTAAGGTTTGTTGACAACACCTCCATCCCCTCCCATTAACGCGGCTGCACCTCGAACCTTCCATTAGTGCACCACCCTTTACCCTCTTCATGCCAACGTTCGCTTCAGGTTTCGTTTCTCTTGTCACCTCTTCCTCGTTCTCTCCTTCGTCTTCTCCTTTGCTGTCGTCTCGCCTTGAACATTTCTTATTCATCTTTGCCTTCATTCTCCTCTTTGTCTTGGATTTCTTTTTATCATTATCATCGATGTTGTTATTATCATCCTCTATCGCACTCTCGAAGCTCCCTCTTCGTTTCTTGAGTGGGAAAGCTTTGTCTCCCTCGCACCATCTCCCATCTATATGTGTATATACATGTATATGAAAACTGAAAGGTTATCATTTGACACTCTTGAGGGTGTATACATTTTACACCTTTGAAGGAAGAGAGACAAAGTAATACATATGATATGTGATGTAATGAAACAAAAATATCCATAAACGTCTAATACTAACACATATTTAGAGAGAAAAATATAGATGCAATATATAATATAACGTAACAAGAGAAAAAAATATATAAAGAAATGGGAGTTGTCAATGAAATATTTGGATTCATGTATCGTTACTCCTAACAAAAAATAAAAAGAAATGAGAGTTGTTAATAAAATGTTTAGATCCATGTATATTATAACTCATAACCAAAAATTAAAAAAAGATATAGAGAAGAGTTTAAGGTGGGTGTAAAAGATGGTGTATGAAAAAAATTGCATGTATATATATATATATGTGTATATTCTCCTACCAAAGTACTTAAGACTAGCGAGTGGTAATAAATTCATGCATTGTTCAAACTCATTATGTATTTTGATTACCTTGTTTAGGACGGTTTGAAGATGAAAATGTCTCTGGTGGCATTTCTGAGCACGAGATGCTTCCTTTCCTACAAACAAAAAAGAAGACCCAGAAAGACCAAACAAGCACATATATAAGCACACTAGACGCAAAATTTACAGCGAAAAGGAAAAAGATGAAAAAGAAGAAGGAATGTAATGTTTTTGAAACAGTGAGAGATGTGATGTAGCTGGGGACCAGCATTTGGTTCTACCTGTTTGTGCACCTTAAGGGCAAACGGTAGTTAACCAATTTGGAGAAAAAAACGATCGCATTTCACAAGATGGTATGGTGGCTACACAAGGCTCTTATTTAAAACACTTTCAACAGTATTTCCACTAACAGTATTTCCTTTTTCTTTTGTGCATAAAAAATTATAAATAATAAATAAACAATACAAAAAATATAAAAATAATTTTCTACGCTGGTTAAAATCAAGTTATGGGTCTCCATGTTTTCACCTTTTTACTAGGAGATTTCATGAACGAGTAAGAGAGGAAATAATTTCATGTCTTTATCTATTTTAATTCATGTCTAGCTAGCTTGGTTTCATAATTCTTACCTGGTATCATTACCCTTCTGTCCCCCAACCTCTTCCCTTCCCCCATCTTCCACCTGCAAATCACACACACACACACAATAAATAAACATACATGGGAATATGGGATCCACTAATATGGTTACCCCTAATGTGCCCCTTTCTGAGTGTAAAATAAAAATTAAAAATAACTATACAATAATAATAATTTTAATTTAATTACACCAACCCCTTGTCAAAGGTTGGATAAAAGTGCACTAATTAACAAACTTACCCCCCAAAAAAGGAGCAAAATTAAAACGATTCATGCGAAATAATATATATTTCTAGTTCTACTAACCGAAGACTCTTGCTTCTTGTGCTGCTGCCTCAAGTAGCGTGTCCCACCTTCTCCGGAGGAATCATCAGAGCCGTTGGTGGGTTTCCCGATCGGTGGGAGAGGCTGATAAGACGGCTGAGGACGATCCGAGAGGGGTGAGGGTGCAGTGGGCGAACCATGAGTGCAAGAAGGTTTGGGTGAGGTGGTGGTAGCATCATTGAGTTGCACCATGACCGGTGACCGGCTGATCAAGTTGGGATCTGAGTGAATCACCGGCAAGAGAGGGAAAAGCACTTGTCTCTTGCGGATCCTCATAGGTGCAAGACTGGACTTGTTCTATCTCACCAGATTTGGAACACTTTGAAACTCAAACTGAAACTCACGCCCCAGAAGCGATCTTGGTTCAGATTTCGGGGGAAATAAGGATTTGAGACTAACTATGAAGAGAGAGAGAATAGAAACAAACTCAAAAAGGGTGAACACTATACAGACCCATCTGCTACTACTACTTCATGGTCTCAAAGACCAAGAGAACAAAAAAAAAAAAAGTATGGTCTTATGAGAGTTAATTTGTTTATGAATTTATGAAACTCTCGTCAACACACACTTTCTCTCTCCATATTGCTGCTCTGGGTTCCTGTCTCGCTTTTTATTTGTTGCACCACGGAAAGGAGGGTGTTGTATGGGTGAGGCGGCACGTGCGGGGCAGGGTTAAGCACGTGCGAAAGGTGACCGGCTGGGGCAGTAGCCGGTGGAGGAGAGAGAAAGGGAAAGGGACAGAGTACGGACGAAGATGCCAGGGTGGATGAGGGAGAATTGGCAAATAGAAAATTAGAAAAACGAAAAATGATAAAAAAAAAAAAAAAATTGATAAGAGAATATGAGAGAGAGGGAGAAGGAGGAGTGGGTGATTCTATCGTTGATACTTTTAAGAAGGGGACGGTGGGGCCCGCAACCGTGACTCTCCTTAACAAGGACCCATATGTTCTCTAGTAGTCATACTCTTTTCCATAATGTAGGATGAATTGATAATTCAAAATTATTACTACACATATATCATAAATGTATTATGTGGGGGCTTTATATAGATTTTTAATGCTTTTGGATTTTTTTTATTGTTATACTATAATATAAACAAGATTCCATAATAAATGCTTAAATAAATGATCATATTTTACTTTACCAAATATATATTAATAAGTTAATTCCCCTTTCATTATTTTATGCTTTTAGATTTTATTATTATACTAATATAAATAAGATTCCATAATAAATATAAATTATAATATTTTAATAAGTCAGTCAGAAAAGTATATATAAATAAACTAAATTTGAGAAGAAATATTAATGCAGTATTTAATACTATTAATGCAATATTTATACTAATATATAAATATATAGATTTTTCTCATATAGAATCACATAGGTTTTTTTTATTTAATTATGGTTTTCAAAAATAAGTTTATAAAACATTTTAAAAATAACAATTCAAATTTATATTAGTATAATATATATAAATTGATAAATAGATATAATAATTTTTTCTAAATTTTTTCTTTAATTATTACTTAAAAAAATATAATGAATTAATATATATATATATATATATATATATATATATATATATATATATATATATATATATATATATATATATATATATATATATATATATATATATATATATATAAAATTACATGAATAAAAGAGTTGTGATTATCATTTTTATACAAAAAGAAAAATATGTAAATTATATTAAAAATATAGTTTACACGGAAGTATTTAGTAAATTGCTTAAACTAATTAACTATAATATTTGATATATTTCATTCTTTTAATCATAATCTTATTAAAATAATAATTATACTATTAATCTTAATAAAATCCCACACGATATCTTAAAAATGTCATTTTAATAAATAATTTATAATTAACTATATATTGATAAAATTCATTCTTTAATATATGTTTTAGATATTTAATTATATTTTTATATTCAAATAAACCCATACATTGCATGCAAATTGTAATTTTGAATTATATTTTATAAGAATTACATCACTAAAACTTTTGTGATTCTTGTTGATCGAGTCATTGTTATCCAAAATAAGAAATATATAATTAAATTGTAAAATATATATAATAACCTTAATTTTAAAATATTTTATTGTAATCAATTAATTAATTTATTAAATCATTGGAATTAATTTATTGTTTGAGTATTCTTTTCAATAATTATTTACATATATTATTAACAATTAATTTGTATTATACAAATATTTAGAGTAATAAATAGTAAAAAAATATTTTTACTTTAGTTATTAAATTATTTTTATTCAGATTATATAAATAAGTAAATTTATAATTTATAGAAAATATAAAATGTTTCTTATATAATAAATAATATTTTATTTTAAAATTTTGTTTCCTTTAATACAAACAAACAAGGATGTAATTTTTTATTTATTCTTAATTTTTATTATTTCACAAAATAGAAAAATAAAACAATTCATTGTTTTTTTCATGTAAAACAAATGAATTTTGATTATGATTCCTATAAAACATTTTTTTTATTTTCGTCTTCGAATGTTTGAAATCACTATTTTTGTCCCTAACATTTATTTTAAGATACATAAATAATATTTATTTTAGGGACTAAAAATATATGTAAGTCTATAATATATACTCAACTTTAATAATATTATTAAATACAATATAATATTTAATGTTTATAAAATTTATTTTAAGTAATAAAATTTAAATCTATATATACATACATGCATACAATACACATATATACATTCATACAACATACATGCATACATATAACATACATACATACATAACATACATACATAACATACATACATAACATACATACATAACATACATACATACATGCATACAACATACATACATATATACATACGTACATACACACAACATACATACATACAACATGCATACATACAAGATACATACATACCTATTGTGAACACCTAATTTTGTCATACCTAAAGTTAATTCAATATATAGAAACAAAAAAGGCAAGACGTCCAAACCCTTTTGGACACCAAAATTAAGTCTGCAGCCTTTGGACGAGCAAACTCCCTTGTTATGCATTCAAAACCCAACCTATGGCCTTTGGATGAGTAAGATCCTCTACTGCACTTCCAAAACAGAAATATTGGGCTAGATTCCTCCACTATGAGGAAAAGATTAGAGTTCTTTATTGTGCATCTAAAGGAAAGGTTGGATTCTTTGTTATGCATCCAAAGGAGAAGATCAACATTCTCTATTGTGCGTCCAAAGGAGAAGGCTGAATTCCCTACTAAGCATCCAAAGAAGAAGTCCAAAACAACTTTTTTGTTATGTGTCCAAAGGAGAAGATCACCTTCTCTATTGTGCGTCCAAAGGAAAAGGCTGAATTCCCTGTAGAGCATCTAAAGAAGAAGCCAAGAACAAATTTTTTTCTATGCATCCAAAGGAGAAGATCAACATTCTCTACTGTGCATCTAAAAGAGAAGGTTGAATTCCTTGCTAGGTGTCTAAAGAAGAAGCCCATAACAACTTCTTTACTATGCGTCTAAAGGAGAAGATCAACATTCTCTATTGTGCATCCAAAGGAGAAGGCTGAATTTCCTACAAGGCATCCAAAGCAAGAAGCCCATTCCTCGCTAGACTAGCTTCCTCCACTATGCATCCAAAGTCGTAATCCAATTCTCCCAAGCCCAATTCCCTCTCTTGCTAAGCAGCTAATGTAGAGTCAAGCTTTAGGGCTATGCTCAACACTTGCTTTTCGTCCCAATCACAAAGGAGAAAGGACCAAGTTGATGAACGTGCACCCTAAAGTAGCTAAACTACTTTGTGGCTCTACTTCACCTGAGCAATTCTACAACATGATAGAAGCAGGAAAAGGAGGCTCTATGCTGCTTTGTGATTTAGCAATGCATTCAAGGAGATGAACCTCTGCTTCCTCCCTGCTTCTCTAGATTGCTTTGCTCCCTATTTTAGCCTTTGTAAATTAAGATCATGCTTTGTTTTCTAAAAAGTTTATTGCAAATGACCAACTTACAAAGAAAAGTATCCAAGTTGAGTTAAAAAACTAATTTATGAATGTCTATAAATGGGATGTAAACCAAAACAAAAGGAGATCTGTGGTCGAGAGTTTGGAGAGAAAAAAAGAGAAAGAAAAGGAGAAAAATAGAGCAAAACTATAAACTAAAAGGAACTAGGGAGGATCGACAACATTCCTCTATAAGGGAGTAAAGAAGGAAAGAATATAAAAGAAGAAAGAGAAGGATCATCTCTCTCGGGAAGAAAGGAGGAAGCTGTAGTAGAAACTCAAAGAGTTGAGTTGTCCATAAGGAAGCTACGCAGGTACCATTAGTTCCCTTTAAATTTGAATTTTCTTTGCAAAGACTTGAATCTTTGGACATCTTTGTGATGTGAATGTCTTTGGACGTTGGGGAATCTTTGGATGCAGGAGAGTTTATGGACATTCCCCTTTTAAATGAGTTGGAATGATTTTCTCTTTGCAGTACTACGTCCATATGGATGCACCTCAAGGACAATCCTTTGGAACATTTCTCTATTTGTCTACGTTTTTTGTTCCAGCACTCCCATCATCCATGCTTTGGATGCACTTTGAATATAACCCTTTTGAGTTAGTTCCTTATTTCCATTCCATTTATTTCCTACATTACCCAGCCTCCCTTTGGACGTTGAGCCCCTTTGGATGCTCATCTGGGTAGTCCCTACACTTCCATCTAATTTACTTGTAGGCCTAGCCTCCTATTAGATGTTGAGGCTCCTTTGGATGTCCATCTAGGTAGTCCCTACTTCTCTCCTCTCAACTTTTATGTTATTTACGTTTTCTTTGGACAAAGGAGCTAATGAGTGAGTTCCTCTCTCTTTTTCATTACCTGTTATTTCCCTTTGGATAGAGGAGCCAATGAGTAGGTTCCTCTTCCTTTTCTGTCATCTGTGTCCATACGTTTAGACATAGTAAGCTAACTAGTGACTCTTTTCTATTTTTTGTCATCTATGTCCATGTCTTTGGACGTAAAGAGCCAACTAGTAGCTATTTTCTGTTTTCTATCACCTGCATCCATGTCTTTGGATGCAGTAAGCCAACTAGTGGCCCTTTCCTGGTTTTTGTCATCTATGTCCATGCCTTTGGATGCAGTGAGCCAACTAGTAGCTCTTATCTGTTTTCTATCATCTACGTCCATACCTATTAGACGTCGTGAGTCAACTAGTGGCTCATTTCTATTTTTTGTCATCTACGTCCATATTTTTGGACATAGTGAGCCAACTAGTAGCCCTTTTCTATTTTTTATCATCTACGTCCATACGTTTGAACATAGTGAGTCAACTAGTTTCTCTTTTCTACTTTCTACCATACATTTGGATGTAGTAAGCCAACACGTTTGGACGCATTAAACTAAAGAATGATTCCTTGTCCATATTTTATATTCTCTGTTATGTATTTTTTTGCTATCTATGCCCATACGTTTGGATGCGATAAGCCAACAAGTGGCTCCCCTTCCATTTTTCTATTTCCAATTATCTACTTTTCTACTTGTCCATACCTTTGGACGTAGGGACCACTAATTGGTTTCTTTCTTTTCCTTTCTTTTGTATTGCTGTTATCTACTATTTAACTTGCAATTTGCCAATGCCTTTTGGACGTAGAGCCTGGGATGACTTTCTACTTTGCTGTTCATTGTCATATGATGTTTTGTTATTTTATTCATTGTTCGTCCATACCCATTGTGACGCAACCTAAATCGCGTCGGGGGCAATTTAGAAAGAAATTTTTGTTTTTGTGATGGTGGAATTTGATTTTTGGTTTCAAGTTTGAAAGGGAGCCGAATCCACCTCCGGGGAAGAGTTGGCTTTAATGAGTTGGTACCGGTTTGTCCAATCCGAGGAGATTGAGCAGACCGAACCCGACTCAGACTAGAGTCGCCACTAACGTTTAAAGGCACATTGGAGTCGAAGGGTGGATAAGGCAAGTCGGCAAAAACAGAGTTTGGGTAAGAAGTCGGTTACGCATGGGGTTCACCCCATCCGCCTACCATCTGGTAGTTACCCTATGAAATGCATGCAATGTAACATTTACCCTTACTATCATTTAACTTACTGGACGTGCAGAAGTATGTTTGTACAGGGCTTGGAATGTTAGGGATGCATAACTTGACAAGGGTAGGCCTCTTGCTCCTATGTACCTCTCTTAGCGTAGAGGAATTAAAGTTTACGTAGTTCTGGATGCATGCAGTGAAGTATAGAGTCGGACTTTCCATTAGGCGTTCTTCCTCTTGGGTAGGGACTAGGTTATGAGTTCTAGTTAGGCTTTCCTCTAGGTGTCCACCAGCGACTGAGATATGGGGATTGAACTTTCCCTTGGGCGTTCATCCCCGAAGGTTTGAGTTGAGAGCCAAGACTATCCATTAGGCATCCCGTCTCGGGGCTGAGTGAAGTTTGTGAGTATGTATGCTAGGCCAACTCGGACACGTGCCTACTGACTCGAGGTCAGGTGGAATGCATGGTGTGTTACGATCATGAGTCCGAGACCGACTCAGGCCCAGGCATAGGCTGGCTACATACTTGTTATCTGAAGTGTGATTGATTCAATTTAGCTAAGGTTGGCTACGTGCCTGCCATCACTGCATGAAATGAAATAAAGGGAAGAGAGAATAGTCCATGCATTGCATAGGCATACCTAATTGTGAGAATTTTCAGACACATAAAAATGAAAACTGGTTATGGAGTTCGAAAGTTGCACCCCATCCATGTCGGGACCCCTAATTTGCTATCACTAAGGAAATGGGAGCTGTTTGAAGGGACAGTGCCGCCGAACTTTTGAGGGAAGGTATGGCAACTGTTTGAGCCTACTCGAGGTCAAGGTACAACCCAACGCCCTAATCGTCTTGGCACAATACTACGACCCTCCTCTCAAATGTTTCACTTTCAGAGACTTCTAGTTGGCACCAACGCTAGAGGAATATGAAAGGATCGTCGATATGCCCCTAGCGAAAGCTCCACCTTATTTGTTCAAAGGGCAGAACCTTTCTTGGGCCTCAGTAGCTAGGATACTAAGGATTTTCGAGTCGGAAGCTCGGGGGGAGAAAAGAAACAGAAATGGTTTAGAAGGAATCCCGAGAGCCAGCTTGGAAAGCAAACTTGATCGGCTACAACAAGAGGGCGACTGGCAGGCCTTCATGGACATATACGCACTCCTGATATACGACATAATGCTCTTCCCGCACATAAAGAACTATGTGGACTTGGCGGCCGTGGATGCCTTCCTGGCCAAGAGGGACAGAGGAGAGAACCCTGTGATAGCAATACTGGCCATCACCTATTATTCTCTGAATTATAGCTATGAGGAAAACAGGAAAGCACTGAGATGCTGCACAACTTTTCTATACCTGTGGCTCACGACCCACCTTTTTTACAACACAAGAAAGGCAGCCTGCCCCATAGAAGATTATTGATAGAGATGGATCAAGACCATGACCAAAGCCGAGGGGACCAAGTAGTTGGATGATGCTTCTGAGAGATCCATCCGCTGGTACCCGCACTGGAATGAGAGGGAGGACACAATTATTAGATGTGGAGGATTCCCTAACATACCCTTGATAGGCACTCAAGGAGCCATCAATTACAACCTTGAGCTAGCATCGCGACAGGCGGGCTACCCCATGGCTCTACCCCCATCCGACGAGGCCCTCACCCCTCTCATTCTACATGACCTGGAAGAGCGTCGTCCGAAAAGGCTCTGAGTGGGGACTTTGTAGCTGCAGAGCCTCCCCTAGCTACAAGGCCTGACTCAAGAATAGGCACGAACAGGTCAGCTTGACGTTCGAAGACCCCCGCCTTAATGCCAGCAAAGAGCCGGATCCGAGCCAGGTAGGGCCCTGCGAATCCTTTAAGCAGAAACCAAAAAACAGCCCAGAATGCCCAGGAAGAGAGGATGCGAAAAGAGCAAGCCGGGAGGAGGAAGTTTGGTCTTGAAGCGACTTGGTTCGTGCCGGAGGAGTGCTTTTGTTTTTATTTACCCTTTTTGTTTTTTTTTTGTGTGTGTGTTGAAGGAGGTGTGCCGAGATCAGACTCGCTCGCTAACTCGGCATCGAGTCGGTATCGATTCGATCAATCTGAGGGAATCGACTAAACCGGTACTAACCCAGACTGGAGTTGCCACCAATGTTTAATGGTACATTGGAACCTACAGAGGTTAAGGCAAGCGAGCGAATCAGAGATCTAGGCAAGGGGTCGTTTATGCATGAGAATGGCAAGCCATCCCATTCGCCTACCACCTGGTAGTTACCTTGTGACTTGCATATGTTAGCATAACCTTTACTTACTATAGCTTGACCAGGTCAGGAATATATGAGATGAGATATTAATGGTTTTGAACTTGACAAGAGTGTGCCCCTCGCTCCTACATACCTCTCCTAGCCGGGAGGGATCAAAGTTGACGTAGTTCTGTGAGTGCATGTAGGATTAGACTTTCCATTGGGCGTCTTTCCTTAGGAAAACAATTGTGTATTGCCATTGACAGGGGGGACTTTCACTTGGGCATCCTCGAGGTGGTAGGATCCGAGTCCTTGGGAATTCGACCCGGTGACCTAGGATCTGAAGGCGGACTATCCCTTGGGCATCCTCTATGTGTGTGTGAGTGAGCTAGGATGACTCAAACACATGTGGATTGACCCGAATGCATGAAACACATTGTGTTCGAATGCCTGGATTTGAGGGTTGGCTATGGGACACCCTACGAACCATTTTGCACATTATTTTTATGATAAATAATGGCTCGCTGGCCATCTAAAGTGTAATGCATACTGTTTATGAAATGAATAATGGCTCGCCGGCCATTTGAAGTGTAATGCACACTTTTTATGAAATGAATAATGGCTCGTCGGCCTTTTGAAGTGTAATGCACACTGTTTATGCAATGAATGATAGCTAGCCGGATGATGAATAAAATTCAGCCAAGAACCTTACATAGTATCCAGAGATGGGATTGATGCGGGCAGCTACGAACTTACATGGATGTCTCTCAAATGATCCTAACAACATTTCCTCAGCGATTCCTTTTCGTTCAATGATTCTTGACCCTGAGTCTTTCGCAACGAGGTCTTTTATAGCCCTCAAGGGGGACTAAAGGTGCCCCTGATCTTGCCATCTGGCATCTCCCTCATCAATTGATTTAATTTGTTATCACCAGCAATCCCTAGGCTGATCCTCATGGGGCTCTACGCTCAATCGTGCCACGATCTTCTGCGATTCATGACGCATTCCAAGGATAGTGGCTGACTTGGCACTCCTGCGTGCTATGATTGGCGAGGATCATTTGGTCTGTTAAGTTGCTATTCTAACGTGGCTCGATCGATGGCTCTACTTTGTTGCGACGATTCACGGTCTGGATGCTTTGAGCATGGTGGGGCAGCTTTCTACTAGGGTGGCTAGTTTTTAGTGCTGGGCCGGACTTCCACGCTTGGTCTGATACGGGTCATGCGAGGCTATTGGTACCAATCTAGTCACGCAGCCTATGGGTCCTTCTTCTTCTCTGTCTGGGTTGGGCCCAACCCTGTTTTTCCCTGTCTCGGCTTCGTGTTGCATGGGTTGCCAGGTCAGACAGGCCTACTCCTAGGATTCTGCTCTTCCCTGGGTTACTTCTCTGGGCCGGACAGTATTGGGGTCCCACAGTTGCCCCCTCTTTTCGTGTGATCGCCTAAGGGAGGCGTAGATGTCTTCTGGGTTGATTAGGAATAAAGACCACTTCTTCTCAATCTTAGTCTGTATGCCGGGTTATCCACTGGTCATGCGGTCGAGGCATTTTACTAGTGCCGTGATGAGTCATATTTTATACACTTTATGTGGGCTTAAGATGGGTGTTGTTAAAATGTCTAATGATTAAGAGTCTTGTGTTAACCGAGATTTGAATTATGGGCTTGAAAATAGGAGAAATACAAGTACGCGCTAAAATAAGGTTTTTAACTAACAAAAAGGTTAAGACTTGTTTTGCAGGCCCAAGTCATCTTGGACCAAGCTAGGAACATCTCAGCCAACCCAACGCCCCCGGTTAAGCCGACATCAATGACGGAAATCTCACCTAAAATCACTCCAGCAAGAATGCATATATGATTTGCCAAGATTAAGGAATCTGTAATGCAGATATGATTTGCTAATAAAGGAATTTGTAATGCAAATATGATTTGCTAAGATCAAGAAATCTGTAATTCGAGTAACTAGGAATGCAGATACGATTCTGCTAGAAATTAGGAAATTGGGAAACTCCTAAGATTGAGGAGTTTGTAATCTGTAATTCGAATTAGAATCTTTAGGATTTGAGTTTCTGTTATTAGGATTGGATTTAGATTTAGCCAACTTGTGTATAAATAAGCACACTAGGCCAAGTCTTCAGGTGTGGAATTTCAACAGAATCTAGACCTAGCGCCGTCAGCAACTGCAAACACTCCAAGCTAGCACCGTGGTACACGAAGCTTCAGTAAGGTGTCTTTCCCGGTCGAGGAGGTACAGGATCAGGAATTGGGAAGCTGGAAGTTGTCGGAGGTGATCGCTCGGTATAGCCGATGCACTCCGGTGGACGGAAACCTCAACGTCTGGCTATCACTAGTGCACCACTGTCGTCCTTCCATTGGCGGTTGTCGTGGAAGGCGGGTTCTCTAGAAATTAAGAACTTCTCACCTTGTATTCGATTCTATTTCAATAACACAACTGGTTTGCTATTGTATCTTTTGATTTTAATCCTTGCGCTTTAATCTGCTTTAACATTGTTAGAGGTAGATCACATTAGACTAGGGCCGGTCGGAACTGGTTTAATAATCTGATTAGGTAGAGAACCTAAAATCAACCAAGTACATACTCTCTGCCAACTAATGAGGTAGCGTTTGTGTAAATCCTCAGTATGGTAGTGGACAAACATTCGGCGGTTGTCGTAAGAATCTCGAGTTGAATAGGAGCATAAGACTAAGAAAGAATGGTAAACTACTGTGTGTTGATTTTCGAATTGGTACAGTAGATTAGTTTAGCATGGTTAGTTTACTTTCAATACTTAGTTTATATTCTGCACTTAAATACAACCTCTCCTATTTAGTGCTTTCCAGAGTCCGAGAACGAGTCAGTTTGACTCCGTCGCGTCTAGTCCGAAATCGAGTTTATCCGACTCCATTGCGTTTGAGTCTGCACTCAGCCGAGACTGTGTCGAATTCGTCTCTACCGAGACCGAATCGGCTCAGTATTTGCCGAGATCAAGTCGGCATTCAGCACTAGACATTTTCTGCACTTAGTGCAATCTGAGCACAGTGTGTCCTTGAGAGAATCAACCTAGGTTAGCTATTCTATAGTTAGCTTTAGTAATTATTTGAGGCATGTAAGACGACTAAAAAACTCGCTTATCATGCCGGTTCGTTGAGGGGTAGGGCCGAGTGAGTGGTTGGTCGGGTAGTAGTTTGTTGAGGAGTAATGCCGACTCACTGGTGAGGGATATGAGGTGGTTGCTGGGAGGTAGAAGGTCGTGTGACGAACCTAAGTGACAAGCGACGTGATCATTGGGGAGTCGCGCGTGGGTGTGATGCATTTTTCGTCAAGTGACATAACCACTGGGGATCCAAGAGTTACGCGTGGTGGCGACATGCCCCTATTTGACTGGCATGGGCTTATAAGTCATGCGCTTTAAAATTAGAGACGTTACAGTTTCTTAAATCGTGAAAGGTCACGTTCTTCGAATATTGAACGTCGCGTTGTTTAAACGTGTTTTGTCATTTTTCTCTTAAATGAATTTCTGATTTTAATGTCTCATAAAAGTGTTGCTCAGATTCCCAGAATTTGCATTAAACCATTGGTTTCTTGGACATGCTTCTTCGAGTATAAATAGCCCGATCTAGGCCTCTACTTTCTCATCCTTTTCTTGGCCATCGACTTTAAAGAGTATGACTCATAGGAAACATTCTCCTTCATTTTTCTTTGGGGATCCTTGTTCCCAAGTCCATGTGAGTGACGAGCGTGTAGCAGCGAATGAGTCGTGCAAGGGGAACCTCTTCAGGTTCTGATATCACCATTGTTATGCCCAATGGGGCCTCTAGTTTGGGACTTCTCCAAATGCAGCCATCCTTGTGTCGTAAGGGTTTCCATTGCGCCCTCAAGGAAGAGATAACATCTATGGTTATGTCCATCATCGTCAGGTCTGGCATCTTGACGCAAATCAGACTTGACCATGATGGATCTCTTTCTTTTATCTCTATCGTCTTCCTCTTCTCTAACGACAGACCCCTCTTCCTCGATCTTGGATTTATCACTTCGAACCTTCTTGGAAGGGTTCCCTTGCTTCTTCTGCATTTAGGTGAGGTCGGGGGATCATCTTGTTGAGCGACCTCGGCTAATGTGCATTGTCCCCCTTCTTGGGGAGTCAAGACCGGGTGTCTTGCCATCGCAGACTGCAAACGTCCCCTATTAAGCGGAGTGGACGAAATGGTTGTAGGGGTTGATCTGGTTCCCCTAAGGTTTGCAAAGGCTTCCAGGGGTGGCAACTCTGAAATCGGCTTTGGCAATCGAGACGAGGTGGATAGGAGCTATTTTTGTTGTTGTTTTCTATTTTGATTTCCTGTTTTTCCTTTTTGGGCGGAACACCTTCTTTATTTCTCTCTTTTGATGTAAGCCCTTTGGGGTACAAAAATTTTATGAATGAATGTGTTTACTTATCCATAATATTTGTTTATTTCATTTTCCCGGTTAGCATACTCAATGGCCAAAAAGATTCTGAAAAAAAATAAGTAACAGAATGGGCGACCTAAAGCTTTATGTTAACACAACATAGGAACCTAAAATTGAGTCGCTTGGAATTCCAACCCGTTATGTTTGAGTGAGGCCAAGTCTTTCCCTTCGCCTTCATTAACATACTCGAAACCTTTAAACCATCTTAATAAGAAGGAACAAATGCTTAATGTGGATTGCCCTTTTTTTCTTTCTGGGGTTCTTCTATTTTCTTTTTCATTTTTCTATGATTATGTTTTTTTTTTTTGAGGTGGGCCTCGACTTAGAGTTAGATTAGGTTCACTATCCTAAGGCAGGCTTCGACGTGGAGTCGGTTTGGGTTTACTACACTAAGGTAGGCTTTGACGCGGGGTCGGATTGAATTCACTACACTAAGGTAGGCTTGGACATAGGGTCAGATTGAGTTCACTACACTAAGGTAGGCTTTGACACGGGGCCGGATTGAGTTCACTACACTAAGGTAGGCTTCGACGCAGAGTCGAATTGAGTGCACTACACTAAGGTAGGCTTCGACGTGGGATCGGATTGAGTTCACTACACTAAGGTAGGCTTCGACGCGAGGTCGGATTGAGTTCACTACACTAAGGTACGCTTCAACACGGAGTTGGATTGAGTTCACTACACTAGGGTAGGCTTTGACGCGGGGTCGGATTGAGTTCACCACACTAAGATAGGCTTGGACGTAGGGTTGGATTGAGTTCACTACACTAAGGTAGGATTTGACACGGGGTCGGATTGAGTTCACTACACTAAGGTAGGCTTCGACACAGAGTCGAATTGAGTTCACTACACTAAGGTAGGCTTCGACGCGAGGTCGGATTGAGTTCACTACACTAAGGTACGCTTCAACATGGAGTTGGATTGAGTTCACTACACTAGGGTAGGCTTCGACGCGGAGTCGGATTGAGTTCACTACACTAAGGTAGGCTTCGATACGGGGTCAGATTGAGTTTACTACACTAAGGTAGGCTTTGACGTGGAGTCAGATTGAGTTCATTACACTAAGGTAGGCTTCGATGCGGACTTGGATTAAGTTCACTACACTAGGGTAGGCTTTGACACGGGGTCGAATTAAGTTCACTACACTAAGGCAGGCTTCGACGCGAGGTCGGATTGAATTCACTACACTAAGGTAGGCTTCGACGCGGGGTCAAATTGAGTTCACTACACTAAGGTAGGCTTTAACGCGGGGTCGAATTGAGTTCACTACGCTAAGGTAGGCTTCGACGCGTAGTCAGATTGAGTTCACTACACTAAGGTAGGCTTCGACGCGGGGGTCGGATTGAGTTCAATACACTAAGGTAGGCTTCGACGCGGGGTCAGATTGAGTTCATTACACTGAGGTAGGCTTCGACGCGGGGTCGGATTGAGTTCACTACACTAAGGTAGGCTTCGACACAGAGTCAGATTGGGTTTTGGAATGTGAGTATGCTTGTATGCATGGGGTGTTTCCCATCCTCGCTTTGTATGCGTATATATTTTTGTGAATGTATGCATGGATGCCTCTCGTCCTGTTTCATGTGCACGTGGATTGCCCTATCGGCTGCAGGATTTTCTGATTCACAATTGCATCTGGGAGCCGCCATTCACGTCTGGTGAGCCCTATTTACTTGGAGCTTGGGCTTCGCGGGTTTTTCGCATGGCGACGAAGCTTTCAAATTTCGACTTGGCCTTATGCATCTTCCTTACCGGTCTCGGGAAATGTGTGTTTACGAATTAGGACATGTTATGTAACATGGATATTATTTATTTATTAAGAACGTATGATACAAAGGCGGATCCCACCTGAGGGATCTCACTGGCGGTTTAAGGCGTACAAATTAAGACCAATTGTGGGCCTAATGCTTTCAGTTGGAAATCAATAATACTTTCCTTGGCATCAGTCAGCACTGACTCCTCCATCCTAGAGACTTGGGGGTTGATTCTTCGGATTCCTTCTTGATTGAACTCTCAAGGGTAGAACATCTTGACCGCATTCGCATTAACCGGGTGCATTAATTCTTGTCCCTCTGAGTCTGCTAGTACTAAGGCTCCTCCTGAGAATGCTTGCTTGACTACATATGGTCCCTCATAGTTGGGAGCCCACTTGCCTCGCGGGTCTTTGACGTTGGGTAGCCTCTTCTTAAGTACCAGGTCCCCTTCGTTGAATACTCGAGGTCTGACTCTTCTATCGAAGGTATTCTTTATCCTCTACTGATACAACTGCCCGTGGCATACGGCAGTTAGGCGTTTTTCTTCTATTAAGTTCAGTTGGTCTAGCCGACTTTGTACCCATTCAGATTCATCCAATTCTGCCTCGGCTAAGACTCTTAGAGAAGGTATTTCTACTTCCACCGGGAGGACTGCCTCTGTACCATACACCAATGAGTAGGGGGTTGCCCCTATGGACTTATGCACTGATGTTTGGTATCCGTGCAGTGGTGTAGGTAACATGTCATGCCAGTCTTTGTATGTCACCACCATTTTTTGTATTATTTTCTTTATGTTTTTATTGGCCACTTCTACAACCCTGTTCATTTTGGGACGATAAGGAGTAGAGTTATGGTGCTTAATTTTGAACTGTTCACAAAACTCGGTCATCATCTTATTGTTCAAGTTTGTTCCATTGTCCATGATGATACGAGCTGAAGATCATAATGACATATGATGTCCCTTTTAATAAACTTAATTACCATGTTTTTTGTCACGTTAGCATACGAGGCGGCCTCCACCCACTTCGTGAAATAGTTGATGGCTACTAGAAAGAATCTATGTCCGTTGGACGCTTTGGGTTCTACCGAGCCAATCATATCTAATGCCCACTTGGAGAATGGCCATGGGGAGGTTAGGTTGTGCAAGGTAAAGGGTGCTATGTGGATGTTATCGACATACATCTGGCACTTCATGCATCTCTTTACATGTTGACAACAGTCCGACTCCATTTTGGACCAGTAGTAGCCTGCTCGAAGGACTTTGCAGGTGAGGGCATGACCATTAGCGTGGGTGCCGAAGGCTCCACCATGCACTTCTTCCATTATTTCTTGAGCTTCCCAATCATCAACACAACGTAGGAGAGTCGAATCAACGCTTCTTTTGTAGAGGATTACTCCACTTAGGAAGAAGCTTACTACTAGTCTCCTTAGCGTCCTTTTGTCGTTTTCGGTTGCCCCAGGGGATAGGCGCCCTTCTTTAGGTGTTCCCTGATGTCATGATACTAGGGTTTGCCATCGATTTCTGCTTCCCCTACTTGTTGACAGTGAGCCATCCTGGTCTACTGTTAGACGTGTATAGTCATCTCCTTGTTTTGGTTTGCTTGGAGCATGGCTGACAGGTCGCTTAGAGCATCGACCATTTGATTTTCGTCTCATGGTACATAGTGAAAAGATATTTCTTCAAAATGCTCACTCAAGGCCATTATGTATGGTAAGGAACCAGCTTGGCGTCTCATGTTTCCCACTCTCCGCGAAGTTGGTAGATAACTAGCCTCGAGCCCCCCTCCTTTTCTACATGTTCTTTTTTTTATTATTACATTTTCCAAGAGACCAGTTCGGGTAGCGCTTCGACAATCCAATTATCCAATTCTCGCACCATGGGGGTGCACCCACTCTGAGTCCGAGTTGACCCGATCATGACATATCATGCATTCCACCTGACACTGGCTTAGTAGATGCACATCCGAGTCGACCTAGCACGCATACTCTCAAACACTTCACTTGGCTCCAAGACGGGACGCCTAATGGATAGTCCTGGCTCTAAAACTCAAACTTGCGAAGGATGAACGCTTAAGGGAAAGTTCAGACCCTATATCTCCGACTCTAGTGGATGCCAAGAGGAAAGTCCGATCACACCAAACCAGCATTGCACACTTATAACCAGATCCCTACCCTAGAGGAAGGACACCTAATGGAAAGTCTGCCTCTAGATGTCACTGCATGCATCCAGAACTACATAAACTTAGATTCCTCCACGCTAGAAGAGGTACATAAGAGCAAGAGACCTACTCTTGTCAAGTTATGCATCCATCATATTCCTTTCCTGTACAAACACGCTCTTGCACGTCTAGTAAGCTAATGACAGTAAAGGTAAAAGCTACATTGAATGCACTTCGTAGGGTAACTACTAGATGGTAGGCGAATGGGTGAAACCTATGCGTAACCGGCTCCTTACTCGGACTCTGCTTCCAATGACTTGCCTTATCCACCCTAGGGCTCCGACGTGCCTTTAAACATTGGTGGTGACTCCAGTTCGAGTTGAGTCTGTCCTGGCCAACCCCTTCGGATTGGTCAAGTCGGTACCGACTCGTCAAAAGCTGACACCTCCCTAGAGGTGGATCCGGCTCCCTTTTAAAATCCAAACCAAAATTCAAATCACATCTCAAGAAAACAAAAATTTCCTTTCTAAATTGCCCTTGGTGCGATTTAGGTCGCGCCAATGTACAATGCTTTTGATTCCTTGAAGGTATTTGGGTCAAGAGACTTCGACTATGGAGTGGTTTGGATTGGTGACCTGTGTTGTTATGGCGGGCAGGGGTCCCTGTCCTCCTAAGGGTGGTTGTGGCCATTCCTAAGGGTTCTAAGGCAGTTACAGGTTCCTTTCATGGCTCTAATCACACCTCATCTTTAGCCACCAAAGCTCAGGACCCTTTTCGGGAACCTTCCACATACAGGAATGAATCCCAGAGTGTGAACATCCCTTGAAAGATCACGCTTTGGCTGGGCTATCATGACCACCTATCTAGAGATTAACTCCAAGAGGATTGTCACTACATGCCCGTCACTCACTTAACACACAGGCCCGGGAATAGGACCACCTCAAAAGTAGGGTTAGGTGGCAAGTGCCAAGTCTTTTGTTTCCCCTCCCCAACATGCCCTCAAGAAATCAAAATCATAACACAGTATATATAAGTCATCTATCCTAGGGTTGGCATATACAAATATACATAGCGATGGAAAATGGAAAGAACAGTAAAGTTTACATCTCATGCAATTCGTTTGACTAGGGCTTGACTCTCACCTAAGTGTTTCTTCCCTAGTGGAGTCGCCACCAGTGTTTAAAGGCACGTCAGAGCCTTGGTGTGGATAAGGCAAGTGGACGGAAGCAGAGTCTAGGTAAGGAGCCGGTTACGCGTAGGGTTCACCCATCCGCCTACCATCTGGTAGATACCCTACAAAGTGCATGCAATGTAACCTTTACCTTTATTGTTATTAACTTACTAGACGCGCAGGGGTAGGTTTGTGTAGGACTGGAATGTTAGGGATGAATAACTTGACAAGAGTAGACCTCTTGCTCCTACGTACCTCCCCTAGCATGGAGGAATCAAAGTTCACGTAGTTTTCGTTGCATGTAGTGAAACATAGAGTTGGAATTTCCCTCAAGCATCCTCCCTTTTAGGCAAGGATCCTACTGCAAGTGTGCAACGTTGGTTTGGCGTGGTCTGACCTTTCCTCTTGGGTCCACCAGGGTCAGAGACATAGAATCTGAACTTTCCCTCAAGCGTTCATCCCTCGCAGGTTTATGTTTAGAGCCGGGACTATCCATTAGGCATCCCGTCTTAGGGCCAGGTGAAGTGTTTGAGTATGCGTGCTAGGCTGACCTGGAAGTGAATCTATTGACTCGGACCACTAGAATGCATGGTGTGCTATGGCTACAAATCTGAGATCGACTCGAACTTCAGCTTAGGCTGGCAATACGTCTGCCATCTGAAGTGTAATTGACTTGGTTTGGGTTAAGCTGGCTACATGTTGGCCCTCTAAAGTGTGATAGACTCGATTTGAGTTAAGCTAGCTACATGTATGCCCTCTGAAGTGTGATGAACTCGGTTTAAGTTAAGTTGGCTACATGCCTGCCATTTGAAGTGTGATGAACTCGGTTTGAATTAGGCTAGCTACATGCTTGCCAAGTGTGATGGAACATGGATGGGGAGAGGTTTCGTTTATAGCATGCTTAGAGTTAGGCCAAAGGACTTACTTGGTATCCAGTGAGCTAGTTGGCACTTCACTCGTAATCGGAGATCGACGATATTCTCCTACCAGTTGTTCAATGCTTTCTCAACACTTTTGCTAGTCTTTCTGTACTCCTTGATTCCTCTCTCGAACTCTTCGTGCTGGAGTCTTTTATAGCCTTCAGGAGAGTAGTGAAGGCGTGCTTGATCTTGCCACATGGTATCACCTCAGCCTCTTGATTTAGTCAGTTAGTTGAGGCATTTCCCATGCTGATTCTTGTTGGACCCCCTGCTCAATCATGGCACGTTCTCCCTAGAATTGCAGCGTATTTTGTAGGTAATGGGTCGCGCGTTCCTTTGTTGCGATTGACGAGGATCTCAGCTCTGTTGGAGACGATGGGTCCCTTGTCTCCCCATTGTGGCTTCATCAAGGGCATCCTGCGCGTCTTGGGGGATCCAACGGCTCAGAGTTCTCGGAGTGCAGTGAGGTAGCATTCTTTGCTGAGGTGCCTAATTCTGGTGACCTGGCCAGCTTCGTAAGCGTTGAGCTGGGATTTCTGGGCTCCTCTTGGTCCTCTTTGGGCTAGCTAGGCCGCGTCTTGGTTGATTGGGCCAGATTCGAGATCTTCACCGTAGGGGCCTTCCCAGACTGAGACGGGAGGTACTTCCTTTAGTGAGACGAGCTGGCTTTAGGGCTTTTTTGAGTTTCTTGCTGTCTGGTAGGTCGCCCCTAGAGTCGATTGATGCTAGGTCGAACCAATTTGGGGTCCTACACTTACTAATCACAACAAAGGAACGCGTCATGTCAGCCACTACCCGCGAAAGGCGCCGTGAATTCAGGAAGAACGTGCCATGACTGGGCAAGGGACCCAACGAGCATCAACCTGAAGATTGCCAAGACTAACGAACTGAATGAAGAGGTTGGGGTAGCTCCACGTGGCGAGATTAGGCGCAACCTCACCACCCTCCCAAAGGCTATAAAAGGCCTCAGCGCGAAGAACTCAGGTCCAAGAATTGAGGAGTATATGATACAGAGTGAGATTGTTGGGAAATTGTCACGCGACTAGTGATTCAAAGTTACAGAAGGACTTCCAACTGTGAGCGAAAGTGCCAATTATCTCTTTGGAGACCAGGTAAGTCCCTCAGCCAAACTCCAGACATGCTATAGATAGTGTCCCTGCTCGTCATCATAGTTACACTTCAGATGGCAGGTAGCTAGCTCGCCTTAACCTAAACCAAGTCAATTACACTTCAAATGGCAGGCACGTAGCCAACCTTAACCTGAACCGAGTCGATTACACTTCAGATGGTAGGCATGTAGCCCGCCTTGGCCTAGGACCGAGTCAGCCTCAGTCCCTTGTTCATAACATACATTGCATTCCACTCAACTTCGAGTTTGTATATACACATCTGAGTCAACCTAGCATGCATACTTATAAACACTTCACTTAGCACCGAGATGGGACGCCTAATGGATAGTCCCGGTTTCGAACTCAAACCTGTGAGGGATGAATGTCCAAGGGAAAGTTTAGACCCTATGTCTCAGACCCTGGTGGACACCAAGAGGAAAGTCCGACCATACCAAACAAGCATTGCACAGTTATAGCAAGGTCCCTACCCGAGAGGACGGACGCCTAATGGAAAGTTCAACTCTATATTTTACTACGTGCATCCAAAACTACGTGAACTTTGACTCCTCTATGCTAGGAGAGGTTCGTAGGAGCAAGAGGCCTACTCTTGTCAAGTTATGCATCCCAAACATTCCAACTCTGTACAAACGCATTCCTGTAGTTCCCGCCAAGAATAGAAAATCTAAAGGTTACATTGCATACATTTCATAGGGTAACTACCAGATGGTAAGTGGATGAGATGATACATCATTCCCATGCATAACCGACTCCTTACCCGGACTCCGCGTTTGCCGACTTACCTTATCCACCCCAGGCTCCAATGTGCTTTTAAATGACGGTGGTGACTCTAGTCCGAGCCGGATCAGGTTTGGTCAATCTCCTTGGATTGGCCGAACTTGCGTCAACTCGTTGAAACCGACTCTTCCCCGAAAATGAATTCGGCTTCCCTTCAAATTTTCAAACAAATCAAAATGTCATTAAAAATTTTTCTTTCTAAATTGCCTCGGTGTGATTTTTGTCGCTGTATGAATTTTATTTTATCTTATCTCTTAAGATAACATGATTTATAATAATACTATCTATCAATTAAATGAATTCTTCTAAATTTTCTGTATATATGGTATGTCTTACTATCAATTTATTAATAGATAATTTAAAAATAATTAATTAAATATTTTTCAACTTACAAAACATCAATGGTTGTATATATTAAATATAATGTAGGCTTAATATATTTTTAATCCAGATTAACAATTTTTTATTTTGGTCCTGTAAAAAAATTTCTTTGTTTTTTATTTTTATAAAAATTAAAATAATTATTTTTTGTCCATATAAAATGAGTGAATTTTTGTTATGATCCTTAAAATTTATTTTCCTTTATTTTCATCTTCCAAAGTTTGAAGTCACTATTTTTTCCCCTAACATTTATTTAAGATATATAAATAATATTCATTTTAGGAGTTAAAAATATATTTAAGTCTATAATATATAATCAACTTTAATAATATTATTAAATACAATATAATATTTAACATTTAAAAAAATTAAATCTATAAATATATATATATATATATATATAAAATATATAAATTTAACTAAGAAAAGTATTAATATAATATTTGATGTTATTAATGTAATATTTATAAAAAACATAAATATATAAATTTTTTCTATATATAGGATCACATAATTTTGTTATTTAATAAAGGTTTTGAAGAATTTAGTTTGTGAAACATATTAAATAATAAAAATTCAACTATATTTTAATAAAACATTTTATATATATATATATATAATTAATGTGTATGCATGTTTGTTGTGTTTGTGTGTAAAGGTGATATTGTTTATTGTTGCATATGGAAACTTGAATTTTACGGCAATTGTTGAGCGGATTTAATAAAATTTAACATTAAGTAGAAATTAAATTTCATATATTAATGTTATTTATTTTGATAATAAAAATAATAGTTTTGTTGCCCATCATCTTATCCAATTCTATCCAATTCGAATATGATTGTGATAGATAGATTAGATAAAAAAAAACAATCAAAAGACAATGAAAAAAAGTTAGATATATAACACTAGAATAACAACATGTATAATATAATATTATAAAAAATTAATAATTTTATAACACAGTTAAATTTAGAATGATGCATAATATTTTATTTTAATTAATAATTAATAATATGTAAATCTATTTTATTTTTAATTTAATTGTTTTAGAATATATTTTATGAAAAATAATAATTAACAATAATAATTTTATAGATAAGAGTTAGATATATAAATACTACAATAATAACTTAAATATTATAATATTAGAAAAGTTAAATATAATTAAAAACTAATGATTTTATAAATATGTAATTAAATTTGAAATTACTTATAATATTTTATTTTAATTAATAATTAAACATATAAATTTGGAAAGTAGCCAGTCATATTTTTGTCATGAGCAGACAAAGACTTAAGAGGCATATTACATAATCAACAATGTGTCTAGATTATGTATAAAGACATGAATTTATTATTTACCTTATGCATGTACAATTGTACAAAGATAATGAATGTTTAATGATGTTTCTTAGGTAGAAGATACTCTCACTTACTTTTTAGATGATGTCATGGAGTGAGTTTGCATGAATCTTAGGTCAAACAAACATCTTCTGGTACAATAGGTAGTGAAAAGGATAATGCACATGGTTGTATAAACATGAATAATTTGATATTCATGAGTAGTGGGAATGATATTGTGGCTATTGCAATAGGAACACAAACTAGAGGACATCACGGAATCACATGTGAATCTTTTGATAAATCCTTATTGAAAGATATTATGGCTCATACCATTGAACATAACTATTAGATTACTCCCATAAAATCATCATTCGTCAAGGTTAACTCAATTGTAACAATAAACACAACTAACAAAAAAAGTTACGTATAGAAGGGTGATTCATGATCAAACTTTAGTATATGTGTTGGATATTTAACTTATATTGACTCTTACATCACTAAAAAAAGGGTTAGCATTTTGTGCTAAAGGGTTAACCAATATTTGTGTTGAATTGGACACTAAAGCAACCCTTAACCAACGATATTTTTCTCTCATATCTATCGTAAGGTAAATCAAGTAGTAGATGCCCTAACTAAACATACATTCTAAAACAGTATAGTATATCATGTTTTTTATTTTCTACCTAATTTTTTTATCATTTTTATTATTGACTGATTCAGCTGATGTAACTTTCTTAAAATATTATTGATCTTGGGAGCATTTTCTCTTTTTTTCTCACAAAAAATAATAATTAAGGATCTAAATTAAGAAATAAATTATTATATATATTTTATTGAAAAACGTAAGATAAATAAATACTATAATAATAATAATGACATAAAAAATATTATTATAAAAAGTTAAATATTCTTCAAAACTAATGGTTCTATTTATGAAATTAGTCATACTATTTCATTTTAATTAATTATAGAATTAAATAAATTATTATGTATATATATGTCTATTTTATTTTTAAATTTAGTTACTTAAAAATATATACTATGAACAATAATAATTAAAAATGGTAATTTTATAGATAAAATTATATATATATATATATACTATAATAATAACATTGAATATTATAATGTTACAAAAAAGTTGGATATTTAAAATTAATTATTTTATAAATATGTAGTTAAAAATTTTCTAGTTACAAAATATGTAGTTAAAGTTGAATATTGAAATCATGCCCAACAAAGTCATGAAATTGAAAACGCCTTATGATATTTAAAAAAAAAAAAGCACTAATGATTTGAACATAACATATGGGTTTTAATGATATTAAATTGGTATTTAAAGATATTAAAAGAATTAATAATACATGAGTGATAAAATTATAATTTTTAAATAAATTACTTTAAATTTGTAATGAAAATTTATTGGTGTGCGTTACAAATATTTTTAATTATTATTATATTTCAATAAGATATATTGATTTAAGATATGTTTATTATTTAAAGAAACTATACATTAGAATATAATAAAATATAAGTATGTATGTATTGAATATTACTATTATTATGATTATTTATTACTATTATTATTATTACTATTATTATTATTATTATTATTATTATTATTATTATTATTATTATTATTATTATTATTATTTCATAAAATGTTTTAAAGCAACAAATTCAAAAAACTAAAATAATTCATACGGAAGAGTATATAAGTCATTTTTTAATTTTTGTGCTGAATAGAGTTATATTAGTGTTTTAAACTTTGAATTAAAAATTAAAATTGAAAATAAACTAAAAGGTCATATTTATTTAATAAAATTTTTTCTTAGAATGAATAATTAAGTTCTCACTTCCTTTGTAAATCCCAATGTAAACTTTTTAAGTCTAACTAATTATCTAATTTAGTTTGTTAACACTGAAAAAATGCTTCAACTATAATGGTGATTTTATTCTCTCTTATATATTCTTCATATTCTACTAAGGTTTAAGGTTAATTAACACGTGTGTTCCTTGGTCTTTTCATTTGCTCATTGTTTCTTCTCTTGGCTCAGCACTTCCTTTCTATCACTTTTCTCTTGCAGTTTGACTCACTCAATAAGTCTATGTTAACTTGCAACAATTACTTTTGCATATATAAGAAAAGAAAGTTCTTACAGCAATTTTTGTATAACAACTTATTAGGTATATCATTTTATTTTGTATTTTTTTTATTAATTCTTCTATTATTTTTGTAGGTATAATTTCTATGGTTTTTTTTTTTTCTAATAGCAATTTTATGTTGTATACCAGTAGGAAACATTGTCTAAATATATTTTATGAACGATAATAATTTTAGATAAGAATTTTATGGATAAAAGTTAGATATATAAATACTATAATAATTAAAAAAATATTATGTATATATGTATGTCTATTTTGTTTTTAAATTTATTTTTTTAAAAATATATTATAAACAATAACAATTAACAATGAGGATTTTATGGATAAAAATTAGATAAATTTCAAAACTAAGGATGTCATATATATAATATAATATAATATAATATAATATAATATAATATAATATAATATAATATTTTTAAGTTGCAAAATATGTAGTTAAAATGTTTATATTATTATTATTGTCATAAAAAATGTTTTAAATCAATCAATTAAAAAAAATAAATAAGTCATACATAGGGGTATAGTCATTTCTAATTTTTGTTTTTAATATGGTTATATTAATTTTTCAATTTGTATTAAATTAAAATTATAAAAAAAGCTCTTTTTAGTGGGTGGATTTTAAAATTAAAGTTCAAAAAAATATTGATTCAATTTTATAAGAAAAAGAAAAATATCTTAACAATAGTATCCATGATAACGAATATGGCTTGCCAATTTTGATTTTGCAATCCTCTAATTTAATAAAATGTCAATTTTTTCTCTAATCGAAGTTACTATAATAAATATGATTCTTTCATATTTAAAACGGTCAATTACCAAAACACCAATAATAAATATAATTTCTTTGATTTGTAATAGCTAAACGTAATAGTCAAACATAAAATGAGAAGTTCGGTCCCATGAAAAAAGTTCGATTAAGATTAAAAAATTTGACATAAATAAAATTGGACTTCAAAAAAGTTAATCCAAAAAATATATTTTAATATTATTTTTTAATTTTTTGAGATATTTAAATATTTTTAAGCAAAAAAAAAATGAGTCTAAATTGATCCATCTTGACAGATCACCATGTTAGGTCGGTCTAGCAAAATAATATCTCATAAAAATTAGATTGAGTCAAGTTGAATCAGTCTGTTTTCTCTACTTAGCCTACCAAACAAGTCATTTTACCACATCAAAAATAAATATTGATTAAAAATTACAATGACTTAGTATGATATTAAAACAAATAATAACAATGATTCATTTTCATTCAAAATAGTATTATTGCAATAATCATACATGGTTAACATCAAACATAAATTTGACCTAGATTTAATCCAAGTTAAAAATTTTGGTCTAAATAGAATTGGATCTCAAAAAAATTGACCTAAAAAATCATTTGCTTGGTATTATTTTTTTAATTTTTTAATATTTAGATATTTTAAACAAAAAAAAAATTTAAATTGATCTATCCCAATGGATACTAGACTAGGTTGGTTTAGCAAAATATTAACTTATAAAAATCAGGCTGGATGTGGTATAACTAGCCTATTTTCTCCATTTGACATACTAGCTCATTTTACCACATCAAATATAGATATTAATTAAAAATTATAATCATTTATATTATGATATTAAAATAAATAATAATAATTATTTTTTTTCATTCAAAATAATATTACTGCAATAACCATACATCGTTAACTTCAAACATACATCGTTAACTTCAAACATAAATCTAATTTAAATAAAATCTAAAAATATTATTCACTCAATTTTATAGATCAATGAAAAATATACGTAAAAAGATTCTATATGATTTGATAATTTTGACTTTTGCAATACCCGATAAAATATTGACTATTTTAAAATTAGTTTATAAATTTGACTTATTACATAAATATGAATTATTATTTTCCAATATAGAAATCATAAGAACTACTTACAAAACAAATAATGATCAACTAATTGATATTAAAATACATAAACAATGAAATAAATTTTTAGTTATTATTGTTCATAAAGTATATTTTAAAGTAATAAAATCAAAACACTAAAATAAACTTAGGAAAAAATGTAATTTTTAATCTTATTAATGTATCACTTTTGTAAATATATAAATAAATACAATTTTCTTTTTGTAATATTAATTATTGTATATATTTATTAAGAATAGTACATAATTAATTTTATGTTTCTTTTTGAATAAAAAATATATTTCTATTATAAGAAATAAAAATATTCCATTATTGTATGCAATATATTTTATTTTATCACTTAAATTAACATAATTGTAATAATATTATCTTGGAATTAAATGAATTCTTCTAACTTTTCTGTATATATGGTATGTATCACTATCAATTTTTGACATTTTAATTTTTAAATTAATTTTATATATTATTTTATGTCTTTTTTCATGTTATGCCTTTCATAACAACCAATTATAAGATATTATAATTTTTAATTCTTATAAATTTAGAACTTCAACAATAACAAATAAATCATTGCATATCATAAATACAAAAGTATGCAATAATAATGTAGTTGTCATTATAAATGTCATCTTTCTGAATTTAGTTAAAATGAGAAAAAAAATAGCGTGTTATAATATTAAAAAATATTAACACATAATTAATATTTCTTATGCATAAACAATTCTTACAGTAGTTAAATTATTTTATTTAAAGTCCAAAATATATAATAATCCTTGCACTATAAGATTTTTTAATTTTACTACTAATTTTAGCTACCATTTAAATTAGTAGCTAAATTCTAACTAATTAACTATTAATTAACTAAAATATTATTCTTCTAGCTAAGTTTAACTTATATTTATTTATACTTCTTGTTACTACAAATTAGCTAGAAAATAACTACAAAATTTAAAAATTTACTATAAATTAACTAAGATTATTTTCTGAACTAATTTGCTACTTATTTCATACTACCATCAATACTATAGTAATTTTGTAGCTAATTATTTTTACTAGAATTAGTTACAAAATAATTATTGATTTTAAAATTAGTCACAAAATTATTTTGCAGAAAATTTTAAATTTTTTTAGTAGTGAATTATAAAGAAATAACTTCAGAAAGTAGCCAATAATGAAATTAAAGTAAAATAATAACAACACCATTAAATAGAAAAATCTCTTTGCATTGATGGAGAGCGTTCAATTTATGTCACGGTTAACTCATTCAAAACCTTAACGATATAACATAATTATAATTAATATTTTCGAAATGGTTAAAAATATAATTTAAAATTAATTAAAAATTATATCTATTTAATAAAATTTGCACTATTTTAACAATTTAAAATAAATTTTAATTTTTATAATAAATATATTTACTAATTATTAATTATAAATAAATAAAAATCAAATACAAGGTAACATAATATTTACGATAACAAAAATGAACAGTCAAATTTAAATTATGATATATTCATATTTATTATATTTACATTTTTAAATTTATACATTTCATATAAATATTGCATCACTATTATTACTTGGTGAAAGAATAGCATAATAAATTTTAGCACGCTTAATATATTTTAAAAACAAGATCTGCTCAATTAAAAATATAATTAATTATTTTTCTCAATTTTAGTGTAATTATATTTAATATAATACTAAATATTTTTAAAAATGATACTTTATTTATGTACATATATTTTAAAATACTAAATACAAATATATAATAAATATAATTTAAACAAACTTGTGAAACACATGTATAGGATACTTGAAAACAAATATTAATATAGTATTTAGTGTTATTAATAAAGTGTTTATATAAATATATAATTAAATAGTTTTTCCTTACATAGCATTAATTGTTGTGTGATTGCACAAAACATTTTTTCTTACTAACTCTTGCATGAGTAATTTTTTTACCGTAAGAATATCTTATACACATAACTCTCTTATATATGATATAAGTTAAGCAAAGCATATAGAAGTGGGTTCCCTGAAAGCATAAGATTCGAGTTGCACATAACCCTTCTTCTTGCTTAGAATTACACAAATTTTATTCTAGTACCTCCAATGGAAGATTTTATGCACTTTACTCTCTTGGATTGTTCTTTTCCGAAGGCTTACTTCAAAACAAAGGGGCACCTCCTTTTTTTAAGCTTGAAAAACGAGCTATTGTTGAGGAGTCACACTACTGCATGTCTTATTCCAATTGTATGTTGTAGTAGTGTAAGTAGTGCTCTATATTAGGCCAGTTGTGTAGTACTACAAAACATTCTAAAACATCGTTCTAATGCAATTTTTTGAGTCTCATTTTGAGGTTTGTCTTTTAAAGGTTTGTCATAATTAATCAAGGGTTTGGATTCAACAGATAGACTTTGTATGTATTGTAGTACAATTAAACGTTCGAGCACTCCATCTATTCTTGGATCACAAACATCACGATCATCACACACAAACAAAACAGGTAAGTTTATGAAAATAAAGATATATGAAATTACATGCATAATGATGAATTTTGTGCATACAAGAAAGTTCTAGAAAATGATAATATCAATAATAATCACGTACCAATAAGCAATGTCTAACATCGTATAACATATAGCACCATAGAAAGTAATTAATTCAATGAAACAATTTATGCACACATATCGATACATCATGTATGACCATAATGCACGTCGTTCTCATCTCCATGGAGATTTTCCTAACACAGAACAATCCTTAACATGATATAAATAACAACCCTTAAGTCAAAATGACACGTGTCAAAATCATTCGGTGGACATCAAAATTTGGTCATGAGTAGCATAACACAATGTCATGATGTTCAAGGGATGTAGTTGGGTTCCTATGACACGAGGTATATGTTGTTCACACTATTCGTTATATGATTTCTTGTTAAAACGTTCTGAAGGTCCTCCTAACTTTTGCACATATATACTTGTATTCCCTAACCAAAGATATAACTGATCTTACAAAATCATTTGGTACATGCACATGAAGGAATGGTGAAACAACAATACATATATTATCACAATGTAAACATCCTAACATCAACACTTAGGCCTTGTCACGGAGGAAAAAGAAATAACAGTATTGTACTTGAGTCTCAAAATATCAAATTACAACCAAACTTAACCGCCAAGGGTCCTAACAACCCTACTATACCTAAAACGTCGTGTTTCTTATGTGATTAATTAAGTGGTTGAAAAATAATAGCAAGATAAACTTAAATTTAATTTTCGTATAAAATTTTGATAAAAACCTGAGTTTGCACATTTTTTGAGAAAAGTCTTGAACAAAAATAAAGTGGGTCTGATACATATTTTTTGAGGTAATGATCTTTCTTAATGGAATGAACCTTCCAAGTTTTGAGATACCAAGAGTTAGTAACATTGTGTCATGTACACACTTTTTGAGACAATTAGCACGTACTTCAAGGTAAATCACTAATTGACCTCCCATTTTTGACAAAAGGTGATTATACCATTTATAATTAATTATATTACCATTTAGGGTATAAAATTCAAAAGTCAAACTTACCTTTTTGGGCAAAAACCTCTTTAGCCCACACATTTCCATATGTGGTAACTTTCACTTTCTCCATACTTACCTTAAACCATTAGGCATTTGGCTGCCTCTAGCCCTCCTATAAGACACAAACAACAATAAAAACTAGAGCTCCTCACCTCCACTACCTCTAAATTTCGTTTCTCCTTTTTCCCACCTCCATAGTTGCAAGCTCAAGCCCCTTCACTAAAGTGTTCATACTTATTTCTCTACTTTAGGTAAGAGAAGCTTGACTCTATGTGTTTTCATGGTTGAGATGTATGATATGTTAATCTAGAATGTGTTTAAATAAATCACAACTTGCTATATTGATTCGAATTAAGATTTTTTAAGAAAATTCTTGAATATATGAATATATGTAGGAAAATCAGCAAATCTAAGATATGTTGTGTTATTTGTGTTTTTGATTAATGAAATGAGTTTATTATAAAATATAATGAAAATTTGGGTAGTGTTTATGAAGTTTTGTCATTTTGAATGTTTTCATGGTGAGATCATGTTGAGTTATGAAGTTGTTATGTGTTCTCATTGTGCAAGTTCCTTTACCCGCCCAGTAAAGCTCATTGTTTGGAAAAACTATATGAGTGCTCATTGGGCGAGACCTGGTTCTTGCTTACCACCTCGATGATAATACTTAAAACCTAAAAAATTCCTCCATTTTGCTAAGTGAACCCTTAGACTCGTCGAGCGAGTGTTCATGAACTGATGAACACTATGAATATAAACTCATGACAAACCTAAAAATTCATAATTTTGTTGAGAACCCTAATTTTGCTAAGCGAGGAGTTTAAAAACCCAAAAATTCATATTTTCGTTGAGTGAGGGCTATGTCCCGTTGAGTGAGGATCTCAAAAACTCATAATACCACTATATCATTGAGTGAAGACCAAGAGCTTTGAAAAATTTAGTTTTCCCATGAGGAAATTGCTGCATGAACTCTAATATCACTAAGTGACTAAAATGAAAACTAAAAGTGCAACCTCTTTATGGCTCAATTCGTTGAGTGAACCCATTAGTTCATTGGGTGAATTAAAGAGTAGGACTTTTTGAGGTTTGCCTCGTTGAGCGAAGTAATTACTTTGTTGAGCAAATCAATCCGAGGAAGTCAACATTTCCTATATGAAGACTCACTAGACGAAGGAATGTGATCGTTGAGCAAGGGAGGATACTTGTGAGGAATTTTAGTTGGGCGAACCCATTAGCTCGTTAAGCGAAAATAACATAACTCATGAACTTTGAGAAATTCCTTTCACCAAATCAAATAGGTTAATACCCATTAGGTTGCCCTAGTAAAATAGAAAGTAAATCACTCTAAAATTTCAAGTGAAAATCTTAAGAACTGATGATTCATAAGACTTAATGAACTTGTTATTCGCCACATGACAAATGCTATAAAAGTGATGTTGGTTTAAGGGTGTTGTATGTGTTTTTAATTGTTGAGGCATATTGAGTATGTGAGTTTGTAGTTTGACACTGCGTTGTGGATAGACACGTAAGTTTAGTTGGCTGTTTGGATTGGCCCCCAATCCTAGTGCTGGATAAGAGGTGTGCGACAATCAGGTCTCGGGGATAGGGAGATAGGTGATTCTATAAGGGTCTAAGGTCATTGTAAACCTTGTGTCGTGGTGAACCACTACCCATGTATACCTATTTCGACAAACCACCTATCTCATCCATTGTCAGGTCTTGATATTTCTCCTAATGGCTTCTTTGGCACATGCCATGTTGTGATGACTTGATAGTAATGTATGTTATATTAAGGGAAAGTATCTGACTGATCACTCAAAAACTAGAGTCTCTATGAAGTAGGTATGGTCTATATATATTGGTTGTTTGGAGAGTTTGAATTGATGTTTTGTCTACATGATTGTACCTTATAAAAATTTGGATGCCCACTATACTTCTTATATTTTATTTATACATGTTTGTTTTTATGAGCTTACCATAATGCTTCTTATCGTGTATGCGCGACTATGATGATCTCGAACAACATTTCATTGGAAGAAAATGTCGAGGTTGTCAAGGAACTAGTCTTGATCCTACATTCCATTCAACAAAATACATTTGAGAACTTTCTCCCTACACTTACTAGAGATCATGGTGGGCCCAGGAGGGGCCTGAATGATTAATCCAGACTTGGAGCACATCAGGTACTACAGTGACATCAACATCAACTTCATGCCCTGTGTCACTACCCTCATTTCAGTTACATTCTACGCCACGCTGGACTTCTATATGCCTATACGAAAGATGTGGAGTTGACTTACACACCTCAAGCTAAATTGACTAGAATCCATCGTTGTGACCACATTCATCCTGAACCCCATCCCTGTCATCATAGATTAAATCCTGAAGCTGTTCAACAAGTGTTATTAAATTTTATGGGATAGTCCTTGTAGTTCTACTTGAAAATATTAAATGAATTTTAATAGATTCAATTAGGATGAAATTTGAATTTTTAAGTCTATTTTAGAATTAAATAAATTAAGAATTTCAAATATCCAAAATACCCTTATTCAGTATACTTCATTAAACTTAAAAAACTTATATCTAATTATCCTTGGTTCATTTTTACTTGAGATTTCCATGAGAAGTTTATATTAACACTACTATTTGGTGAGAATTTTTGTAAATTTTTTTATAATATTTTATGTGGAAAGATAATTTTACCGTTACTCTGGATAAACTTTGACATTAGACTCTAACCTCACTCGTATACTTCGCCATTGCACTCAATCACTTACTTTGCCATTGGACCTGTAGGCACGCTTCACTATTGCCGCATTCTCTACTCAAATTATTTTGAGGTTTCTTTCTTCTCATAACTCTCTCAATCGTTGGGTTTCTCTCGTTTTGTATATTGAAATTGAAAATGGATATTTTAACAGAAATAACACTCATTTGTTGGATAATTATGTATATAGTTAAAACTATCCACATTAGAAACTGAAAATAAAGTTCTATTTAGAGAAATATCAGTGTTATCAAATTTTTTTTAGAAGAAATATTGAGTGGGAATAAAAAAATACTGAAGGTAAGAAAGAATTTGATATGGATTATGTAACTTAATAATAACCAATATATTCGTGCTAATGTGACTTAATAATAGAAAATTTTAATATTATGTTATCTCTGTTGTATTTTTGTTTTATATTTCAAAAATATTAAACTTTTCTATTTAATTAGATATAAAAATCTTTTTAGTTAACTTAGAAAATTTTATTAACTTGGTTTTCTACACTAAGTCTCCCTTTATCTTTTTTAAGTCTGAGGTGTAATATCCCAATTTTTGTGTTATTATTATGGTTGTTGTAATTATCCTATAAAATAATTGATGTTATATTTTGTGAATAATTAAATAAAGTGTATTTTTGAGAAAATAAACATTATTTAAAGATCAAGTAACATTTGAATTCAAATATAATTAATATCATTTAGATTTTTAAAATATATTTATATTATCTTTATGTTTAACCAATTTTCAAATATAGTTTATAGATATTGAGATATTTAAAAAGATATTATCTATATTTGAAAAATATTATCTTTATAAATAAGATATATTTAATAGCATTTAAATATTTAAATAATAGATATTTAAACAATCTAGTTCAACCCATTTTGACGCTATAAGAAGGGAAAGCTAACACAACCCACTATACGTTAGAAACTTTTCTTCTAAACTCTTTTGTGCTGCTACAACATAAGACAAAAAAATAACATCCTAAGGACATCTCAAACCTTTGGTTTACACCTTTCAAGTAAGGAGTAGTGAGAAATCTCACTCAAGAATATGGGTATGACTGTGGGTAGATAGGTTGTCCCCAAACCTTGTTGGTTGTTTGTGTTTAACTATCTTTGTCAATTGATAGAGTGTTTAGCTGTTTGCCTATAGTTCCTTGTCTCTGTAATTGATAAAGTACAAGGTTCTTAATTTTGTGATTATGAGTTAAAATGAGTTGTCCTTAAAACCTCAATTTGTCATATTTGTTTGTCTTTCTTAGTTGGTAGAGCACATGGCTTTTAACCTCATGTTCGTGGGTTAAGGGATTTCTCCTAGAACCTCAATTGTAATATTTGGTTGTTTGGATGTCTTTGAAGGGGAGATTAAACTCTCTAGATTAGGATGTAATTTTTGTGTTAATTGTTGTGAATTTGGTTGATTTTGTGAAGGTGTGCCTATACATGTGTTTAACTATATTATTGAGAATTCATGTATGTTGAGTTATGCTAAAATTATACTATGAGTATATGTATTGATATAAAAGCATTTGCATAGAGAATTATGAGATATAAATTGATAAACGAGTTAATAAAGATGACTGTCAACGAGTTACCTAGGCCAAAAGATGGCGACAATGGGCTCAGGCAACACTTGTCAAGTGAATGGCTTAGTCCAAAGGGACAAGAATGATATTCACTAATTGTTTTGAGTTGTGAATGAGGTATCTAGGTCCAGAGGATCAAGGATGATCCTCAGTAGCCTAATTTGTGAAAAGTAAAATGATAAGAATAAGCTAAGACATGTCACGTACTATTTAATAAAGACAAGTCTTTAAGGAAGTAAATACGAACCCAAAATGGTAAGGTCACTAAACCTCTTGGGGGCTACTCGGTAGTTAACCTGCAATGGTCGTGTCTGATCCCACAGGTCGGAGCATACATGTAAGCTAAATAAATCTTGATATGCTACTAGATGGTATCATGCTAGTATGTGACAAGTCAACCAAAGGGTTGGATCGTGTTACCTCTAGCCCATTCTTAGTGATAGATTGGTACCATATGCATATGGAGAAGAGACTAGATTGCATCATTGTCATTCATCTACACTCAAATAAATATCTTTGTGTAATTTTTATAATCTATTATGCTTGTGCTTTTATTTTTTGCATGGCGTCGAGTGCTACTTACATAGTACTTGCACCGCCAACCGAGTGAGATGAGTTTTCCACTCTCTTTTGTTGTTATCTATTTTCTTGGGTTAAGTGCCAATTGTGGGTTAAGTTGAGAAGGATCTCGAAAATTGAGTTACTATTGCCTTTATTGTTTTATTTTCTTAGTAGTTTTATACAGGGGACTTTACTTTAATAGGTTGTGATATTGGGACTATATCATTGTTTTGACTAGAGTTTTACTTTACATTATTTTGGATTTTGAGAAAATGACCTTTGGAGTGTCATTGTTTTAGATTTGATTTGTTTTCCACACTGTTTAAGAATGTGAACTCTTTATCTTTTGGAATAAATGAAGAACATAATTGAGATTTTAATTCTTGTATTTTCTTTTACTAAGTATAAATGTTAGAGGGTAAAAGGGTGTCACATTTAGTGGTAACAAAGCAGGTTGATTCATTTTATCTTGTGTGTTAGGTGCTTGCTTTGTTTATTGTTGTGCAATGTCTGATATTTTGTTTTGCTCCTTCACCTAGGAGTAATGGCAAGTGGGAATGATCGTCATTTATTGATGCTCTTTATGCCTTAACTTACTCTATGGAGAGGAATCAAAATAATAGTAGATGGAATTATGAGACTCCAAAGTAGAGTTGTGTTATTAAAGTTTCTAGACTCAAGAAGAAAGGTTATGTCAAGCAATTTTCAAGGAAGAAAATTTCTATAAGGAGAAGAGAGTTGTAATACCCCAATTTTTTTGTTATTGTTATTACTGTTATTGTAATTATCCTATAAAATATTTGCTTGTTATGTTATATTTTGTGAATAATTAAATAAATTATATTTTTGAGAAAATATGTGTTACTTAAAGATCAAGTAATATTCAAATTCAAATATAATTAACAACTTTTAAATATTTAAAAGATATTTACATTATCTTTATGTTTAATATATGTTTAACAAATTTTCAAATATAGTTTATAGATATTGGAATATTTAAAAAGATATTATCTATATTTGAAAAATATTATCTTTAGACTAAGAGATATTTAATAGCATTTAAATATTTAAATACTAGATATTTAAACAATCTAGTTCGACCTCAATTGTAGTATTTGGTTATTTGGATGTCTTTAAAAGGGAGATTAAACTCCATGGACTAGCATGTAAATTGTGTTAGTTGTTGTGAATTTGTTTGATTTTGTGAAGGTATACCTTACGTATGTTTAGCTATATTATTGAGAATTCATGTATGTTTAGTTATGCTAAAATTATACTATAAGTATATGTGTTGATATAGAAGCATTTGCATCGAGAATTATAAAATATAAATTGAGAAATGTGATAATAAGAATGAGCGTCAATGAGCTACCTAGGCCAAAAAATGGCGACAATGTGTTCGGACAACACTTGTCAAGTAAGTGACCTAGTCCAAAGGGACAAGAATGATACTCACTAATTGTTGTAGGTCATGAATGAGGTACCTAGGCTCAAAAAGTCGAGAACGACCTTCATCAATCCAATTTGCAAAAAGTAAAATGATAAAAATAAGTTAAGACATGTCATGTATCATTTAATAAAGACGTGTGTAAGGAAGTGAATACAAACTCGAATTGGTAAGGTCACTAGACCTCTTGGGGGCTACTTAGTAGTTAACTTCCAATGGTCGTGTCTGAACCCCTAAGCCAAAACATAAATGCAAGTTGAGTAGATTTTGACGTGCTATCAAACAGCATCATACTAGTATGGGACAAGTCAACCAAAAGGTTGAATCGTGTTACCACTAGCTCATTCCTGGTGATAGATTGGTACCACGTGCATATGGAAAAAAGACGAGGTTGCATCGTTGTCATTCATTTGCATTAAAATAAATATATTTATGTAATTGTTATAATTTATTATGCTTGCGTTTTTATCTGTTGCATGGTGTCATGTGAGTGCTACTTACGTTGTACTCGCATCACGAGCAAAGTGAGATGCATTTCCCACCCCTTTTGTTGTTATTTGTTTTCCTAGCGTGAATGCCAATTATAGGTAGAGTTAAGCAGGAACTTGAAGATTGAGTTATTGTTACCTTTATTGTTTTAGTTTTTAGTAGTTTTGTATAGGGGACTTTACTCTGATATGTTGTAATACCGAGGCTAGATCTTTGTTTTGACTAGAGTTTTACTTTATATTGTTTTGGGTTTTGAGGATATGACCTTTGGAGGGCCATCACTTTTATATTTGATTTATTTTCTGCATTATTTAAGAATTTTAATTCTTTATGTTTTGGAATAAATGAGGATATAATTGAGATTTTAATTCTTGTATTTTCCTTTACTAAGTATAAATGCTAAAGGGGTAAAGAGTGTCACATAAGGTGGTTAAAGAACATATTTTGTTCATTATAAATACAATATTTCAAAAGGCTTATGAGGATTGATTTTCTCCTACATTTTTATTTCTTCCTTTTCTTTGGGTTATTGTGTTTATAAGAAAAGGAATCTTGCTAGTTTTGTTACCCTAATTATTATTGGAAAAACCTACTATATCTTAAGGGATTTGTGTATCACGTCAATAAGTCCTTAAGGACAATGTGATTATCACATACCTTAGATTATCTCTTTTGTGCTAATTTGTATTCTATGTAGATGAAGAACAAATTGATTGAGGATCGGTGATCATAGACAACTACAATAACATTCTCAAGGACTTAGTGTTGTTTATGGAAATATCTTTAGCAATTTTATGTTCTATGTAGATGAAAAACAAATTGAGGTTCGCAATTGACTAAGGATTGATGGTCATGGAAAACTACAATAACAAACTTTATGTTTTGACTTTAGTTTTTATACTTTTTGGTGGATTAAGACAAGAAACGCATAAAAGGAAAACCAAAAAACAAAGGCTACAACCTTAAGTACTCCATGCCTAAACTGGCATCAACCAACAATAAAATGAGCTCTTGAGGAAGAGATGTATATCTTAAGAGTGTCATCATTAGAGAAACCCAACTTTGCAAGTTGGTCTGCATAATGGTTTTCTTCGTGGAGGGTATGGAGGAGGAAAACTTGCCACTGAAGGGACAATTGATGTCGTATACTGATAAAGCATTTTTGAGACACCTAATAGTGACTCATGCTAGACATATTTAACATTATTTTCTAGTTAATATTTTCACATTGGTTGAGTCTTGGACCATTGAACTTAATTGGGGTTAGTTGCTAATCTTTGCTTATTTTTGGACTTAATTTTTATTATGAGGTTGCTATCTTGTGCAGGTCATATTTAGAGATATAGAACTTCAAATTGGACAATCTTGATAGACCTGGAAAGCTAAGACAAATATCTACAACTTCTCTCTTTAAGGTTCAACCTAATTTGACAATTTTCAGTGTCAAATATGGACGTGAAGTTACTACCTCTGCATCACTCTATATTGGACTTTTCCTTGTAAATTGGTGGGCTTGTTGAGCTGCTAAAGCTTCTATCCAAGTCCATTCTCCTTATCACTTTTGACCATGTTATCATTTAGGAAGATATTTAGATAGTTTAGTTAAGGAGTTAGTTAGGTAGTTTAGTTAGGAAGTTAGTTAATTGGTTAGTAGTTAGTTTGTTAATTAGTTAGTAGTAGTTTGTTAATTGGTTAGTAGTTAGTTTGTTAATTGATTAGTAGTTAGTTTGTTAATTGGTTAGTAGTAGTTTGTTAATTGGTTAGTAGTTAGTTTGTTAATTGATTAGTAGTTAGTAAATTTCGTATATAGTTACAAAAGTTAGAGAGTTTTGTTCATTTGGAGACATTTTTGACACTTTGGAGTTTGGAGAGTTTCTCTCGGATTCAGAAGAAATTTTTTCTCTCTTCTCAATTGTATTCTACTATGTTCTCTTTTCAATTGTATTCTGCTATGTTTTCTATGACGATGACAATGGAAGGCTAAGTTTCATTGTCAATTCAAGATTCAGAAATGAAATTGCATCTTTCTTTAGAACCATGATAATTGATTGCATGGTTGATTTCTTGAATTGATGTTCTACAATTTATTTAGAATCAATTATGTTTTGTTCAAATCAATTATACATAATTCCTGTTATGCAATTTCCTATTCTGCATTAAACCCCCCACTTTTCATATCCATTTTGGCTTCTGATAAACAAGATTAGTCATAATATGATTGTGTTCTTGTGAGAGTCAACCTAGGTTAGTTCCTGTACTACAAAAATTAAGAGTAAAAAGATATATTTATGAAATTTCTCGTAGCATAGTCACATTATCAAAGGTGTTGTTATTACGGATGAAGCTATTCTAAAAAGGGTCTATGATTCCATCTAACAAGGGCCACACATGATTAACCAAATACTTTTGTTAGAATTTTATAATTGGTATTAAAAAGAATGATTGACCTGAACTCTTTACAATTTCCAAGATTGTCAAGTTTAGGGATTAAAGCAATATGAGTTTCAACAATAGAAGGATATGAAACTGACCCATTTTAAAAGCATCTCTGACTAATTTTCAAACATCTCCCACTACATTATTTAAAGAATACATGTTGAAAACCATCACAATCTAGGGGCTTGTATGGTTTGATGGTGTGAAGGGCTTTAGATTCCTTCTCTTTTGTGCTCGATTTAGAGAGTTGGCCCTTCCTTCGTCATCTAGCTAAGGCATATGAGTAATACCAAAGTGGGCAATGTGTATATGAAAACTATAGCAAAATAGAACTTTAGCATTGGCTTTCTTAAAGAATGGCATAATCAGATGTCCATATACCATTTAAAAGGGTGAGACCATGAATCTTGTTCCTCTTCCTATCAATGATAATTTGAGGATGGAAGAAAAAATATTTTTTATCACCCAATTTAACCCATTATTTCTCGAACTTTTGGTACTGGTGAATTTTCTCCTAAGAATGAACATGATTGTAGTCATGTTGAAGTTATTAATGGAGATGGAGAAGGACCAAGGAATCAACACACTTTAGAGTTCATTGAATCTATTACAACCTAACTTCGATTTGTTTTTTTTTTAAATATCATTGAAGACTTTTTTGTTGTTGAATTTGACAAAATTCTCTTTAATTTTTATATATTATAAATATATTGAATACAAAAGTTGGAATTAAACGATTAATTGTATTAAGAAAATTGATTTTTTTAAAGTATTAGTATCTTATTGCATTTTTTTTCCTAATGATGGGTCACTACAAAAAATTTGAAGTTTAGCGACCATCAAAATCGGTCGTTATTTTTGGAATTTTATGACTAAATAGATTAGCGACCGATTAGATGGTCGCCAAAACCCTAGTTACTAAGCCATTTAACAACCAAATTTGGTTCAGTGGTAGTGAGGTAGGGGAGCAGAGGTAGAGTAGTAGGAGTGGAAAATGATTGAAGGTGGAAGATGTTTAAATAAGGTTGAAGGTAAGAAAAAGAGTGAAAAATGTTTTAAAAAAGAGGAGAATTTTGAAAGTTACTATTTTTAAAAAATAAAAATAAAAATCGATCACTAAGTTGGTCGGTATGTTTTTAATATTTTTTTGTAAAAATAAAAATTAGTCGCTAAATTGGTGGTTATTATTTAATATCAAAAATTAGCAACGACATTAATATCGATCACTAAAGTAGTGACTAAATGATATCCATACTTTTTATTTTGAGACGGAATTGACAATCGATTATTTAACGACATAAATCGATTACTAATTCGGTCGCTAAGATCAAAATATTTACATATTCAATTGCAAATTGATTCTCTAATAGTATTTATTAAACAAGTAAGGAAAGGAAACAAGACTACAAAATCCAAGCATATGTCCAATATTACAAGACCAATCCCAATAAAAAGTGGAAAAATTAATAATAATTAACATTCATAAAAGCCTAACAATAAAATTGCATTAGTTGTTGAGTTTAAGTCGTCTCCTCTCTTGCGTCCAAACAAGATTGCTTTCTTTTCCCAAGGCCTTTTGCGCTGTACCTTTGCTCAATAGATCTAATTAAAAACTATTCAATTTCGTAAGGCCAAACTTGAAACTTTAATTTACCATGACAAAAGATATTTCTAAGAAAAGAAAAAACAAAATCGTTAGATATGGCCAAAATATAACAAATCTAGATAAATATAATGGATAATGGAGGAAAAGTAAGTAAGGAAAGAGAGGGAGAGCTATCTTTCTATGAATTATAAAGAGTAATGACTTTGATTTAAGCCACATATACGTTGAACTATATATAAAGTAATTTTTAGAATTAAAGATTTGAAGTTAATTTTAATATAATATAAAAAGTATTCCTAATTAATAAAACGGCTGGGTCAAATCATAATTCATGTCAAATGTTAAATAAATACAGATGTAAAGGAGGCGAACATAATCATGAAAACGGTGATGACCTTGATGTACACATTTTACTTCTCTTCATCTTCACATACTAGGAATTATACATTCTTTTTCAATAGCTAACATATCTCCTCAATTTTTTTTACCTGTGTTGGTGGTTTTTCAATGACACATGAGGAATATAATGCAAAAATAAACAAATGAAAATAACATTTCTCTTTACCTGTATTGAGCTAATTTTTTTTTGAATTATTTAAAAATTTAGATATTTTTAAGTAAAAAAAAAAATTGAGCCCAAACTGGCTCGCTTGATGGGTCATTGGGCCGAATTAGGTCACAAAATACTGACTCATATAAAAATTAAGTTGGATCAAATCAGACTATTTTTTTTCCTTAACTTAATGGGTTAGCTTGACCAATTTTACTAACTCTACTTTTCAATGGTAAGGGGATTGTATTCCAACCCATCATTGTACTAAAGATAACTCCAATTTTCCAAGTTTCACCTTGAACCCATCCTTAAGGTGACGATCACCTAAAAGAATAGAGTTACATGCATTGGAATGGCCATTGGCAAAAGGTCGAAAATTTAACGATGGATACTTCCTCTAATTATATGTGAGATAGAATTCGAATCCACAATTTATGTAACGTTGTAAGATATTCCAAACCAATTTACCATTTATGGATTAAATTAGGAAGTATACTTTATACACCCAAATCACCGTATTCGAGGATGAGAAATGGGTGTTCCAATTAACCATTGGGTGTTCCAATTAAACCCAAATCACGTGTCTTGTTCAAAAGCTTGAACTTGCAAGAATTCAATTGTGTCTATGCTTTCTCTTTAAGAGTTGAAATATGCTTTTCTCATATATCTCTAAAGAGAGGAAAACCCATATAGCAAACTAGGCTATTCATAAACTAAATAGTAGCCAAGGTAATTTCTACCTTTACAACATTGAGAACATATAGTTTATGACTTTCTAGATTTGTCTTTAACCCTGAGACTAAAAGTCATAAAAATACCTGTCCAATAAACATACATACAAAATATATATAAATCTTTGAGTGAATCCTGAGTATCTCCTTTGTCGAGAGGTGGAGACTTCTCTCTTGAGATATTGGGATCAATACATTAAAGAAATATTTCTCAGCTAATATTTTTTCATATATACAAACTAAGACATCAAATTTCTAATCATATGTTTAAGAGGTATAAATATTTGTTAATCATATCACTGTTAGTCATATATATATATATATATACACACGATAACCATAGCAAATTATAACTCTTATTTGTAGAAACATGCTATTATGAAAGATGCATGAAGTAATTAAAGATAACATGCAAGAGCTCCTATGAGATAAGAAAATTGGATGACTGGGGCGTGACCAAACTATGATGACAAAAATGTTTCAAAAAGACAAGAAATTTATGTTGCCAGAGGACAAGAAAGATTACAGCATTAGAGGAGCAAGGTCTTCCATATGAGGCATGAAAAGTCATTCATGAAACATTCGAATAAGCACAATCATTTAGCAGCGTGGCTGAAGATATTTTGATGAGTAATGGCCGCAAAGAATTGCTTCTTGCATCCTGCTTTATGTCTCTATCACACATCAAGACAAAAGCAACGTGATGCTTCCATTTGAACGGCTAGCGGCTATTTAAAATAGTTTCTAAAGCTTCAAACTTGCAAAATTGAATCATACATAAAGAAAAGAAATTTAAAAAGTAACATTGGAATGTGTTGCATTCCGATTTCACAAAACAATGCCCATACTCTGCTCATCAATATGCTCATCTTTCTAAAATAGTACTTAGCAGAAAATATTGTGTAGGTTTGTGCTTAGCTTCATATTGCTTTGCATATCCAGCCCTTTAGTTTTGTCCAAGAGAAAATCGAACACACGCCTATTATATATGCACTTTAATTTGTTGTATCCTAGATTAACTCAAGAAATAATCTTAGGTGAGGTAGCAAGTTTAAGTGTTTAACTTGGGAGGCTAGTATGGAAGAAGACTAGTTGTACTTTATAGCTTGAAAAAGCTAGTGTAAATAGTACTCGTGGTAATATAAAATCTAAGTGACAGAATACTCGATGATTGGACAAGGAAAATGTTTGGGTGAACCAATATAAAGCATCGAATGTAAAGCTTCTTTTTTCTTAACTTTTTTGACTTTCATTACCTTGCTCAACCTTTTTCTTAACTAACATTATCTGATAAAGTTCAACTAGCTTCTGCTTACAAACAAATATGGAATACATATACTGAAGGAAAGTATTTGTATGTAAAAGCTAAATGCTAAGCTCGGTGGTTGTTTTATGACTAGAACTAAGCTTTTATTTGACCCTACTCTATCTTAAATAATAGTACTTGATAAAGATCTTTCTTTGTAATAAAGGACATTAAAAAAATGAACATTTACCTATTAAAAACTAGAGTTTAATTCTTTTCATAAATGTAGGTTCAATTCTTTTTTACACCACTAAAATTTTGTTTAATAGATAATCCTTCTCGAAGAGATTTTTAGTACTTAAAGGATTAGTTGAGTAGTTGTAACCAAATAATTCTATGTAATAATTTTCTGAACTAACCTTTCAATTCTAGCACTTTCAAAAGAAGTACAAGAGAAAAATAAGAAATACTTTCCATTTTAAGGTATATAAAGGTGGAAAGAAGAGACTAAATAAAAGAAAAAAAAAATGAAGTGACAAATGTTACAAGTGATATGCGAGAAAAGGAAGAGATAAAAAAATAAAATAAAAAGAAAATAGAGGAGAAAAAAGTGTATGTTTACTCCTATTACAATTCTCCTCTATAATGTGCTTTTCCTACCTACATTAAGCTGTTGATGTTTGAAGGGGGGATCCATCTTAGGATGTCTCCAGATAAGAGGATTTGAGAACCCATTGACCAATGTACCTTGGACCATTAGCCACACACCCTCGCCCACAATATCACATCAAGTTTTAGCGAAAAGAAAAGAAAGAAGATTCAAAACCAATTGGGCTAGAAGCTTCTATTGATTTCATTGAATTCAAAGCAAATTGGGCAATCCACACTTATCTTTGGTGTCAGAAGCACCATCTTCAATCACTACAAGCTTGGCATCTACAGGGTAGTAAAAGAGAGTGAAGACAGCGTCTTCGTCCTAACTCCTAAACAAATTCTAAATACTCCAATGCCTCATCCTTTAACTTATCATCATCAGAGCATTCCACCAACGAGAGTGAGAACATTAATGAGATACCTCCAATTACTTATTGTAGTTTGAGTATGGAAAAAACTGGCGTTGAACCTCAAAACCTCACTTCTCAAAGGAAAGAAGATCAACCTATTAACCCAAAGACAATGTTCCTTCTCAAAACTGTTTACAAATATTGGTTAAGATTAGGAGACACTTCCCTGACTTGTTCATTTAAGCCATGCACAACACATCACCCATGTTGTAAGCATTGAACGCAACAGAATAGTAGGTATAATGAGAAGGAGAATGGAACTATGGTCTAAAGGCAACCTAGAGAAGTTCTCAACCATAGCTTTGGGAAAATGAAGTTTAGAGAGCAATGCCAAGAGAATTTATTATATCCAATGGATTCATGATTGATCAAGTTGCACCTATCTAACAAATTGACAGAACTCCTAGACTCTTGCTAGAGAATTATAAGATGAAGGAACAATTCAATTAAAGTCTACTTGCTCTGATGACACACAACCTTGTAACCTACTTGGTAGAGAAATAAGATCATCCCAAAGGAGGCTATTAATGGCATGAGGGAAAGAATTAATCAACCAAAGTAACAATCTATATATCGACTATCCAATTCCCAAATGCCCCCAAAATTAATGTACATATGTTATTTCAAATTTGGATATATAAAATACATATATCTAATTTACCAATATCAATAAAAATAGTTAAATAAGTTAATTTTAATTAATAATATCATAAATTTAAATTTTACTCTAAAAATGTTCATAAAATTAAATAGTTTAAGTTACAATTATATTCAATGAAATTACTTATAATTTAAAAGATAAATATTTTAAACAATAAGTATGACTTATATAGTTAATAACCTAATAAATACATCAACTTTCATTAAAGAAAACAATAAGTGTCTCATTAATAACTTAACAATAAATTAAGAGTAGTAAAAATTAATATATTTAAAAAGCAAGTTAATATTTCTTATATTTATAAAAAAAGAAGCTCTCATATTTCCTAAACAAGAAAGCATAGTCGAATTGAAGCAGAGTTTCCAATTTTACAAAATGGGAATGATGGTGTTTCTTGATAACCTCCTTTGGTGTGACGTGTGTCTTTTCTGTTGGCAGCTTCCCTAACATTCCATGAGAGAAAAGTCAAGAAACTATTAAACTCAATTATTAAGAAAAAGAAATAAAATGAAACAAGTCCACCTCAGGGTGTGACACCATCACCCACTTGCAATCCCACATCTTCTTTCCCTTGATTCTGTCACAAACTTTGGTCAATATCATCATCACCCTTTCCACCACTACTCCACGTGCTAGTTTGCACCAGGAACTTATAGTCTCGAGTTACGTGGCCTATGCAATTACGCTTACAACAGATAATATGTGGGGGCACATGTTCAGTAACATGCTACTGATTGTCAATCCATACTTTACCCACAACCGGTTAGGTAAATATCAGTTTTCACACATTCCGGAGTAAATTTTCCCATGAGTATACTGGTTTTAGACTTGGTAAGCAAATCCAAGAGAATGTTGAAACATTCTTGGAAGTGGAAGCAGCAAAATTTTGACCAAGTTTTCACTGAGATAATAAAAATAATAAAAAAATAATAATAATAATAATAATATCAACAATAGTTAGAATAACCAATCTCTCAGAGTAACGAATTAAAATTTGGATCTCTGCTAAAAAAAAATATTCACAATGTCTCAAATATAATACTATTTTTTATTCATAAAATAGGTGCAAAATTTCTACTCCTAAAAATAATAACTAATCTTGACCACAGAAAAAAATGTAACTAATTTTCTTCTTCATTTATCGTCTTATAATGATCTTCCTTGGAAGTCTAACTGTCTCGAAAAGAAGCCATTTCCCACAGTCCCAATAGTTGTCCATGTAGCTTTCAATCCACCTATCAAGGCCAAAAACGTAATGTTCTTTTACCAAGAGCCAAGAGTTTTACCATCAACGCTTTCATGAAGGATTACACAACCACATCTAGCTAATTCTTAGAAGTCGACTTGTTCTTACCATCACTCTTCACAGTTGCCAACTTTATGAAGAGTTATTTTATTAATCAAGCATGGCCATATGGGTTACACTCAAAATTGGGCTGGATTGGGCCGTTCTTGGGACTAAAGCCCATATTGCTAGCACTAATAACAGTAGATTCAACTTATCACGCTTGAATATGGTGCTACATTTACCGGTCACTTTCTCTCAAAAAGTATACCTCAGCCATCATCAGCATGTCCTTCTGCATGCGCCTAAATTTGGTGTAGCATGATAAGTTGCAAAAGTTCATTTATTATTATTATTAATGTTTGTTTTGCTATGTGATTTAGAAAATATCATATTTAAGTATGATGCACGGATACTGAAATTGGCAATGTAACCATATCGTACCTTCAGAGGGTTGCCTTTACATCAAAATTTAAGTGTCTTGTTTACAAAGCTTTGAATACATATTTTTTTCCCTTACATAATGAAGAGATAATTATTTTTAACATTTTTTATTTAATTTTGATTGCGATTATGCATTTATAACAAAAAATTTATTGATTAATGTGAATAACAATTTTTATCCGGCTATATTTTATATCTCAAAAAAATTAAAAAATAAATAACAAAAGATAAAGTTATAATGATCACTTATGGAAAAAGATCAAGGAGGTTCATGTACCTTTAAAACAGAAAAGATAAGTCAACAGAGGCCAAAAAGACCGGTCTTTGACATAAACAAAAAATAAAAATAAAAAATAATTTTTAAAATAAAAAATAAATTTTCAGAATAGTGTTCTTTTGGGCACTGTGGATGGGTGGGGCATAATGTAGGTAGTAGGTGGAGGGCTAGCTCATGCCTCATGTGTGTGAGTGTGCAATAAAAAAGGTATCAAACTAACTAACATCTCGTGTTGTGTGTCAGTGTAAGAGGCACGAGGTACGTGTTGTGTGTGTCAGTGTAAGAGGCACGAGGCTAGTTCGTACCTCGTGTGTGTTGTGAGTCATGAGTGTCACGTGTGTGTGTTTAGTTGTGAAGGGGTTGACACCTTTTATGTACTTAGTCTCCCCTTGTGATCGCTAAAGTTAAGGGGACTGAAAAGAATTTTGATGGGACTAGAGAAAATTGTTGTGGAAGAGGCTTGCAACATGGTGGTGGAGAGTGTAGAACTAATATGTATGATATAAGTGCATAGGATATTTTTTAAGTAATCAGGTAGTTGTTTGTTGATGGCGGTGTTAGTTTTACCTATTAATTGGCCAAAATATTCTTGTAAATGTAGTTTTCAGTTTTATGTTCTTTGCATTTTTTGCTTGTTCTTATTTTTGCATTGATGGTTTTGTTTAAGTTGGTTAATCTTTGTTTACATTTGGTTTTCTTATTTATCTAAAACTTTTAGTTGTTACAACTATGGTACATTTTAAAAATGAGTTCTATAGTTGTACATATTTTTTGGAATGGTAGAAATTTTGTAGGTGAACAAGGAGTAATATTTGAAGGTGAAAAAATGATTCAAATTAATCGTGACTTTAGTTATAATGATTTTAATAAGATTCATGCTAAATTAAAGTTTTCATGTAGTCAAATTACTTTTAGTCTAACATGTAGAATTTTGGTGTCTCAAAATCCTAGTATATATTCAAGTATTGAAATATTTGATGATGATGATGTTCAATGTATCATCAGTACTTTTAAACAACAACATTGTATGACAATGCTTAAGATATATGTTGATGCTGACTATGTTAGGTCTTCATCAGTACCTATTTAGACAATTGTCACTGAAGAAACAATATGTATTGATACAAGAGTTAATGCATCCTAGAAGGTTAATTATGTTCATATATCCCAACCATTAAATTATGGTGACGATGGTCTCTATGGCAAGGATAGTGAAGATGACGATGATGGTAATGAAGATGATATTTTTTATGAAAGTTCATTTGATACAGATGTGGAAAGGTGATTTTGATGTCAATATTAATGTAGAGGTTCCCCATACTTTTGTGACTGGTTCCCAAATTACCTCACCCATTCCAATTCATCAACATACACAAGTTGGTGGTTAGTATTTTATTATTATAATAAAATTTGTTCTTTACAAATTTATTATTATATAAACTCATACGTTGTTTTTGTATATGTAGATGAAATACAAATTTCTTTTTGGAATTTGTCATCTCATTACACATATATCAATTAGGCATACCTTGACTAAGAGATTCATTTTTCTAGGCTAGATGTTCCTAGTTCATGGCATGTAGGAGATGAGCTAATGTCGATTTATGTTTTGATAGCAAATGTGATGTGTAGAGGGCTATGAAGTAGTATTCAATGAAGATGCACTAGTCATTTTATGTTGTTGAGTCTAAACTAACCATTTTGTCGATGAGGTGTCCTAATAGGGACAAGGTTGTCCTTGGAAGGTGATAGTTATAATGTCCAAAAAGACATATAAATGAGTCATTACTAAATGAGTTGGTCGACACACATGTATGAATGTTATATTATCTAATGATTATAACAAACTAGAGTCCAAATTAATTTGTTCTTCCATACTAGGTAAAAATCTCAACTTTTCTTTTTGTGTGTCACATTATTTTTTAAGTAACTATGATAATATGTTCAAATTACGTTTTAGGTATGGTGAATGGAGACCCATCAATCCAAATTTCCTTAATACAAGAGCAAATAAGTAGTTAATTTGGCTATAAAGTCTCATACAAAAAGGATTGGAAGGCTAAATAAAAAGCAATAGCACAGGTCTTCGATGATTGAGATGATTTATATTATCTACTTCTCAGGTAACTAGAAAGGATGGTGCAATGTTGTCCTAGATCCACATATAAACTAAAAACAGAGATAACTTTGTCTTGAACAATAAAGTGGACAACTATTTTTGTAAGTTTCAATGTGTATTTTGGTCTTTCAAGCCAGTTTTTGTAAATTAATACATTCTTATATGGTAAGTATCGTGAAACGTTGCTAATTGCCACAACACAAGATAGAAATAATTGTGTGCTGCCAATTGCCTTTGCTATTGTAGAAGGAGAAATGCTAAGTGCTTGGTCATGGTTCTTGACCAACATCCGACTCCATGTGACTCAAAAGCAAGGGTATATCTAATCTCTAATTGTCATGCAAGTATTAAATTAGTGGTTGGAAATGCATATCTTGGATGACAACCACCAAATGCATACAATGTATATTTTTTTCACATTGCTAGCAATTTCAAACATTGATTTAAGAATGCAACACTAAAGGAAGAACTAATAAACTTAAGTAATTTAAATTATTATTTTTTATTTCTCATTCATTTGTTTTAATTTGTAACTTTGTTTCTTAAATTTGTTGCAAATTATAAAACTTGCAAGCATCATTTTAAGGAGAAATTTGGTAGATTTCATGAATATAGCTCAAAGGTACAACATTAGATTGATGGCATCTCAAAAGAAAAATAGAGTCTTGTGCATGATGATGAAGGGCACAAATATGGCAGAATGTGTGAACAAAGTCTTAAAAGGTGCAAAAAATCTACCAATTATTACATTGGTAAAGTGTACGTATGGTAGATTGATAGAATATTTTGTTCAAAGGGGAGTCAAAGTGATAAGTTAATGGACGACATTCAAAAAAAAAACAAACAAAGGCATAATCGATCCAATTGTCCATGTATTTTGGAAGACCATGGTCTCTTTGATGAGTCCCAAAATGTATAATGTACCATCAATTAAAGCATGTTTCTTTTATTATATATGACTTCTTTCCCTTCTAACACACGCGCGTGTGCACACACACATATACTTAATAAATAAATAATATAATTTTCATTATTTATTAATAGTATGATTATAATAATTAATTTTTTGTTTTTTAAATATTTAAACACACGTAATGTCTGATTAAAGTATATATGTACATCTTGATTAAGTCACGTGTGACTAGTGTAAGCCCTACACTTGGGATGATCCTGGACATCGATTTTGTCAGTGCAATCATTATCGTTCTTTTGTATGTTGAAAGGATTAAAATACTTCGAAAGTAACACACACACAAAGACTATATGTTGTAAGCGATAACTCAAAGTCATTTCAAGTTAAGAAAGACATCACACATGATACAGGAATGTGTTATTTTTGTGTTAATATATCAAGTCAATTATTAATATATTGGTTCATTTCATTGTTGTTGTATTTAATAATTTGTTGTATAATCAATTAAAAAATGAAAACGAACATGGCAAACTTCTAATTAAAACATGGAAAATTAAAAACTTAGATTAAGGTGGGTAACAGGTTGTTGTGAACCTAGTAGTTCCTCTAGTAATGTCTCATCATGATTGAGTTAAACTGGTTATGGCCATTAGAGGTTGTTGTATCTAGTTGCCTCAAGCACTCTATTATCTTGTTGATGGATCTTGGTGAATGACAACTAGCTATAATGTCGTCACTAGATCTGCAAAATGAAACATTTAACTTAATAGGCCCAAAAACATAGTATTGATTCAAAATAGATGTCATGTTTTGTACATGATCATTGTATTGAATTTTGACAGTGTGGTATTGAATATTACTATTTTCGGTATTGAATATTACTATTTTATGTGTTCAAATGTCGATAAAGAATATTGACATGATCATTGTATTGACATGTTTTGTACATGATCATTGTATTGAATTTTGATAGCGTGGTATTGAATATGTTTATTTTCTCTATGTTCAAATGTCGATAAAGAATATCATTCACCACAATGATACGTGGAAGTACAATTGTTTCATGAATTTTTTTCTTTAGGACATTTAGTGTGATCCCTTCATCGATCCGAAAAGATTTAGGATCACAACAATGAAGTGTGATCCCTTGAGAAGTTATTGTAACTTGACCATTATAATAAACAAAAATAAGGATTGAATTCATGTTGAAATGAAAATTTTTTACAGATAAAAACTTAAAATGTTTTGCTAGTAAAAAACTCCACAACACGTCTATTTATGCTATCACAATCATTGTTCATGGGTCATTATTGTAATAATTTTTGTTGTTGTTTATCAATAATAATAAATTGTTGAGATTGTACCGAAAAAAAGAAGGTTGAAGATTGCTTTGATTAAAGCATATCAATTGTTCACATCTAAGCCCCAGTAATTGATTATCGCCAGTGTTAGTGTTTTGCTGTTTACAAGACAGTGTCAATGCTTTGTTGTTTACGGGTTACTTTTAGTGGTTTAGGGTCCAACCTATCTAAGATAAATGTTAGTCATAACAATAGGAAATTAGAGAGTAAACAAGTGTTAAACTAAGGGAGAAAACAAGTACTCAAATTACGAAATGAAGGAGTACTTAATTAAGGCAATAATTTATAAAACTAAAGTAAAAATATCAATTTCTATGAGTTCAATGATGATCATGTGTCTCATTTGGTATTAAAAAACATCCACGTTATCTGTGTCTAGCACCACAATAGGGATTTCTTCTTGCACCATCAACATTACTAGTAGTAGTTTCATCCGTAAATTCATCATTTAAGTTATGACCCATATAAGTATACTCATTTACTTGGGAAAAACTACAACAAAAAAACATCATACCTCTATAAACTTGAGAGAACATGGGTGCATTATACCATGCATGAAGGTTGTGGAAAGATGCTAATGAGGTTAGCGTCATTGAATCATATGTTGAAGGCGTGTTATATGGAGGATCAAGAACATAGCATGACCCATTCGGACCAAACAAGAAATTATGATATTCTACCTAAAATTGAAATATATAATTAAAAAGTACATAAATTTAATAATAATAAAATTCAAAATAATAAACTAAACTAAGAACAACAATAAATTATTAAAAATAAATAACAACAACAAAATTTAATTATTAAAAAATATAAAAATAAAAAATAAAATATAAATAACAAAAATTATAATATTCTACCTAAAAATGACAAATATAATAAAAAAAAGTAAAAATTTAATAAAAATAAAAATAAGATTATAAACTAAACTAAGAACATCAATAAAGTATATCGTTCTGCTTAAAAATAAAAATAAATAACAATATCAAAACATAATTATCATAAAATTTAAAAATAAAAACTAAACTATAAACAACAAGAAATTATAATATTCTACCTAAAATTGAAAAATATAATTAAAAACAGTAAAAAAATTTAATAATAAAAAATTATTAATTATAAAACTAAACTAATAACAACAATAAATTATATTGCTCTACCTAAAATTAAAAATAAACAACAGTAATGAAATTTAATTATCAAAAAATTTAAAAATGAAAACTAAACAATAAGCAACAAGAAATTATAATTTCTACCTAAAAAGACAAATATAATAAAAAAAATAGTGCAAAAAATTAATAATAATAAAAATAAAAATTATAAACTAAACTAAGAAAAATAATAAATTATATTATTCTACCTAAAATTTAAAATAAATAACAGTAGCGAAATTTAATTATTAAAAATGTAAAAATAAATACTAAACTATATAAAACAAGAAATTATAATTTTTTTTACCTAAAAATGTTAAATATAATAACAACAGTACAGAAATTTAATAATAATAAAAGTCAAAATTATAAACTAAACTAAGATCAACAATAACTTATATTATTCTACCTAAATTAAAAATAAATAACAATAAAAAAATTTAATTATTAAAAAATTAAAAAATAAACTATAAACAATAAGAAATTATAATATTCTACGTAAAAATGACAAATATAATAAAAAGTTGTGCAAAAATTTAATAATAATAAAATTTAAAACTATAAACTAAACTAAGAACAACAATAAATTATATTATTGTACCTAAAATTAAAAATAAATAACAATAACGAAATTTAGTTATTAAAAAAATTTAAAAATAAAAACTAAACTATAAACAACAATAAATTATGATATTCTACCTAAAAATGACAAATATAATAAAAAAAGAAGTACAAAAATTGAATTACAGTAAAAATCAAAATTACAAACTAAATTAAGAACAACAACAATTTATATTGTTCTACCTAAAATTAAAAATAAAAATAGTAACGAACTTTAATTATCAAAAAACTTAAAAATAAAGCCTAAACTATAAACAACAAGAAACTATAATATTCTACCAAAAATTGACAAATATAATAAAAAAATAGTACAAAAATTTAGTGATAATAAAAATTATAAACTAAACTAAGAACAATAATAATTTTATTAGTGTAACTAAAAATAAAAATAAATAACATTAACGAAATTTAATTATTAAAAAAATTTAAAATAACTACTAAACTATGAACAATAAGAAATTATAATATTCTACCTAAAAATGATAAATATAATAAAAAAATAGTACAAAAATTTAATAATAATAAAAATCAAAATTATACACTAAACTAAGATCAACAATATATTATATTATTCTACCTAAAATTAAAAAATATAATAGATAATAGTATCCAAATTTAATAATTATAAGTTTAAAAAGAAAAGATACTAACTAAAATTATAACTCTTCAATTACTTTGTAGTTGAGGAAAAAAGACTCCTAAACTATTCTACTACACAAAATAAAAGATTCTTAACTATTTTACTATTCAAAATATGAGATTTTCAACTATCTCTAAAGAAAAACACTTATTCTAATCACAAATAACTCCTCATGTAATACATCAAACTCTTCAACATACACTTATTTATAACTACAAATCTTATTCACAACCTCTTCAAAACACTAAAAAATTCAAATTTTCCCTATAAAATATAAACTTCCTATACTCAACCATCCACACACTCTTCTCAAATTCCATATTCCCCATAGCACTCACATCTTCCTTATGCCCTTGTCCCTTCCCCCTGCTACTCCCACATTCGGCTAGCCTCCTACCTACCTTAGACCCTACGTGTTCAAAAAGACACCATTCTCACCATATGTTTTTTTCTATTTATTTTGATAATTACTTATTTATTTATTATTTTGCCAAATTCCCCAAAGACAATGGTCATAGAATTGAAAATGAGAAAACCATAAAATACTAAAATGAGTTAATTATAAATGAATAAGTTAATTTTGCTATAAAAACTCACAGATATTCAAAGAAGAGAAAGAAAAACTAGAGAGCAAAAAAAAAACAAAATGCTCTCAAGATTAATATACATATCTTCCTGATAAGGATACAACATAATAAGGACTTCCCTTAGTTAAAGCCAGGAAACCTCCAGAAAAGAGAGAGAAAAGTGGATTTTTCTGAATAATCTTTTTGCTGCCTTTTCATTATATCCCCCATTACATTATACAACAGACTACCCACGTGGCAACGCAAGACTCAATGAACAAAATGGTCTCAGCCATGAGGGCCCCTAGTCATCCTCTTGGGTCTCACATCCTCAGTAAGCATAGTATCTTCATTCTCTACTATTAGTCCTTGCCAATTGGACATGATTGTCCTCAAGGTGATATGTAGTCTGCAGCTCGTTCCAATCTTCCTAAGAAGTGTCTTCGGGCATTAATCCCAACCACTAAACAAGAACCATTTGCCGTGGAGGGTTGACCACAGGTGGCCCAGAAAAGAGAGTGGCTCTATTGTTGCCTTTCCATCTAACAGCTAATCAGGAATTCACTTTTGGGAGTGCACTGGACCATGATGTGGCTTAAGAAGAGAGCAATGAAACACTGCGTGAATCTTGGCAGATTCGGGCAAGTCTAAGCGATAAGCAACAGGTCCAAGCACCTCTTTGATTTGATAGAGGCCACAATATATCTTCACCAATTTATTATAATGAACTCCTGAAACAGAAGTCTGCCTATATGGTCGTATGCACACATAAATCCAATCCCTGACACTATACGTAACATCCCTACGATGAGCATTAACGGACTTTTTCATACTTTGTTGAGCTTTCCTATGCTTTTTCTTAAGGAATTCAATCATATCTTTGCGAGACTTGAAAAAAGTGTCAACTGCTTCAGAGATCGAGGTTCCCACAGAGATGAGGGTATATTAGATGGGGGTTTTCCATAAGTAACTTGGAATGAAGAAAGACTAGTAGCTGAATGAGTAGTTGTATTGTAAGACCATTTTGCCAAGCTTAAAAACCTTCCCTACTGGTTTGGCTGATGATGCACAAAAACACGTAAATACTGTTCTAGCACCCTGTGTACCACCTCATTTTGGCCATCACTCTGAGGATGGTATGTTGTACTCACTCGCAACTTAGTGCCTGTCAATCTAAAAAGTTCACGCCATAAAATGACTCATGAAAACAGGATATCAGAAATCAAATTTTAGGGAACCTATGTATAGCTTACAAACCATGTCCACAAAGAGTTGAGCAACTTTATATATGCAGTATAATGTGCTGGCAGCATTCCAAAATGAGCTCCTTTGGAAAACCTATCACCCAAACTAAAATCAGTGTGTCCATGAAAAGATGGCAACCCCTTAAGTGAAGTTTGATATATAAACTAGAGGAAATTTTAGAAAATGGAAAAGTATTTTTATTTCTTGATTCTCAACTCTATTAATAATAAAATAATTCATACCTATTACGTCTTTTAATTAACATACTAAATACTCATAAACAGTAGTTACAAAATAATAATAATGTCCCTTATTATAGAGTAATTGTTCCTTAAACCAAAGTAACTAATAACTCTTTATTTTACAACCTTTTATTTTCTAATTATTATTTCTAACATCCCTTCATAATTAGAAAATTTTATATACCAAGTCTTGCTCTCAATCTTCTAAAATCTTCAAACTTGGGGGATTTAATAAAAATATTTGCAACTTGATCTTGTGTCTTCACATGAACTAGCTTTACTTCTTTCTTGACAATGCATTCTTTAATGAAATGATACCTTGTATCTCTATGTGCTTCGTTCATGAAACATCAGATTCTTAGTAAGAACTTGTGTAGATTTATTATCAATATGAATTTTTGTACTCTCCTCTTGATTATTATTAAACTCCTTCAACAATCATTTTAGCCAAATAGCTTGACAAGTGCAAAAAGTTGCAACCACATACTCAGCTTCACAAGTAGAGTGTAACAATGGCTTGCTTTTTTGAGTTCCAAGTAAAAGTACAACCACCTATAAAAAAACACAAAGCTAGTAGTGCCTTTTCTATCATTAACATCTCCCGCAAAATCACTATCACAAATTCCCATAAGTTTGAACTCTTTAGAAGAAGAGTAAAATAAGTCAAAATCAAGTGTATCTTTAAGGTAACGAAGAATTCTCTTTGATGTCTTCATATGAGTAGAGGTAGGAGACTCCATAAAGTAGCAAACTACACCAACTGCATACATAATACCTGGCCTTGTACTTGTTAAATACCTTAAGCTTCTTACAAGACTTTTGAACAAAGTAGGATCTTCCTTCTCTCCACTATCAAACTTTGACAATTTCAAGCTACCTTCCATGGGTGTGTTCACAAGATTGCAATCAAACATTTTAAATTTCTCCAACACCTTTGCATAGCTTTCTTGAGAAACAAAAATGTCATTATTCATTTGCTTCACTTCTAATCCCAAGTAGTAGGACATGAGCCTTATATCTGTCATCTCAAATTCACAAGACATAACCTTCTTGAAGTCTTCAAAACAAATTTGGGTTATTTCTAGTAAAAATAAGATCATCCATATAAAGAAAAACTAGGAGAATATCACCATTATCAATTTTTTTAACATAAAGAACATACTCATGTTGGCAACAAACAAACTCATTGTCTTGAAAGTACTTGTCAATATGACTATCCCATGTCCTTAGTGCTTACTTTAGGTCATACAATGCCTTCTTCAATTTCAAGACCTTCCCCTCTTGTCCTTTGATGGAAAAGCTCATTCGTTGTTCAACATAGATATTTTCCTCAAGATAGCCATTTAGGAAAGTTGATTTTACATCAAGTTGGAAGATTCTCCAACCTATTTGAACTTATATTGAAATAAGAAGATGAATTGTTTCCATACGAGCAACTGGTGCAAACACTTCATCATAAGCAACTCCATGTTGTTGCTTGTGTCCTTTAGCAACAAGCCTTGCTTTGTATCTTTCCACCTCTTCCTTGGCATTCTTCTTGATCTTGAACACTCATTTGACTCTAATTACTTCATGACCCTTAGGAAGATTTGATAACTCCTAAGTGTTATTCTTCTTTATGACTTTGATTTCTTCCTCCACGGCTTGTCTCCACCTTTTGTCCTCCATAGCTTCATCAAAAATTAGAGGTTTACTGTCAACAAAAAGACAAAATAAATCATTTATAATTTCAGTTTCATCATATATTTCTTGAATGCTTCTCATATTTGTGTCCTTTCACTTGAACTCCCCTTCAGAAGATAAGACTTTATGAATTGAAGGAGTTGGTGACGGAGGTGGAGTAGAAAACTCATTTGATACTACAACTTCTTGATCACCTTTGTGGGACCTTGAATCTGTCTGGCCCAACAGAAATTTCGAGCTCAAAGAAGGTATGCGCTCAAGAGGGCTAGAAAGAGACCCAACAAGAAGGACCGCCGATTCGGCCACAACTAAAAGGAGGAACACAGCATACACAATGATAGTCAGGAGGGCAAGGTCGGCAAGGACACACACAAACTGACCCATGACTCAAACAAGGCCCAAGGAGCCCAGCAACCATACTAGCGTAGGGTAAGCGTGGTTCAAACGACTAAGTATCTACACGAGGCTCCACCTCAATAACAATGAAAGCGCCCATCGCAGCAGATCCAAAAAAACCCACCACCTTAGCACAAAAGTAACAACCTCACCAAAATCAAAGCAATCTGAGCCGCACAATTCTCTAAAAGAAAAAGAAGGGCTATCAATAGAGCCACGTCAATAAACCAAGGGCCCCACCACCATCAACGAAATAAGGTCTTCGCTAATTGCAGCAAAGGAAAGGGCCATGTTAGCCACTACCGGTAGGGTGCGCCACGAATTCAGGAGAACATGTCATGACCAAGCACAAGGGTCCACGAAGATCTTCTTGGGGATTGCCAACGCTAACAAACTGGATCAAAAGGCAGGGATGCTTCCACTTGGCAGGATCGTGCTCTTTCTCAACGCTCTTCCCAAAGGCTATAAAAGGCCACAGGGTAAATAGCTTGAGGCCAAGAATTGTAGACAAAAAAAAAAAGAAGAATCGTTGAAGGAGTGTTGCGCGAGCTGCGACTCATAACCTGGAGGTAATCCATTGCCAGCACACGGCTCAACTAGTCTTCTGATATCAGGTAAGCTTCTTCTCTTGGCCAAACTTCACTCCCAGCCACAAGTCAACCACCTCTGTAAAAATCCACATCGGTATTCGCCCATCTCCGATCCTATCCCAACCCCGCACGAATCTCAAATCTCTTGCCTCTATAGGGGACCGAGTCAGCCTCGACCTGTTCCTAGTTGTACCCTGACTTCGTTCCCATTGCCAACAACATCCTACCTACTCCTGATGGTGGGCGCGCAGCTCGCCCCTGATCGGAGCCGAGTCGGCTTCAGCTTCAATCCTAACGCATGCCCTGCGTTCCCATGTCTCTTAATTCCTAGGCTCCGGATTACTTCACATGGCACCCCTTGCGTCAAACCGAGTCTAACATACTTCAGATGGCGAACCCGTAGTCGGCCACTGACAAAAGTGGAGTCAAAACTACCCAACACCGCATTCTCAAGGTAACTCGACCCCTCATCTCTGCCCATTGTCACATATCCAATCACGTACCTAAGTCAAGCTGGAACACTCTAGATGGCGGCTTATGATAAGCCCCCACTTGGGAACCGAGTCGATTGACTTCTCCGGCTTCTAAGCTGATACATCCCGCCCAACTCAAATCGTTAGATGCATTCCTTAGACCGCTCTATAGGAGCACTCCACCCGACACTAAGACGGGATGCCCATCGAAAAGTCCTAGTCTGTACCATAGGAGCCGAACGTCAAACAGAAAGTCTGGCCCCTATACCCTTAACCTCGATGGACGCCTAGCGGTAAGTCCATTGGTACTAGAACTATGTTAACTTTGATTTCTCTCGGCTGAGAGATACGTAGGACCAAGAGGCCTACTCTTGTCAAGTTAAGTTCCCTTTTCACTCCATATCTCTATGACATCTATCGAAATAAAAAGGGTAATGAGCATGCTATCGAGAGGATAACTACCAGATAGTAGGCGGATGGGGTGACACACCATTCACATGCATAACCGACTCCTTACCCAATTTCTCTACCCCGAGACCTCGCCTTATCTACTCCCGGTTCCCAGTGTACCCTTGAACACTGGTGGCGACTCCCATCCTGGTCACTTTGGCTGGAATCGATCATCCTCGGGTTAGCCGATACTAACTCCTCTAGCCGCGCGCCTGCAAATGCCAACACACGGCACCCGTCAAGTCAATCTATTCCCAATCAAACACGAGGCCGAGCCTCAATCCCATTTTGTCTAGATCGCCACCGGTGCGATTTAGGTTGTGTCAACCTTCTTCAAAATATGGAAGGAAATCATAAGTGACTTCTTCTTTCTCCCAATTCCATGCTTTTTCTTTATCAAATTCTACATCTCTACTTACAATCATCTTTCCATTGTTTGGATTATACAACTTGTAGACTTTTGAATTTGCATCATAACTAATGAACACATGCTTCATACTCCTATCATCAAGCTTGGATCTTCCTTGGTTAGGCACATGAGCATATGCAAAGCTCCCAAAGACTCTAAAATGGTCAACTTTTGGCTTCACTACACTCCATGCTTCTTGAGGTGTTTGACCTTTGACATTCCTTCTAAGAGAGTAATTAGACAAATAAACTGCACATGAAACAACTTAAACCCAAAATTCCTTAGGAATAAATTTGGCTTTCAACATACATCTAACCATGTTAAGAATAGTTCTATTTTTTCTCTCCATTACCCAAATTTGTTGTGTTCTAGGAACCGTTAGAGGGTGATGAATCTCATTCTTTTCACAAAATTCATTGAATTCTTTTGATGTGAATTTACCACCTCTATCGGATCTTAAAGCCTTAATTACATAATCACTCCCCTTTTCTACAAGAGCTTTAAAATTTTTAAAAATTACAAATGCCTCAGATTTATGCTTCAAGAAATACCTGAAGAAGGATCAATTGGACCACACACATCAGTGTGCATAAATTTGAAAGGTTCATTTACTCTTGATTCTACTTCTTTAGGAAAACTTCTTCTTGCATGCTTGCCGAGGAGACATGCTTCACATAATTGATTGGGATGGTTGATGTGAGGCATCCTCTTCATCATCTTCTCATCTCTTAAGGCCTTAAGTACTCCAAAGTTCATGCTCCCAAACCTCATATGCCAACACCATGCTTCATCTTTTATGCTAGCCTTTAAGCATTTTGCTTCATTGGTCTTAATTCTCAACATGAACATTTTATTCCTTGACATAAACACCTCAGCAACCAAATTAAAATTTTGATCTTTAAGCCATAGAAAATTTTCTTTCATGAGGATTTCATACCCCTTTTCAACAAGTTGTCTTAAACTCAAAATATTACTTCTTAATTTAGGAACATAATAGACATCCTTGATGAATTTGTGACAACCATCTTTTAAAGAAATTAAAATAGTACCTTTCCCTTGGATTTGAACCTTGGAAGAATCCCCAAAGGAAACATTTCCCGTCACCTTCTCTTCAAGCTCCACAAATTTCTCCTTGTAACCATACATGTGATTACTTGCTCCATTGTCAAGATACCATAGGCTCTTATAATCACTATCTTCATTAAGTGCTAGCAATAGTGTTGGCTCTTCACCTTCTTCTTTGTCACCAACAAGATTTTCCTTTTCTTCATTGGTTCTATACTCCCAAGAAAAATGACCATATTTATGACAGTTATAACATTCATTAGATTTATCATACCTTCTTTCATTTGTTCTACCAAAATTACCTCTACCTCTTCCTCTTCCACAACCTTTGGTGGGTTGATAACTCCTTTTAGTATTATAAAAGTTGTCATGATCTCCTTTTCCACCTCTTCCTCCTTTTCCTTGGCTACGTCCACGTCCATGTCCACGTCCTCTTTGATATTTTTCTCCTCCATTTTCTTTCAAAGAAGCTTTGGTATTTAGGACTTGCTCCAAAGACTCCTTATGTCTTCTCTTGAACCTTTCTTCATATGCTTGAAGTGAACCCATAAATTAGTCAATTGTCATCGATTCTAAATCCTTTGACTCTTTAATTACACAAACCACAAAATCAAATTTTATGGTTAAAGAATGAAGAATTTTTCTACCACACAAATATCTTCCATATTCTCTCCATAACGCTTCATTTGGTTCACTATCATTATCACCTTATTGCCAAAATCTGAACTTAATTCAGACCCCTTCATACGCAAGGATTCAAACTCTCCTTGTAGAGTTTGTAGGCGCACCTTCTTCATCTTGTCAATACCTTCAAGAGAAGTTTTCAAAATCTCCCAAGCTTCTTTAGAGGTGGATACATTAGACACCATCTCAAAAATAACTTCATCTAAACTTTGATAGATGAAGGTAAGTGCTTGTTGATCCTTCTTTTTCATCTTTACTAAAATCTCCTTCTCATGTTGTGACAAAATAGTCACATCTTCAGAGAGGGTATAACCTTTCTCCACAACCTCCCAAGCAACTTGAGAACCTAGCAAGGCTTTCATGTGACGACACCAAATGTCATAATTCCCATGGGTAAGACGAGGGAATTGAAACAAGTTCAAGTTATTACTTGTCATCTCTCAACTCACTAACTATCTCTCAACTTATTAAGTGTTTCTCTCAATTCACCAAAACCTAAGCTCTGATACCACTTTATTAAATAAACTAAAGGAGATTTTAGTAAATAAAAAAGTATTTTTATTTTTGGCTCATTAGTTACATAGGTTGATACTCTAATAATAATAGAGCAATTCATAACTATTACAACGTCTTTTAATTAACACACTAAATACTCATAACCAGTGGTTACGAAATAATAATGCCTCTTAATGCAGAGTGACTGACCCTTAATGCAGAGTAATTGCCCCTTAATGCAGAATAATTACTCCTTAATTCTGAGTAATTGACAACTCTTTATCTTACAACATTTTATTTTCTAATTATTATTTCTAACAAAGTCTAGAGTTAGGTCTTACCACGGACCAGAAGAATATGGTATGGGTTGTAGCATTTTTTGAAACATACTTGGTGGATTTGGGGATTAGGGTTTTTGTCCATGTGCCCGCCCAAGGGTGATTGGTGAAATTCCTCCAAGAGCAAAGGAATAAAATAACATTCTTTATTGATCAAAATGCACCCTTTATAAAACATGTCATTGACAACCTTATAATCCTAATAAAGGTTTGGATGCTGCTGCACCTCCCTTTTTCGATCTTGCTAGTCAGTACTACGTGCCAATTCCAGTGGGATCGTCCAAAAATTTGAAGTGGGCATAGTAAGTATCCAATTAGCTTCTGAAGAGGGATCATGTATTTGGGACAAAGCATCAGCCACTATATTTCCTAGCTTTATATTGAATGGTGTAATCATAACTGAGTAACATGGCAAGATACATTTGTTGCACAAGAGTCTAAATTATTTGATTCATAAGTTGCTTCAAACTCTTATGATCTGTCAAAATGGTGAATGAATGTCTAATTAAGTACGAGCACCACCACTTCACTGCAGTAGTAATAGTACACAACTCTCTTATATATGTAGATAATGCATCAGTTTCCAGAAAAATTGCTTACTAAAGTAAACGATCTGGTGATTCTTCTGCATAAGGACAACTCCTACACTTGTGCTAGAGATGTCAGTCTCTATGACAATGGGTAAGCTAAAATCGAGAAGGGTTAAAACTAGCGCTCTTGTCAATGCAGACTTGAGTTTATCAAAAGCAAATTGAGCTTTGCATCCCTATCGAAATTGATCCTTGCACAACAACATTATTAAAGGAGCAGCAATGTTAGCATAGCTCTTTATGAACCTCCAATAAAACCCATAAGGCCTAAAAGTCCTCTAGCAACTTCAAAGAGGTAGCAACAATCTGGGAACACGTGATTTTGTTCTACCCAAATACCTAGTCAAATACAAAAAGCACAAAATAGTAAATTTTGGAAAAGAGAAGTCCAAGTCCATTGGACGTCCAAGCCCATTTTGCTACTCCCACAAAATCCTTTGGACGCTCTACATGATCGTTCAAAAAGTTGGAGGCAGAAAAGTTGTCAAGCTCTACTCTGCACCTATTCATCATTGACAAACCCAGCCAATCACAAAGGAGAAATGAGCAAGTGAACCATGTGCTTCCAAAGAAGCAGCTGATTTGGGATATGGTTGTGCATCCAAAGAGGATACATCTTTCCTTTCCCCTTTTTCTACTCTGCTCAACACCACCTTGCTATGTTCTATATAGTTTCTAGAAAGCCCACTGCAAGTGGCCAATTTGTAAGGAAAAGTAGCCAAGTGAGATTAAACAATCAATTTATGGATGTCTATAAATGCAAGAGGTGAACCAGGTTTATGGGAGGGAGAGAGAAGGGAAAATGGAATTAAGAGAAAAACAAAGCACGATTAAGGACCTTGAGAGGGAGGAAAAGGTAACCTATGAAAGTTTAAGACAAGAGGAGAAGGAACTGCAGAAATAGGATGTGAAAAGGAGAATATTTCACAAAGCTTTTGACAGGAAAAGAGATCACGAAGTTGTAGGAAAATATATACGAGTATCATTAATTATTTGGACTTAAACTTTATGCATGTAAAACTTGAATAGTACTTGTCTCGTTTTACATATACTATGCTTGGAGCCTTTAGACATCTTTGGAGCATATGCATCTTTGGATGCTGAAATGTCTTTGAATGCGTCCATACTCTTTAATTGTTGTTCTAGCTTTGCTTTGGACTCCCGTCTGAGCAGTCCTCTCCATTTTTGTTTCCATCTATTTACACACTGTTCTAGCCTTACTTTGGACACAAAGGTTATTGGGACTCCCATCTAGGTAGTCTCCTTCATTTTCATTTATTTACTTAGTGTTGCACCCTTACTTTGGATGTAGAGGCTCTTTGAACGCCTATTTGGGCAATCCCTTTCCATTTCATTTATTTACTTGTTGATCCATCATTTCTTTGGATGCTAAGTTCTTTTAGACGCCCATCTACGTAGTTCCTTTTCATTCCATTTATTTACTTGCTAATTTATCCTCTCTTTGGATGCCCATCTGGGCAATCCCTTTTCATTCCATATATTTACATGTTGATTTGTCTTCTTTTTGGATGTTGAGGTCCTTTGGACGCCTATCTAGGCAATCCCTTTCCATTCCATTTATTTATTTGCTCATGTGTCTTCTCTTTAGATGCTAAAGTCCTTTGGATGCCTATCTGAGCAGTTCCGTTTCCATTCCATTTATCTACTTACTGACATATCATCTCTTTGGACGCTAAGGTCCTTTAGATGCCCATCTGGATAGTCCCTTGTCATCATTGATTTACTTGCTGATCTATCCTCTCTTTGGACGATGATGCCTTTGGACAACTCCTAGATCCTTTGGACTCCCATCTAGGCAGTCCCCTTCCTTTCCATTTATTCACTTTCTAATCTAGCCTCTTTTTGGATGTTGTGGTAGTTTAGACACCTATATGAACAGTCCCTTTCCTTTCCATTTACTTACTTGCTAGCTTATCCTCTCTTTGAACATTGAGGTCATTTGCACACCCATTTGAGCAGTTCCCTTCTTTTCCATTTATTCACTTTCTAATCTAGCCTCTCTTTAGACGTTGAGGTCCTTTGGACATTGAGGTTCTTTTGGACGCCTATTTGGGTTTCTTTCCATTTATTTACTTTCTAACCTAGCCTCCCTTTGAACGTTAGATGTCTTTGGACGCATCCATAACCTTTGGACACTCCCTTTGGATGATAAAGTCTTTCTACAGCTCCTAAGTCCTTTGGACGCACCCCAAAATCCTTTGGACACACCCCAAAGTCAGTGTACTTAAACCTTCTTTTTCTGAACCATGTTTACTCCAAGGTTCAAAGCTTTTTATCAAAATAATTGACTACATGTGACGTCCTCTCAATCTTTAAAAATTTTCAAAGATCTGATATCTTATTAATCTTGAAAGCTTTGAGGCACAAGTAGTGACAACTTGATGTCTCTAAACTCTCATCTAGCATAAGGAATCAAAGCTAAATAACAAATTAGCTTGAGTGCACACCTATGTCAATTTAGGGATGTAGGAACTTTGATTGTTCGAAAATCCTAAAGGTTTGATAAAAATCAAAATCAAACACAAATATTTTCTATCCCAAAGAATTACGTATGTCTGATTTCTCCATTACACTTGGAGATACGTAAGAGCAAGACAAAGGACTATGTAACTCTAATTTTCTCCATTGTACTTGGAAAATGCATAGAGCAGAGAGTCATTCTTGTCGAGCCCAAAATACTAAAAATAATAAACACTCCTTATGTAATAATAAAATATAATATTTTATAATACTTTCTATATTTTAAGGAAAGATAAATACTTAAAAAATCATAAACAACTTGCTTAATTAATTAAAGGTAACCATTTGTAGCGGATATTGTAGAGTGGTAGTACTTTTCCTATATGTCATGGACTCCTACACCCAAAATCTAATTTCGTAGACTATCCTTTTCTTTTCTAAGTTTTTTTATTGTTTTTTCTTAATAAACATTGATAACGACTTTATATCTATTCGATCTATTTCTAATTTTTTAAGTTTTTCATTGCCGATCCCTGACCGTGGTTGTGACACATGTCAATCTTGCATTGCTTGGATCTTAGAGGGTTATGGTTCCCCCCCTTTTTTTTTTACACTGCGTGACCCAAAATACCACCCTATTTTGCTTGAAAGCACATTTTGAAGTCTTGAGGGAAAATTGCCCCTTTGGTAATTTCTCGAAGACCATCTCCAAATGTTGCAAATGCTGATGGAAGTTTTATCTAAAGACCAAGATGTCATCGGAAAATACTAGAACCAACTTACGCAAGAAAGGCTTGAACAAATAATTCGTGGTGGCTTGGAATGTTGAGGGTGAATTGCATAACCCAAAAGGCATCACTCGGTATTCATAATGTCCTTGGTGAGTCCAAAAGGCCGTTTTGGGAATATCTTCCGAACACATTCGTATCTGACGAAATCCTTGGGCCAAATCCAGTTTGGAAAACCAACTAGCTCTGCCAAGTCCATTCAAAAGTTCGTCAATGGTGGGGAGCAGAAATTGATCTTTCACTGTAATTGCATTCAATGCACGATAGTCGACACAAAACCTCGATAATTTCTACGTACATGAAAACTCACGAAGAACATCACCGTATTTGATCATGATTTGAATCAATACTAAATAAAACATATCTCATATTTAAAATATAAGAATAATGGTTGCTACAATAGTGCATATAGGTAAATTAGAAAAGGAACCTAACAAATGTTGTGGTGAATAGAATCAACATAGATCACATCGAATAAAAATCAAAGGTTCCACTTATGTACAAAACCCACTTCAAACAACTACAAAGATTGAAAAAACTTTTGGTGGTACTTTAATCGTAAGGAAAAAGGATAGAAACTCAACTGACAAAGATAAAGATAATTTGTGTGACACTAGAGGTCCCATGACTAGATCCAAAATCAAAATGATGAAGCAATTCTTGTCGGGTCTGAGTTCGGGAATTAAGAAAAACTTTGAGTAAAGTGTGTCAGAGGTTGCACCAAAATGGGTCACGTTATTGCAAGTTGATGAAAAATGAAGTTCATCTTAAAGAATACAAATAAAACCTAAGTCATTGCCATGTAATTTGGGTTAAGTAGTTAGTTAGGACCCGTTTACATATATTTTTGCATGATAATTTTGGTGGCTAGTATAGTGGGGATTTATAGCGGTTGAGATTTTATATTGGGAATTATAGCATTTGAGATTTTATAGTGATTAAGATTATATGTAAATTAAAATATTAATGGGTTTTAACTTCCGGACTGTCTGACTAAACTTATAAATAAGCTCTTATAATCAATCGAAATTCAGAATTTGGAATTTAATAAAGTTTGTATTTTTCTCTTTGTGAGAATTTTCCCTTTGTTCTTAGGATTAAAAACTTTTTCTTTATAGTGTTCTATCCACAAGTCGCGGTTAGTGTCATACTTTGATAACTTTGATTCTACCGGTAGCTCGCGATTAGGGTCAAGTTCTCTTTTTCATCGGGTTACGCTTTGATAACTTTGGTTCTACCGACAGGTCACGGTTAGGGTCAAGTTTCTCTTTTCACCTGGTCACACTTTAATAATTTTGGTTCTAGTGACAGGTCGTAGTTAGGCAAGTTCTCCTTTTACCTATTTTCAAGACGATCCCTTTCTAATCCATTAAGATCGTATCAAACAAATATGGAATAAGATTTGAAGAGGACATAAGGAACTGTTTATCATGCACCAGGCTTTCTATACATGCAACGTTGATGATAAGCTTATAGCAGCGACCAAGAGCTTCTGTTGCCTACAACCACGAGCTTCTATGTTGCCTGCAACGACTACAAGTGAAGGATGCAAAGTTATTGCGAGTGTTAAGTGAATGCAAGATAGGGCACCAATTATAAATGATAGAATGAAACGAGTTACGAAATGTTGAAAAAATAATCATGAAAAGAAATCAACATATTATGTATTCAGTTATAATAAAAATATTTAATTATTAATAATAGATAATAAATTCCCTTCAATCAGTTTAGGTTTAATGGGTTTGCAAAACACCATACCCGAATCAATTACAATTGAATAAGTTTGGTTTTGTTCAGATTATCCGATTAAATTGAAAAATCTAAACCAATTTAATTGGTTCAATTTAAATTCTTGAGTTCATCAAATTAGTCCTAACCGATGAACACCCCAATCATACAACAGTAAAAACAGGGGAAAAGCCTGCATGATGTACCAACAAACTTTAATTTCAAATGATGAAATCAAATTCCATGAAAATTTTCTATTAATTTCTTTTAGTAAATTTCTTCAACCAATTTCTCTATTACAAGTTCTCCATTTCAATGAATAATTTTTCCTTCCGGATAAAGGAAAAGACGATCCATTCCCCCTATGTTCTACGTGAAATGACATAAAAAATAAAATAAAATTCCATATGTTCATCTCATAAACATGGGTGTTATGTCATCGCCATTTGGGAGAGAAACTAAACAATATTGTTGAAAAAAACACTAATTTGTCAAACATTAAAAAGTAAAAATACTATAATGAGACAAATAAAAGTTACAAGATGAAGTTAAATCGAAAGACTAACGCACTAATTTTATCTTTAATTTCTAAAAATAAGTACTATAATTCCCCGAACGTGTCATACAAGGATGGTTGGATGCCAAAGGGCATCATATTGTGGGGTTTACTTTGTCTTAATAGTCCGTGTCACCTTCATTAGCTGGCTTTGTGCAATACCCAGGCAACATCATAATTAATTTCTACATATATACAATTCTTAGAGGAAAACCAAAAAATCCAAGACCAGGTAAAAATGTTACTTGAGGATATGTAGAAGAATAAAAGAAAGGGATAAAATAGAAGAAGGTGGTGGTGGGGATGGAAAACACAGCGTCAATGTCCACATCTTCAAGAGGCATGACATGTCCACCCACCAAAATTCACATTTCAACGTACATACACATTATGGGTATGTTTGAATAGTTTTTTTTTTTAAATATTTATAATAAAAAATAAAATAAGTTTTTGTATAAATTAAAATTAACTTATATTTTTTTTTAAAATTAATAAAAAAATTTATAAATTAACTTATACATAAATTAGTTTTAACGTAAAAAAAATCATTTCATTACTCTTCTTATTTTTTGGAACTAAAAACATTTATAAAAAAAGTTATTCGAAATCAAAATATCTCCTTTGACCACAATATGCAGAAGGGCAGAACGGTAGATGCAAGGAAAGTTGATGTCTAAACAGCTTCATCCAGCGAAAAATAAGGCTGTTAAGAGAAATACATATATGTGCAAATTCATTGTAGATATTTTCTATGAGGTGAAGTAATATTTAATTGAGATTTTAAAAGATTATTTATAAAAGAAAGTAATGTGATATTTAATTAAGAATTTTAAATAACATAAATATATTTATATTGTATTCAATAAAAATTATTAAGATTTTTTAAATAGATGCTAATATCATGTAAAATTTAATTAAGACATTTTATCATTTACAAAAATAGTCTTCTAGCATTAAAAAAATATAAATTTTTTTATGAATTATTTATAACGTAAATATCAATGAATTTTAAATGATTTTTTTAATAGTAATAATTCTCTTATATTTTCTTTTTTATCATTGTTAAACTTTTATTTTTCTCATCACATATAATTCTTTTTCTTTTTATTGAATGCAATACAAATATTGGTATAATATTTTGTCATTTTTTTTTCTTTCAATTCCTCATGTCTTCTCTACAATTAAGTAATTTTAATAAATTTGTTTAGATGAATTAATATTAAAACCGCATAAATATTTTTGGATATTGATTTTTTTTTATACTTAGTCAAAACACATAAAGACAATCTTTTACTTATTATGAGTATTGTAAATTAATTCTATTATAAAAATATTTGTCTTGTTGCGTTTTTTAAAATAATTATATTGATGTGAATCACCATTTTTCATGTTTTTTTTTGTTTTTTTTTTACATGTTTTTCTTTTTTTTTTTCACATCTTTTCAATTTATTGTTACGAAAAAATTATAAAAATAAATACAAAAAAAATTATTTAAAAATAATATTATTTACAAATATATGCAAGTATGTTAATTACTTAGTATGATATGTATTATTGTAAAAAATTTCTTAATTGGAGATAATTATATTTTTTATGAGAAGGTGATAACTAGAGTTGGTAAAAAATGGGGCTAGTTTGATGGCCTGATCCATTGGCTAGCCGGGTCAAGCTCAAAAAAATTGACTAGATAGAACCAAGCCAAATCAACATAGCTTGTAGGGTTGGGTTGGACTTTAAAAAAGCTTACCCAAAGTACATCAAACTCATTTTGACCCGCCATTTTTTTAAAAAACGTCCTTTAAAATTTTAAGTTTTTTAAGAAAAAAATAATTAGATCCAAACTGCTCCAATCCGATGAGCCACTGAACTTGAATAGACCACAAAATACTAGCCCATATAAAAATCGAGCCTGCCTTAACCCATTTTTCTTCCTTAACTCGATAGCCCAAACTAATCCAGCCCAACATGTTTGCCAACTCTAGTGATAACTATTCTTACCAATGAAAAAAATTCAAAAAAACAAAAAATTAAAAAAAAAACAAAGAAATGTTTAAATGATTATTAAAAATTCATAAATTCTTTCAAATCTTTTAAATTATTACTACGTAAATCTATTAAAATTCAAACTACAATATTTTAAATATAAAAATCTTTTAAAAAAAATTATAAGTGATTATATTACTACATGATTTTTTAAAATCTGCAAATCTTTTTTAACTTAAAATAACCTTTTCAAAATTCCAATCTAATACCCATCTCTAAAACTAAGTTTGATATGTTCAGAAACGATGAATCAAAATGTTGGTGTTGCAGTATTTTGAAAAAAACCTTAATTAATTAATCAGTAATGGTCACAATCGTATTTTAATTTCAAAATTGGCTGCATAGTCAGCAACCACTTTTACCAACTCGACGTGGCCCCCAAATTTCGGTGTGACGCGTCCTTTTGGCGTTAATATTCAATGGGAATTGACTCTGCTTCTTTCCTTTGTATAGCACCTGGATTCCCTGCAGTTCGGTTATATGAAGTAATATTTTTTTTATCTGAAATTGAACCAGGAGTATCTCTACAATGAAATATTATGTGAGTAATTTTTTAAATATTAAAAAAATTCAAGTTACTAATTATTAATTATGTCATAATTAAATTTTTTTGGGTGTTGAAGTAGTAATAAAGTGGCCATTTTGGCCTCCATATAATAATAATATGAAAAAGAAGTAGTGCTAAAGTAACTCCAATTCTTACCAAGAATATATTGAAGATTATTAATTAGACGAACCTAAATAATTTTATGGGCATTGGTAGAAGCCCCTGTGCACATAATCGAGCTTTTGATCAGTTAGATTCAATTATGCTTTTCGACATTTATATTATTTTGAATAAATGCATGAATAATAAAAAAAGTTTAAGCGATTTAATTGGAACCATATAAAGACTAGTTTTCTATATAAATCTTAACGCAATAGTATTTTGATGCATCAGAAATATTAAATGAGAAAATAGCTATGTATTTACGGAATAAAATAGTTTTATATTATTATTTAATAATAATTTTTTATTGAATGTAATGTAAAATTATTTTATATTATTAGTGTATTACTATTAAAGTTATATTAAATATAAAAATTGATGTATTAGTATTTATAAAAAAAATTATTTGTACATCAATTAAAGAAGAAAAAGAATAACAAAATGTAAATTAAAATACAATAAATATTATGATGAAAAAGACAAACACAAAAAAGATCACTATGAATCCTTACCTGAATAATATTTTTTTTATAATTTAGTAATATACTAATTACATAATAAATAAAAATAAATTAGCTTCTGACTAGGCATGTCAATTCAATATTTGGTTAGAGGAACAATCTTGTCAAATCTTAATGCAATACAGATTTTTTCTTTCTGTCACCAACTAGTAAATAAATTTTGCTTTAAATTTTAAAAAATATTAAATTTTATTACATAACTCAATTTATTTGAAGAATTTATTTTCAAATTCTTGACGGGAGAGTGAAAAATTTGGGAAGAAATGCATGGGAGATGACCCGGAAAATTCGAAGCTCTCCCTTAATCACGGAGAGCTGAAGATTCTTGCAATTAAGCTGTAGTGATTGTAAAACTTCCTTTCTAACTTGGTTGAAACTTGTTTATTTTCTTTAATCAAAATGTCATAGGCTCGATTTTAATATTGTATATGAAAAAAAATTATATTAAAAAAAGAATATTCAATTCACCGTTTAATCAACCCAAGAGAAACGGTCATATTTTTGTAGTAGAAATTTCATATATATATATATCTCGAAAATAAATAAAAAAATATTATAACTTAGCTAGTAACCGAAAGTAGTATACTTTAACATTCGTCCTCATACTATGACTTTTGTGTAAAAATATCTAAGAAAGGAATAAAAATATGAAACAAGGACGTAGCTCTTTCGTTACTTTCTCCAGGAGGCCCAGGGAATCTTTATTTGTCTCTAGAAAGAAATTGTGTTCAGCAAAAGAAGACGTTTTCTAAAATGTCATGCTAAAGGATTTTTTTTTTTTTAAATTTTTCTATAGCCATGCAGTCCATGCTAAAATACTATTATTTGTGGACAGCTAAATTCTTATAAGAAAAAAGGGAGCAATAAGATAGTAATAGAATTGACCAAACAAAGAAAAGACCGTGTCGGTGAGCAAATGATTGTCCATGTTTTTACTCTCTTGCTTAATATGTAAGCATGTAGGTATAATATTGTTTACAGAATAAGTTTGCGATTGACTTGCGTGGAAATTTCTAAAACACGGTTTACTCTTTCAGTGTTGTCACGAATCACAGTATCAGATTAATTCATATAGATTAATTTAAATTGTAAGGCTTACTGAATTTCTAAAAGTTTTGGTTGTTAATTCACGAAATTTCTTTCTTCTTTAATAAAAGTATAGAGATAAACAAGTTTTGAGTTTTTTTTCCTTTTAAACAAATTTTGAGTTTGACGACTTCTTATAAAAGAATAGTATTAAAGAGAAATTTTGTCTTTTGAATAAATTTATCAAACTTGAGTGAGATTATGAAACGTACGTGCTGATATTTTTTCTTGCCATTCACACTAATTAATCAACTTGGTGTACATTGATTTGAAAACAAAAGTCATATTTTGCATGTATCATGGCATGCAATATACAAATTCATAGGCACCTAATTAATACTTTGATTTTTCTAATTCATTATATGGCCTAATATTCCAAGTTAGTTAAGTGTCAATCATTATGGTTTCAATTTTCCTCTCTGTGTCCCCTAGTGTGCCCACTATATTTACAAATCTTGATAATACGTTAAACAATATATCTAGTTGACACTTCTAAGTAACTACTAGCCAATGAAACTTGATCTTAAAGAAAATTATAAAGTACTAAATGCATGACGCGCTTTCTTTTCTATATATACAAATATCACCTAGCTAGATATCAATCAGAAAACGAATCCAACCATTGGGAAAGAAGATAATACACGCATCATAAACTAATCTACCATGCTTTCTACAACTTCTTATTCCCTTCTAGCAACCATTTTCTTAGTGCTAACCTTTCTTCTTCCTTCAGAGTGTCAATTGAGTGCAACCTTCTATTCTACTACATGCCCCAACGTGTCTTCTATTGTGAGTAACGCTGTTCAGCAGGCTCTGCAATCTGATTCACGCATTGGTGCAAGCCTCACTCGCCTCCACTTTCATGATTGCTTTGTCAATGTAAACCTCCATTTACTTTTCCCTCACTAATAATGGTTATATTTTTTGTAATTTTTCTTGTATTAGAGGGTTCCTATTAGACGATTAATAAATTTTATTGTTTCTGTTTAAGGGGTGTGATGCGTCCATTTTGTTAGACCAGGGTGGTAACATCACACAAAGCGAGAAAAATGCTGCTCCCAACTTCAATTCCATTCGGGGCTTTGATATTGTTGATACCATCAAGAGCTCCCTCGAAAGTTCATGCCCTGGAATTGTATCTTGTGCTGATATCCTTGCCCTTGCAGCTGAATCTTCTGTGTCCTTGGTAACTTTCTAGCCAGCTATTACAACATACTTTTCCTTTTTCTTAAAATATAACATGCACAAAGTAGTAAACACTAATTATTTCTCTTAACTAAGATATTATGGATTATCGAAAAAAATCATTTTAAAAAAAATATTCTTTTTTTTTGGACAAAAATAAATTATCGTTTTCAACGATAAATATTTTACGTCAATTTTAAGAATTAAAAAATATATATAACATATATAAAGAGAATCTTTGAAAGTAATTATACAAAACTTATGAAAGCAACTTGTTCTTTAAACTTATAATTAACATTCATTGTATAAAAATATTTTTAAAGATAATATTGAAAAAAATTGAAGTCTTATATTAATAATAGAAAATATTCAATTCGATAACAATTTATAAATAAAAAATAATTTTTATTTCATAAATCAATTATATAAAATTAGAGTAAGTTATACTCACATTTTAGGTATAAAAAACTATACGTGCATTAAATAAAGATAGATAGTGTTCGATAAAGGTTTAGGCAGAAAGAGATTGCATGTTGTTACTTTTCTCTTACTAGCATAGTTGCTTTTACAAGGAAATTAAGGTTGCAAGTTAAGGGCTTTAGTGTCACAACATTTATATCAAGTTTTCTACTTTCTGGGGATTCTCTTTCTATCTCTTTTATATCTTTTAATAAAATGTAAAATTTTGCAGTCCGGAGGTCCTTCATGGAACGTACTACTTGGAAGAAGGGACGGTCTAACTGCGAACCAAGCCGGTGCCAACAGCTCCATTCCCTCTCCATTTGAGAGCCTATCCAACGTCTCAACCAAATTCTCTAATGTTGGCTTAGGCACAACCGATCTCGTTGCATTATCAGGTAATTATAATATATGTTTTCGAATAATAATGTAAAATAATTTTATATAAATTATTATTTATATAATTTTTAAGATATTATAATAAGAAATGTACGGTATAAAATGAATTCATAAATTTTACAAAATGATTGACTCAAATTGACTTTTGTAATTAGGTGCACACACTTTTGGCCGTGCTCAATGCCAATTTTTCTCCCAAAGGCTGTTCAACTTTAGCGGCACAGGAAGCCCTGACCCAACCCTGAACTCAACCTATTTGGCCACACTGCAGCAAAATTGTCCCCAAAATGGAAATGGGTCTACATTGAACAACCTTGACCCTTCAACCCCAAACACTTTTGACAACAATTACTTCAGCAACCTTCTCATCAACCAGGGTCTTCTCCAAACGGACCAGGAACTCTTCTCCACCAATGGCTCCTCCACAATCTCCATTGTTAACAACTTTGCTAACAACCAAACGGCATTCTTCCAAGCGTTTGCTCAGTCAATGATCAACATGGGTAACATCAGCCCCTTGACGGGAACCCAGGGAGAAATCAGAACCGATTGTAAGAAAGTCAATGGAAGTTAAAGAGAGAGAGAGGTCTAACACAATCTACCAGCACTTGTAGAATCTTGATACAGTATATAGTTTTGATTTTGCATTTCTGTACGTGAGGGTGTCACTAAAGAAATGGTTCAGAAATTTATGTAGTTTAATTTTCTAGTTGCGTATGTGGGAGGTGATAAAATGTAGTTTTGTTTTTGTCTTTTATGTCGGGGACTACAAAATGGTTGAGAAATTTTTCTTTTTGTTTCAATGAGAAATTATTATGCCGTCTAGTGTTATATTTGGAGTATTCCTTATTTAATAATTTTTTCCACGTGAATTAATTCTGGTATTTTTCTTTTCTCCCACGGCACGCCTTTGTTTTGAGTCTGAAATCAATTAATTTATGTCCTATTTAGATAATTTTTATAAACAACAAGAGATAAATAAAATAAATGAAATAAATTTTATTTTATTTTATGTTAAAATTAAAATACATTTATTTTAACTTACAAAGAAATTCAATATATTTTATTTTTAATTTTTTTTCTATGAATATTTTCCCATTCAAAAAACATGAGATAAATAAGAAAAAGCATTTACTCAAGTCTGAACCAGCAAATTGCCAGTATTAACAACAGGGTTGTACTTATTATATACTCCCATGTTTAATTGTTTCAATCTGAGATTAAAATCAACATTATTTCCCGTTTTAGCATCCCAATGCTTAAAGATGTTTTTAAATTCGAGTGATAGTTGGATCAGACTAAGATAAAGTATCAACTATCGATAATGAATACCCTCTCGACTTTTCGAGAAGACTGACTTGGCCCAACTTACTGTTTGACCCAGCCAAATTTATGGTTCAACCTGATCAAGGGATCAACTAAGTACATAGTGGGATCGTATTTTCTATATTTATTATCTTGGGAAAAGCCATCTGACAAGGGATAGATGTCAGTCACGAAGCTCAAGAAAAGAAACTCTTCTTTTTAACTTATATATAAACGCTTAGAGAGAGGGAGAAGAGAGATTGAACAACTCATACTATATGTACACTCTGGGATGAGGTCATCTCCCTTTCAATACAAATGTGACCATAGGCGTCTACCATGGAACCGTCAAGAAAATTATTCCCAATGACCACTATACTCAGAGAAAGGGAGGTAATGGCTACCGAAGTCAACGAAGCTCTAGAAGTTGAGGTAGGAGGCGGTGAGAGCAATGAGGAAAAGGGCCCAGGAGAACATAGTGCTGGCGAAGGAGAAGATCCACTTAGAGTCGCCACTAGGTAGACAAATCCACCCTCGTCACCAACGTAGATCTGCCCAAAAGTCTTTCATCTCAAACCATCTATTTGTGCACTACTGCTGCTCTGATCTCCTCTGCCACGTCCAATCTCCTCCACTCGTGTGATCGCTCCTCCTGATATACCTCGCTTGCATTCACTCCTCCGATCTCATCCACTCGCATGCATTACCTTGCTCGATCTCCTTTATGCGTACTTGATCTCCATTCATGCAACCACTCCTCCCGATCTACTTTACCCGTGCTACCCTTCCTCTGATCTCCTTCATGTGTGACTTCTCTTGATCTTCTCCACTAGTGCGCACTACCTTGCTCGATCTCCTTTACGCGCACCCGATCTCCTCCATTCACACGGTCACTCCTCCCGATCTACTTTACCTGTGTTGTCGTTCCTCCGATCTCCTCAATGTATGACTTCTCCTCTTGATCTCTTCAGCTTGCACGACCACTCCTCCTCATCTCCTCCACATGCACGCACTACCTTGCTCGATCTCCTTTGTGCATGCCCAATATCTTCAGCTCGCACTGCTCCTCCTCCAATCTCCTCCATGAATGCTCGCTCCACCCAGATTGCATCTACGTGTGACCTACTCAATTACTTATTAGATTCTGTTTTGATGATGGTGGCAGCAAGAATCAGTCATGCTTTGATAAGATGCTGATTGCTCTCGTTGTCGATCAATATTTTGTTCCCATTGATTGCATTGTTGCAAAAATGATGGCCAACAGTTTCTAAGCATGGACGCAAAGACTATCATATGTTAATATGATAAGACCTCATCAGTTGGTAGGGATTAAGCGTGGAGTTGATTTTAGGTCCTCTAATCGATCGCCTACTAAAGTTGTTAAACCGATTCCAATCAACATAGTCTAACGTTGGTCTACTAAACAATGTGCAATCGCGACACAGTAAAACAGATTAAATTACAAGATTCACAACCAAGAATTAAGTAATAGAAACTACTCATATTATTAGAAACACAAGTACAAGCATAGGGTGTGATCGTCATGGAAGGACGGTGATGGTTCACCGTCAATAGCCAAGATGCTAAGGATCAGGTCCACCAGAGTGCGATGGCAAGCCAAGCGGATCCCTCTAGCAACCTTTGGCCTCTCAATCCTTGACCTGAACCTCCTCAATTGAGAGAGACACCAATGAAGTATTGTGTACCATCGTGAAGATGGAGGCGTGAGCGAGTAAATGGATAACAATGGAGGCGATTACAATTCTGAATTCAACTACCATTACAATGTGTCCAGCGCTTCCTATATATACACGAGCTGGTTCGCATGCTTCACCTATCGACTTCCAGAATTACAGAGTGAATTTCCTAATCTACCTTCATAAAGATTCTCCTTGCGCTACAAGCTTCTTCCAAGGGTGGCGTGGCAGTTAAGTTGGATGGAGCTGAGCTGGGCGCCAGGCTGGATCGCCTGAGTGGGTTGCATGATTACAATTGGGTTGTGGGACTGCAAAGTCGGCCGATCCAGGAAGGAGTCGGTCTGGCCAAGATGGCTCTCCTGGACCAAGACTCTATTGATGGGCCACGATAATTTGGATTTGTCTTGTAAAAAGGAATGAATCTTTTATTATCCAAGACCCTCAATTTAGCACAGATTTATACTTTCTCTATTTCTAAGTCCACAATATGAATCTTAGCTAAGACTCAGTTCTTAAGCACCCATCTTAAGTCCTTGTAAGATGTATAAAATATGACTCATCAGACCCCCCACATTTACACTTTTGCACTCCTGGGAAAAATTAGATTTTAATCATCAAGGGAGATTTCCAAAAGAGAAAAAGAATTTTCAAATGAACTTCTTAAGCTCAAACGAAACAAAGTCGGCATTCATTCACCCCGGGATTGAGATATTCAAGCAATCTATGAAAATTACTTTTTTCACATCCAAGGCAAATAAGCGACCTGCAAACATCAAAGGATGGCCGAGAAGTGACAGAGCTCTCTCTTAGGAAAATATTCTCTCAGTCTCTCAAGTGTTTGGGTTTGTATATACACTCAACATCCCATGCAACTGATACTACCAAACCTTGACTGGTATCTCCTTCTACACCTTCAAAACACATGCAATCATGATCAAAAGGACTTTCTTCTCAGTTTATAACACGACCAGGGTTAAAAGGTACATGATAGAAAAGTGATTTTTCTAACCACAGGAAAGAGAGGAGCAATGGGAAGTGAGTTCGCACGTATGGAGGATATCCCCAGGACACTACGCTTCTAATTGAAACATTCTTGCTCACTTATTTTCTTTCCCTTTTTTCATTTTTCTTTTCTTCTTTTTCTCACTTTTTGTTTTGCAACTTTGTGCTGTGTTTTTGCTGTAGCTTATAACTTTTGTCTATTTTCTCTTTCTTTGTTTCATCCTGCACTTGTTTTTCTTTCTTTTCTTTTTCGACCCTTCTTACCACTATATCCACTTTGCTTTGGGTACACCACTCTTGCCATGTCCCCGGGTGTCTCCCTCACACTTGAAAGTGACTTACTCCTAAAACAATTCCAAAGCTCCTCTATCCCCTAAGGTTGAGGTTGATCATGGTTTTCCAGCTTTGGCTTGTAATGAGTTGTCATATTAGAAAAATGGTTATTCAGACTCAAAGAGGGTAAGAAAGGGATAAAATTTGCAAGGTAGGTCCATTTGGCTTGGGGCTTATTAGAAACATGGCCTAGATCATATCATTCCTACATGCGAAACCAGATATATCTAGAGAGGCAAGGCAAGATCTAGAATACACAACTAACATGGATGCAAAAATCACACAAGATAGGAGAGAATGGCAAGATGCAAAGCCATTTATATGTACGCGGGCTCAAAAATTCTCACACGGATAATTGCTCTGCCACTAATGGTTTATCTTTTTTTGTTTTTCAATCACCTACTGCCTAAAGATGCAGAAATTTCATTCCCTGTAAAGTTTGAAAAATCTTTCCTCCAGGGTTCTGCATTGCTTCTTACTGTCTAATCCAATACTAAAGAAATTGATTTAAATTCTTTTCAAAGTATTTTCTCAGTAATTGGAAATCAGAATTTTGTCACGGAAAACAAAACAAAAATTAGAATAAAGGCAAGAATTGAAACTGACTTGGCCGAACCGAAGTCAGTCTAAATCCAGCCGAGATGGAGCTGGAGTCGAAACAGACTCGACTTGGACAGCTTTTTATTCAAAACAAAGGAAAATGACATGAAAACCGAAAAATTGAAAATTGGACCGAATTAAGCTCTAAATGGAAAATAGGAAAGAAAATCAAAACTAAAGATAACAAAACATAAACAGTCAGGGTGGAGTCAGCATGGAGTTTGATCAACATAGAAAATTTCAAGAATAGAACCGAAAATTTCAAGCACAAAATTCAGCAAGCCTTGTCCTCAATATTGCATTGTCCTCAATGCATGACATGAATACAGAAGGGCTCTTGAAACTTGCTCAGGGTGTGTCATCCGGCGGGGCCGTTCCATTAGTAAGATGGTCTCCATGTCGCCCATTATTGGTGTTGGACCTTCATGGAATAGCTTGATCTAATGCCCATTGACCTAGAAGGTGTTGTTGGTATGTTCATCCTTTAATTCCACTACACCATAGGGAAAAACATTAGTGATAAAAAATGGTCCATTCCATCTAGAATGGAGCTTACCTGCAATGAGCTTTAAGCATGAATTAAATAGGAGTACTCTTTGGCCGACTTGAAACACTTTCCTCAGGATCTGTTGATCATGAAATTGCTTGACTTTCTATTTATAGATCCGAGAGTTCTCATAAGATTCCAAGCGGAGTTCGTCCAGTTCTTGCAACTGGAACTTCCTTTGCTTTCTTGCTTGGTCGTAGGCCAGATTGTACTGCTTAACTGCCCAATAAGCTATGTGTTCTATTTTCGTCGGGAAATGACAGGCTTTACCAAAGACAATTCGGTAGGGAGACATCCCCAACGGAGTCTGGTATGTAATTTTATGTGCCCATAGAGGCGTCCTCAAGAGTTGGCTCCAGTCCTTCAAGTTGGGATTGGTCATCTTTTGCAATGTTTTCTTAATTTCGTTGTTGAAAACTTCAGCTTGGTCGTTTATCTGGGAATGATATATTGTGGCAACTCTATGCACCACCCCATACTTATGGAGTAAGGAGAACATTGCTCTGTTGCAGAAGTGACTACCCTGGTCACTTATGAGCGCTTTCAGCACACCAAACCGGTAGAAGATATTGGACTTCAGAAAGTCCACTACAACCTTGGCATCGTTGGTTTTGGTGGCTATGGCCTCTACCCATTGTGGTACATAATTTACGGCAAGTAGAATGTATGAATAACCATTGGAGACTAGGAATGGCCCCATGAAATCAATACCCCAAACATCAAAGATTTCGTAGAACAAGATAGGTTGTTGGGGCATCTCATGCCTTTTGCTTATGGCCATTCTAGCTTTTTGGCATTTTTTACAAGTGGAGACGAATTGATAGGAGTCTTTGAAGATGGTGGGCCAATAAAACCCGTAATTAAGTACTTTCTTGGCTGTTCGAGTTGATCCATAATGACTGCCTCCAGGTGCTGCATGACAAAACTACAGGACCGATTTGATCTAGGCATCAAGGATGCACCTACGAATGATTTGATCATTGCAGAATCTCCATAGGTAAGGATCATCCCATATGTAATATTTGGCATCGCTTTGAAGTCTTTCTTTGTATAGCCGAGATGCCACTGGTGGAAACTGAGATGCTGCCACAAAGTTGCAGATGTCTATAAATCATGGTGTATGCGTGTTGATATGCAATAGTTGCTCGTTTGAGAATTCGTCTCTGATAGGCATTAGGTCCCCGACAACGGCGCCAATTTGATAACTCGTATTTAGTCATCTTTACACGTATCAAATAAACTAAAGCTAACTATAGCATAGTCAACCTTAGGTCGAATTCTCTCAAGGACACAATGCGCTTAGTTGTGACTTAATGTGAAAACTAGAGTAATGTGGAAACACTCAAGTGTGGAATGCCGACTCGCTCTCGGCAAAGACTAATTCGATTCGGTTTCGGTAGAGACGAATCTGACATAGTCTTGGCTAAGTGTAGAGTTGGACGCAACAGAATCGAACTAACTCGGTATCGGACAGACGCGATGGAGTCAGAGTAGACTCGGTCTTGGACTGAAATGCAAGAAATAGGGGGGTTTTGGTTGCAGAGAAAATAAAGACAGAAATTAAGCTAAGCAGGAAAGTAAATGCAATCTAAACTAGGCTACCTCTACTACTACTATTGCATTCATGCTAAGTCCTAATAAACAAGACGATTCCACTCCTTTCACTCGAGATTGTGCACTCGAATCAACTTGAGATTCTTCTTATGACAATCGTCAAACATTCGTTCATTGCCATATCGAGGATTTACACAATCGCTACCTTATTAGTTGGTAGGGATTAAGCGCGAAGTTGATTTTAGGTTCTCTAATCGATCACCTACTGAAATTGTTAAACTGGTTCCAATCGGCCTAGTCTAACGTTGGTCTACTAAACAATGTGCAATCGTGACACAGTAAAGTAGATTAAATTATAGGATTCACAATCAAGAATTAAGCAATAGAAACTACTCATATTATTAGAAACAAAGTACAAGCACAAGGTGTGAATTCAATGGATCTGCCTTCCACAACGATCGCCATGGAAGGACAGTGATGGTTCATCGTCGATAGCCAAGACGCTGAAGATCGAGTCCACTAGAGTGCGATGGCAAGCCAAGTGGTCCCTTTTGACAACCTTTGGCCTCTCAATCCTTGACTTGCACCTCCTCAATCGAGAGAGACACCAATGAAGTATCATGTACCACCATGAAGATGAAGGCATGAGCTAGTAAATTGATAACAATGGAGGTGATTACAATTCTGAATTCAACCCCCATTACAACGTGCCCAACGCTTCCTATATATACACGAGCTAGTTCGCACGCTTTGCCTAACAACTTCCCTAACAGAATTACAGACTAGATTTCCTAATCTACCCTTATGAAGATTCTCCTTGCGTTATAAGCTTCTTCTAGGGGTGACATGGCAACTGAGCTGGATGGAGCTGAGCTGGGTGCCAGGCTGGATTGCCTGAGTGGGCTGCATGATTGGGCCGCTCCAATTGGGCTGCGGGATTGTAGAGTTGGCCGGTCCAAGAAGGAGTCGGTCTGGCCGGGATAGCTTTCTTGGACTAAGACTCTCCTAATGGGCCATGATCATCTGGATTTGTCCTGCAAAAAGGAATGAATCTTTTATTGGCTAAGACGCTCAATTTAGCACAAATTTATTCTTTCTCTATTTTTAGGTCCATAATATGAATCTTAGTTAAGACTCAGTTCTTAAGCACCAAATAATCTCAAAAACACTCATCTTATGTCCCTGTAAGGTGTATAAAATATGACTCATCAGTTTGTTGCTCTGGTGCCTTTAGCCCTATTCGGTGCATTGGTTGTCATAAGTGTTGCATCTATCATGGACTATTGAGATGAAAAGGTATTTATTATAATTAAGCTTCATACGTTAAAATATGTAAGTTCCCTGATCCACCATGCAAAATAAAAAAGACCCGTAAGATGTAGTCGGCCAATGACTGCCCAAGGTGCTAAGAACTGTGAGAGGTAGTCGATAAGTGATTTCCTAGGCAAATTCAAAAACCCGCGAAAGGCTGTCGGCCAATGATTGTCTGTGGCGCTAAGACCCATGAGAGACAGTCGACCAATGACTGTCCTGGGTGCTGAGACTTGTAAGAGATAGTTGGTCAATGACTGTCCAAGGCGCTAAGACTTGTGAAAGGTGGTCGATCAATGATTCCTCTAGGAAAACTCAAAGACTTGAAAGAGGCAATCGGCCAATGATTATTCGAGGCACTAAGACCCGTAAGAAACAGTCAATCAACGATTGTCTAGGGCACTAAGAACTATGAGAGACGGTTGATCGGTGATCCCCATGCAAAGAAAAGACTCGTAAGAGGTAGTCGACCAATGATTGTCTAAGGCATTAAGACTCGTGAGAGACAGTCGGCCAATGACTGTCTAGGGTGCTAAGACCAGTGAGAGGCAGTTGATCAGTAATCCCCCCAGGAAAACTCAAAGACCTGTAAAATGCAATCAGTGAATGACTGTTTGGGGCGTTATGACCTATAAGAGGTAATCAGCCAATGAGTGTCCAGGGTGCTAAGACTTGTGAGATGTAGTTGATCAATGATCCCCGAAGCAAACTCAAAGACTCGTAAGAGGTAGTCAGTCAATGACTGTCCAAGGCGCTAAGACCCATGAGAGGCAATCGACCAATGATTGCCTGGGGCACTTAGACTTGTAAGAGGCAGTCGACCAATGGCTGTCCAGGGCGCTAAGACCTATGAGACGCAGTCGATCAGTGATACCTTTCCTTTCATTTCCTTTCCTTTCCTTTCCTTAGCATTGCTAGTCCTCCTAGTGGTTAGCTCCTGAAACACACAATAAGAGGAATAAGAGTTGACTTGACACTAATGATTAGAAGCGATTTTACTAATGCAGAATAGGTTACAAGATAAATTGGGGACATGGAGAACATTGTGAAGAGTTATCAAAGGAGTTTGATAGTTCCTATCCTAGCAAATTTCGAGAGTGAACCATTTGCAATTTTAATCTTTTTATTGCCTACACAAGGATTATAAGAAGAAAACATTTTGGAACAACCATTCATATGATCAGTTTTCCCTGAATCAATTATCCAAGAATGAATAGAAATAGGAACAATACTACGGAATGTAGTAACAAGAGTGTTACTTTTCTGAACCATGGAACCAAAAGAATTTAAAGATAGTTTTGGAGATTGAAATAATTTATACAGGTGCTCTAATTGCTCCTTACTAAAAAGGACTGAATCTGGGTTGATAGAAAGCTCTTGATTTTTCTCAACAATGGCTGGGTTGACACGGTTGTCATATTGGGATTTGCTCTTCCAATTTGCAAGTTTTCCATGGAGCTTTTAACAAGTATCCCTTATATACCAATGTTTTTTACAATGGTCGCACCATGGTTTTTTTCGTCCAACATTGTTGGAATCATCACCTCTTGCCACCATGGCTCTGATACTATGTAGAATTTTAAGAGTACAAATATTTTCTCCATACATAATCATGAGAAAGAATTACACATAAATAGAATATTAAAGGCTAAAAATAAGAAATTCATTAAATCTGAAATTTCCTTAATCACCTAATCTCTAAACTAAGAAAGGAAAAGATATCTTAGTAAAATCTAAAATAATAATTTTAAATTTTTTCTATTTTATAATTTATTTTTTTATAAAATTCAAAATATCAGATATTCTTCCAAGAAATTCGCCAGAAACCAACATGTCAGTTAGATATATAGTTAAAATAACAAATAAATAGAGATAAGTTTATGGTCCGACAGGTTGATCAATGTAATAATGTAGGAATCCATTAACCAACTAACACTTTTTTTATGTCACTTAATTAAATCCAATAAAAATTTAATTTCATATATTTATAGTATAATTTAATTTTATATTATTATCTAATAACAAATTATTATATACATGACTTTAGTGTGATTAATATAAAAACCAACCAATTTATTATAATCTTTTCTTATCTCGTAATATAGTTATACATTAATTATAATAAATACAAATAAATTAAGTTAGTGCAAACTTAATTTGTGATAAACAAGGACGCAGCTCTTTTGTAATTTTTGTTACTTGCTCCAGGTCCAGCGAATATTTCTAGAAAGTTGTGTTTAGCAAAAGGAGTCGTTTTCAAAAAGGAAAACGACGGATGAACAGCTATATGCTACTTGATAATTAGAGGGATAAAGAAGAGAAAATTAAAAAAATATATATATAGATATATTAAATAATATAATGTGACATAAAAATAAAAATAATAATAGAATATTTATAACCAATGAGTATGCAAAATATCGTTATTCTTTGTCAAATGTCACGCTAAATGAATACTATTGTTTGTTGGACAGCTAATACATATTAAAAAAGGGGTCAATAAGATAATAGAATTTGACCAAACATAGAAATTAAAGACGGTGTCGGTGTGCAAATGATTATCGATGTTTATACTATCTTACTTAATTTCTAAGCATGTAGAGGTAAGTATAATATTGTTTAGAGAAAAGGTTTGCCATTGACTTGCGTGAAATTTTCTAATACATGGTTTACTCTTTTGTACACAATTTCTTCAGATTAAATTATATAGATTTTAAATTGTAAGGCTTACTGAATTTGTAAAAGTTTTGGTTGCTAATGTACACAATTTCATTTTGAGTTTGACTTTTATAAAAATAAAATAATTATTAAAGGGAATTTTACCTTTATGGATAAATTTATCAAACAAATTAATTAGTGTTTAATTTTAAATTAATTTCTAAATATGGAATAGATAGCTTCTTGTTTGTCATCTAGAATGAGGACAATACATTGTTGGAGATATAATTTTTTTCCATCGATTAAAAATAAATTTTTATACCAGTTTTATGTCCATTATAACTACTAAAAATATAGAATATGATAATTTTTAACATTAAATATTAAATAAATATAATTTTTTTTACATTAATTAATTGATGTAAAAAGTATACTTTGTGGTAAAAAAAAACACTAAATTAATAATAACTCTGACGTTGAATCCATGAAACAAATGTAAACTATCCAAATAAACACAATCAAAACACCACCATCTAAAGCACTAAAGCAACGCGCACCAAACCGAACCCAACTTCGACACCCAAACAATCCCAATCACTCACATCAACCCAAAACTTGCACAACACCAAACCCCTTAAACTACCACTATCGCAAACACATGCATCAAAACTCCACATGGTGACACCAAGACCTGTAACTAAGAAATAAACAAAACAGAGAAGAAAATTAAAAAAAAAAATCATAATAAGGCTCGTGATCAGTATAAGAAGTTAGAAACAAGAGGAAAAAGAAAACAATAACTAAAATCTTACCGAAGCGAGGATATGCAACAACCACCTAAGAGGGGAATTGGTTTGGGGAGAGAGGGAGAAACACAAAACATAGAGAGAGGAAACGAAATAGTGAGAGAGAGAGGTGTTTCACTTAAAAAAAAAAAACAATGACAAGGAAGCACGAGCACAAGTGCAGTGATTCTGGCATTGGGATTAATCGACATTGAGAGCACAAGCACAAGTAAGGGGAAGGTATTGGATTTTGTTGGCAGCATTGAAATTCAATTTTAGAAAATGGTGTTTCAAGTCGTAGAGATTATGTAAAAGACTTTTTATATGGGTTATATATATTTTTTAGCATTGATTATAATTAGAACCAATATAAAAGAGATTTTTTGTATGAACAAATGTAAAAAATCTTTTACATCTGGTAACCAATGTAAAAAAAATTTAATTTATTTAAAAAATATCATTGTATTTTTTTTTCATCAATTGTTAACCAACCAATATCAAAATCTATTATAAAATCCATTCTAATTTTGCACTAGTGATAATTGATATTAATATAGGTTGTATTTAAATGAAATTCTCCATAAATATTTATAAAACAAATTAAAATATGTTCTTTTCCATTTAGACAAGTTCTCTCATCTAACTTTTTTTAAAGATGAGGGGGGTAAAAGTTCATTTTCATGAAAGAAATTTGTCCAAAATAAATTCATATTATTTGTATAATATAACTTTTGATGCAAATTTTTTTATCTTGTGTAACAGAAAATTTAATGAACGAAATAAAAAATCACGTTTTTATTGGAATAATAATAATAATAATAGGGTGATTGGTGATGATGAAACATGCTGATATTCTTTTTACCATTCAAACTAATTAATCAACTACATGTTCATTGATTTGAAAACAAAAATAAACTTTTGCATGTCTCATGGCATGCAATATACAAATTTCGTAGGCACCTAATATTTTGATTCATGTATATGACCTTGTATATCAAGTTAGTTAAGTGTCAATCATTATGGTTTTAATCTTCCTCTTCGTGTCCCCACTACATTTACAAATCTTGATAATACGTTAAAGTATGTCTAGTTGACACTTCTATAAGTAATAGCCAATGAAAACTTGATCTTAAAGAAAATTATAAAGTAATGAATGAATGACGCGCTTTCTTTTCTATATATACACATATGACCTAGATATCAATCAAAATACAAATCTGGGAAAGAAGATACATATACATCAAACTAGTCTACCATGCTTTCTACTACCACTTATTCTCTTCCGGCCACCATTTTCTTAGTGCTAACCATTCTTTTTTCTTCAGAAGGTCAATTGAGTGCAACCTTCTATTCTAGCACATGCCCCAACGTGTCATCTATTGTGAGTAACGCTGTTCAACAGGCTCTGCAATCTGATTCACGTATCACTGCAAGCCTCACTCGCCTCCACTTTCATGATTGCTTTGTCAATGTAAACCTTCATTTATTTTTCCCTCAAGAATAAGCTTGATTATATTTTTCCTAACTTTTCTTGTATTAGAGGACTAATAATTAATAAATGTTATTGTTTCTGTTTTAGGGGTGTGATGCGTCCATTTTGTTAGACCAAGGTGGTAACATCACACAAAGTGAGAAAAATGCTGCTCCCAACTTCAATTCCGCTCGAGGCTTCGATGTTGTTGACAACATCAAAAGCTCTCTCGAAAGTTCATGTCCTGGAGTCGTATCTTGTGCTGATATCCTTGCACTTGCAGCAGAATCTTCTGTGTCCTTGGTAACTTTCTATATGGCCATTACAAGATTTTCCATTTTCTTAATATATAATCATAAAAACACTGCCTCTTTTATATGAACATACATTTATTTTTTGTTCTATATCTTTTGTTCTATTTTTTTTTATCTCTTCCTTTTTCATTTCTTGAATTTTGGTTATTTAAAATTTGTACACAGATTAAAAAAGTATTCAACTTATATAAATTTAGACTAAAATATTATCATTTATTGCTTTTCAAATCTTTATACTATTTCTAATAACTCCAAATTGATATATGGTTACTTCAAAATTATAAACACTTATTTAATATATTTTATTTTATTTATCTCTCAATTCTTGTCACATCATTAATTATATTTATGATTTTTTTCTATTTTTATCTCTTACTAGATGTACATGAGATTGGAGTGTTCACGAAACATTTTTCTATTAACTGAATGATTTTTTTTCAATGCAAATGCTACTGACCAAGAAGTAATATACGTTACTATAAATACTTAATTTGTAAACATAAAAGTTATTAATTTTTCTTCTTAATTACTTTGGTGTATGTGAGAGTATAAAAGGAAAAAAAAATACATAATTACATCTTGAAATTTTAAAACAAACAAATGAACGGATATAGTATGGCTTTCTTTTTTGTATGTATTTCTATTCTTTGCGCTCATATACACTTCAAAATAAGATGTGTTTATAAGGGGTTCTTTAATAAAGTGTAGAATTTTGCAGTCGGGAGGTCCTTCATGGAATGTACTACTCGGAAGAAGGGACGGTCTAACGGCCAACCAAGGTGGTGCCAACAGCTCTCTTCCCTCTCCATTTGAGAGCCTAGCCAACGTCACATCCAAGTTTTCTGCTGTTGGCTTAGATACAACCGATCTTGTTGCATTATCTGGTAATTTAACTATAATATTATTTGAGAAAATAAATTCCGCGCCCAACATCACTCTAGTGTATATGTTAGCATTTATAATAATTATTTTAAAGATTCAAAAAATGGTTGACTAAAAGTGATCTTTGTAATTAGGTGCACACACTTTTGGGCGTGCCCAATGCCAATTTTTCTCCCAACGGCTGTTCAACTTCAGTGGCACCGGAAGCCCTGATCCAACCCTGAACTCAACCTATTTGGCCACTTTGCAGCAAAATTGTCCCCAAAATGGAAATGGGTCTACATTGAACAACCTTGACCCTTCAACCCCAAACACTTTTGACAACAACTACTTCAGCAACCTTCTCATCAACCAGGGTCTTCTCCAAACGGACCAGGAGCTCTTCTCCACCAATGGCTCTTCCACAATCTCCATTGTTAACAACTTTGCCAACAACCAAACGGCCTTCTTCCAAGCGTTTGCTCAGTCAATGATTAACATGGGAAACATCAGCCCTTTGACAGGAACCCAGGGAGAAATCAGAACTAATTGTAGGAAAGTCAATGGAAGTTGAGAGAGAGAGAGAAAGAAAGCATCAATCTACAAGCACTTGTAGAATCTTGATACATTATTGTTTTGATTTTGCGTTTGTGTACGTGAGTGTGACTAAAATATGGTTCAATAATTAATATAGTTTAGTTTTTGCATTTGTTACGTGAGAGGGGAAAATATAGTTTTGCCTTTCTGTACGGAACTACAAAATGGTTGAGAAATTATTTTGCCTTCCACACAAGGGTTGTTCTAGGGTCACCAACCTAGTTATAAGAATGAGTACAGAAAAATTATTATTCCTTCCAGGTAATGTATTCTTCTCTTGTTTCCTTGGAAATAGTGTTATATTTGAAGTATCTCTTAATTAATAAAATATGTTCACGTGTATTCCGGTGTTTTTCTTCATCAAATGTTTGGTTCGGCATCAAATGTATCTTAACACATCAATTCTGAAGTTTATAATTATTGCTTCAGCCTCGTTTCACAGTTTAGGGGTTTATTTTAAAAGATTTTTTTAACGATAAAAAAGTCTTGGCTGTATTCCATCAACATTTATAAATAGTATAAATAAGTGTTGTACAACTATCAGAAATTTATAAAGAGAGCGACGAAATCTAATAGTATTTAATTAAAATTTTTTACAACTTAAGAAAAATTTTCTAGTATATAAAAATATATAAATTTTAATGAATTATTTTATATGGTAATTTTAATGATTTTTGTGTGACTCTTTATGACAAAAAAAATTTATGAAGTTTTCTAATCCTCTTATTCCTTATTTTTTTTATCTTTGTCATAATTTTCTTTCGCTCATCATAAATAATTTCTTCTCTTTTTTGGAAGGTAATACAAATGTTATCTATTTCTTTTAATCCTATATGTATTTTATGCAATCAAATAAAAATCTTTTTATTTTCTTTTATATATTGAATCAACTTGTTTGGATTCAATATTGACTTACATCACAAAATAATAATATCAAAAAAAATTAAAGACCTTTAGATACTTTTCCTTTTTTAAACTTGATCAAAATGTATAAAATAATCTTCTATTTCATTTTGAATTAATTATATTATAGGAATATTTATTTTTATTGTGTCTTTTTCTAATACAATTATATTAGTTTGTATCATCACTTTTAATATTTTTTTGTGTTTGTTATGCTTTTTCAATTCATTATTACGAAGAAATTAAAAAGTTAAATATAGAAATTTTATTTAAAAATAGTATTATTTACAAATAATTATAAACATATTACTTTATTAGTATATGTATTCTTGTGAAATTAATTTTAGAAATTGATGATAATTATTCTTACTTGTGTTGTATTAGTAATTTAAATAAAGAATTCACAATAAAAAAATAACAAAAAAAAAAGGGGCAAAGAGGTAGAACAACTCTAGTAACTTCAAAAATTTGATAAATATCTATGAAATCCTTTAAAGTCTTATAAATCCATGAAGTTCTTTCAAATCTTATAATTTTTTATGATATAAATCCATTAAAATTTAAACTACAAATTCTTGATTGTAAAATTTAAAAAAAAAAATCTTATAAAGCATTACATTTTTCATGATCTTTTAAAATTTACAAAACTTTTTTTTATCCTAAAATAATTTTTTAAAATTCTAATCCAATACACCCTTAGAGTTGAATATGCAGGGAAAAGTGAATCTGGAAAGTATAAACAAATACAGGGTGAATGAGTCTAAAATCAATTTATAAAGAATAATATTATATATTTTCTAAATTTTTATATGAATTTTCTCACTACTCTATAATTTATATATTAAATACAAAATAAATGTCTTCAATGTTTTAAAAATGTAAAACACATCCAATATTTACTGTATATATTATACAAAGAAAGCAAGAGAATCAATAGAAAAATATTGTAAGAAATCCCGAATTACTCATTTGTAAAGGAAATAGTTAGTTATTTCAATAATTATTTTAATTTTCATCCACTGTTATATTATCATTCAATTATGTATTAATACTTTATTCAATAAATTTATTATTTTCATGTAATTTTTATCAAAATTGATATATAAATAAATAAATCAATTGGATAAAAAGTTGAAGTCTGGAAATTACTAGTACACATCCTTTCTCCGAATAAAAGGGACTTAATTAGGCTTTTAGAATCTAGAGTAAATTTTCAAATTTTCAATTTGACAAATGTTGTCATTTTATTCTTTAAATTTAACAAAAAAAAATCTTCTAATTTTTAATCTATCATTTAAGTTAGTCATTTTATTAACCAGGCTCTTTTCACTTTAATAGAGCATTTTAGGTACCATGTTAGGTGCTTGCAACACATAAAATATCTTTGTATTTTGAAGAGTTTAGACTAGAAGGGAAAATGATAAACTTTTCAATTTAGTTCCTAAATTTAACTTTCATTGTTATGTTATTTCTTAAATTGGACATGTGTTATCATATTAGCCTGAAATTTGGCATTCTTTATCATATTAATAATTGAATTTGACAAAATTAATAAAATAGTTATTGTATTTACATTTTCTCCTTCACATTAGTCTAAATATTTACTCATATTTGTTGTCTTTAATTGAGTGTCATAGATGGAATTTTAAATGTCTTGATGAAGAGGAATGACCTTCATGTCCTAATCAACCAGGAGTAATATGCACCTTCATATTTCTTACATTTCTATTTTGTATTGCTCATGACTACAATATTTTTCTCTGGACACTTGATAAAACATGTTTGAGGTACCTAATAGTGATTTATTCTAGACATATTTGACATTATTTTCTGATTAATAATCACAAATTGGTTGAGTTTTTGGTCATTGAGCTAAATTAAAGATAGTTTTTAATCTTTACTTATTTTCAGACTTAATTTTCATTACAAAGTTGCTATCTTGTGTAGGCCATATCTGGAGCTACAAACCTCCAAATTGGACAATCTTGATAGTCTTGGAAAGCTAAGATGAAGATCTAAAACTTTTCTCCTTACAGTTCAACCCAATTAGGAAGTTTAGTTAGGAAGCTGAGGAGTTAGTTAGTTAGTTGGTTGGTTAGAAACTTGTTGGAGACTCTTGGTTATGAGTAGTTGAAAGGTGTTGCATGTAGGATAAGTTTTTCATTCTTTACACAAATTTTCTCTGCTACGTTTTTTGTTGTAATTTTCTTTGCATCTTCTCTACTTTTTTCCTTCTTTGAATGTTTCTAAGTCTTCTATGGCGATGAACATGGAAGGCTAACTTTGTTATCAATTCAAGATTCGTGGTTGCAACTGGTTTGAGCTCTTAATTCTTTACTTTCCTTATGCAATTTCTGCTGTTGTGTTTTCCAATTCTCAATCTATTTTCATGATTGTGATTTCGTTGAGTTTTGGATTATATTTCCAGTAGGTAATTGATTGATAGCCTGAAATCAGCCAATACAATCTCGAATCCGTGTTAATTAGGGACTGTGATTGTGATCTCAATATAAATGGACAAATGTTAGATGATTATCTAAAGAAACTTAGGTTGGTTGATATGAAATTGCATATTTCTTTAGAAGAACCATGATAATGGTTTGCATTATTGAATCCTTGAATTGATGTTACACAAATCATTTTAGATCCTTTCTCTTTTGTATGAATTCTATTCTATAGAATTCCTATTCTACATAATTCTATGTCATCCAACCCCCCATTTTTCACATTCATTTTAGATTTTGATCAACAAGATTAGGCATAATATGATTGTGTCCTTGTGAGAATCGACCTAGATTAGTTCCTACATTATATAAATTAAGAAAAATCTATTTGATAGTGTCTTGACAGCATTATCAATGTGCAAAAAGCATTGAAACTTGATGAACTTCTTCATCTAAAACAATGAACCAATTTTAAAACTCAACTTACAAGCTTTTGAGATCATATTTTGCTTTATAATTGTTTTCTCTAACCTCATATCCTACTCAAATCATAAAGAATGAAATTCTAGGATGAAGTGTTTCACCACGTATTAGATGGAGATCATCACCATGCTCTACGAGAATAAGAAACATTACCACGAGTACAACATATGGCATTGCATCAATAATTGATGTCATGCACAATAACAATCATGTAGTATGTTGTCACTCCATGATAATGTTAGTTGTTTTTATTAGAAGAAATCTAGTTAGGAACCTTGTAACATTCCAAGCATAATATAATAGATTATCGTCGAAACTTCTACTTCCATCTTGTCCATAGCTTGTAACATCTTGAAATTTATTTAATTATTTTTAGAAATAAATTTCATAATTATTATTATCAATTTTATTTTAATTATTAATTGTTACAGGAAATTATTTTCATTTTGAAACTGAAATGTTATTGTTATTATTATTATTCTTAACGATAGCAGAAAATTAATTTAGTACTTAAATATTTACATTTAATTTTATTTTAATAGAGGAATTAATAGTTTTACAAATTGATGAGGCATTAATCTAAATTATTTTCATTTATTAATTTAATTAATTGAATTAATGGGGGCTGACGGCAGGTTCAGGGTTGACCCAACCCAGTTAGAATATTAGACGGGGTAATTAGTTTACCCCAATTTGTATTTTGCGCGTCAGACGGCCAGACCTAGAGGAGAGAGAACGCAGATCTGCAAGGAGGAGGAGCTAGGGTGTTCAGATCATCCCTAAGCTGCATCAGATCATCACTGTTCTTCGCATCTAAGGTACGGGAGAGATGAGTTCGGTTATATGTAAATGCGGGGGTGTACGGGTAGTGAAGGCGATCCCAAAGTCCCTCTAGGATCTAAATTCTCAAATTTGTTTGGTTATTATGTTCTAAAAATGTTTTAATCGGTAGAAAAGATTCGTCAATATGTACCGTGGTTTTGGTTGACTTAATTGACAATGTAATCGGTTGCCTTTAGTGTGAAGGAAAACCTCTAGAGGGGATCCTAAAGGAACAAGAAAAATGACTTTGATTAACATGTTTTCTTCATTATGCTTCCAAGTATGCAGAGATGTCAGTTCTATCTCACTATTTGAGTTTCATTTACATAAGAAAGAGTAGTAGGGTCTTCCCTAAGGCCCTTATGAATAATTGTTATTGTATGGTTTCTTGTGGCATTTGAAGGGAGATTAAATTCTTGGATTAACATTTTGTCTTAATGTGATTTTTGTTTGAAATTGTATGGTTAATTGTCTTAATTACTTGATTCTCGTGGTTGTTCATGGTTATTCATGGTTGAGGTTCAATTTGGGACTCTTGTGTGTAATTGTGAAATTGGATGGAATTCAATGACGTTTTATGTGCGTTTCTGTGCGTTCTTATAAATGATTTATGGTAATAATGGCTAAATTGATATGATTTTGGCATGATTATGGACTGTGCGAATTATGTATGAATCCTGAGAATGAGAATGTGGATGAGAATGCATTGAGCATGGACATGAGATGCATGAGAAGTCAAACGTGGCTATAATACCCTGGCCATATGTGGTGTTTAACAGGGGACCCTGACCAAAAGTGGTGTTTAACAAGGTGGACTAATGATGGGGGACATTCATATACATGGGCCATAGTAGGTGTTTAACCATGCTACACACTGGCCATAGGTGGTGTTTAACGGTTGTGTAGAATTTTTTCGCACGGGCCATAGGTGGTGTTTAAATGTGCAACACACCGGCCATATGGGATGTTTAACGGTGTGGCCATCATTAGTGATAACTAAGGGGATTGAAGAGGTTCGTCCATGGTGTGGAGTTCCGAATCGAAACTCTTAGGTGTGGTAATGAGCATATGCATTATGCGAGCATGTGCATTTTGTAAACATGAATGGAATGTGATTGATTTCAAATGCGATGGAATGTGTGATTGATATATGAGTAATTGTTAACTGTTAGTAATTGGGTACGATAATGGGTGGGATTTGGGGTACTATCTGCATTTGTATATGATTGAATACTATTTACTATTTCTCAGCGTACTCTCTTGTGGTTTCCTTTTAGGTAATGTTGAGGGCACTCATGATACCGAGTTTTGAAGAGGCGGGGGTCTTGCTCTGATTTGTGTGACATTGGGGCTTGGGATTTAGAATAGTGGTTCTATGTCTTTTCATACGTACTTTTGCATCTTAAATATTTGGAAATGATGGGCATATCAATAACTCATTAAATGTATACAGAAATAAGAGTGATTTATATATTTGAAATATGTGTCAAACACATGAATGACGTGTTTAGATCAACATTAACAATTTATATGATAATTTTTTTATGTGTACTTAATGTTTGAACATGATAATAACCGTGTGAATCTTATATCCTTAATACGAATTGAGTTTCCTTGGTTTTATCTATTACCTTGTCTTCCTTTTTATTTTTTATTTACTTGATTATTTTAATTTAAGTATTCGGGGTAGAAGGGTGTTACACAGCTTGCACACATTCACGCATTCTAAAGGTATAATTGACATAAAGAATGCAATTTTCGTGTTTTATTTGAAGAGAGAAACCTCATCAAATGTTGAATCTCATAAGCCCGTGGAATTGAAAGTAGCAAATCAGTGTTAGAGTTATTAAGTTATATGAAAAAAGAACATTGGTTAATGTAAGGATAACTAAATGCATAATGGGCAAGCATTGTTCATTTGAAGACAAAATGTTTAATCAAGAAAGTGAGATATATGAAGACAAAATTGACAATTATTATTGTCATGTTAGGTTGTGTTTCTCGTTATCATAGAGCTTGACGATGGATATGAAGGTTTAAAACTCTTGTTCTTGCTAACTAAGACATCAAAGTCATTCCATGTGTGTCACAAACATACTTAAGGTGTCAATTAAGACATTTTGTTGAAGATAACAAATATAAGTTCATGTTTGGACTTAAGCAAAGGATGTAATATAGATGCCGAGACTATTTTTTTAATTTCATAAAATTGGAGAAATAATATGATGGTTGATTTCGAATTCATGGACAATGTGAGTAGTGACAAATTTAGGAACTTAATTGAAAGGTTTATGATTTTTCAATTTAGCCTTAAAGTTGACAAAATTGTCCATGCCATGTGGACTATATAGTCCTATCATATGTGTGTCAAGTAAGCACTTCATGTCATACATGTACGATGATCCATTAAAGTTAACAGAGAAGACTTAAGGTGTATGGGGAAAAACTAGTTTATCAATAAGTTGAAAGCTTCTAAGTTTTTAAGGTACAAGCTAAAAAACTAAAATCATATAAGCAAATTGATTAAATTAAAATATTTTAGTAAGATTAACTAATAAACTAGCTAATAAATATATAAAATGACATATTTAATTATTTGATTATAATTAATTATAAATTTTATTATATATAAACTTAATTTTATTACAATTCTATCGTTAAATTTTATTCAATGATTATGAACTTAAAATCCAATAAAATTAGGGTGATTCTTTTGGTACAAGTTATATATAACTTGTTTCAAAACCCTCATTCTCAATATCCAATAATATTTAGACACTTTTTATAGGTTTCCACATCATATAGTAATACTATTTTTTTTAATATTGTACTTACATCCTAAGGAGTTATTAGCAATTTCTTTTATATTTTATATTTTTAAATTTTATTTTTTTAAATATTGACAATAAAAATCTAAATTCAACTTTTCACACCTCCCTACCCTGTCTCCTCGCAGCTCTTTTATTTTCAACATTTGTGATCACTTGTTCATCTTCTCTATTGCAACATTGGAGTTTTCATGGTCAATCTGATGTTCAATTATTTTAATGCCTACTTCTTACTCTTTAAATTGTGGTATGTTGTCAGTTTTGATCAAATTTATTCTTTTGTCTTGATAAGTTCTCAATCATCTAATTGTACACATAAAATTATATGATTGAAATGAATGATTTATTTATTGATGTAGTTGCAATTTCACTTTATATGAAAATTGACCAACTACTATTTTATCAATAATTGTTGATTTTTATCTATTTTTGCTACAAATGATTTTTTATTTGTACTTAAAATTTGTTACAATGTTACTCCTATTTTCTTTTTTTATGCATGCTAATACTTTAAAATTGTTACATAAATTAAATGGCACTTTTGTTTCTATTGCTTTATTTCTTGTATAGGTTTAAATTATGTCTTGTATAACTTGCATGATCTAAAAGAAATTGATATAAAGGGGGCTTAATACATATGAAAATAGTTTCAATAGTTAAGTAACTCCACAGGGAAAAGTTGTTAATCTTCCTCTATATTTTCTTTCTCTCAAGGTCTAAGAAGAATACATTTTTTTTTCCTTTTGCCGTTAAACCAAAGGCTGTGGTAGGTGACAAAGATTTTAAGAACATAAAAGGTGATAAATATATTTTGATTATCTTTACTAAGTTGACATATTATTATGAGTTAAAAATGTAATGAGATATATTTACACTCATTGAAAAAAGTATTAAAGATTTAAAAAAAACTTTTGAATACATAATAAATATTATCAATGGTGTATATATAAAATATAAAATTTCAAATATAATTTTTATACTCTATTTTTTTAGTGTGATTAAGCTTTTTTCTTGTGTGAATTTATTTATACCTCTTAACATAATTATAATATTTTATTTATAAATATAATATTAAAAAGGCTAACTTGTATCATAATTAACTTAATTACTATTAAAAATAAAAATATCATAATTAATTTGATTTCATTTAAAAGGGTAACTAGTATTGTAATTCTTTTTATCACTATTAAAATGATAATTTATATCATCCGTAATTTAATTACTATTAAAAAGATAATTTACATCTAATTAATTCAATTATTATTTAAAATAAAACTTTGTATTGTAATTAATTTAATTAGATAATTTATATCATAATTAATTCCATTACCGTTAAAAAGAATAATAATAATTAATTTGTCATAACTATTTCCATAATTTATGCTCTCCATTATGTAGAAATTAGGAATCAAATGATTTGACATAGTTAAGTGTTGAATTAATTAAAATTTCATGCGTTAATCATATATTATTAGTTAAATAAAAATATAATTATAGTAATGTGTAACTAATTAATTGACTAAGTGCACACGAGTAGACTACATATGTTTCAAGTGAGCTATATACAAATATTATTTTTATTCTTAAGTTTAAAATGAAAATTATAAGAACTTAGATTTTAAAAAAGTTACTTAACATTTAAAATATGAATGATAAAACTATGAAAACATATAAAATTATAAAAATAAAATAAACAAAATTAAATCGATGAGTAATATTTATCACAAAATTAATTATTTAAAAGAAGTAACTCATATATAACATTTGACAATAACCTTACTTTATACATAGTTATAAAAGAAATTTAAAAAACAAATTTTGAATTATAAATAATTTTTTTACAAGTAAATCTTAATTACAAAATTGAAAATTAAAAAAACTTAAATTTAAAAAAATTACTTAACATTTAAAATTTGTACGCTTTTGTTAGATAAAATTATATATATAAAAGAATGAATCGATGAGTAATATTTATAATAAAACTAATTCTACCAAAGAAGCAAATGATATGTAACATTTGACAAATGACTTACTTTACATTTGGTTATATTTTTTTAAAATGAATTATAAATAACCTTTTATCACAAGCAAAATTTAATTACAATATGTTAAGTGAATTATTTTAAAAAATAACATAGAAAAAAATTAATGAATAAGAAATAAAGTTATAACAATAATAAGGTCACGTGTCATGTTAAACAAAAAAGAATTATAAAATGAAGATATAAAATAAAAGTTAAATTATTATTTTTTCTAGCTCAAAATGAGAAAAACTAAAATATTTATATTATAATAATAGATAAAATTGTAATTGGTTTGATTTCTCCTTTATCCTAGCTCCAGAGAACCTCATCAATGTCAAGTTTTTCCATCGAATTTGTAAACTAACACTACAAAGTTAGAGCACATGACAGTTTATGACAAGTGTCTAAATATTATTGGATACTAAGAGAGAGAATTTTGAAATAAGTTACATATAATATGTACAACCATGTAACATTGATTGTATATACCTACCATGTGTGTGTCAAGTAAGCACTTAACATGTCATGCATGTACAATGTTCCATTAAAGTTAACTGAGAAGACTTACATTGTGGTTGGATAGGGAATTTTAAGAGAATTTTTATTTTTATTTTTTTGTAAATTTGAAATGCTTTGTGGTGAAATGAGTTGTTTGGGTATAAAATTCAGAAAGAAATTGAAATTCTAATAAATTTTCAAATTCCATATTAAAAAAGTATAAACTTAAAATTCTTCACTCTCCATTTCTCTCTCTCTTTTCCTACCTCTATATCTTCTCCATCTTCACATCATTTTCTCTCTCCTATCTCTCTCTCTTTCTTCAGGCAATTTTCTCTCTTTATCCCTTTCACTCTCTCTTCACATTATATTCTCTCTTCTCTCTTCTCTCCTTCTTTTCAAACTCTTCTCTCTCTCTATTCTCCCAATGTCTCTTCACATTCTCTCTTCTCTTTCTCACCCTTCTCTTTCTTTACTATTTTTCTTCTCTTTTCTCTCTCATCCTTCTCTTCTCTTCCTCTTTTTTCTCTCTCTTCTTTATATTAATATTGATGTAAAAAGATCAATATTTATGTTTTTAATATTAAATATTTAAAATATTAATATTAAATTTCAATTTTTAAAAATATATTTAAAAATAAAATTTACATATTGTGAAAATTAAATTATCCTATTCAAACTAATAATTTAAAATTTAAAAAAATTAAATTAATTTATCCAAACAAAATATTTTAAAAATAAAATATATTTAAATCAAAATAATTCAAATTTCAAACATTTCAAATTATCTAAAATTTTAAAATTTTCCATCAAAACACATCAAATTCTATTTGAAAAAACTAAGTTATAAATGAGCTGAAAGCTTCTAACTTCGAAGCTGAGAGTTAAAAAACTAAAAACATATAAAAAAATTGATTAAATTAAAACATTCTAGTGAGATTTACTAATAAACTAGCTCATAAATATAAAGATATAAAACGACATATTTAATTATTTAATTATAATATGATAATTAATTATAAACTTTATTATATTAAAAATTCGATCGTTAATTTTTTATTCAACGATTATGAAATTAAAATCCACTAAAAAGTAGTCGTATTCAAGTTTCTAATCGACCACTAAATATATTCACGAAGATAACAAATTGGAATTAAATATGTTTTTAATTTTTATAAAATGAGTGAGTTTTATATTTTAGTCTTTGTAAAAAAATTGTTTTTCATTTCTATAAGATATAAATTTATTGTTTTTGTCTCTATAAAATAAGTAAATTTTAATTATAGTTCTATAAAATGTTTTTCTTTTATTTTCATCCTTCCAAAATTTAAAATTTCTATTTTTTATCTTTAACATTTTAAGGTATATAAATAATATTTATTGTAAATATCTACAACAAATTTAGAGACATTACTTATTAACATAGTACTGCATACACTACTAGGTGTCATTTGGAATTGTCACTTCACATTCAATTAAATATATAAGCAATAAAGTAGTTGTTCATAATAATATGAAAAAAAACAAAAATTTCAAATTTTATAAAGATAATTTTTTTATAAAAAACAAAATATAAACTTATTCATTTTAGACACTAAAAACATATTTAAAAAAAATGAATTAATGATGGGCATCATATCTCATGGTGAATCACATTTTCTTAAATTATTTTTCATACTTGCTCTCCTAACTTTGTGAAAAGCTATTTTATAAGGCCCTAATCCTATCCGTGGAAAGCAGAAAAGTAAACGTTCATAAGCTACTTAATTAATTTGTAACTTAATTGGTATTCACCCATGTTTTTATAAAATTAAAACAATGTTAGAAGTTTGACTCTACAAAATTATTATATCTCCTACTAGACCTTCACTTCGATAATTAATATATTAAAAATGAATTAATTAATCAACCGCCATGACTGTGTCTTAGATCCATTCCTACAGTCTAGGTTACAGCAATTGAAAATGCTGCATCCAGATTGATTTTTTATCAGCCATGGGGACGTTGGTTATATGAAAAGTTGTATGAAGTTGATTTTGTACATGTTTAAGCACTTGTTTAGTTACAAATCATGTGCCAAATCCCTTACCTTAAGGGGACAAAAAAATCCCTTACCATAAGGGGACAAAAATGCCTTACCTTTAGGAAAGAGATATGCGAGGAATCTGGGAATCATCATTAATTCAACCTATTAACTTGTATTCCACTACTCCATTTTGTTTTCACACTACAATTGCAATAAAAAAATAAAAACAAACAAACACGAACTAGTTTGATGTAATTTTTAGTCATAAGTTTCAGGGTTAAATATAAAGTGAAAGTGTGTCCTTTTATAACTAAAAATCAAAATTTTCATTTTTATTTTAAAAAATAAATATAAAAATATTTTAAAATTAAATTAAAAATAATTTCAACTTATTTTAACTAAACATATTTTATTTCAAAAGTTGCATTTAAAAATAGAAAATTAAAAAAGTATCATTCTAAACGGTCCTTTTAAGATTCTTAAAAATATTGATGGTGATTCTATTTTTAGTTATAATTTTATAAATGAAAAGCTTTTAGTCATTTATTTATTTTAAAGGAACTAATTTTGTATTGTCGCCCGAAGGATAAGATTGAATAAAAATGAAAAAGAAATTGACAACAACACAAATATTATCACACCGAGAAGTTGGCCTCTTTTCATGATAATCTATTCATTTTGACAAAACCCAAATTCGGAACATGTTTACGCGTTCAAAATTTACACTTTTAAGATAAATATATTTATTAAAAATAAACTTACGAACTGACTATAATAAATGTAACAATAACTCTTTTTGATTTTCACGTATGACTTTATATTCAATTTGCTTTTACAAATTAATTAAGTTTTACGACTCCTTCCTAATCAATTTGCATTACTTTAGTCCTTTCAAAATCAAGACATACTTTAAGTTCATCCCACCAGAGAATAAATTCACACAAATTTTGTTATAACAGTTTAATTTTTATATATTTTGTGTAAAAAAAATTTATAATATTGTTAATAATTATAAAATTATTGTTGATATTACTTATTTGATAACTAGGACATAATAATTATCCTATTATAATTAGTTTAGTGTATCAATAAGATTTTTTTATTTTTATTTTACTATCTATTTATCATATTGATGCAATGTATTTCTTACTATGTATTTCTTACCTGGAGGAGAAGTTGGGGTTAGAAAATAACATAGTGCAATAATTTCTCTTTCCCTCCCTCCTTCTCACCACCTCTACCTCCACCCCCACCTCATTCTTGCTACCACCATGTCATTATTATTTTTTCATTATAGATGTTTAGACTTACTTATTTTCTCTTGGTTTGTCTTTATACAAGAAAATAAGCTTAACTATGTTAAATGAATTATAACTTTGAATTTTATGCCTAGCAAAAGACAATTGCCTCTTCTTAGGAGCACAATCATGTTGGTCAAAGTATGGTCAAGCTTAAGGAAGCATTGAAAATCAAGCACTTTCACACAAGAAGGAAGAACACTTGTGCTTACAAGAGTACGGTCAACTAAATCCAACACGATCATGCATGGTTTTTAAGTTTTCATCTCGTATTGGCAACAAGTTCATACAAGTCATAAGCATGCCTATTCATGTCATATGCACGACCCTATTGGTTAAAGCACGACTATGCTAGGAACTACACTCTAATATGCCATTTTGCCTATAAAAAGAAGGGAACAAAGGTTCTCACCTATCATGATTTTTAGTCCTTATCTTTCTTTTCCATGTATTTGTTTGGAATTTCATGTTTTAGCATTGTAATTGAAAGTTCTTAAGACAATGTTCATAACATTGTAATTGAAAAATAAAAAAAAATTTGTGTACCTAAATATTAGTTCTTGAAACATTCAAAATTTTCTTCAATTGTGTGAAGACTCTACGTCGTATCCATACCAAGAGAAATATTTCCTATAAAGCCTTTGATAACTAGAATCACATAAAGTAAATTAACATCTAATGGTTTTTAGGTTGTAGGAGAGAAAAAATGAGTAAGATAAAAAAGTTCTATTTTTTCATTGTATCAAGATGCTATCTTATAATTCCTAAAAAATAATTTATAATCTTACTTAAATTTATTTAATTATTTTTAGAAATAAATTTCATTATTATTATTATCAATTTTATTTTAATTATTAATTGTTGCAGGAAATTATTTTATTAAATAATTACATTTTGAAACTGAAATGTTATTATTATTATTATTCTTAATGATGACAGAAAATTAATTTAGTACTTAAATATTTACATTTAATTTTATTTTAATAGAGGAGTTAATGGTTTTATAAACTGATGAGACATTAATTTGAATTATTTTTATTTATTAATTTAATTAATTGAATTAATGGGGTTGACGGGCGGGTCAGGGTTGACCCGACCCAGCTAGAATATTAGACAGGGGTTAATCAATTTACCCTAATTGTTGTTTTGCGCGCCAGATAGCCAGACCTAGAGGAGAGAGAACGCAGACCTGCAAGGAGGAGGAACTAGGCCGCATCAGATACTCTTCGCATCTAAGGTACGGGGGAGATGGGTTCGGCCATATGTGAATGCGGGAGTGTACGGGTAGTAAGGGCAATCCCTAAGTCCCTTTAGGATCTAAATTCTCAGATTTGTTTGGTTATTAGGTTCTAAAAAAAAGAATAATACTCTAATCGGTAGAAAAGATTCATCTGTGTTCTGTGGTTTTGGTTGATTTAATTGATAATTTAATCGGTTGCATTTTGTGAAAGGTATTAGTCTATAATCATATATGGAGTAGATATAATTATTGAAGTATGAAAATATGTGATTATTTGGTAACATGAGATGCATGAGAAGCCAGACGTGGCTATAATACCCTGGCCATATGTGGTGTTTAACAGGGGACCCTGGCCAAAAGTGGTGTTTAACATGGTGGCCTAATGGTGGGGGGACATTCATATGCATGAGCCATAGGTGGTGTTTAACCATGCTACACGCCGGCCATAGGTGGTGTTTAACGGTTGTGTAGAATGTCTTCGCACGGGCCATAGATGGTGTTTAACTATGCGACACACCGGCCATAAGTGGTGTTTAACTTTGTGGTCATCATTAGTGATAACTAAGGGAATTGAGGAGGTTTGCCCATGGTGTAGAGTTTCGAATCGAGACTCTTAGGTGTGGTGATGAGCATATGCATTGTGCGAGAATGTGCATTTTGTAAACATGAACGGAATGTGATTGATTATGAATGTGATGAAACTTGTGATTGATATATGAGTATCTGTGAGCTGTTAGTAATTGAGTACGGTAATGGGTGGGATTTGGGTACTATTTGCATTTATATATGATTGAATGATATTTCTCGTAGTACTCTCTTGTGGTTTTCTTTTAGGTAATGTTGAGGGCACTCATAGTGCCGAGTTTTGAATGGACGGGGTCTTGCTCTGATTAGTGTGACATTGGGGCTTTAGAATTTAGAATAATTGTTCTATGTCTTTTGTTGTTTGAAGAGCTTATTTTGAAGATGATAATGACTTTATTTTTCAATTATAATATTTAGATTTAAAACCCTCTCGAAAACTTTGTACCTACTTGTTTAATGACCATGTGAACCTTTTATCCTTGATACGAATTGTGTTTCTTTGGTTTTAACTATTACCTTGTCTTCCTTTTTATTTACATTATTATTTTAATCTAAGTATTCGGGATAGAAGGGTGTCATACAAATGAAGATATTTTATTTATATTTATATTAATTGTATTCTTTGTGCTAGCAAAGAATATAATAATATTCCACGCAGAAAAATTTATTTGTTTAAATTAAATTCTCTAATTTAATTTATCAAATAAAAATAGTTTCTTTAGTAAAGATTGACATACTCATTGTATGTAATCCAGTAGGTTCAATACTAAGCCAATACTAATTTGATTTGGTAGGCATCTAGCAACACTCCTTTAACATCTAGATAGTATGAAGTAATGTCTTTTATTTTCAACAACCAATAGAAGAATAATGTAATATTTCCTTCCATCATGTATAGTTCTAGTTAATACTAGAGTATGATATAAATGTCCAACTATAGTAAGTTATCCTCATATATTTATTCAATGAATGCTTAAGAAACTTTTTTCTTCATTCATTCAATTACCTTGGTCAAGGTTTTAGTTATCATAAAGCTCAACTCATTATCGAGAGTTGATAAATTCCTTCTTAATTAATCATTAATTCTACAAGTATTTAATAATGTCCAATGTCCATTCAACTAGTGCTCTAAGGCATTAGGTGTTTGAGATAAAAAATATATATAATAAATAACTTGTTAATAATAATCTAAGTTCTTGAGAATTTCCTATTAACAATTTAAGGTAATATTAACTATTAAAAATTTTTAACTGAGTCAGTACAGTAATTATATCCACATGTGTGTGCATCATCTATATATGAAAATTAATAAATGAGATCTATTAATCTTTATCCAATAAAGATCATCACATATATATTGATCTATGTGGATTATTGATATCCTATTCACAATAACCACATGATTAAGAATAATTTAGATTAAAATTATAATTATTTCTCTTTATCATAATATCATAACAAAAAGTCTCAAATTTTATTCAAGGACCTTATCCAATCAACTATTTAATCAAACAATAAAATATGATAATGAAAGTAAAATAATACTTTATTATTAAGACTAGAGCTAATTACATGATGAATTAGATATTGGGCATACACACTTATTTCCAACAATAATGACTAGCTAAATATCTAATTATGGGTATGGTGTAATTTGTGCTAAAAACCCCAATTCCTAATTTAATTTGAATTCTCATATTATATGTTCAATTGAGTTGTTTTAGTATTATAATTCTCTTTGGCACATGATCACCCTTTACGTAACCTTAATCGATTGATTGAATGATGATCACACTACAATTCATTAATAAACTTATAAAATAATTAAATTTAGAAAAATTGCAGGATCAAACATTTTTTCAACTTGTAATTAGATTAATTAAGTTAATTAATCCACTTTTCTATCTTTTATGCTCACTCTGGATTAAGTTTCTACATGAACAATTAGGAAGGATTATTAGCAATATGAAGAAAAGATTCTTAATAGAAGTAAAAGATAAATCGACATCGAAAAGTAATTTAAGGGATTCGTATGAAATTAGGATTGCAAAAAAAAAGAGCAAAGATGAAGCCATAACCTATGTTCTCCCTTCTACAAATTATATTTGAGTTCAATTTATTAATTTATTGACTAATTAATTTGTATGATTTTTGTTCTTTGTGAAAATCAAATTCATAAACTATTAACCTAGACTCCATAAGAATTTCTAAAAATATGTTATCACTGACTAGTCCTTTGAGTACAATATCTAGACTCGCGTCCATATTATTATCACAATAGGATACACTTTCCCTCAGGCATATTTTAAACACATCAAGTTTTAAGCATCGTTGTTGGGGACTTGTTGCACAATATCAAAAGAAAGAAATTTTAGTGGAATTAGACATTCTTTTGTTAATATTAGTTATTTTGAATTTATTGTGTTTTATATTTGTTTTATTTTTAATTTATTTTATTTTGTTTTGTGATTACGATGTTCTACTGTTTGTCAATTTATGCTAACATTTTTCGAAATACATGTGTTATAGTTTGATCCTGAAATTGAAAGGACTACTTTCAAGAATAGAATGAAAAACACAAAGAATCATGGCTAAACAAGATAAGCAATAGAATCCACTACAAAGGACATTTGGACTTGAAGTGTTTAGGTTTTTTATATTCATAACACACCACTTGTGTTTTGTCTTTTGTTTCCTTGGTGTGCTTCTTGAAGTTGTTCTTCCATCTTAATCCTCTCTTGTGCTTCCACATAGAATGGATCTTCCTTGAAATGAAGGAGAGTTCATCCTTATCAGAACAATCTTCGTATGATGTGTTTCCACATAATTCCTCAGCTTTAAAGGCTTTGGACGTTAAGCCTTTAGAAGCCTTCTAAGCTTTGAGGGTTATAGACTTTCCTTTCCATTGTCTTTCATCTTCATTTAGCTTCATCTGGTGAACTTTGAGCATACCCAAGAGTTCTTCCATGTGAAGCTTTTTAAGATCTTTGGACGCTCTCAAGGCTATGACCTATGGTCTCCATCTTCTAAGCAAACATCTCAAAATTTTTGTTATGTGATCATTATTATCATAAGTTTTGCCTAGTAATATAAGATTATTAATAATTGTTTTGAATCTTCCAAACATTAGATCAATGGTTTCATTTTTTTCCATTTTAAACAATTTATATTGGTGTACTAGCATGCTAATTTTAGAGTCTCTTACTCGAGACGTACCTTCGTAAGCTAGAGTAAGAGTGTCTCACATTTCCTTGGACAACTTGCAATTCTGTAGATTTCTCATATTCTGATTCTGTTAAAGCACACATGAGAAAGTTTCTAGCCTTTGAGTTTATAAGGTACTTTGTCTTTTGTTCTTCATTCCATGAATATATTGGAATCTCTGCACCTTCTTTGTTGGTAGGGATATAATTGTCGTTTTCAACTACGTTTCACATGCCAATGTGACATGCACCAAAGAATGTCATCATTCTTTGTTTCCAATAGTCGTAGCTTTGGCCTTTGAATAGAGGAGGTATGTTCACTACATGTCCTTCAGTTTCTGTTAGGACGGTTTCCCCTACATTGTTAAATTCTCAACCCATAAAGGATGAGCTCTGATGCCAATTGAAGGAAAAGATAACACACAAGATGGAGGGGTTGAATTATGTGTGTGTGTGATTTTTGAAATATTTTCACAAATCTGAAGGATTTAAAACACAATTTGATATAGTCGTCCAAAGGGAGAGTCCAAACTGGTCGTCCAATAAGGATCGTCCAAAGAAATGCATAAATAAAATAGTGAAGGTAAGAGGGAAAAATGCACAAAAATTATATTGATTCACTCTTTCAACAGAGTTACATCCAGTCCCTCCAACACTAAGGAATTTCACTAAGTCTACCTAACTTACAAACAAGTATTCTCTATCTCTCTAGGTATTTCAATTTTTATAATCTACCCAATTACAAGAAAACCAAATATTCATTGTCATTTAGCCTCTTCAAGCTATCACATCAACTCAATGAGTTTTTGCAACAAACTTTACTCACAAAGTAAGTGTATTACAATACAATTCACAAAAACTAAACTTTAGTGAGCTATGTAAGCTATACAAAGAGTGAAAGAGAGTGTTGTCCAAAAGCGACTTTAAGAACATAAGAGTGTATCATTTTATTTATGTTTTTCATCCTTTTTTGTTTTCACGCTCTTTGCTCTATTCAAGCTTGATCCATCCCTTCTTATAGCATGTGAAATTTGAATATTGCTTGTGCATTGGGAGTGGTTGAGTCAACATTAAATATCGCTATTCTGATTTTGCAAAGGCTCCTCTTTTTCTAAAGACAAAGATGATTATGTTAGGAAAAGTTATTTTTCTCTTAATTCTACATGTTATCTACTATTGATGAGTGAGGAATCCTCTATCTACTACTTTTTAATAAAGTCATAATCTGGGCTTCCTTTTATCAGACTTGACTTGTATTTTAACATCTTTGTTGTTGTTCTTCGTTAATCTAAAACTTAACATGTTCTCAAACAATATATTAGATAGAAATTTGAATGTTGGATCTAGATAATCAGCTCTTTATAATAATGAAAGAATTCATGAAATAAGATAAGCAATATAAACAAAACTTTACGCTTTTAAGAAAAATACTTCCTAATTTGGAACAGGGCAGTCATTCCACTTTTTGAATGATCTCTCCGATAAAGGCGTCTTTGGATGTTGAATTCACTTGTAGACAATGAACTTTTCATTGGAAGTCACACTCTTCTATGCATTGGATGAGTTCTTGTGATGTTGAGCTCTCATATTGAACAGTAAATCCTTCTTTAGACAATGAATATGTTCTTTGGACGGTAAGTCTCTTTTTGGACAATGAGTTCCTCTTTGGAGGATCACCACATTTATGGACGTTGAGCTCTTATATAGACCCTTGACTCTATCTTTGGACGTTGATTCCCTCTGTGGATGCTAAGCTTTCTTTTCAGACAGTGAGCTTTATATGGACTCAAAATGTCCTTTGGACGGTGAGTATTCCTATATATACATTGGAAATGTCTTTTAGACAATGAGTTACTCTATGGACGTTAGGAGTGTCCTTTGGATGGCAAGTGACTTTATGGACTCTAAGCACATCTTTGGATGCTAAGTCTTGCTATGGATGTTGAGTCCCACTATGGACACTGGGAGTATCTTTTGAATGACGAGTGACCCTATGGACACTGAGTCTCGCTATAGACATTGAAAATGTCCTTTGGACGATGAGCTTTTTATGGACATAGTAAATGAACTTCTATTATAAAATCAATTTCCTTGAAACAAATGTGTTCCAACCTTTTAAGTCCAATAGTTCTTATGAAATCTAGAGAATAGTGATTACTAATAGTATATTATCCATTTTCATCATGTTTATTATCATCAAAACACTTAATCATTTTGGACACATAAACTTATGCTCCAACAGATTTAAAGATATGCTCGATAAGTGTTTGAATAATAGTTTTTTGATCGAGAAATTAATTAAAATTTTCTATAGTGGCCTTTCCATTCATAATCGAACAAGTATTGATGTTGCTTATGGAGGAACCATAATGAAGAAACCTCCTACTAAAGTCTATGAAATTATAAAAGACAAGAAGACTAATAATTATCATTGTTCTTCATGAGACAGATATGTCACAAAAAAGACTAATTGGAGTATATCAAATGATACAAGAGTGGTCCTATGAAATTATAGAAGACAAGAAGATTAATAATTATCATTATTTTTCATGAGGTAAATATATCACAAAGAGACTAATTAAAGTATATCAAATGATACAAAAAGTTATCATAGAACAAAAGTTATATAAAATTACCAAACAATTAGAGAGTTTGACGTAGACACAGGCTTAATTCATATTTGTGCATCCTCCTTCTACATGTAAACAATGTGGAACAATAGGACATGAAGGCAAAGCTGCCAAATAGGCAATTTCCTTTCTAAAGCAATTAAATAGTCAAATTATGTTCGCAATTCCAATAGGAACCAAAATGACCCGGGTTCCTCCACCTAGAATCATTTTAAAAATGATTTTATAAGTAAAATTTATTAAATTATAATTTTTTATTTTATTTTTTAAAGTAATAAATTTAATTTATTATAGTTGCGATTAATAATGACCATATGTCAAAATTATTACTTTTTATTAAATTAAAATTTTTTATTTTAATTTTTAAAATTTAATAAAATTAAATTTTGATAGTGGCTATTATAATCAATTAATACCAATTTTTTAATCGATGTTCAAAAAACTGTTGAAATTTGTAAAATGGAAACGTGATTAATTTCGGTCACACATCGTTATCATCAATTGGATGGAAAGTATAAAATTGACTTGATTTTTAAAATCAAGACTAAATTAATCAGAAGAGGAATTTAGCATACAATGATATATACATCTTCACTTAATAATATTTAATTTTTTATGACATAATATTAATGTTTAAATTAAGTGCCGAGCATTTAAGCTACCACATTATTGTACGTTAAGCTTAACAGAGGAATACATGAGATGGTACATTAGAAATGACAAAATTATAAAATTATTCATGTATGTTAATCAAACATTTTACGTTTAATGAAAAATAAAACTAAACAAATTGATACGATCACATTGTTAATGAATATAACAACAATAAAAATACATTTTTATTTATCAACATACGGAAATAATAAGGGTTAAATATTTCTATAATCCTAAAATATTAAGAGTTTTAACTTTAATCTTTATAAAAAAAATTTATTCATTTTAAATTCTTATATTTTAATAAAAAAAATACATGTTTTTAGTCCTTATCTGGACTAAAACTAAATCATTTTTAATAAATATAAAATGAATAATAAATAATAAAATAACAAAATACATATAAGAAGGAGTTGAATTGTGTTAAGTGGTAGTACTAAAACTTTTTACAAACATAATGTATAAGTTCAAAACAAGTATTAAGTGAAAAATGTCCAAAGATAAAATGTGAGAATAATAGGGTAACGATAGAGAATTACACAAAGTATTTACTCTTATTCACTCTACAACTTAAAGTTTCGGTTTATTCTTGTGAAGGATAATTTTTCTAAGTCAATTTGACTTATCACAAGTATTTTTGATTGTTTCTTCAAACCTTATATCCTTTTTAATTTACAACCTAAATTACAAGCAACTAAAATATTCTTTTAATACTAAACTTTCTCATGATTTCACTAGGATAAAAAAAATTATACAAATTATTAACTCATAAAATGAGAATAAAACATTTTATATCAAAGACTTAACTTTGTATACACAAAGAAATATGAAAAATAAAAAGAGAGTCTAAGGAATTGTTCTTTTTTTTCAACAATTCTTTTTTTCTCTCTTCTTCCCTTTTGGTTCTCTATTCTTCCTTTGAACATGATGGTTGATAGATATTATTTAAGAATCTAAAGTCCGAAACAATAAATATGCATTCGACACTTCCTTTTAGGTCTCTGTCACACACTATTTTTTCCTCCATCGTTGCATTATCATCATCTTTACAATGATGCTTTATTTTGGTGCTAACCTCTAATATTGGTTATTAATCATCTTGTGTCTAATTTGGAGATTTATTTTCAAAGTTGCATTTTGTGTTCCATTTCTTTGCACTTGCCAATATCAATCATCTCTGCACAACATTGTGATTCGAGCAATTGTAATACAAATTGAAATCCTTATTGTTTGGTGCCTAATTACATTAACTTGGTGTTTTTCTTCTATTGCTTCTCTCATGCACACTAATTATTTGATAATTAACTTATTTGATTGTTTCATTATTATTAACTTCCTTGACTTGATTTTAGCTTTTATCCTTTTCACGTGATTAAGCATAAATATTTTTATTAAGTGATTAAGTTTTAAATTGTGACTTCAGTTTAATGATTAAATTTTTACTTATTTCGGTTTGATATGGTTAAGCATGGATAGTTGTTCCCTTTATTAGGTGGTTACTTATTGTTATGATTCTATACCTTGCTACTAATACATTTCTATCGCTTTAAATTTTCATTATATTTCGTTTTGATTTGACACTTACACTCACCCTTTTCTCGTTATCAACATATTTTAATATTCTTTAAAAACTTATGCGCAAGTCTTTATAATATAATAAGTTCATTCTAACATAAAACTTAGGACACAAAACTAACAAGCTTTTCGTGCAAAAAAAAAAAACACAAAAACTCACATGAAAGAAAATGAGGAAGAGAAGGATTGTGGGAGAAAGTAATTCCTTAAAACCTTTTAAAGGATTACTAGATATTGATAGTAAAAAATAAAAGTTCTAAAATTACCTAAACCCACTAAGTCCAAGGTAGACCAAATAAAAAATTCAGTCAAAGGTAGAAAATATCTAATTTTCAAGTAAACGCTACATTAATTTTGAAATTAATTAAATAAAAAAAATTAACCTTTTAAAATATCAAATAAAAAAAAGATTAATGGAAAGGTGGGAATAGGCTCTATTGTTGTTTTCTTGCATGTTGTGAAGAGGGAAAAATGAAAAACAAATAACTACACTCCCCTCTCTCAATGAATGACCAAACACTATCCATAGCCAGATGCTACCTAACCTAACACAGTTAATTGTTAGCAACATGGACCTCCAACCCAGCGAGAGAGAAAGAGGCAGATATCAAGAACTTATAGGCTCAAAGGCATACCTTGTTTATGGAAGAAGAAGAAAGGGGGAGGGAAAAAGAAGTGTTATACACTCTACATCTATTTGGGCTCTACGGTTTCATGCCAAGGAAAAGGAAGAAAAATATAATTACAATCTAATGTATCTTGTACAATCTAATTTAACACTAACGCAATTAATTAACTTAATTTAATCCTCGTCTAATTATTTCATTTAACTTGCAACTAATTTATTTTCACGCATACAATAATTCCTAACTTTTCAAACAACATTTTAATACTTAAGACTTTCAAATTTTATTTTAATTTACTCACAACATTTTTATTTATTTAAAATTTTTCCAATTCTAATCGATCTCGCATAATTATTTTAATTTAGAAAAATGATACATATATTTATAACATAATTATAAAACTATTAATTAAAAATAGCAGCAAGCAAAAAAATAAATATTAATTTATTTTTGCAAATGAAGGATGATGGAAAATAGGTTTCTAAAGCATACCTTAATCAAACTAATAATCATGAATTAAATATCATGTTAATCCCAATTGGAATATGTCAAAACACATATTCAACACATTCATCAAGAATACTCCCTCAAATTTAGATTATGGCACACTAATCTTAAAAGAATTGACAATCAAAATTTTAAAAGAGAAAATAAAGATTATTGTAAAAAGAAATTAACCAAGAATTTGAAAAGCAATGGAAAAGAAATTTAAAACCAAACAACAAGGTTCATAAATAAACCTTAAACCAGTGAATTCTATGTTTAGCCTTCCATGGAGACTTCACACAAAATCAGTGAATGGGAAAAAAAACAAAAGAAAGTAAAAATAGATGAAAACCTAAGTGGAAAAAGAAAAAATTCAAACTCAATAGAGGTTTTCCCTCTAAGGTTTTACAAGAGATGTTTAATATTGTCATCCTAGGGTTAACTAATGCTTAAGCCTAAAATATGGGCTCACTAAATATTAATTTGTCCTATTACAAATTAATTCCATAACTGATAGTTGAGTACGTTATAAAGTAACTCATATATGCTATTGTTCATGATTTTGTTTAACCCTTCATATGGCCATATTGGCTTCCAGTATCTTCATGAAAGTGTGAGATAAATTTTTCCTTAAAATTTTAATTTGGTCTCATTTTATTTCGACTTTCATATAATAGATATGCTCAAAATATTACACACATGTCAAGTTCTCAAGACAAGACAATTATTTCAAATTCAAGTCTCACTTCATCCATGATCTTAGCTGAATCAGCTCACAATCTCTTTATGAGAAATGTAGATTTTCTTTAACTTATCAATAGATACCAAGATCATCTTAATCTCATTTTCAGAGCCCAAATTACAACCTAAACTAAGAGAAAATGTCAAAATACATTAAAAATCTTGTAAAAGTGTTTACTAAATGTGTTGTATGCATGTGTTACTCACTCATACAATGTTTTATTTATTATCAAATAAGACTAAAATTAAGGATATAAATAATGATAAAAATATCTAATTTCTAGCTATGGAATCTTTCTATATTTTCCTATTTACACACAATAAATGAATATCTTTATCATTCCCCTTCAAGCTAGAGCATATATGTCATATGAATCAAATTTATTACAAATGTAGTCAACATGATAGCCTCTAAAAGACACAGTTTCAGCCTTTGAGATGATCATTGGAAGACAGTGAAGGGATCACAAAAAATAGGGGAGCACGTAGAGCCAAGGGAGCATAGCAAATAGGTCACTAGAGTTAGGGGAGCATGACAAACAAATCGTTGGAGTCAAAGGAGCACGACGAAGGGATCATTGAAGTTAAGGGAGCATAATAAAGAGATCATTAGATTCTAGAGAGCAACAAAGCGATCATCGAAGTCAAGGGAGCCCAAGAAAGAGGTTGTCAAAATCAAGAGAGCATGACAAAGGGATCATTGGAGTAAGGGGGAGTGCAACGAGCGAATTGCTAAAATCACAAAAGTTCAACGAGAGAATCGCTAGAGTCATGGAAGCATAGTAGAGGAATTGTTAGAGTCACAAAAGCGTGGCAGAGAGGTCACTAGAGGACCATGATGGATGGATCGATGGAGTCATGAAAGTGAAAAAGGGATTGTCAAAGTCAAGGGATTAAGATAGAAAGTTAGTGAAACATGACAAACAGGTTACCAAAGTTGGAAAGCTCAAACGAAAAGATCGTCAAAGTCAAGGAAGCACAATGAAAGGATCATCAAATTCATGAGAGTACGATAGAGAGGTCGTTAGAGATAAGGAAACACAACAAAGGGACCATTGAAGTCAATGAGCATGCTGAAGGGTTCACTAGAGTGTGGGTTGTCACACCAAAAAATGGCATACACACTTTTTGTATCTACATCGAAGAAAAGTGGTGCATTGTGATTGGCATGAGAAACGCTACGCGATGGTCACCAAAGGAAAGGGATTCAAATTGCATGGTTGAGCTAAAGAAGGAATGGTTGGTAATAGGGCAAGTAGTGTTCACCTATGAAAATGAGCACCCACTATGGTGAAAAGAAACATAGTGAATCCTAAATCATTGAGATGGAGCATAGTAGTTGCAAGTATTGTTCACACATTATTATATTTGCGAATAAAAAGAAGTTTTTTTAAAAAAAAAACTTATACTCTTAATACTATTTGAAAGTGTTTATTAAATGTATTGTATTTTACTCACACATACGATATTTTATTTATAATCAAATAAAGATAAAATTAAATATACAAATAATGATAGAAATCTCTAAATCATTGAAAGATGGCATATAGTAGTTGTGAATATTCATGCATTACTATACTTGCAAATAAAAAGAATGATTTTTTTTAAAAAAGAACTTATGCTCTTGATATCACTTAAAAATTTTTATTAAATGTGTTGTGTGTGTTATGTTTTATTTATAATCAAATAAAAATAAAATTAAGAATACAAATAATGATAGAAATATCTAATTTTTAACTATAAATTTTTTCCATATTTTCTATTTATATAAAATAAATAAATATCTTTAACAAATCTAAAAGATATATAATCAAGATTTACATTAAATATCAATTAAATTAAAAAATACAAAACTCAATTAAAACATCAATATCTGACCAAAATAAACATCCAATATAACCAGATAAAAATATTAATATTAATAGATCATTAACTTAGTTACCAATGCTATAATTTCTAAATTTATATATTATAAATAGATATTTCCTGGAAATTCAAGCAAAGTTTCAAAATTTTGGTTACATAAGATTAAGCCTAATCTTTTGGATCAAATCATGCTTAAGAGAAATCTGCGTTAAAATAATCATCCTAATAAGGTTTGGACTTTGACTGGCCATAAGATATATAAGGGCGGAGCTTTGTGTGATTCACCCCACTATTTTTTAAATAAATAAATAAATAAATAAATATATATATATATATATATATATATATATATATATATATATATATATATATATATATATAGATAATTATTAAAGAATTATAGTTTTTTTGCACCTAAAAGTTTCTATAATATCCTTTAAAGTTATTTATTCTTCGACTATTAATAATGTCAAGTCATTAAAAAGGTACAGAGATTTTAATTTGTAAATTTTTAGTCATTGAAAGGCAAAAAAAAACATAATCTTTAATCATTTTTTATTTATTTATTGTTATTATTAGAGACAATTTTATGTTAATATTATATTTTTTAAGTTACATTTTCTAATATAGAACCATCTTTTGCATTTTTTATATCTTTACTCTATTATAGGAAAACTTATATTTAAACTTGCAATTTTTTACCTCACAGATATGACTCAATTGCTAACACACCATGAGTGACAATGGGCTTTTAAGTGTGAGTAAATTATAGAATGAGAATTGACCTCTTAGTCAGGCTGAAGGATCGAAGCACCTTGGGATACCTTAATGTCCCCTGGAGAACCAAAAGGCTTAATTATGATGGTTACAAAAAAAAATGCAATTCTTTTATGAATTTCTTACACAGATTTTTTTTCTATTAATTTTGTGATTTTCTTGCAAAACTGTTTCTATAATAATTTACTACAAATTTTGGTAAATTATGATTATTTCTTTAAATTTATTAAAAGAATTCAGAGATTCTTTTACGTAATCTCACACAAATTTTGGTTTGTATAAAAATAACTTAATGTTTCTTACAAATTTTTTTAAATTTTCACAAAATATTTATAGATAATATTTTTATTTTTTTAGTTAGTTGCATATTAGGGTATAAAGTCTTAGAAAAAATAGTGAGCGATAGTAATAAAATAAAAATTAATATCATAGATGATAATTAATTAAGAAAATAGTTAATATTTAATTTAATATCATAATAGTTTATATTATTTTTCTAAAATTATCCTTAAAATTATTAGTGTCATCATCTCATGTTTTCTACTTAATTAATTAATTAATTTGCGTTAGTCTTTTTTCTAAATTCTCATGAGAGATAATTAATTTATCTTATTAATTTATAATATTTTGTAAAATAATTAAAATATAATTAATTAATAAAAGAAATTTTTAAAAAATATTCTTATAAAAAAGACAAATAAATTTTAAAAAATTACATATAGAAACAAAAGTAGTATATTTTAATCTTAATTATTTGGTCGTTGCCTCTTTATTTGACACGCTCTGCCACTGAGGTTTTGGACAGTTGTTCGACTTTGGATACCTTGTCCTTACTTCAGGACCAATATATATATATTGGTTTAACCTTTCAAAGAATCTTCTTTGACTGTTTTCTCCTTTCTAAACAGAAGAAAGTATTGATTGGAAATGAAAAGTAATTAATAAAAGAAAAATAGAAAGAAAAAAAAAACTCTGTTGCGCTACTACTTTCAAAATGAGAAAGGTTTGCTTAGATTCACTCATGTACTTAGTGCGTGTAATTGTTGACATAACTTTTAAAAAGTAATTTAGGATTGTTTGTTTTAAAGTTGAAAAGAATTGATTTCAATAAAAATTTTAAACCATTAAATATAATTTAGTACACATTTATAGTTTGACGGTGAACATATGTTGGGCATGGTTTGTTACTTTCTATAGCCCAAAAAATTGTGACTTTTAATCTAGTCCATGAATTTTATAATAATAAAAAAAAAACCTAGTCCATGAAGGTTAAATAAGAAAAATAACGTAATGGTACCCATCAAGCACAATGTCAAACAATTCGAGTCATTTAAGCCTGAATTTCAATGAGTGTGAAAGTGACACGTTTATTGTTTTCTTGGTACTCTACTTTATATTATTATTTCTACTTGTATAAAAAAATTATTCTTTTCTTAATTTCTCAAATGTAGCAAGTATAATAAATGTGCGCAACACCTTAGACCAACACAAGGGGCACAACAACAATCAGTTTCTTGCGTGTATGGTCTTGAGTTCCAAACACGTGAAAAGCATTCCTATTCAGTATTCACCAACTCCCCTATAAGACTATGCAACAACAGTCTTATGATGCTACGAAATGAAATTTGAAAGGTCAGAGAGGCTTAGTTCTTCAAGAATTCACGTTTTCATATAATAACTTTTTAACTTCTAATAAGTCTTTCAGAGCCGTAGAATACTTGTGTTCTGAACCATAGAGCTGAGGCCCAGTCTACCATGTATCCTAGCACCAAATAAGCCCAAAGAAAACTTCAGGCCTAGGACTCACCCAAGGTCTACTCTCTCAAGGAGTTTGTCCCATTGGACCTATGAATGGAAAGGTTGTTGATAAATATTCATATACAAAAAATAAGAAAAATAAATAAAATAAGTTTATTTTATAAAATAAAATAGGCTCATTTATAAATAAAAATTATCTTATGTATAAACTAAAATCAAATTTTTAGATAAGCTAAATAATTTTAACAAAAAAATTTATTTTAACTTATACATAAACTAATTTAAGTATATATAAAAAGATATTATTTTATTTTTTTATAAGTATTTATGAAAAATTATATTTAAATAAGACTTGGTTTTATGTAAAAGACTTCACAACATTTGTTTACACTTATGAGTAGGTTTGATAATCAACCAAACTCACTATACCATAATTCGACATTCAATTTAATAGGGGAAACAATGATAATGATAATGAGATATGAACAATATTAGTGGTCTTCGACAATGATAGTAAGAGTAATAATGACATTAGTATTTTTATAAAAAAATATTTATAATTGAATTTTAATTTTAGTTATCTATTATTTTTAATTATGATCAAATAATTGTTATTAGTTACTTATTCAAATATTTCATGTAAGATACTGTTCTTACGTGAATTGTCCTATCTCTATGTATATTAAATTTATATTATTAATTTCTTTAATTAGTTTTATTTTTGTATGAAATAAAAGGGGTTTCAGAATTAATATTCGGCTACTAAAGAAACCTATGTTTTAAAGAAAATGATCTTATGATCGTGTTTGGCTATCCTAATTATGACTCATTGACAGAGCCTTTTAACAGAATAGCAATAAATCCACTAGATACGTACAAAACAGTTGACTATTCACATAGTGACTTCACCATTAAACGTTAAAGCGTCTTTTCATGTTCTCCACCTTCATTGCTATCTCAAACCCTGTTTCGACTCAGCATCATCTACAAGGAGATTGTGCGAGGCTGAACATCGTTGAAAACTCACCTTGATTAACCTAGCTCCTATTTAATTACAATGTCTCCCACTATATATAGTTAAGGATTGTAAGCTACCCTTCTATTGATGTATGCACGTAGATACATACACATACATGTATGTTTATATATATATATATAAAAAAAAAAAAAGAGTGTTTATAATAAAAGAGTAAAAAAATAATTTTATATTATATACCCATTCATCAATAATTTAAATTAATTATAAAATAATGTAATATCTTTAAGTGATAATGAAATTTTATAACTTTTAATTTTAAGTTTCTAATCTTTCCTCAGGATCCAATTTAAATATAAAGCAAGGTTGGCATTGAACACATATATATCTCCCCACCCACACATATATATATATATATATATATATATATATATATAAAATAAAGAGTTTAAATTTTACAAATAACTCCTAGCATACATGGAACATATAACTTTTCGTGTATGGATATTTATTGTTTTCTGAAATTTATGTTTTGATACATCCAAATATGAAGTCCAAGTCAGAAAGAAGTAGAAACTATAAAGGGAACAAAACGAAATAGATTGATATTGTCCATGATTAGACACACGGGTGAGTGTATGTGAAGGCATCTTACCTCCTCCTGTTTCCATTGTTTGTGGTCAACAACACTTTGCAACCATCATCATCATTCCAAACTTCACCCTTCTTTTTATGCCCAAATGCTTCCATAATGAAAGCCAATATATTCCATTTTCTCCCGTCATCATTGTTCTTTTGGACAAACTTCCATTATTGTTTACCATTATTATGATAACCTTCATAATTGTAATAATTATATACTCATCCCGCTCACAACTCAGGCATGCATGCCCGAAATTTGGTCACATTGATAACCACCAAATTTAACTTCAATTCATTAATTCTAAAATGATTTAAGAAAAGTAATTAGTCGGTTGACCGTCTTCTCCCAAAGACTTTAATTTGAATGACCAACGTTGAATGTAATGTCTTTGAACTGCTGGTGCTGCTACATATATATTCTCATGAATGCAACCATTACTAGGCTACCTACTAGTCTTTTTCTTTCAGAGAACGTACGAAAGTTGTGGTAGATCATGCAAGATTTCAGAGTTAACATTTGAGTTACTTTTTACGAGGTGAAGTATAATCCTTGGACAATATTGTAAGGTGCTTGCTGTTTTTCATTAAAAATTATTTCTACCATTTGTACTAGGCCTGAAACTTTATTTAAATGACACTATTTTGTTAGAAGATGAATCTTGACCATTTAATATTATAGAATACTTAAAATTATATGATAGATCAAAAGGTCATATAACTATATTTATTCTAACGTTACCCATACGTTCAAATTCAATAATTAAGATTTGATCATTATCACTTTAATATATATACAAAAATACATGATTGGTCAGAATTAAAATACAAAAATTTAAAAAGGTGTGTGACTTTTTTATACATAATTATATGATTTAAAATAGTTTTTTATCTTGATTGTACATAATTGGTTGTACGATTAAGATTAGATTTTCTCACTTGTGCAAACAAATTCCTCTTATCAATTGACATCAAACTTGAGTAAATAACATATTTAATGGATAAAAAACATTTAAAAGAATTTTGTAAAGTTGTTGAATTTATTTTGGGAAAATTTGCAATGACTCTTAATGTCGATTAACTTGTCAATAGGAACGAATGTCTGTGTGGTTTTAACAAATTTTGTTTTTCTCAAATTGGATTTTGAATAATCTAGCATGGTCGAACAGCTGGCAATGCCATTAATTAGGACTTATTATCTGCAAATCTAAATCACAATCTCGGAACTCCCATATAATTTGTCTTTGATTGAACTAGAATGTTGGGCCACCACCTTCTTCCAATGTTTTAATATTGTAATAATTTCTTATAATCACAAACTAAAGTTTACAAAAAGGTTAATTTGAGAATAGCTAGCCAATATAATGAGGAAAGATATCCTCGTAGGCGCGTCATTAATCATAACCAATGTCATCAAATAGACACCCAAGTGCAAATATTTTAGGGTGAGTTGTCCCATGCTTTGCCAACACGACGCAGCATTCCAGGTTGGAGAAGTTGAAGACTACGATGGAAATTATTATCATCATCATAATTAATGAAAGAAAAAGAGCGTGTCAAATGTCTCATAATGACGTGTGGGGAAAGGAGCAACGAACTTTCATACACAGGATTGCATGCCCAGTGTTGTCCCTTGTATTGCCTTGCTCTCATCTTGGTAATCACATAGTATTGTTCAAGGTATGCATTCTTATTGCCCTCACCATGTGTCTAGGTAGCATGCAATTATGCAAGTGCGGTTAATGTCGTCATGATTGTTTTGAGAAATATTATTTATATAATAATTTATATAATAAAATAGAAAATAAGGAAATGTGCTATGAAATAAATGTTTTAAAGAGCGATAAATCCAAAAAATAATATTATACAATTTATTATAAGAATTGTTGTTGGTGTACTATATCTTATTATTTATTTATATTTTCATTTCTCGACGATATTCAAAGTTCTCTGTCCTGTTTTTTTTTTTTTCCAGACAGATGAACACATGTATAGAGGATACTAATTATCTCGTTTGATATATACGAGATTTAATTAAGTATTAGACCTCACTTATTTGGACTGACTAATATTTTTACATTAAATCGTATCTTCATGTTAAAAATAGTATTAAAAGTACATTATATTTATTATGACCTTCATTAAGTTATATAAATATGATACATATGATACATATAAAATTTGTTGCACGACATGTTACAATATTAAAAAAAGTAAATAATAGTCCCCATGGCTCGAGGAAGGGATTGTTGTCGATGATTGTGTGTGCACGATGATTGGGTTGTGGTCGACGATGACCATAGTAGTCAACAATGGTGTGTGCGTGGCTATGATGGAAGCTTGGTCAGGGTTTAACTAGGAGTGGTGAGGGTTAAAGTGCGGTGAGGTCAAGACGTTTATGGCTACAATGTGGTTTTGTAATGCAGTGGTTTGGCTATGTATCTTGTGGCAGTGTGGGGAATAAGAATTGAAAGGAGTGTGCGCCTTGTGATCGACCTATTTATTTAGTGTAACAATTCATAGGTTTTTAAGCACTAAACCTGAAAGTACGAGTATTTTATGGTTAATCTACCTATTCGAATGGTACATAATTTCTTAGTATTGAGTTTGAAAAGTGTAAGTGCTTTATAATTGAACTACCTAACCAAACATTCTGATAAATAGGAGGGCTTTTAATGATTTAGTGTAATAGAATGCGATTTCATCAATAATTTCATGTTCTTATTATTTTTTAATTTTTATCTTAGTTAATTTGGTTGATAAATGACATGATATATTCGTGTTAATTTTAATCTTTGATGATATAACTTGATTCATGACTATTGCTACGTATAGATGATCTTCATGCCTAATTAGGGTTTAATTGTCCAACCATCATTACTAGGGTTTAATTCTCAAACCATCACTACAAGTCTTGTCTTTGTGCCTACAAGGTCGATTGGTCAACCTTCACTTAAGAGACTTATATTGCCTAATGGTCATGTGGTTAACCTTCACTTATAGGTTTTATGTATGCACAAGGGATCGTATGGTCAATCTTCACTCACAAGTTTCATGTTTGAGTAAGTTTTTCAATATTAATGATTGTCTTCACAAAGTAATACAACATTTCAGTATATTTTATCCTCATTCATACATTTCTAGGAACTTCTTTAGTGGCTATCAGCCATCCCAAAATTATTCCAAGTCAAGCACATTTAACTACAAAGTTATGAAGTGATATGCTATCAAAAAGTATAAGCATCTTATTGGTATATGTAGTGTTAATTAATTCCTTTAAAATATCATTAACTATACAATATTATACCTACACAAACTCTGGATCCTTCTCATGTAGATGTGTATTCAACTCATTCATGTGTCCTTTGCAATGGAAACCTACCAAGTTTCATTCCTTGTTTATGCCTCATTTCTTTTGCACAAACAACCACTTCCTATTCTTGCTAGTGCTTAGGATGTCACAATATAAAGAGCGTGTAAAACAATGCAATATACTAACAATCCAGCAATCCATGTAGAGTTGACTCAAAAGATTTCTAAACATTGATCAACCAATTCATATGTGTCCCTTAACATGGTATAAGAGCAATAAAGGACTTGAAGGTCATCGAGGCAACATGTTCCATAAAACCATTCAAGCAACATCGTAACTAACCAATAAAATAGAATAGTTGTATCACCGAAATAGGCATACGCAGGTAGTTATAGCCATCAAATGTCTTGACTTGCTCAGTCATGGCTCACAAGGGCCAAGGCCAAAAGTTTGCAAGGCCTTGTGAGCTAGGCTAGCCCATGGATCTTAACTTTTAATAATTTGACCTATTTTTTAATATTTCGATTAAGGTCGAGTTAAAGATCTCTAAGCCAAGTTCAAGTTGAAGATACTCTATGCAAGGTTGAATTTAAGATACTACATTCAAGGTTGAGTTCAAGATACTATGGTCGAGACTGAGTTAAAGATACTTTGACCAATGTCGAGTTGAAAATACTATCTAGAGCTAAGTTGAAGATACTCTTGCTGAGGCAAAGTTGAATTTTTTTTTTGCCAATGCCAATATGAAAATATTCTCAAAGAAATTAAGTAAAAAAATTCTAGTTAAAACCTAGTTGAAGATACTTTGGTCAAAATCGAATTAAATATACTCTAGTTGATACCAAGTTGAAAATACTATGGTTGAGGCTGAGCCAAAGATACCTTGGTCGAGATTGGGCTAAAGAAGAGTTGGTCAAGGTCGAGTCAAAGATGGCTGAAACCCAGTCAAAGATGTTGTAGCTGAGATCAAGTTTAAGATGTTGAGGCTAAGCTGAAGATGTGTTGCTCAAGGTCAAGTCGAGCCGAAGATGTTGGGGTTGAGGTGGAGTCCATGATGCCATGGCCGGGGCCAAGTCAAAGATGCTTTGACTGATGTTGAGTAGAAGATATGCTGGTTTAAGTCCAAGATGTCTTCACTGAGGTTGAGTTAAAGATGTCCTGGCTGAGGCCTAGTCAAAGATGCACTCACCAAGGCCAAACCAAAGATATTGTGGTCATGGTCGAGCTGAAGATGTGTTGGCTAAGACCGAGTTAAAGATACCCTGGCTGAAGCCAAGGCCAAGTCGAGATGACCTGGCTGAGAGCCGAAGGTGTCTTGGACGAGGTCTAGCTAAATATATCTTAAACGAGGCCAACCCAAAGATGCCTTGGTCGAGTCTAAGCCAAAGATGCAATGAGCAATACTGAGCCAAATATGCCATGGCGTAAGCTGAGTTGAGGATAACCTAGCTAATGTTGAGTTGAAATTATTTTGGTTAAGTCATGGTGAAGATACTCTAACTGAAGTTGTGCTAAAGATACCATAATTGAGGCCAAGGTGAAGATACTTTAGTTGATGTCAAGGTGAAGATATTCCCACTGAAGTCGAGTTAAAGATATTTTGATCAAAGGCAAGTTGAAAATATTGTTTTGGACAATTAAGAAAAAATATTTTTGAAATAACCAAAATGTGTGGGTTGACCCTTCTTAACCCTTGGCCAAGCCCCATTACTAGGTGAATTGTGTCAATTGAGGGATTTTAATCCCCTTTATTTGGAGGGCTTAAAAGCCCTAGGACCATTTATAAAAGGCTAAGTGGGTCGTTCTAAGACTTAGGACCAAAATGACACCTCTAAAGGAAGTACCTACTTTGTGATGACCTTGGCCCTCTATAAAATTGTTTGTCTACTTATTCCTAAGGTCCTAGCAAGCAATCTCTACTAACCTTCTGCATTGGACAAGGTCCTACCAAACAATCTCAATGTATATGCATGCTTGCTCACACCAACAATTATGGAGTATGAATAAATGCAACATATTTTCATTAATGCAACATGCTTGCTCATCATAATATAAATAAATCTCCACTAAATCTCAAGTATTTAAAATATATCTTCATTAAGATAGGAAACATTGGAAAATTCCTTAGAATTTTTCGTCAATAATTTTTTCTGAACGTTCAACATTTTTCATCTTTGATCAATAACATATGTTATTAAAAATTATAAAAAAAATAATGATTAGTTTCCACTTTTAAGTCTTAAACAATTTAAATTAAATTATTTACTTCTTATTCACCCTTAATGAAATAAAAAATTTTAAAATTTAAATTAAATGAATTTTGTAAAGACTAAAATACCTTAATTCACAAATCCATTAAACTTAAAAAATAAATAATCAATTCAAATGATATTATTTTACTTTAAAATTTTTATGGAAGGCTAACCTTGCTATTTATAACCTCTGAAAAATTTTACAGAATTTTAAAAACATGTTTTTTAGGTGAAATGATAATTTTTTCCCTAATAGGCAATAAATTACTAGAATATAAATAATTAATGTAAATAATCCTAAAAACTTGAAAATATGGAAAGTATTATTAAAAAATTAAATTTTCTTATTTTGAAATGGAAAATAATTTTCCTGAAGGTAAAAAGGATAATTTTCCATTAATTTAATTTTTCACAAAAATAGTCTTATTTAACTAGTTTTTCTTCTAAAATTATTAAAAATCCCAAATAAATTCTTAAAATTCCTTTTCAACAAAAATTGATTAAAAAATAATATGGAAATGGTTTCTAAATTATGAAATTACAAAAACACCATTTTTGGAATTTATTTGAAAATTTTAAACCAAAACTACCCAATTACTTTTTTAATAATTTTTATGTAAAATTTATTATGAATTATATAAATAGTTTTAATCATAAAATCACATCTAACCCGCTTCTATTTATGGCTTCTAAGTGTTATTTGTTGCTTGAATCTTCATGTTTTGGTTTATTTCATCAACTTTCTTCATGTGTCATGATTTTTTTCAGTATTCCAACAGCTCCATTCAGTCTCGTAATGCAGCAAACATCACTCCTAATTTTTATTTTTTTAAGAATTTTAAGTAATTTAATTGCTGATCAGCATTATATCCCTATTAACTCTCAAAATCCCCAAAATAATTATGACAATTTTGAGCAGCAAAACCATCACACAAAGGCATCAAAATAAAAAATAAAAAAATACTAGCATAATTCATAGAAAAATTCTTGGACATCAATAGCTATAAATAACACCACTACAAATTCATTTCTCACCCATGTTCATAAACTCAAATAATCATTTTGCACATTAAAAATCAAATAAAACCACAATAATACATGACTTTTACAATAGGTCATACGTACGGAAAAACATATTTTTTTGATGGTTTTAAAACAAAACACAAAAAATTGAGTTTTGAGAATTAGTTCAAGATTAGATTTTCTCCAAGATAGAAGGTTACTTGCTTGCAAAAATTGAGCTAATTTTGACATGTATAACTCAATTTGGACCTATAACCAAAATACAAGTTTAGGCTTCACTAAACTACCTTTGGGTATAACTTTTAGATCATGTATCAATTTAGGATGATGTTTTATCTTTTGGTTTCCTTGTAAAAATTGAACTCATTTTGGTCATTGTATCTCAATTTGCACCCTAGAATGAAAATTACGAGTTTTGACTTTATTTAACTATTTCAATACTTCCAAACCAAGAAACATTTAGAAGTGAAATTTTCTCTTACAATTTCCATACATTGAATGCTACCTACTTACAAATGACGAGTTTAGGCTTCACTAAACTATCTAAGTGCATAACTTTTAAACCAAGAAACATTTTGAGGTGGGATTGTATACAATAACTTCCTAGTATTGAAGGCTACTTGCTAGCAAATATTGAGCTTTATACGAGAACTATAGCTCATTTTGAACCCTTAAAACTACATGGCGAGTTTAAGCTTCACTAAACTACTTGAATGCATTACTTCAAAAATAGGAATTAATTTGAGATGGGATTTTCTCCTATAGTTTTCTAACATTGAAGTCAACTTGTTTGAAAATATTAAGCTCACTCTAGACACTATAGCTCGAATTGGAATCTAAGAACGAAAAATCATGAATGTAGGTGTCACTAAACTACCTATATGTATAACTTCCAAATTAGAAATTAGTTTGAAATGAGATTTTCTCCTACAATTTCCTAGCTCAATATAGATCCCTAGAACCAAAGTGGTGAATTTAGGCTAAACTACCTATGTACATAACTACCAAATCAGGAATCGATTTCACATGAGGTTTTCTCCTACAATTTATTTGCATTGAAATCTACTTGCTTGTAAAAATTGAGCTTGTTTTGATCAATGCAACTCAATTTGGACCCTTAGAACTAAAATGACAAGTATACGCTTTACTAAACTACCTAAGTGCATTACTTTCAAACTATAAAATATTTTTAGGTGATATTTTCTCTTATAGTTTCTTATAATTGAAGATTACTTTATTGCAAAAGTTGAGCTTTATACTGTCAATGTAGCTCAACTTGTATCCCTATAACCAAAATGACGAGTTTAGACTTTACTAAACTACTTAAGTGCAATAGCTCCAAAGCAAGAAACATTTTGATATGAGGTTTCTTCCTACACTTTCTTAGTAGTGATGACTACATAATTGCAAAATGACCTTGTTCTAATCATTATAGCTCAATTTGGACCGTGAAATTAAAATGTTGAGTTTAAGCTTCATTAAACTACCTAAGTGCATTACTTCCAAATGAGGAAACATTTTGGGGTGAGATTTTATTCTATAATTTCCTAGAATTGAAGATTACTAAGTTAAAAATTTTAAGCTTAACTCCGACAATGCAGTTCAATTTAAACTCCCTATAGCTAGAATAGCGAGTTTAGGCTTCATTATGCACAATTGTATTTTTACATAATTATGCATAACTTGTACCTTAAATTTGTTTTTCTACTAGTTTAAAACCATTGCACAGGATTAAGAACTATGCTTGTCTATTTCTACCACAAATCAAGGTCATAAGGTGCTCTAAGGTATCAATCATAAGTCTCTTACGTTGTTGATCATAATAATTCCTAAATTAAGCTTGTTTTTCATATTAACTTGAGGTTACTGGTTTATTAATCATAAAACTAGTTTATAAGCTTTCAACTTAGGAATTAACCATTCTTTTTTCCTCACTTTATGGTCTAACACTTAACTTTAAACAAAGGAAACTAATTTACACACACTTGACGTTTCAAGCATAATTGGCAATCAATCAGAACCTTAAGCAAGTAATATTTAACCCAAATCAAAACTTACAAAAATTTAACATATATATATATATATATATAAATTGCTAACTTATACCAACTTAGTTTTTAAAAAGAGTAAGTTAGCAAGTTATAATGATGATTGTCTTAAAATTTACGCAAAGTATAACTTGCTAACTTATTCCTTCTAAAAAACAAGTGGTGTACGGTAGCAAATACTTGTGGGGATTGTTAATGTACACCTATTTCTTTTTTAGAAGGAGTACATTAACAAGTTATAAGTATAATTTTTTAAAATAGACCTAAGGTGTTACTTGTTAACTTACTCTTTCTATAAACTAAGTGAGTGTTAGTTAGCAAACCTTTTATATATATATATATATATATATATATATATATATATATATATATATAGGAGACGTATCACATGAGAATGAGTGAATAGATGAAAATGAAAATGATCAATCTTAACCATTAAATTTAAATAAGAGGCTAAGAATAAAAAAAATTATTTTAAAAATCTACTTAAGTAGTTATGCTTCCCACTACCATAACTATCATTTTTGTCGTTGTTGCCACACCGACCTGCACCGTTGTCATGACCACCCCGCTACTAACGACGATGGCGATGATGACAATGACAGTGGAGAGCGGGGTGACAACCACAACAATAATGATAGTGATGATGGTGGAGAAGATGACGACAATAATTTTGGCAGGCATGACAATGGTAGTGATGACAACAATAGTAGAGACAACAACAAAGACACCATTGGTGATAGTGGTAGCAACAATAGAGTGATAGTGGTGGTAGTGACAATGATAGTGGAGGTAAGAACAATAATAATCTTATAAAAGATGTTTAATTGATTTGTAATCTCAATCACAAATTTCTTTTAATTGTGATCAAATTGTTATAATTGAAAATTTTATTTTTTCAATGTAAAAAATTCTAAAGAATAAACACTCATTTTATATATATAGGGACAGTTCTCATTTTCTTTCTGTAAAAAAAATTATGCTATGTTAGCAAACATGAATTTAAAATATTGTTTAAAATGTAATATTAATTTAATATATCTACATTCATATTGTTGAAAAATCTCAATGTCCTTATATTTATATTATTCAAACTTAGATGTTTATAATGTTTCATTGTGTGAAAAACTATGCTTGGTGTTATTTTTAATAATTGATTATGAATCATGATAGTTTTTTATTCAAAATTTGAAAACAAGCCTTTGTGATTTGATTCACAATTCAGAAACAATTCGGTCAGTGTTTTTTTTTATTTCTATTTTGGAGTTATTTTTTCATTTTCTTTTTAAAAATATAGCACCCTTAAAGGTACAAAACGATTAGCTAGTTTAAATATAAGAGGGTATCAGTTCTCCGGTGGGTAAGCACCTTGAGGAGAAAACATTTTCTTTTGATAACTTCAGAGAATACATCCTACACATCAAAGATAGTACGTGGATGAAATGGTAGATTAAATGATTTCAACGTGATTTACTACATTCACAAATATCAATGTCACGTGACCTTTTCTTAAAAAGTAATCAAGTCCATGAAATACATATATGCTATATATTTTTATTCATTATTATTTTTAAAAAAAATATTTATACTATTCCGTCAAGAATTTGAAGCACGAGAAAAAAAAAAAGCAACAACCGAAAATAGAGGAAATTTATTAGCGATTGTTTCATTCTATTATAATAATAAATTTCTTATATAAATTTTTTGACATAATTTTAATTAGATAAAATTTTATCCTAATATTTATATAGATTAAAAAATAAAAAATTAGTGTCCCTCTAAAAATGAATTACCGAACAATCATCCACCTCAACCATGCTTAGAATCAAACCACCACTAATATAGAATTGTGTAACCAACTTAATTATTTCGAATGAATTATGTAACCAACTTAATTATTTGGAATTCAAGTCTTAAATATGTAACTAAGTTTGAATACTAAAAAAAAAATTTTTGTTGTCTAAAGTCATTTAGTATTCCTGACCTTTTGCTATATTTTAGTTTTTATTTTTTTATTTTTAATTTGATCCTTTTAATTAAATTATTAATTTTAATGATAACCAAAAATTACGACAATTAATAAATATGAGTACATTTGACAAAAACAAATGTCACAATTTTTTATATGGAAGTTTGTCACAATTTTTTATATGGAAGTTTGTCACAATTAACAAAACGAACCATATTGAAAATTGAAATAAAAAACCAAAATAACCATGCGAGAAAATAAAATCATTAGAGGATCAAAGTCCTACTTTTGCATTAAAATTTTATGTCACAACATTCCTCCTTGTCATATGAATAATTTCAATTTCTTCTACCATATCATTTTATCAATCCTTATTTATTAAATATTTCTGTATTTTTATATATTAAATATATTTAATTGTTTATTTAATGTTTTCTAAAGTAATATGAAAATTTAATGAAAAGTGTAAAAGGGCATTACTCTTATACCTTTTTCCTTTAACTATCAATTCACTTTAAAATATAATATACAGAGTAAGAAATGTAAGTAAAATATTTCAAAAATAAATAAATAATATAACTAAATAGATAAAAATTAATTATTAATGAAATGCAAGTAAAATATTTCAAACTCTTCAGATTAAGAAATGCAAGTAAAATATTTCAAAAATAAATAAATAATATAATTAAAAAGATAAAAATTAATTATTAATACTATCTCCAACTCTTCAATAAGTAAATAAAATTTTCATTCATAAGTAAACTAATATAAAAAGAATAAAATTTCAATACAATTTTTCAAGTACTCTTAATATTGTTTTTAACTATAGTTAAAAATTCTCAATAATTAATACTGAGTTTGAATATTTAATTTTATTTTATTATATGAATCGTAATAAAAAAAAGAAATTTTAATTAAAGTTTTGCTCATAGAAAGGGGAGGGAGTATTTTAGTTTTGCCATAATTGTATGCATCTGAAATTGTCAACAGTTTAATAGGGTTGGCGTATGGAATTATGGCTTGGATCATGGTGACAGGAACATCGATAGTGATGATTACAAAAAGATTAGAAAGACGAGATTGGCCATATCCTCGTTGGGTTCCCTGCACGTAGATCTAGACAATGTAGCTCTCTATGCCTAATACTATTGCATATGCCTTTTCATAGCCTCACCATTTTCATTTTGCAAATTGCAAGGAGATAACCTATAAGCTTCGGATAATTAATTAGCATGCCCTAGTGCTTATGCCGTGTCACCACCCCCACCCCCTAGAATTTAGAAACCTACCCTTTTTTTTTTTAGGATTCTATTATTGTATAGGTTAAATCATTAAGTTTGTTTGCATAACTTTAACTCGTTTGGAGTTTTTTTTTTTTTATTCTTGAGGTAAATGTCGGGTATTTATTATTGAAAGTAATACCTATTTTTTATGGAATTGTGTAATATTTGAATCCCTAATATTTTAATTAAAATATAAAAATAATTATCATTTATATTAATTAATATTTGTTGTTACATTAATTATTTTATGTGAGATCAAATAAAGTGATTGAATAATTAAAAGAATAATCAATGTTTGTTGTAATACCACGGTGGGTTCGAAAGGAGTATGTAAGATTCATCGTTACCAATAATGGGTCTAATACAAGGAAGAGATGACCATTGAATACATGCTAGGTAAGGCTCGAAGGTTCAATATCACATTTCACATATGCTTGGAATTGTTCCTCCCCATCCCTTTTATATGGAGCCAATTAGCTAGCATGTCTAGGGCAAAGTTAGTCGAGAATCAACATCACAACTCCAATGCTCGTTGTTCTTGTCCTCGACATTTCAAGACCACGCCTCCATAGAACTTACTCTTTTATGTTGTTGTCTCAATGGTTAGGTTGTTGTTCGATATGGACTAACTTGATAGGATATTTGGTATATACTTTTTCTCTTTTCTCAAGTATCTTTTGTTTTGAGCAGATGTTAACCCCTAACTTCAATTTATGTTATTTAAATGTTGTAAGTGTCATAAGGCACAAGCATTTTCCCATTATATCAAAATTTTATGCAATCAAACTTTGTATCTATTTTATTTATGATGCACGTTCGTGATATTTTTTGTACTTTTTTATGTTCATGATGTGCATCATGAAAAAGGAAAATTTTACCTACTATTTTTACAATCAAATTAATTAAAGATTTTTATTAAAATTAACTTTTTGTGCCTAAGCTTATAGTCGTTTATGAGTTTAGGGAGCCTCCAAGTAATTATATTTGTTGTATTAATTGGGTTTGATTCAAAGTTAATTTTGATAGGTATGAATTTTAAGAATTAAATTTAATATATTTTAAATAATTATACATTAATAATAAAATTTTATAATTTACTAGATAATATTTTACCTAATATGATATTATATATATAATGATATTATTTATTTTAAGTTATACAATATAAAATATATTTTAATTTTAATTTTATATTTCTTTTTTTTTATTAAATTATACATAATATTAAAATTAATTTATTAATTAATAAATCAAATTAATTTGGTGTTATCCCTTACATTGTCGAGCTCTGTTCATTGAGTTCAAATTTAATTAAATGACATTGTTAAAATTTCAAGTAGGATAAAGATAAAGAAAGATTCACCCCAACCAGGCATTCGGACGTTTGTGCTTTTGTGAGATAAAAATAAGTTTTAAATAAAATAATATTAATATATTTAATATAAAAATTACTCTAAAAGTAAATTTTAAAAAATATATAAATAAAAATGAGAGAAAGTTAAAATTTGTGCTAGATTATATGATGTAATTGAGAGAAATAAAAAATAAAGTAAAAGAAATAAAGAAAATTATGCAAACATATAAATATAGTTATTATTTTAAAAATGTAAAAACATAAGGACAAAAATATATTTTGTAAAAATGAAAATAAAATATTTTTTTACTATAAAATATATATTTTCATATATATATATATATATTTAAGAAAAAATACTAAAAATAAAAACAACTTATATGCAACATTATATATATTGTTAATTTTTATATTTAAATAATACAATTAGGAAAAAAAACGCATAAGTATGAGCATGTATAAATAATTTGTCTTGGAAAAGGAGAAAATTACTAACCGGTTAATTGCGGCTTAGGGATGGTTGAGGGGGAGATTTTAAGGAAGGAGGGTATTCCTTTTCTTATTTTATTTAGAAAAGAAAACGTGAGATTTTAAAAATTAATTTATTTTTATTTTTATAATTTATAATTTCAAAACATAAGAAGAGAATTAGAGATATTTTAGCCTTTACACTTAGAATATTTTAAATTTCCCCTATCCCTTCCAAATCTCTCCAATATTAGAGGAGAGCAAAAATTAGATAGTGAGGAGTTTTGCTCTTCTCTATTATTCATTCCTTCGTAACTAAACAATCTCTTATATAGTATGATTGGTTTAGGAAATAAAGTGGAAGGAAAAAAAATTGAGTGAAATGATTTTATAGATTATTTGGAAGTAAAGAAAAATAAATAAAATTTTACCTTCCTCTTGTTTGGTTGTGTAGAAACTGAAAGTAAAGAAAAAAAAAATATAAATACCTTTAATATAAAAAAATGTCAAATTAATGTTAGTTTCCTTTTTATACATAAGTTAAACATATAATTTAGTTTCTACATGTGTCACAAATTATCAATTTAGTCCATGTACATAAAAACTTATTAAATCAATTTCTATATATGCAATTGTTACTAGTATGGTCTCTCCACCTACAAGGACCAAATTAAGAATACATTACATGTATAATGACCAAATTAAGTACGTGTTAGGGAGTTCCTAACGACTTGCTTTCGCTACAAAGGTTTAACACTATAACATGTGAAAGTTAATTTTAATGAAAATCTTATATTTAATTTACTTATATAAGGGAAGATAATTTTTTTTACGACATCACACATAGTTTCTTCTTATCTATAAAGTCAATAAAGCACTTGCTAAAAACATAAATAACATACATCATCAAAAATCAATTACGTAGGTTTATTACAGAAAATCCATGCCACTTGTCACTTACATCATACATCAAAAGGGCTCAGGAATACAACACACACACTCAAGCTAGTCAACAACAACTACTACTAATGATATTATGATTACTGCGGCAAGGGTTCAGATGAGGAAGCCCCACGAACATTCCATCCACTAGTGTGACGCATGTGCACCATCTACACGGAAGCCTCGACATCTACTCCCATAAACACATAGTTTGAAATCGTCGTAGTCATACACATACAAGACAAAAACATAAAGATAAGCTATTGCAAGATTATCCTTATATCTAAATAACGAAGCAATAGTAAGACAACAATCATCAGCTATACAGTAAAGGATTACATAATCTAAATATATCAACATCACAACAAGCCTCAGCATTCAATGGGCACAACCAACAATTTAATCAACATATTCTCATTTGTACATGTATGTGTGTATATATATATATACATACAATTTCAACTACGCTCGTGCAAGAATAATCACCATCGTAATGTCATTACTATTCCACAACTATCACCAACAGTCTATATTCAACATTCATAAAGAAACAACAACAACACTTGTGATCCTCTTATCACTCCCAATTTTCTTGGATGCCTAAGTACTAGCAACATGTACCCATCATCACCATATGGCTACCCCAAGACAATTTGGAATCACAACAATAAGGTATGATCCATCAATCATCCCTCAAGAGCAAAATCATAACTCTACTCACCGTAAAGTGTTCTATCTCTCAAAGATATCAAAATCCTAAATTTTATAAATTTCAACTTAATTATTATTCCACTTTACTCTTTTACATTCATCCTACCCAATATCAATCTTTTATAACATAAGTATAAAGTATTTGTTATGTGAATTATTCATGCATTCAGCTTCGCAACCTAAGTTATTTTCTCACTACCAATGAATTTGTTCAGCAAAAGGGACCATTCTCCTAGTGGATCCTTACCTTCTAGAAAGGTGCAACTCAACTATACACGTATTCACTCAACAAATGAACATCTTTCTCAACGGAATAAGTCATAAGGACTTATTCTCCACACACCTCTTACGTTTCACTCAATGGGGGCTAAATCCTCGCTCAACTAAGGGACTTAGAAGCCTTAAAATCTCACCCTTTATTCGCTCAACGTGCAAGAGGTCTCACTCAACGAATGAAGTCAATGACTTCAAACTCTTAACTACGTATAATATGCTCAACCTAAACTCATAATTTACCCAGCCAAACACTAGATTCAACCAAAACCATTACGAAGTCCTCTTTGTAGAATCAATATCCTAAGCTCAATTATAACCAATACATGAATCTTATCATAAAATCTCATTACCTCATCGATTCTTATCTTAACACCAATCCTTTTTTCATGAGTTATAACTCTATCGATCTAATAAATACAAGCCTAGCTTTTGACCTTTCTTGCTCTCTCCATCAAATCACTAGTTACCTTCAACATACCCCAATTCATGCGCCTTAATGTAACCTCACATACTAAGCTTGAGTTTCTTAAATCTTTGAACCACTAAAGCATACACATACGAAGATTTCCTACTTAAAGCATCGACCACTACATTGACTTTGCCTGGATGGTGGCTATGATCGAAGTTGTAATCATTAAGAAATTCTAACCACTTACGTTGTCTCATTTTCAACTCTTTTTTTTTTTTGTCAACAAGTACCAAAGACTTCTAGGATCACCAAAAACCTCAAATCTAGATTCATCCAGTAATGTCTCTAAAGTTTAAGCACAATAATATAACCACTAACTCCAATTCACAGCAAGATAATTCCCCTTCACGGGTCTTAGGTTGTCTAGGTGCCTATGTCACTATTAGATCTTTAAGCATAAGCACATCCCTTAAAATTATCTTAGATGTATCACTATACTATATAAAAGGCTCACTTAAGTTGGGAAACACTAACATAGGTGCAACAACTTATAACTATACCTCTTTATATTACGACATGACCTAGAGGCTTACTAGTACAGCTAAAAGTCACACTTGCCATCTTGGTATACGACTACTTGTCCCTAATGACTTGCAACACCACCCTTAGATGCTTAACACGCTCTTCCCAAGTCTTAGATAACACTAAGATATCATCTATTAAGACAACTACAAATCTATCTAAGTAGGGATGGAATGTCCTGCTCTAGAAAGTCACCTAACTATGAAAGAAGGTATCTATTATTAATTGTCACCTAGTTGACGATAATCTACACAAAACCTCATATTTTCATCCTTCTTCATAATTAGCAAGAGTGGTGCTTGCACTATGTGATGCATACATGGGAAGGTAAAGGAGCTCAATAAGATCTTAATGAAGACGAAATCCCTACACTTGAAGGACTTATGACTAGGAGAAAGCTCAAGAGGCTCCAAGAAGAGCTGCAACACAAGTTGGTCACCCTTAAAAGCTAAGGAGAGGCCCAAAAAGGACATGTCTTGTATAATTTATCCAGCTTCCAAGTTGACCCTATTTAGAGCTGGAATGACCATATTTCCTTGTATTTTTTATGTTGGTTTGAGTACATTTTTTCATAGGATAGCTTAGCCTTTGGTTAAAGTCCATTTCGGTCACATTTTCCTCACATTCTTTAGGGAGGTTGTGAGGTTGCATGATCTTCCAAGGACCATTGTTTTGGATAGACATTTTTGGAAGACACAAAGCTACTCTTCTCAACAACTTGTCATCCACAAACGGGTAGACAAACTGAAGTGGTAAATAGAACTTTAGGCCAACTCCTTAGGTGCTTTGTGGGAAAGAGTTTGAGAGCTTGGGAGGATTAGCTACCCCATGTTAAGTTTGCATATAATAGGGTAGTTCATTCTACTACTTCTCATTTTCCTTTTGAGTTGGTTTATTGTTTTAATCTCCTCTCCCCTCTTGACTTGTTGTCTTTACCTACTATGCTTACTTGGATGAATGATAAAGGGCTTTCCAAAGCCCAATTTGTTAAGGAACTCCATGAGAAGGCTCGAATACACATGGAAAAGAAAGAGGAACAATATGTTAAAAATGCTAACGAGGGAAAAAAAGGAAGTGATCTTTAAAGAGGGTGATCTTGTGTGGGTCCACCTTAGGAAGGAGAGGTTTCCTCATATTAGGAGATCTAAACTCCTTCCAAGGGGGAATGACCCTTTTAAAATTTTGAAAAGGATAAATAATAATGCTTATAAAGTTGAAATGCCCAAAGAATATGAGGGTAGCACTACTTTTTATCTGATTGAATTGATTCCTTTTATTGTAGGTACTTAAACCCCAAATTTGAGGTCAAATTCTCTTCAAGCAAGGAAGAATGGTGCATACGTGGGAGGTCACAATCAAGGAGCTCAAGGAGACCTTAATCAAGAGGAACTCCCTGCACTTGAAGGACCTATGACTATGGGAAGTCTTAAGAGGCTCTAAGAAGAGGTGCAACACAAGTTGGCCACCCTTAAGGGCCAAGGAGAGGCCATGTATTGTATAATTTGTCCAACTGCCAAGTTAGCCCTATTTCGAGTTGGAAGGCCTATATTTCCTTGTATTTTTTATGTTGGTTTAAGTACATTTTTTATAAGATATCTTAGCCTTAGGCTAAAGCCCATTTCTGTTACATTTTCCTTACTAGTGCGTAATCGGTCACAATCTTGGTTGCTATTTGCATTGCTAAACTAGTTGCAAATCCGAGTAGGCATTTGGCTTGCATTTTGGGCATGTTAGTCATATGAGCTTCATGTAGCTTTCCTAATATGGCTTAGGGACGCTTAATTAGGATTTAGGAAGGGCTATATAAGCCTCTTTTGTAATTAACATAATCACTTTTGAATGAATTTGAATTTGTGCTTAGTACTTTAAGAGCATTTTCTCTCATTTTTTTGTTTTGAACAAAAAAACCTAATTCTCATCAAGTTTCCATGATGCTTGTGGAAAATCTCTACAATCTCTTATCTAATTCCCAAAATTAGTGGCAAACCATCTCCTTCCTTACTCCATTTTCTCCATTTCTTCTTCTTCATTTTTAATTCCAAGTTTAGCAAGGGACTTTGCAAATCCTTTGAGTGTAGGTCTTGATTGTGAATCCAATGGTTCACCACTATGACACATTAAGCTTTAAAAACTATTTCTATAGCAACTTCTCCAACTATCTCTTAAGCCCGCCTAATTCTACGGTGACATCCTATACAATGTTGTGACAAGGGTCCTATACAAAGTAGTAAATCTATGGAAGGCGAAACTCCATTCTTCAAGGATAAGCTATAGACATTAGCGACAATGACCTCGCTCTCTTCTCACAAGAATTTCTTCACTTGGTTCCCTTACAGACTTTGATCCCTATTGTTTGGATCCTACATGGGATTAGGATGATCCTATCCAATGTGTCCTTGTTTCTTGCAGCTAAGATGAATCACAATCTCATCCTTGAATTTTGCATGTAGGATGTCCATGTTGATCACATATCTTATATCTCTATTGTAGAAAGAACTTTTTCTCTGCTACTGTCATTAACCGGTCAACTTGTTATGTCTTTTGGTTGTTGTAGCGATTACTAAACAAACTTATGAAATTGAACATGGCTTCTCACAATTTGATTGCTAAACTTCTCATCCTTCATAAGGTCCACACTTTGTAGTGCACAACCCTCACCCTGTTGTCCTTGTCAAGGATCCTACATTTACTCACCAATGATGGACATTAGCAAATTTCTTGATAGTTGATGACTTGTTGTATCTCTAGTTGTGGACTGTTCACAAATCTTCATGCAATTGAGATATTCTTCAACTTTATTCCAATGGTGAAGAAGGTATCTTAACGATTCTTCAACTTGATTGCATAATCTACCATGATCTTGTTGCCCTACTTGAGCTTTAGGAAATATATTCCTTTGTAGTTACAAACATCCTACGAAAGCACTTCTTTCAAGAATATCTATTGAAATTCTCCCAAGCAATTGTTCTAGCCTCAACTTTCAAGGATCAATGGTTATTCCATTACCAGCACTCAACCTTTTCAGCTAACTTAAAGGCAACAAGGGTTACTTTCTCAGCATTTATGCATACCATGGCTCGAAAGATCTTTTGATTCTTCGCAACCAACATTGTGCACCTACGAGGTTGTATTCCCTATGAAATGTTGACAATTTGTTCCATTAGATCTTGAAACTCCACCACTCTACCATCCCTATTTTGATCCCTTTCCATGGCTTGAGCTAAGGCATGGAGAGCATTGACAATAGAATGGTCATACTTACTAGCAATTATTACTTATCGGGCTAACTAGACACAACAAGTAATGCGAACAAACAAGTCTTATCCTAAAAATTCAATCAATATATTAGTAGAACGGTCTTATTAGAGTACACACAAGTAGCAAGACAACACATAACACACAAGGGTTAAATGAATTAACTTACTCTTATACCTCTAAATGTGATACTCTTTACCTCCAATGCTATATAATTATAATAAATATACTTAAAAGAAATTCTAACTTTCAACATACATCAATTGATAAAGGATTTCAAATTACCTTCTTACATACTGTAATTTACAAACAAACATATTTTCCTATTGACAATTCAAACAACCTATTTCTAACATTGTAGGAGTCATAAAATATAAACTAAAACATACTATTATAAGGGAATTACAACTACTTTGATGTCACATATCCTATTAGAGCATCAAATTCAAAAATACATAAAACTAAAAAAAAGTAGCTAAATGAGAAGCCTAGTTCAATCCTCATACTCCTAGTTATCGTCATCTGCAAGGTGATGTTCAATCCAAACACAAACAATATGACGTAAGGGAGTAAGAAATATACCTCACTCAAGTTCATGGTATGAGAAAAACGTTAGTAGCACACAGTTATACAATTAATTACATAATTAATTACACATATTAATTAAGCATAGGAAATAAACAATCCACCTATGCACATGAATGATAATAATGCACTCGTACTATTACTCCATATGCTATGTGGTACCAACTCTAATATAAGAAAGTAGTAGGCTAGGGGCATATAGATCAACCTCTTTGTTGCCCGTCCCACACTAGAATAATGCTCTTTAGTAGCACGTCAAGTACTACTTGGTTTGCACCATTTGTCCAGGCTTGTGGGATTAGTCACGATCATTGACCTTACCACTCAGATTTGTGTCTACTTCCTTACACACTCGTTTCATTAAATCATGCATTAAATGCAATTCAATTTAGTCATTATTCTACTTTCAACATTGGATTGACGAGGACCATTCTTGCCTCTCACAGGTTAGGAACCCCATCTCACAACTCATCACAAATTAGTGAGTACCATTCTTACCTCTCACAAGCTAGGTTACTCACTAGACAAATATCTCTTTGGCCCATTCTTGTCTCTCACATACTATGTCATCCTTTTCAAGAACATTTATCCTTATTACTCATTTTCATATCATATTATTATAATGTATACCATAACTCATCATGTTTTAAATTTAATGTATTATGAAATACACGAATACATCATATAGTTTCATACAATTTCAAATATAACCACCTAACATGATTCCCCCTTCGGGAAACCAAAACATATAGTCTTTAACAATTGATAAAAGTCGTTAACTTGATTCCCCCTCCAAGGAACCAATAGGGTTTAGGGGGAAAATCCTTAACCCATGACTACAAGATTAAAAACTGTACTCTATCAATTGACAGAGACAAGACATTGACAGAGACAAGACACCACAATCAACACTCTACCAATCATAGAGGCAGTCAAACATAAACAATCAACAAGCAAACAACCAAGAACTTGATCAATCATAGGACATACAAACAACCAATAGGAAAACAATTAAACACCTTATCAATCATAGGACAATCATACACAAACAACCAATAAGAAAACAATTAAACAATTTGTCAATTGACAGAGACAATCAAACACAAACACTAAGAGAGGTTTGGGACCATCTCCTCTACCCACAATCATACCCACACCCTTGGGCGAGATTTCTCATTCCACCTTACTTGGAAACATGTAGATGCAGAAAACATAAGGTCATTCTTCTTGTTCCTTGGGGGTTTCCAGGGTTACTCCAGAGGTTCTCCTTCCTTGGCTATCTAGTTTGAAATTACATGTTTCGAAAAAATAACTTAATAGTAGAGATCTTCACATTTCCAATATAGGCCTCATAACTCCTTTTGACAACTTACAATGAGCACAAGCATACTCTCATGTAAAACACAAACAAGCAATCCCCATATCTCTTAAAGAAGCTCTAAGAGATAAGAAAGAGATGAGAAAGATATATTATAATAGGCTTAATGTTTTGCATCAAACCCAGCTTATTTAGAAGCTTTCTTGCCTTCTCTTTTACTTAGTATCCAACTTCTTATATAAGAGAAGAAGATGATGCAATAGCTCATATTGCCCGATGTGGAACTCGAGCTATCCCACTCTTTATACAAGAGAAGGAGGTGATGCATGAGCTTATATTGTCTGATGTGGGACTTAAACTTTAACCATATTTAAATGACTTATTTTCTTAATTTAATAATTAAAATCTAATTTAAAACCCAACATATATTTCTCTCAAAATATTATTTATTTAATTGTAAAACAATTAAACCACTTATTAATACTAATTAATAAAATATAATATTTACAACCAATAATAAAATAAAATATAAATCAGGACATTACAAATTATACTTTAATTATTCAATCACTTTTAATAAAATAAAGTATAAAAACTCTAATATTTTAAAATTAATGATTATATGAATCAAATTGATAACCTTGACATATATAAGGATCATTATAATAATATTTTACGTATAAATATTAAATTGAGAATCAACAATACGTGTAGGAACTAAATAAATATTTAACCTTATACATAAAACAACTTTCATCCTTTTTAGCATGTTCAATTTAGGAAGATTATAAAACATCTGGATCCCTTTTTCTTTTATCATTTCTTCCTTTCACACTATAAACAAGAGAAGAATAGTAAATCTTATCATTTTTCTTCCATATGATTTCCTTCTTTCCATCATTCCAAACAATGCATTAATTAGAAAATATGCTTTTTACGTACCAAGACAATTTTTAATACTTTTAATTACTTTTTTCGGTATATATAATAATTTTTATTTTGTTGGAACCAAAGATTAAATGCATAACTATTACCAATATCTTGATGATAACATATACTATTAATTTTTTTTTTACATGTACAATGTTTATTACTTCACAAGAGCCTAAAAAAATTTATTTCCATATATTACTTTTGAAAAAAGATTTAATTCTCTTTATGTTATTACAAGTGTCCATCTTGAATGCTTTGTGAAAAAGAACTTATAAATTTTTCTATTAAAAAGCATCCATAGTATGTTTTATAAAGTAACAAGAACTCTCTAGATTATATCTTATAACTATGTATCTTGCTATCTGAACTACATATATCTAAGAAAAAAAAAATATCTTATACCATCTTCAAAGAAAAACAGATTCAGTTGTTGTCAATCTATCTTGTTTGCAAGAAGAAAAGTTTGTCACACTAAAAAAGACAAAACCCATTATCATGATTTTATGCGTTTTTTCTTGACTCCTATGATGGAAATTTTTTTGCCACGGTCTTATATGGTTCATGTTTCCCAACATTTCTTCCTTGGAAAAACATAGTACACATTTTAGGTAAACTACAAGTACTCTTTTTTGTCATTTTTTTCTCTCCTTTGGAAAGGATAAAACATGTATGAAGAAATGTGAAGAATATCTTCATACATTTAATGCAATATCAAAACACAAAATATATATTTCTCAATAGATACTATTTTTGCGACTATAAAATGAAGACTCCTTTAATAGAAGAAAAGATACAAGTTACTAGAATATTACATACAATGAAATCAATCTTTGGATGATCTTCATTTTAATAGTACTTTGTATTTACAAAGCTTTTATCTTGAATTTCGGTTTCAAATTCTCACTTTTATGAGTTATCTTCATAAACAAAACTAATGTTTTGTGAAAAACTTAAAGAGACTTAGCGTTAAAGAATACTTGTTAGATAATCTCGTTGGAGGTTACATTGTAAAGGATAATGAACAATAATTTACCAAAAGTTTCTCTCTCAAAATTTCTTTTCTCACTATTCAACAACTCATGTAATATTTATAAAATCTAAGGATAAAATATAACACTTAAATGTGAAACAGCCTTTCATTTGAGTATTTCCAAGTGCCAACTATACATATGTTCCATGGTATTGTTTATTTATGTCACAATTCTAATGTTGAACATCTTCTCTTTCTTATGGTCCTTATGCACCTTTTTTTTTTTGTCTTTTTTTTCATATAAGTGTTTTAAAGCTAGAATTTCGATTGTATATCATTGGTAGTGTAAGAAAAAATGGGTTGAGTTAGACTTGTTTTGAAATTGAATTGAAAATTTCAACTTAACCTATGGTGAGTTGCGAGTTGGGTTGACCCACTAAAATTTTAAAAAGAAAGAAATAAAAGATTATAAAAAATGGATGACTTACAAGTTAATCCATAAAATAAATAAATACAAATAATTTAAACATAATGTCACAATCACAAGATTTCATCTTAGCATAAATTATCTTTAAAATTTTTCATCAGAAGATAAATAGATGTAGAACAAAGTAACAAAATAATATGAAATTTTTAATATTTCACAAAATATTATGTTAGAGAAAACAATATTTAACTAAACAATTTATTATAACATCTATACAAAATAATCCTAACTCAACAAGTCAACTTAACCCAACTTAATCCTCCTTAACTCGTTGGATTAATAAGTTATATAAATTAGATTATGCAAGTTGAAAATTTTAATTACTAAACTCAACCTATTTTGTCATGTTAAATTGATTGATATGTCATATTTAACTCAATTTAACTTCTCTATTTCTCATTTTTTTTTCACTGCAAAACAAATTTTTTATCTTTAGAATAAATAATAAGTCTATTCATAAATAGTCTTAAATGAAGCTTTATTAAGCAAACTTCAAATTCTTAGTGGCAAAAGGATTTCAAAATCTCTTGTTATATTTTGCTGACATTCAAATTCTCAGGACTTGATCTTCCATACGATTTCTTTCTCAAGACATATTGCATCTTAGTTTTCTGATCGAGTGTCTCAACTTTCTAATCAACAAAACTTGCTTTCTAAGGAGTTGCGTCAACTTTATAATTAGATTTAATTGTACATATTTCTTACTTCCATTCACATTGTCATGGTAACTTTTGTGCTAAAAGTTTGGTATATATGATTATCATGAACCACAAAATTTTCTTTCATAATAACACAAATTGTTTGTTTAAGATTCAAATAGGAGATTATAAAAACCGTATTGATTTAAAAAAATACTATTAAAAATAGGTAGTATATTTATTTTTTAAAACAGTAAATAGTTAGGGACAAATTAAAAGTGTATTTAAAAACATAAAGGAAGGAAATATTACTGGCGTGCGTTTGGCAGGTACAATAAGATAGATATAGGAGGAAAGCTAAGCTAAGTAATTAAGATTAAAATTGAAGTGAGTTTAAAAAGGCACGGGATGGCATAGTACAGTAGAGCTATACCTAACGTACAAGTTACAGAGGATTGAATGAATTTAAATCAATCAAGTTCCAATAATTGTCCAATTCGGACAAAGCGCTGGATTGGGTCCCTCTAGATACAAGTACCATCTTCTTTCTCTCTTTCTTTTTTCCATTTCTATATTATATAATTACCTATTAATTAATTAAACAAATTCTTCCAAGTTGTGTCTCAATATCCCATCATTCGTGATCACATGCAAAACCAGAGAAGAGAACCAAACATTGCAGGTAGAATAGAGTCATAGATTAGGGGAAGCCCATATAAGATCCGACGTACAAATGATTGCTGCTGCGTAGATTGTCTCCTTGAGACGTTGCACCACGTCCCCATCACACTATTTCAGTGGACCCCCTTTTCACCCTCTAATTCCATTCAACTTCAACTCAATTATATCCTAATATTTTATGCATCAATCATACCTACACTCTCCTCGCATGGCATCTGATTCTCTTCTCACTCTTTCTTCACCTTTTCTAATTTCCAATTACCATAAATCTCTTTTATAGCTTCTTTCGTTGCGTTCATACCACTCCAACGGAGTTTCCAAATTCATATTTACTTTCACAAAAACTATATATATATATATATATATATATATAATGTGAAATAAAATCATTAAAAGATGAAAAGAATAAAAAATATTATTGTTAAAAAAATATGTTATAACTGTTTTATAATCGCCTAATTTAAAAAAGAATCACCAAGATAGTATAAATTTTTACAACATTATTCTTTTGTTATGTGCTCCATTTAACATATATAACTTAAAAAAAAAGGAAAAAATATATTAAGATTAACTCCTGTTTGGATTCATGAAAATAATACGGATGGAAATAGAATAAAAATATTAAAATTTTATTATTTATTTATAAAGAAAAAAAATGAGATCAAAAAGGAAATTCCCCTCTTAAAAGAAAAAACTGAGATGAAAATCGTTTTTTAAATTCAGTCTTTTAAAATTAATTAAACTGTGAAAGATATTAAACAATATCATCTTGAACAAAAAAATATCTTAAAAAAAAATTATCAAAAAAAGATTAGTTCAATATGTAAGAATGTTAAGTCTCCCTATCAATGTAACTGTAAGAACTTTTGTAAGTATGCGTTGAGTTTAAAGTTTTGTCTTGATTTTGTATTTTATATAAAAGAATATAGTAAAAAATGAGTATAAAACATTTGTTTACATAATATATTTATTTTTATTGTCTTGTTTACATATTTATTTATTGTTTGTTTTTACAGTGTTGATCCAGAGTACTAAGCGTAAAACCAGTCAAAGGTGAGAAGGAAATGAAGCAGGAGATTAATTAGGTGCAGAGGAGTGAACAGTAGACACGGTTACACTAATGGTACTAGTTGGTGCAGCAGAGAGAGAGAGTACAGTAGAGGCTCGGCCGTAACCACAAGCATGCAGATGCAGTGCCCTATGGGGAGAGAACCAGACCCATAATTGTATTTATATGACTTGTCTCTCCTCTATCACGTCATTCCTCTCTTTCTGACACCCAACCTCATCATTACTCACTCACCTCTTTCTCACGTGATTCCTCACCTCCTTATTCAAATCTCACGTGCCTCCATATCCCACTCTTCACACACACTCACAATAATGTATCCTTATCTGTCACACTATTAAATTTCATTCGACACTATATATGTATATATTATAATATCTTGCTATATTGTCGTTATATGTTCATTTAACAAAGGGAAATTTTATATCTATCTTCATTTAGTTTAGAATTGGATTAACGAATACCACGCATGCATCTTATGATAAAAAGTTACAAAGAAAATGCCCTCCATGCCTTCTCTTTTTTGGAGTAAAAAGTGGTAGATGGGGGACACCCTTAATACTATGTCATGACGTAAATAACATGTTGAGATACCCATTTGAGAGAATTTAAATTGCAAGCTATTGTTTCAATGGTAATTACTCAACTAGTGATGAGCATTAAGGAATCTTTTGAGAAGAATTGTCTAAGAAGTATGCTTATTTTTATTTGACTGAAACTTTATTGTGATAAATTAATTTCTTGTGACTTTATTTTATTGATTGAAATTGTTACAACCTCCTCAATCGTTCAATATCTATAGTTTAGTCTTCCTATGCAGAATTGCATTTGCAGATGATAAAACTGAATAATGTGTATGTTAAACTTGATTGCAATAGTAAATAACAAGAATGTATTGACAAACAAAATAAGCATTAAGTTAATCGATCAAATTGGGAACTATTGTCTAAAAAAACTAAATAATGAGAATGCATTCAAGTAAGATTTTATTTTTATTATCACCCGTTTACATATGGATAACAAAAGCAAGAAAAAATCTTAAGCCTTTCTTCTGCATGACTATTTTTTTTTTTTTTTTCAATTTGAGATATTTTACCTTTTATAATTGGATAGATAGCCTCCACTGTGACTGCGCCGTGGTTTTCTATGAAAATTAAACATGAAGGTTCCAAGCTTGAAAGTTTTTCAAAATAATCATGTAGGGGCAATGCAAATGTGTGTATATATATAGTCAACTTCATGTTGGAGTAAAATTGAATTAATTTTATATAATTTGAAATATAATTACTTCAAAACATCAATTTTATTAAAAATGTGAAAATTAATATTCTAACGTTAAAATAAACGGAACCTTCGATGCCCAATTCTAAGTCTATAATAAAAGTACACAGATCAACACTATACTATTTTTGTGTGTGTACAATGTAATTTTAGGATTTCAAACAAATTATCTAAATTTCTCGGACTGATCTTAATTGGTTTTGATAAATGCTACAACCAAAATTTGCATTTGTTTTCTTGATTGTGATTGTTTATATGGATAAATAATCATGAACAAGAAACAGAATTCTTGTGGAGAAACAGAATAAATAGAGGAGTAAAATTTAGGTCCATGTATAGAATTGTTTTTTTTTAATTAAAATTAATATTATATTATAATAATTGTTTTCATTTTAATTATTAAAATAAAAGTAATTTGGATTTAAAAAAAACAAAACAAAACATGTATATAAGTTTTGTTATGTCATTGTCGGAGAAATTTTGTGCTAAAAAAATCCCTATATCATCCAAATAAATTTTTATAATTTAAATTAAAAAGTCGATCGGTTCATTATATTAATCAGTTTCCATGACAATTAATCATGCCTTTGAAGTAGGTATGCATGGTGTTCCACCCAATTTAAGAGAAGACGAGGTAAAATCAAAAAGCATCAGTATGAACATTAAATATCCTAGACTTTTACGGAGTAATTAAGAATGACAAACGGTGTTCACACGTGTAGAATGGTAGTCGTCACATAATTTTTTTTAATCCATGTTGCTGCTATTATATGAATGCCCATATGGCTTTAATGTTTAAATACCTTAGATATTCTTTTATCTGTTTTCCTTTCTTTCCATTAAATAATAATCTACCTAATTTTGTGTTGCTTCTAGATTCTGTTCTAATGCTTATATATTCATGTTTATTTACGTATAAGTGTAAAAGTTAGTTAAATTATATTTTTAATATTTTTTTATAAAATAAAAATTTAATTAATATGAAATTTTGATATTTTTATTAATTAAATTAAATATATAAAATTTTATATAATTTTAAAATTATTTGATAGTTAATTAAATATTTTTTAGATTTATTGACATCTAAATATCAAAGTTAATTAAATTATATTTTTAAATAATTTTTTATAGAGTGTTGAATTTTAATATTTTTATTAATTAAATTAAGTATATAAAATTTTATACAATTTCAAAATTATTTAGTAGTTAATTATATTACTTTATTTTAGATACTATATTATATATATTTTATAAAAAATACTAAAAATATAATTTGACTAATTTTAATATAATCTATGTTATTAACCAACAACCAAGATATATATATAAAATCTATTCAGATTTATATTGTATGGTTGCAGATGATGTAGTAATCCACTTGAAGACCTAACTTACTGACTGGTATTAAAAAACAAAATACAAATTGGTCTTATATGACAGCATACACATATGCAGCAGCATTATTTTGAATTATCTATACTAGTTTCATTTCAAAGTCAATAAGAAGAATATGACCTATAATCAAGAATTTTTTAAAATAAATGTCTCTATTCAGTAGATAGTGCCTTATATTTAATGTTGAACTGGCAAATTCATTATTCACTTATCCACTAACAACAAGTATCTTAATTTTATTCCACCTTATACTAATCAAAGAAGTTGGATTTAGTTAACTCTGTACTAATTCAACGTTTTTATATGATTAATATAGGTGTCTATGTAGGTTGAGAATTGGATAATATAAAGCCACTAATCTCGATCCTCTCCATGCAGCGTGGTTTTGAAGTCAAACGAAAAATATTTTACCCCGGCCAAGATTGATTTCTTAGTATCTAGTAGCACGAAACGTGCCAATTTGATTTCTTGGGTGGTTGTTGTTTCATTGTTTGACCAAGTCACTGCCAGTCACACTGTAAATAATTTTTCATAAAATAATGATGATAGTTTTGAATGGAAGAATCTTATGCATGATTGAAAAATTACGAACAGTGATTGTGGAACACGAGGGGAGGGAGAGATGTTTTTTCGAAAATTAGAATTGTACAATAACATGTTATTTCTTTTAATTTTAAGATATATTTTAATTCGGGTATATGTATAGGTAAATATAAAATAAACATAAGGAAAAGTATGTATAAAAAATAAAATTATTATATATATAGAAAATTACTAACAACATATTTTTTTAGCACGTATACTTTCTCCATCACACACAATTTACAAAATTTATTATTAAATAAAAAGTAAAACTTATAAAATTTTATAATTTTAATAAATTTTAATCCATATAAAATAAACGTGTCAAGAAAAATATACTAAACTTTTACTTGCATATAATATTAACTAACGTTATTATTGTCGAATATTCATTTTATTTTTCATCTTATTTTCACTTATTATATATATATATATTTATCTTTTATCATATTATTTATTATATTTATATTTTTTATTTTTTATTTTTTTCTTAAGCTTATACATTCAAAAAGGAATGGTAAGTTGTATATATTATGTTAGTATGAAAAATTTTAAATTTAAATATTTTAAAATTTCAAAAAAAATTAATAATTATACACTAACAATTTAAAATAATTTTTTTAGAATTATCTAAATTGATATGACTTTTAAGATAATTATTAATAAAGCATGAATTATTTGTTTTTATTTAAAAATATGATTTTTGTAAATAAAAAATATACAATTAGTAAAAGAAACTTGATTGAAAATAAGCAAAGATCCGTTATTAGATCTATAAAAAAGTGTAAGTTGATTTATTTTTCTAATAATGATTAGATATTTAAAGAATAGAAGTGTGATTTGGTAGGTTCACGGTTGGGGGTGGGGCACTGTGGCTTTTTTCACATTCCATTTCCATCGACAATTATTACATGAGGGTCACTTTATGGCATGGTTCGTTTTCTGAAACGAGGGACCCACCCAATAATTCACGCATCTCTCTCTGCAGCTTATCATTAAAGCCTGCATGACTTCAATTATTGCAATGATCCCAAAAGCATGACATATCTGACCCTCCTCATTTCCTCTGTGTGCCTATTTTTAATTACGACTTCTTCCTAAAGCTATCCCACGCGCGACCCCGGGACCACCACACTCTCCACCTCTTCTATCTTCTATCTTCTATCTTCTAACTTCTTTTCTTCTACTTCTTCTTCACCTTTCCACTTCACCAAATTCAATTCAACAAACCCCAAAAAAAGAGGCCAAATATTATTTACCAACTTCATTTTACCCAAACTAATTTTTTTAAAAAATATTTTTTACGTTTTAAAATGAATTAATCTAACAAACAAACGAACAAATATTATTCAACTTGATTGTAGACGCCCCACCCGACCCTCATTTTGTGGACTCGTTGTCATTGGATACCAATCTTGTTTTTTTTACCATTCATTTTTTCCTATGTCGATTTTGGCGCTGCTAATGCTTCAAAAGATACAAAAGAACCTTAGCTTCCCCTTTTCATAAACCATAACTCATTTGCTTACTTAAACCAACGCAAAGCGAGATTGAAAGCGGAAAACTTTTCTCGGAATAGTAAAACCCGGTCGGTTTGTCTCTAATGAATGCATTATAATAATCAGAATAAGGTCAAATTGAAATGTCGTGCTAATCATCTCATCCACCTTTTCCCCCAATGTTTTTCTTCGCACACATCACGCTTATTTCTAAAAAGAAATTAGTTTTATGTAAAACTATTATATTTTTATTTAATCAAACGTTTTTTAACGGCCTACTAGCTTATAATGCGTATAGACCAAGATTTACGACATTTTATTAAAGTAAAAGTTTTACAAAATCAAAAACTAAATCATTAAACTTATAATCTTAAAAAATTAAAACAATTTTTTTACCATCTATATCAATTTTTAACAAATTGTTCTAGTTCAAATACTAAACCTTTAGTTCTATTATATATTAAAAAATTATATTTCATAATAGTTTTACTTTATATTTATATATATATATACACTTGTGGTCCTATTTCAATAAAAAACATATTATGTTTTCACTAAAAGTTAACAATAGAAACCCTTAAAATATTTTATAAATATAGCTAGCAATAATAGGATGGTTTTGCAGCTTCAAAATCTTTAGATGGAAGGTGCGGGGCAGGGTGATTTAATTTGAAGTGATGAGGCATTTAAATAATGTATTTGTTTTATTATTATTATTATTAAAGTGGGAAAGTGCAGAAATATTATGGGGTTAATTAATTAATTCATTGGAGTGCAAACTAAAACCCTGAAACAGTACAGTTTAACTGTTTATGCCTTAATAGATATAGCCCACATGATTCTGCAATGGGTACCAAAGACAAATCATCATTCTTATCATATTGTCATGCATAATGAGAATGAGAATAAGCATGATGGCGACGATAGATGAGAGGCCAACATATATACTGGCTAATCAATAAGACAACAGGAGCAGGTTTATAATCCCAGACATGTCCCTTGGTTGATATATCATTTTCTCCTTGTCATCATGACGCGCTATTGAGACCCTCTTTCCTTTCCTTTGCTGCACTCTCTTCATTTTTTTGTATTGGCCAGTGAAAACAAGAAAATGCAAACTCATTCATTTACACCGCAACTTGGAGGCTCTCTTTAGCTTAAACTCACTTCAAAATTGACCACACTCTTTTTTATGCCACTTTTCCTGCTTCACTCACAAAGTACGTACCGCAACGTTACACTAAAATAGAATTTCTTTGTACCCCTTTTCTTTCTGCCACTTTTTGCTTAAACATTTTCTATTCTCTTATAATATATATATATATATTAATTTTAAGAAAAATGACTATCATAATGCGTTCTCTCTTATTTTTGAATTCTGGTGAATTTTGGAATTTAGCTCATTTAAATTTTTTAGAATAAAAAAAAGTAAGATAATGGCAAGTGTATACCTCCTTTTTTTAAGCGTAGAAGATAGAAGAGAAATTCAAAAAATATGAGAGAAAGACTTATGAAAGACTAGAAAATAACTAATAGGATCTCTGGCGGCTTTTCTGATTATTTTTCTTCATTCTACATTCTATAAAGTAATTTATCATTTATAAATTCCAAAGACAGAAAAATACACTATATATAAAGCATTTAATTTTCAATAAAAAAATTTCATTTTTTGCTTATTAACAAAATACAGCATTTCCTTACTTCAAACGGTCTATGTTAGGTTAAGAATGTAATGGTTACGGTAAGCCTAATTTATTAAAACACCGTATAATTGATAAAAGTAATTTTTTTATAAAATAAGAAAATTTTTCATTACCCTCTATTACTTTCTTACTTTTAACTCTCTTTTTTTTCATATTTTCAATTTAAATGATTAAATATTAAAATATTAACTTTTATAGAAAAAATGTTTGAACGTTAAATAAATATATAAAAAATATTAGTAATATGTTCTCTAACATATTTATTTTTATTTTTAATATTGATTAATAAATTTTAATCAATTACAAAAAGTACGTAAAAAAAAATGTATGTATTAGATATAGTGTGGTGTTAGTCTCTTAAAATAAAGTACGAAAGAAGTATTTGGTAACCGATAACTCTTTCTCTCTATGTTGGTGTATATAGTGTGAGGAGGAGTGTATATAAAGGTTCCTTATATATATAAACAGGAAAAAAAAAAAAAAAAAATCCCAGTGTGTTGGTGGTGGTATTTTTATTTTTATTTATATTTTTAATTTTTTGTATGTGGTGGGAGAAGGCATGAGAAGGGTTGAATATTTAAATAGATTCACGTGGCTTTGTCAACCTGTGTTTGTCGGTCAATCTTTATTCCCGCAAAAGCAAGGCAAGGGAAGAGAGCACAAATAAAAAGGCACCGTTCTTGCTCTTGTTGCCTCTAAGGAGATCCAAGAGAAGAGGGTTTAGTTTCTTTGGCTTCCGCAGCACCCAATGTGCGCTTTCAGAAACAACTACTCTCTGTCGGCACATATATAACACGCACGCTCGCTACTTCCGAACTCCACTAACTCTTCCCACTATAAACACCTTCATTGTTCAAACACTTAATTTTTACCACCTCTTCTTGTGGCCTTGAGCATGGAACTGGCTTTGAGCTTGGGAGACACCTCCAAGCCCTTTACTTTACCCACAAAAGACACTCCAGGCTTCTGCGGGAGAGGCTCCGACGAGAAAAGAAGCGACGCTGCTGAGAGAAAAGGTTCCTCAGATCCACCCGTGCAACTCGACCTTCTTCCTTTCACTCCTGTTCTCAGATCCCAACCTCCTTCCAACCTTCGAATTCCGTGGCTCACTCAACCATGTAATTATTTACCTTCTATTATTGCATGTTTACTTAAGAAAAATAAAATAATATTAGTTCTGAGATTGTGGTTATATTTAGTGTCTGACTTGTCTCCACCATAATTAATTATCTTTGAATAAATTCTTTTTACTTGATTTTTAAAACTGTTCGGAAATGAGAGTGGTTAAGTTTTGGTTTATTGGTTTAAGATGGGAGTAATTTGGGGTTGATGATGATAGGTGGGGCGGCCAGGGCGCTGGACGTGAACCTTTTTCCGGCAGCGGTGGAGGACGGCGACGACGGCACATCGCTGTCGTCGCCCAACAGTGCGGTGTCGCCGTTTCAGATGGATTTCAGCATGAGGAACGGTAATGCTGCCGAGTTTGGAGGCAGAAACAAGAGGGAACAGAACGACGGCGAGGGCGAGAGAGCGAGTGACGACGATGAAAACGGTTCAACTCGGAAGAAACTCAGACTCACTAAGGAACAATCGGCTTTTCTCGAAGAGAGCTTCAAAGAACACACCACTCTCAATCCCGTAAGTCCCTACACAACAACGAAAAGCGCTTTTCATAAGTTAAAATATCCGAACGCGCCTTAATACTGTTCATTTATTTATAATTTTAACCTTGCCTGCAGAAGCAGAAACTTGCTTTGGCAAAACAGTTGAATCTCCGTCCTCGTCAAGTGGAGGTTTGGTTTCAGAATAGAAGGGCAAGGTAATTAAGATTAATTTAAATATTAAGGTTTATTTACAGTTTTTCTAGGAAAGTGATTAATAGCGGTTATTATTATTGTGACTGCAGGACAAAGTTGAAGCAAACTGAAGTGGATTGTGAGTATTTAAAGAGATGCTGCGAGACCCTAACAGAAGAGAATAGAAGGTTGCAGAAGGAACTTCAAGAACTTAGAGCGTTGAAAACTTCACAACCATTCTACATGCAGCTTCCAGCCACCACTCTCACCATGTGTCCCTCTTGCGAAAGGGTTGCCACAAATTCCACCACCGCTAACCAAACCTCCACCGTGAACATTAACAACAACGCTTCTCAAATCCCGGTGGAGTTGTCTCTCAGCAAACCCAGGATATTACCCTTCCCTAATGCCCAGGCCCAATCACCCAAGGCCCAAGCCCATCAGATAGCCTCTTCATGATCCTCATCGGTGGACTTTTTTTTTTTTGGCTGGTTTTTACATATCATATATATATAACATGATATGATATTATATCATAGAGGATAAAGACAAAGTATTCACTTCCCTATTTATCGTTTGTATATAACTTAGACTTTTTTTTTTTCTCTATCTTCTTTCATTCATCTGTTTTTCTTACTTGGGTTGAAAGAATATGAATGAATGATCCTTTTTGTCGATCGGTTAGAATGCACCAAACTTTTTGGTGGTGAAATTGTGAAATGAAAGGCCTTTTTCAGGTTTTGTTTTGGTTCGTCTATTTTCCTTTGCCGTCATGATGACAACAAAGAGCGAACTTTTATTTAATGATCGCTCGCAGCTTTGAATGACCTTCCTGCCCCTGACGTACCCTACTTGCTCTAGTGTTTCTTATAATTTTGTAGTAGGCCACGCCATGCGTTGTTACTGGTCCTGGAGCTTTGCAAAAAGTACTTGGGAGAATGAAAATTGAACCATCTAATAACTGTTATTTTGTGGAAGGGTTAAATCCCTGTCCACCTTTCTAGTATCAATCGCTCTATGGTATGCTGTGTACTTTAAAGCACAATAGCATTCAATCATAATTATGTTGGCGAAGGTAACGGTTTAAAGGGTTCACTTAAATGTCGATAATTCGTGTGCCCATCTCACAAAATTTTTATTTAACAACATTAACTAACGGAGATTTCGTTTCTTATTTAATGATTCTTTTCCTAAGTTTTGTAATATTAGAAAATATTTTGATAGGTCTCATCATTCATTTGATTAATATTATAGTGTATGTTGCTAACATTTTTTATATCATAAAATATTTACGGTCAGGCGAGTTGCTATTCAATGTATAGTTACGAATAATTTTTATGTGATATTTAACCAAACTTTTTAATCTATAAAAAATTAAAAAATCTGATTACATATCAAATAAATCATATAATATTTATTCTTTTATTAGGGTTAATTAGATTTACACAAACAATGCTAAAGTTATGGGATGGACCAATTTCTAAACTCATGACATGTTTAGCTAGGGTGGTTAATAGTTTTAAGTTTTAAAACTTTTTAATATTGAAACCAAGTTTCAAATATTTTTATGATTTTTAAGTTTCAATATTAAATTTTAAATTCAAACACAAATTACAGATTATTTCTTTATTTCAAGCTTATATGGTGAAAAAGGTGATAAAAATGGCATCAATAGTGAGCCATAGGCTAGACAACGGAATGGATTATGTGGTAGCTACTAATAATAATAACAATATAATAAAAATAAAAATAATGGCAAGGGGGTTAACTGGTGGTACCACAGCATCAATATTGAGAGTAATTGTTTACTGACGGTGGTAATAACTGGTGGGCAGTGTAGTGATGATGCTGATAGGATTAGATATATCTAGCCAAGTTCTGGGGGTGAGAGTTTAAAGAAAAAGCCCTCAAGTCATAAATGGTATGGTATGAAACGAATTTTGACGAGTACATTATTCCAGTGACTCAGGCTTGATTCTCGTTAATTCTCCATTTCTTTTTACTTATTTTATAACCTTTTATTTACCCAATAAAAATATTCTGCATTGATTTTGTGATTATTCTTACGAAAGCTTCTGTACCATTGAGCAATGCTCATCATATAGTACATTGTTAATAGATGTTGAAACCTGCATGAATGTGGGGTGTCATAGTGAAAAAGGCCTAGTTAGCAAAAACATAATCATGCCTTAGATTTAATCTAGAATATAAAACAATAAAATAGAAATGTGAGGTTGATGATTGTAGTTAGGTGGGATTATATAAGAATTTACCATGATGCACGGATCACAAAAGCACCCAGCAATAAAACTCATGGGCAAGGGTTCAATTTGCAAGCCAATCAACACTCATGCTCCTTTGTCTCAATAGTTAAAGATGCGATTCCAACCTTGACGGTCAATTGAAGGATGATTTGAAACGATTTGATATTCAACCAATTTGCAAGATCACAAAGATCACTCCCTAATAAAGAGTGTAGCAAAATTATTTAGTTGGTCAATATAAATTTTATGGAACAATAAAAAATATTAAAAAAATAAAGTTTAACATGAGTGCATCATTGAGACAGACATTCTTCTAAACCAATATACCAATAGGACGATGAGTGTCCTTGTTCAGATATGCATTATCTTCAGTAAGAATATCACCGCAATTATTGGTATTGGCTGGACTTTCTATGGAGTATCCATGAGTTCAACTTGACTAATGATGACCTTATAAATCTTCAACCATTCACCCATTTTGCTTTTCAAGCAGCTGCACCTAAGAGTACAACACAAACGAAAATGATATTTCCGAATAACAGAGAATAGACCAAACAATTCGGTTGCCACGCGTTGTGCTAATAATGTACAGATAAATCAATTAACCAGAGAGGACTCTTGCTTCCACAATTATAACATTTCCATGTATCATTCGTTGATTATTGATATTTTGTTTTAATTCAAATTTTAAGATAAAAGGTTGTATCTCACCTTAAAGTAAGGAAAGTTTTTCACGCAAACAATATTTGTAAATTTACGTTTACTTTGCATCAAAATCAAAGTTACTTCAGATTTGTTAGACGCAACACACGCTTGAGATTGGTTATTAATTCTTCTATAACAATGATAAGAGTGACGTTAAATTAACTTATTGACTGATAATACGTGAATACTTTGACATATTATATTGATGTAGGATTTAGTTGGGTAAATTTTGTCTTAATTTTTGAAGAAACTAATTTAAAAAATCTCTACAAATTATTTTTTTTATTTTTTTTTATTTTTTCTACTATAAATACTTAAAAAATTACTCAAACAGATATTAACATTACTCTATCCATACTTATTTTTTTATGACATAACTTAACCACATATTTTGACATGCCTTTGAAATAAACTGATATGCGCCCTGTCACATGCTACTATATAAAGCTTCTGTCTTTTTTTTTTCCTTTGATGCAAAAATTATAAGATATGCGGGTTTAAAACATAAAAAGAATGTTAGTAACATTTTTTAATATTTTTTAACTGAAATTTATTAGAGATTATTAATTTGAGTATAGGTCCACTTTTAAATTGAGAAATGAACTTATAAATGAGAGTGAAATCAACCAAAAATTGTTATTTATAATAAATTTTAGCAAATAAAAAATATATAACATTAAAAACTGTTGAAAACATTCCTAAAAAAAAATTATACTACACTTCTTTCTCTTTCCTTTTCTAGATATAAAATAGAAGTTGGTGTGCACTTATTTTTTCGCCCTAATTTGTATAATTCATACGATATTTGAGTAATTGAATAGTGTACTATATATGTAAGGCTTAAGATATTAGCATTACTAGCATTAAATGGTTGTTTTCTAGATTAAGATGCATGGCCAAAAGAGCCTGAAATTCCAAATATAAGTTTGCTTTTGTGGCTCTGTATGTATGATTAGTTGCGTAAGGTGAGAACTAGGTACTTTTCTGTAAATCATAATGGTTGAATTGACGAAGCAGCATTAAAGCGTTTTCGGCTGTTGAGTTCTGTTTCCAGGGTCGAGGTCCAATCAAGAGATTACTTTGTTTAGTGTTTAGGACCCAAATATTTAGGGGTGCAGATGTGCAGTGCAATGCAGTGGTGCAGCTAATAAACAAACCCCTTCCCTAATGCTAATACTTACACCATGATAGCCATAAATATCTAGTACACTAGTTTCATTTTTAAATTTATTTAATTTAAAACAATAAATAAAGTATTAATAAAGGTTAAATGTTCTCAAAATTAATTCAAATTGTGTAAAATTTATGTTACTTGGCAAGTAACATGCTAATGATATCATTTTTCTCATGATTCGTGATTACTAACATGTACTATCTCCCTCCTTACATTTAGAATTCTATTAAGAAATTGATATACAATTTTTTTTAATAAATTTTGGTATTAAAATTTGAGTTTAATGGATATAAATTATCCATGTAAAATTATTTTTATATTATCAATAAATCATAATTATTTTAATATACTTTTTAAAATAATTATTATAAAATTTAATAAATTTATTGTATATGATAGTTGTATTTAAACAATGGTACAAAGTATTACGTATTATTTATTCTTAAACTGGACTCAATTATTTGTTTTATTTTTTTATCTTCTTTTCTAATTCTTTAATTAAAAAAATGTTTCAATTAAAAAAATTAATAGGTACATGTCTTTTCAATTCTTTTAGAAAACATGCATGTTCAATTGGGATGATAAAAATCTAGGTAGAATTTGGTTTAACTTTTCCTTTTATCTTTTTAAGAAAAATTGAGCTAAATACACTTAGAGAAAAAAATCCTTAAAAAAATTAAAGAGATTAATTTTTATTAAAAATATACATTAAAATAAATATAAAATTAAAACATTACAAAAAAAATATCTTTTACCAATTAGTTGACATTAAGTTAACATGCCTTTTAACTATTTAAAAAATGTAACAAAAATATAAAAGAAATTTATTTATTAATTTTAATAATAATTTAACAAATATTATTTTTAACTGTGTTTCAAAATATTAGTAGTAATATTTTATATTTATTAAATATTGTTAAAGATATAAAAATATTACAAAAAATAATACAGGTAATAATGAAAACTTAAATTATTTATAAAATATTATTAATTTATGTATCAGCATTATAATATATTATATTGAGAATATTAGGATAAGAGGATGATAAATTTTAGTTCACAACATACAACAAATCTGATAATAATAAAATAAGATATGAATCATGTTGAAATAAAAATTATTGTTTCGTTAAAATTATATATAATTTTCTAAAATGTAATTTTTAATTTAATATTATAATTTTTAAGTTATAAAAACTATAAAAGATATCATTTTAACTAAATTTTAAAAAAATATTATTTTATTTATGTAGTTACTTTTCTAAAAATTATAAAAAAATAAATAAAGTTGTAATTATAATAATTATTATTCAATTATTTTTTTGAAATATATATAATAATTATTTAACTTTTAATATTTTAATTAATAATATATTTAAAATTTAGATGTCAAAATTATTATAAATATATAAGATAATATGATGAATAAAAAAAATATATTATAAATTAATATATATTTGTTATACGTTTATTGTTTTGTATGTATATTATATTATATTATATAATTATATATAAATCTTATATGTATTATACTTAACAATATCATATGTTGTTTTATCCGCGTGTTTAAGAAGTAAAATCTTTGGTTCTATTTTATTGAACTACTTTGTATCCAATTTTTAGTAATCTCATTAAAGATGGAAGTCCCATTATGATTTAAATAAAACAAAAATGTGTATAGATCTAGAAAGAAAAAGTAGGGATCAGAAAACAGAGGAACTTTTTCCCTATGCATGTGGATACACTAAATCAAATGAATGCAGTTGGATATAAGTTAAACATAGCATCTCCAGTAAATCTTTCCGCAGGCCTATAACCATAAGGATCTCGGCTAAGATTCACCCTCCTCACTCCTGTCCTGCTTGCCACCTGCACTACACTACACCACGCTAATATCCATATATACTTTAATAAATTACTCTATTTCCTTATTTTTTACCAATCAAATTACTTTTCATATCTTGAGATACCCAATTTTGTTCCTCAAATTTTTAAAATCTTCTGTTAATTTTTTATTTTGTAAGGTAGGTTCCAACGTGAACGGGGCATAGTGAATTACTTACAATCACATGTTGGAATTGGTGAATACTTTCTATATGGTCCTTGAAAACATTATTTTAACTTGACTTCTTAGGCTGCTTACCTTCAATTATGGCTTCAATTTCAAACCCAAAATTTTCGCTGGCTAGTTTCAGTTTTTGTTCTTGCAGGCAAATCATTCCAAGAATGTTTCTCCTTGTACATGTGACTTGTGAAATTTCATTCTCATTTTCAATGCAGATTTCTTATGTAGTTTCTTATAACAAGAACAGATTCTTAATAAGTTTTGTTATTGGAATATTCTTATCCAAGATACGATGTAATTGTTCTTATAGATCTATAACCATCGAGAATAAGTTCTTAACCGTAAAGAATATTTTTTTTTTTTTAATATTTTCACTTTGTGAGAAATTAACTGATTTAAGAGGAAAATTAATTAATCCAGTAAAATATCCAAATTGAAGAGGTGATGAAACGAGGGTTTATACAATAAAACCTAGAATCGAATTCTATAAATTAGACAAAAATTTCACGGCAATAGTTGATTGTAAGCATCACCACCGTGGCCACGAGCAGATATGGATCGAAGACTCTTTTAGACATTTTCATGAGTTACAAATTCATTAAATAATTTTTTATAAAAAAATTCTTAAATTCCTAAATTCCTCACAAAAATTCTTAAACTTGGATCTGTATCATCTCTTAATATTTAAATTAAAAAATTTAATCTTTTATATTTAATTTATAGAGTGACACTTCCAAATCAATCAAGGAGACTAGGAAATTGTCTTAAAAACTCTAGTTGCATTCTAACTAGATTAACTAATTGAATTGTACAATTAGTTACGTAACTCATTATAGCATTTTGGTACTTATAAATCCCCTAATACCCTTTATTTTCTCCATTCCTTGGCTGACAAGGCTTGTAGGGGGAGCTACTACATTTTCTTTTTCTAAACTTAATTAAGTTGGAGTTGATTTAACCAATTATCACAGTACTTCTTACATTTTTCACTTAGTCTTGGACAAAAGAGTAAAATACACCCTTACTCGTTCCTCTTTTAAATTTTATTTGTTTCATTTCCTATTTATTCTAAGTGTGGAGAAGAGGAGGTAAAACGAGAGTTTGGTTTTAGTAAGTTACTTCTTCTTTATTTATTCTTTTTCTCCCATTCTCTTATTGTAACATCATTTATTTATATATGTCTTTAATTAAATGAATGAGAAATTAACTAGTTAAATTTAGTTATTGTTGAAAAAGAAATAAGAATTTTTTTTTGTGTTGTATGTTTTTTCGAAAAAAATGATTTAAAGTGCGCATATAGAGACAAGTTTTTTTTTTCTTTCGAAAACAATTAACTAAGCCAGGTTAAGTGTTGAGAGTTGACATACAATGGTTAAAAATATTTTCCAATTAAGTTGAGTTGATTTGGTATTGTCAATATGTTTTTTTGATGAAATGACACATTTTTTGAAGCAAAACTCTAACTGACCAGGGTTTTAGGAAAAACCTTGGAACCTTGTAATTATCATCCCAAAACACCCCTCATGATTATGGTTGATGTGACTAGTGGGCTGATTTCTCAAAATTACCAAACTACCCCTCAAACCCCACCCACCTAAAAACGTTGTATAAGGCCACCAAGGACTAAAGGTTAGAGCTTTAAGAGAACTAGAAACGAGTTTCCTTCCTTCCTTGATTTTGCTCATCCTTGTGAGTCAAGTTTGGAACCATCATTGCTGACCAAGATTCTTCCTTCTTCCTTGAAGTTTTCAATCCCTAAGTCTTCAACCGGTAAAGAAACCTTACTTTGTATTTTCGTGGTTGTGTTAATAATTAAAATGTTGGTGTTATGTTGTTTAAAATGATTAGAAACACATGCTTGGTATCTTCCTAGGGATTTGTAGTCGTTAAAATTTTAAGCCTTTTATGAAAAATGTCAAATATTGATGAATTTGTCATGCATGTTGTAAATATTGCTATCTTTATGTCCATATTGTGTTTGTACTATTTTCTGGAGCATTTGGATTAATTGCATGTTGATTTGGTTGAAGTTTGAGTGATTTATGTGATTTTGCATGTTGCTATTTCGAGTTTTCGCTAAGTGAGGGACCCTTTCATTGGACAAAATCCTCTTTTCAGGGTTTTTGTTTGAATGCTTGTTGAATAAGGGGAGAATCTCGTTGAGTGACCTTGCATTTTAGGTAGGTTTTTGGAAAACATGAGTTTTTGTTGAGTAAGGACCTTTCTTGCTAAGCAAAACATCAAGAACACATGAACATGATGAATGTCTGCTGAGAAAGTACATCACTCATTGGGTGAAGCAATGAACTTAGTGAGAAAACACCTTGGTTTGTTGAATATCTACTAGGCAAGTGCCTCATTTGCCCAACAAGGATCAAGAGAACCCATAAACTCATGAAATTGACAAGCGAGTCTTGAGACTGGATGAGTGAATGATTAAGAGCTCTTTGTGACTCTTAATCACTAAGCAAAGGATCACTTTTGTTGAGCGAGGATGAGAGACTTCAAATTGTTAAGTCTCTATAAGGTTATTCACTGATCACACTCTCCCACTCATTGAGAAAATAAAAGAAGAGTTTAAGAGGATGTTTCACTATGGCTTCTCTCGCTAAGCAAAGAAAGGTCTATACTGGGTCAAGTGAACATAGCTAAGATGTAAAGTTATTGTAACTTCATTTTGCTAAGCAAGCCATCCCACTCACTGAGTGCAAACAATGGGCGTTAGGGTGCTCTCCATGAGTCCCTAAGTTGAGCGAGGGTTTAGCTTTGCTAAGTGAGAGGTGTGAAGTTTTAGAAAATTAAAACCCTGCAACTTGTTTGTTAGAAAAAATGTTAACTCGTTGAATGACTAACACATAGACTAAGCTTTCTTTGGCTCTATTCACTAAGTGAATATGCATACCTAAGTTGTACCTTTATTAGAAGATAGGAAATCGTTGGGCGAGCTATCTCTCTCATTGGGCAATTTTCAATGGAAATGAGTGATAATGGTGTCAAAACACTATCAAAACCACTAGATTTCCCTTATTTTTGCAGTGTAGGGACTAACCTAGGTCAAATATTTGAAGGACACAATATTGTAATGTCTAATCTTGTTAAACATAAATCAAATTGAATGCAAAAGGAGGTTTGTATGCATATAACAAAATTGTAAAAATAGAATTGTAAAAGTGCATATTATGCAAAATAAATTTAAATGGTAATAGAATCATGGTACACCAATCCAAGAATCCAATCATGTAGTTTTGTTATCATAGTTCACATAAGGGTACAAATTCATATCAACTCAAGATTCATTAGACAATCATTTAATATTCATCCTTGCAAATCGAGATCACAATTGCATTTCCTAATTTGCATGGATTCAAATGCTTAATTGCTTGATTTAGGTGATCAGTCGATTACCTTACCTTGATTAGATTGAAAATAATCAATCATAACCTAACACAATCCAAAACCTCAAGCGAAATCTTAATCATGAGAATAAGTTAAGAATTGGAAAGAAAAGAGAGACTTAGTAGAATTTGCAGAATAAAGAATTCAAGAACTCAAACCTAACAACAATCATGAAATCTTGAATTGATAATAGGGCCTAACCTTCAATGGAAATCATCACAGAAAACACAATACAAAACACAAACAAAACCTAGAAGAGAAGAAATAATAGAGAGGAAACTCATGATCCAAGAAGCCTCCAAAAATTAAGTGTATAAAATTTGTAAAGTGTCCAACCTAAAACTAACTAATATATGATCTAAATAAGAAGGAATGTGTTCTGGACCAAAGGATTTCATAGTCCAAAGGTCCATTAAAAAAAATTTCAAAACTGGGCCAGAATATACAAAAGAAGGCCCAATATAATGGGTGCAAAGGCCATAACTTCACGCCAACTTTTAACAGTAAATAAGGTCAAACTAGGTTGAGCCCCAAAGAAAAAGTTTTAAATCTTTGTCTTAGCTTTCCAGAGCCACCAAGATTGTCCAATTTGAAGGTCTATAGCTCTAGATATAACATACACAAGACATTAACATCATAATGAGAGAATTAAATCCGAAAATAAGCAAACATTAGCAACTAAACTCAATTAAGTCCAATAATTAAAGACTGAACAAATGTTTCAATATTAACCATAAAAAGATTATCAAATATGTCAACATAAGTCACAATTAATTAACCAATTTCTCACACTTAAAATTTTGCACTCCGAGCAAAATTAATAAAAAAATCTAAAGCAAAAGGAAATGAACCAAATGAAATGAGCTAAATCAAATACAAATAAAGTTCAATACTTTTCAATGAATCCTTACGTGAATAAAATGAATAAAAAGTATAAGCATCCTAGTATCAAGGTACCCAACAATCTATGGATGTACTTCTAACATCTAAAGCAAACACGAAAACAAGAGAAATTAAAGAATGACTCATAAATGATAGAACTCTCTCAAGATACATACTATCAATCTTTCAAGTGCTTAGGTTTGTGTTTACACTCAAGCACCCTGTGGTAACTAGCACTACCAAGCTTTTACTAGCCTTTATTTTCCACCAGTTGAAACACATGCAAAAAATGATAAAAAAAAAGGCTTTTATTAGGATTGTAATGTGGTCACAGACAATGTAGGATATGAGAAGTGATTTAAACTTACATAACCAAAGAGGAAAGAAGAGCAATGAGAAATAAGTTAATAAGCATGAAAACTATCCTCAAAACAATACAAGACACAAAAAAATGCAAAATAATACAAGACAAGTAAGGTCCACTTTCTCTCCTTTTATCTTTTTTTTTCCTATCTATTTCAATTTCATTTCTTTTTGCACCACCACAACTTTTTGTTTCATTTTTCTCTTCAACCTTTTGTTTCCCTTTTCTTTCTTTGATGTGTTTTTTTTTTAAAAAAACAAATCAACACAACACAATAATTACCACTTGCAAAGCCTTAGGGTATCTCCCCGACACTTATTTAGAACTTATTCCCAAAATAATTTCAAATTTCATTTAATCGCTAAGGTTAGGGTAATCATGATTTTCCACTTTAAGGTTTGTAATGACCTATAATACCAAAGATAGGGTTAGATAAGCTCAAGAGGGGTAAGTAAGGAATTTAATGCAAGGTAAGTCCATTTGGTTAGTGGCTATAAAGAAAGAAGGCCTAGATCATATCACCAATGCATATGAGACAAGAGATATAAAAAAAAGTCAAGGCAAAACCTAGAGCAACTAGCAACACATGTGCATATCACACTAGAAAGAAGAAAATGGCAAGATGTAAATCATCAACATACAAGACTCAAAATCTAACAAGGATAAATGTTTTATTACCAATTATTCAAGCTTTAATCTACAAGCCACGCATTACACTTCAAAAATGGTTCAATATCAAGTTGTGAGACCTCTTAATCAAGAATAATGCAATTATTCACAATTTACACAACCTAGACATTCACTAAAAAAATACTAAAAATTGTAATTTTTTCTAGCACAAACAAAAAATTGACAACAAATAGTAAAATAAGAAAATAACATAACAATAGCAAAAGGAGTAAAAACAACAAAAATAGTGAAACTATGAAACTACAAAACACTGAAAATAGAAAAGTAGAAAATAGAAATAAAACATAACAAAATTATTACTAAAATGGTAGAAAGCAGAAAATAAAAAAATAGAAAAATAGAAAAGAAAACAAAAATAGAAAATAGAAAACAAAAACAAAAAACAAAAAAAAAGAACAAATGTAGAAAATAGCAAAAGACTAAAACACCCTCCCCCCAACACACACACTTAAAATGAACATTGTTCTCAATGTAAGTATATAGGAACACAACACAAAAGAGAACATATGAAGTAATAACCACAAAGGAAGGTGGTGGAATAAAAACTCCTTTCTCAAGATGGAAAAAATGTGCAACATTTTGCATAAAATTTTTTTGCTCTACTCCTATCTATAGTTGCGTGTGAGAGCCACTTCTATCTTAATAATTCCAATATTACATCCTCTTGTGGCTTCTTTAACAGGAACGTCAAAGTGGAATGCTTGACGATGTGCTCATAGAAACCTCTTAGCCTCTTCAAGTCTTACAAAACTACCTCTATTTTTGCAAAGCTTAGAGGTTGTTAGTTGTGATTACTGGGAGCATTAATTACTGCACAATAGATGGCAATGGAGGTTGAACTACTACAAACTCTACAACTCCTTCAATATCCACACTTACAATATCTACAACTTCTGCACCTACATTAATATCAATGCTAATTTTTGTACAAATAGGACACTTATTTAGTCCAATACAATCACAGTGAGTAAAGATGTTAAAATAAGGGAATTTAGAATGGAAATTTATGTAATCATCATCCAATTGGTCAATCACATCCAAATAAAAAACTAAATGGTTCTTTTTTGGATGTTTCATGCCCCCAAAGATGTTATACTCCACATGTTATGACCAAACTCCATAGAGAGTGTTCCAACATGCACATCAATCTTGGTCTTAATTATCTTTAAGAATGATCTACCTATGATTGGTATGGGTCATTTACTAGACAACTCATCCTTCATATCTAACACATAGAAATCTATTGGAAAAATCACATCATTAATTTGCACCAGCATGTCTTTCAAAATGCCAAGTGAATGTGCAATGCTCCTGTTTGCTAGTTGGATTACTACACTAGTTGGTTCCAAAGCACCAAGTCTTAAAGATTGTATACTGATGAAGGCATGGCATTAATCGATGCATCTAAATCCAACAGAGCATCAAAAGTACAACTACCTATAGTGCATGGAATAGTAAAAGTGTTAGGATCTCTGCATTTCTTTAACATAGCAAGTTGAATCAAACAGCTAACACTATACTATTTACATAGCCAAACAAGCAAGCCTTAAGCCTTAATGTACTTTGAGACTTGAGTTAAGATATACAAATCATCTCCAAATGAAACTCAAATGAACTATACATTTTTCTAAGGAGTTAAGAAGCAAGCTCATATAAAGTATATGGTTGGGCTTGGGCTTGGGTCCTTAAAACTTCTTAGCATTGCTAGCTTTTGAAACACCTCTTATAATCTACTTAGCCTTCCTCCAGTCATTGGGCCTTTGAGTGCTTGACTATTCCTTGCCTCTTGGTCACCTTGGATGTCTTCTTGAGTACCAACCAAATCCATATCACTCACCTTGTTGTCCTTGTCAAGGATCATGCATCTATTCATCAGTAATGAACATTGGCAATTTCTTGATAGTCGATGGCTTAACGTATTTCTAGTTGCAGACCACTCACAAATCTTCACACAGTTGAAATGTTCTCTAACTTTATTCCAACAACGAAGAAGATATCTAGACAATTCTTCAACTTGACTACATAATTTGCCACGATCCTATTGCCTTACTTGAGCTTTAGGAACTCCATTCCTTTGTAGTTACAAACATACTCCAAAAACACTTCTTTCAAGAATATCTCTTGAAATTCTCCCAAGTGATTGTTCCGACCTTAACTTTCAAGTGTCGACACGTATTCTCCCCCAAACACTTAACCTTTTCAACTAACATGAATTGTCACCTTTTAAATGTCTATGCACGCCATGTCTTGAAAGATCTTTCAATTCTTGACAACCAACTTTGTGCACCTACAAGGTTGTATGCCCCTTGTAACATTGAAATTTTGTCCTATTATAACTTAACTAGTGCTTGGAACTCAACCGTTCAATCATCTTTACTCCAATCCCTCTCCATGGCCTAGGTTAAGGCATGAAGAGCATCGATAATATCATGGTCATGCCTATTAGCAACCATTACTTCTTGCGTTAACTAGAAGCATTAAGTAACGCAAACAAACAAGTCTTATACAAGCAATTCAAATAATATACGAGTAGCACACTCTTATAAGAATACACACAAGTATCAAAGAAATAAGGTTGACATTAGTAATTCAATCAATATATTAGTAAAACACTCTTATCAAAGTACACCAGTAGAAAGACAAGTACATAACAACAAAGGCCAAATGAATCAATCTCATGAAAGCAAAACAAACAAGGAAGATTTAGCACACAATTACTCCTTAGAGTACGCTCGACAACATATAACACACACAAAGTCGAATGGATCAACATACTCTAGTACCACTAAATGTGACACTCTCTACCCTTGATGCTAACAATACTAATAAAATAAACTTAAAAAAATTCAAATTTGAAAATGTACATTAACTAGTAAAGCATTCACAAACAATCTAGTCACATACGATAATTGAAAACAAAACGCGTCCCTAATGACATTCCAATGGCTAATTTCTAATGTCATAAAATGTAAACCAAACTTAATTACAAAAAAAAATGTTTCGATGTCACATGTCCTATCAGAGCATAACCCAAAAACAAAAGAACAAAAGTAAAGGGAAATGTAATAACCAAGGAGTTCTAGTTCAACCCTTATGCTCTTGCTTAACGTCACCTATAATATGACATTCAACCCAAACACAGACAACATACAATAGAAGGGAGTGACAAATATATATCACTCATGCTCATGGTATGAGCACACCGTAATTAGCATGCACTCACACAATTAACTATAAAAGTAAAAAGAGTCACAATATAGAAACACAATTAACCCACAATAAGCAACCATAATTAGTGGACAATAACAAATAAGTATGCATATGAATGCTAGCAATTCACTCGTAGTACTACTTCGTATACCATATGGTACCAATTATAATCCACAAAGTCAACTAGGCACAACCTTGCTAATCTCCACCTTTGTGGTTAGCCATGCCACTCTGGTGTGATATACCTTTGGTAGCAGACATTAGGTATTACCGGCTTGCATTGTCATGTTCTACACATGCAATCAATCATGGCTACTTGAACACTTCTATACCAAGTAATCTTAGGAGGTCTAGTGACCCTACCACTCAGTTTCGCGTCTACATTCCTTACACATCTTTCATTAAATGATGCATGATGTTGTTCAATTTATTTATCATTTTCTCTTGTCACAAATTAGGTTGATGAGGACTATTCTCGCCTTTCTAGGCCTAGGTACCTCACCATAACACGTCACACATTCTCAAATTGGGTTGATGAGGATCATTCTCACCCCTTTGGACCTAGGTACCTCATCCACAACCCATCACACAATTTTGTGGGTACCTATCTGGCCCTGCCCAAGCTTTGGCACTTATAGGATAAATGTCCTTCAGGGTCATTCTCGTCCTTCACAAACTAAGTCACCCTTCTCATTTACCCTTGTTGTTCATTATGCATTTTTACATGTCATATGTCGACGTTCTCATGCATTTTCAACAATCACAATAATAGTATATTTGCATAAAAACATGTTAATAGGTCAACAGTAAATTCAATTGGAACACTAAGCACACAAGTTCTCAGGTAAGTAGTAAATTCAATTGAAACACTAAGCACACAAGTTCATAGGTAAGTAGTAAATTCAATTGGAACACCAAGCACACAGGTTCACATGTAAGTAGTAAATACAATTGGAACATCAAAAACTCACACAACACAGATAGGGTAGCATGGGCGTGCATAGTCAAGGTGTCTCTACATAGATGTGCACAAATTTTGCACAACTGTGTACAACCTACACGTGTTGTTCTTCCTAAACACGATCGTGCTCTATAACTTGCTATCGAATTCTCCTGGATTTTCACTCGAAATTTTGAATCTAAACGGGAACCTATGGTTTCTTTATATTTTGCATACATACAACTAATTGCACCCAATTATTTCCATAAATCATCAATATAAACAAGAAACCTAATCTAGGGAGCTCAGTCCCTTCAAAGAACACCAAGAAAAGATAGTTGACAAAATCAACTATATAATTATCAATAATCTTAATAAAAGGAAGGATATTGATCTAGGGAGTTCAATCTCCCCTTTAGATAACCTAAGACACAACTTTGGGAGTTTAAAGAAAACTCTTAATATATGACCACCAGGTCAAACTGATAAACTATTCATACCAAAATGGTTATATCCATTGATAAGTTATGAAGAGTTCAACCATAGATAATCTCTTAACCATCCCATCAAATAGGTAGAAGATTCATTAAACTGTGAAACATTACTTTACCAATCATAAAGGTAGTCAAACTCAGGCATTTCAAATACAAGCAAAAACAGAAAAATGACTTAACACCAGTTGATAGAAGCAGTCAAACATAATACTGAACAGGGTCTAGGACCAACCCCTTTACCCACCATCATACCCATATCCTTAAGCAAGATTTTTAACTCCCATTTTTTGTAGAAGCATAAACGTAAAGAACATGTTCCTCATAGTCAATCTTTTTGTCCTTTGGGTTCCAAAGGTTCTCCTCCTATCTTTCGATCTAGTTTGATAAAATCACATGTTTAGAAAAATTAACTCGATAACAAAAGTCTTTCTAGTTCCTTTGGTCGCTCCTTTATCTAGCCCCAAAATAATGCTCCAAAATGGACCTTATAGCACCTATTGACAGACAGTCCATGTGAAAACCAAACAAAGAGTCCCACAACCCTTGCAAAAGCTTTATGAGATGAGAAAGATTTAAAGTATTTATGTTCAATATTTTGCATCAATCCTAACTTGTTTGGAGACTCTTGTCTTCCTTTGTTTGGTATCTAACTCCTTATATATGAGGAGGAAATGTTGCATGAGCTCATATTACCCAACATAGAACTTAACTATCCAATTCCTTTATATAGGAAAAGAAGGTGAGACATAAGCTTATGTTGTTCGATGTGAGACTAAAGCTTTTATTATTAAATAGTCTATTTTTCTTAATTTAATTAATTAAAACCCAATTTAAAATCCAACCTATATTTCTCCCAAAATGTTATTTATTTAATTATAAAATAATTAAACCACTTATTAATAACAATGAATAAAATACAATATTTACAACTAATAATAAAATAGAATAAAAACTGAGGTTTTACAACTCCCCCTAACATAGACATTGAAGAGAACACCATCAAAGATAAGTGCTCTACCAACAACTACTTTGTTTTAATAGTCAAACTCTTAGAAGATCCTCTAAGGATTGGATGGTTTGCTTAACTTAGCTATCTAATCATATATGGTAGTTGTTGTCAATCTTAACCTTAGTCTCTAAGGCTCTAAGCAACTCTATCAAGATCTCAAGGTAAATTTGCGTTTTCTCTCAAAAACTATACTAAGGGGTACACGATATATCCTTACAATCTCCTCAAGGTAATGCATAGTTAACTTCTCTTAGGGTTACTTAACATTGATTGCAATACGCTAGAGAATTTGGTTCATTCGTCCTCTACTACTTAGATCAAATGTAACTTTTTAGAGATTCTAGGCAAAACCTACCTCAAGGTCCATAAGAATATTATCTCATTTCCATCTTGGAATACTCAAGATTTCAACTTACCTAAGGCTTTTGGTGTTCTATCTTAGCTTCTTGGAAACCAACAGCCACACATAGGTTCAATTACCTCTTCCTTTAAACTAGTCCACTCAAACATCCCTATAAGGTTTTGATATGTCCTCGTGGCTCTTGGTTAGACACTTAACCATTACTAAGTCCTCTTTATGGAATCAACCTCCTAAGCTTGGTTACATCCAACACATGAATCTTGTTGTAAAATCTCATTACCTCATTTGTTCTTCTCTTAACACCAATCCTCTTTTCATGAGTTATCATTCTACTGATCTAGTAGATATAAGCCTAGCTTCTAACAACTACACTTCCCTACACTAGTTACCTTCGGCATATCCAACTTCATGCTTTTCAAAGTAACCTCACATACTAAGCTTGAGTCTCTTAAATCTTTATAACCATTAAAGCATACACATACGAAGATTTCCTACTCAAGGCATTGACCACTACATTAGCATTGCCTAGTTGGTGACTAAGATTGAAGTTATAATCCTTAAGAAGTTTTAACCATTATCATTGTCTCATTTTCAACTCTTTTGACCAATGAGTGTTGTGACTTCTAAGATCACTAAAAACCTCAAATCTAGATTGATCCACTAATGTCTCCACAGTTTAGGCACAACACTACAATCACTTACTCCAATTCACGATAAGATGATTCTCCTTCATGAGTCTTAAGTTATCTAGGTGCCTAATTCACTACCAGATCTTTAAGCATAAGTACATCACTTAAACTCACCTTAGATGCATCACTATGCACTATAAAAGGCTTAATTGAGTTGGGAAACACTAACATAGGTACAACAACTTACAACTACACTTCCCTATGATACAACATGGCTTAGAGGCTCACCCCTTAGGCTAAAAGTCACACTTGACATCTTGGTATATGACTACTTGTCCTTAAGGACTTGCAACACCATTCTCAGATGCTCAACACGTTCTTCCCAAGTCTTAGATTACACTAAGATATCATTTATTAAGACAACTACAAATCTATCTAGGTAGGGACAAAGGTCCTATTCCAAAAGGTCATCTAATTTAAGAAGAAGGTATCTATTCTTAATTTTCAAGAGAGTGAAGAGACTGCACAAAAGAGAGAAGAGTAAAAGTGTCACACTCAAGCCAAAACACAACTAAGTTTCCTAATTATATGTAATATAAAGGTCTATTTGAGGTGATTCTTCTAATAACACATTGATGTTTCTAATCTAATTAAGAGATAGTTAGATTGAGGAATTATTTCATCAATTTAATTAAAAATTTAACATGAAATATAATACAAAATTTCATATTAATTAAATATCAATCCAAGACATTCAAGTTTAGGTGATAGAATTTGAAATTACTCTCAAAGTCCATGTTTTTTATACAATCATATTAATTTTGAAATTTAACTAAGTAATAATTTATAATTCAATCAATACAAATGGAAACATAATTTCAATTGAAAAATTAATTTTGATTTTAAATCATTTTAATTAACTTATGTTTTGTTCAACTTCAATAAGCTTGTTATTAATAGCAAATTGATATAAACCTATTGAGTTGTGGTTTAGTTAATATATACTATTATTAATAGATGATTTAGGTTGAGAATACACATTTAACAATTGTTGTTTGATCTGCATTTTCATTCAAATAAGTGTAAAAGAATTGTAGATTGTAATTCAATAAAAGCACAGAATAATTCAAATCCTCAAGAGAGCATAATTGTGAAAGATAAGTTATTTGTAATTTTATTATTTTATCATAATAGAGATTTTCCTTTGTGTCACTTTTATTTTGTATAAATATATTTTTTATGTCAAAGATGGTCTTTCTTTATAACAAATTGGAATTGAAGATATAAAATCTACAAAGTTGGATGCTGGGAAATTTATTGATAAAAATAACTTTAACTTATTGTAGGTGAGAAATGCTTGCTCTTCTCATGCATTAAGAGTGTGAGAGGACATTAAAAGGAGAAACAAAGTTTTCAACTGATCTAATATCTAAACAAAATAATGCAATAATGAAAAAAATATAGTTCAATAATTTTATTACTAGGTGATAAAGTTTTAGGAGAAGTCTTAGGAGAAAAGACTACTAACAAGCATTGGGAAAAACATGAAAAATGCTACACAAAAACTACATCCTAACAAAAGTTATGTAACATAGAATTATGGTGGTAACTACATTCGTCATTGATACAAGATCTTTCATGGTTACAAATATCAATGACTTTATCGACTAGTCATCGATGTGCACTTTAGCAAGAAAATTACGTGCTAATTTGATCAAACAACCATGTCATCATTTCCTTTGTCAATATGTAATTCTCTCAAATGCTTAAAACCAGAGAAAATGTGTGATTTAGAATGAAATCATCATGTCTCAACTCTAAACTAGTGTCAACTATAGGCACAATAGTCCTTATGATACCAAACTTTAATATTATTTTGCCTCAGCTCCAATACAAGATCGACCACTAGCATAATGATCCCAAATGGCATTAGGCTTCAATGTTTTTCACATTAAAAATGTGTGTGTCTATATATATATATATATAAAACTCAAATCAAAAGAAAAATATTACTAAAAGGTCTAAAATCAAAAGATCTATCAACATAGAAGAAGACAACATAAAACTCATACTCCTACTAACCAAGCACATCAAAATAACTTACAATGTCTCATCTTCTCAACATGTCTTTTGAAAACAACGAGCCTAAGCCCCTTGGTTAAGGAAACAACAAACAATGAAATTTATCTCAATATATTTTACTACTATAGTACCATTTTTCGTAAACTATCTGATAATCAAGTATTTCATTTTTAAGTACTTAGATCCACTAGAAGTATTATTGTCCAAAATAAAATATAGGCTAAATTGGCTTGGTATGATGGTCACCTACAAAGCCAAGCCAAGTCAAAAAAAAGTGACTCATGCACAATTTAGGCCATCTTATTTTTTCCTCTTAACCTATTAGGATAGACAACCTATTTTACTACATCTTGTATTTCTCGTAAAAATAATTAAGTACATAATTTAGTAGTGGTTTAATTTTGATTTATTATGATAGAAAAACTTAACACTTTCATTCAATAATATTTTGACATATTATTAAAAGAACTTTAGATAATCAAAGAAATAAATAAAACACTTTTATTTATATATGAATAAATAATTATGTGATATAGTGCGAAAGTGATCGAAATTTAAAGATATTCTATAATTGATATTTTGATCTATTATAAATAATAAAAGATTTTTTTTCTAAAATCAGCCATATTGCCCTAATTTTAGAAGCGCGTTTAATGTAATTGACGTCTAAAGAGAAAAAGTAAAAGAATAGAAAAATATAAATATGATAAAAGATACGATGTAAAAGAAATAATAGAAAAAAATATCAAATAGTGTTACGAAAACATTCATGTTTTGTTCAAAATTAAACGACAACAATTAGTATCTTATATAAAAATATAAAAAAGTTATATAATTATTTGACTAACAATTCTTTATTCTTACAATAAAATTAAGAGAATGAACGAAAAAAAAGTATAGAATAAGATAAGTAATGTGACAGAGAAATAGATAAAAAAAAGGAAAAAAGTATAGAATAAGATAAATAAGTAATGTGATGGAGAAATGTAAAAAAAAAAAATTGTATTATAAGAATTTGTTGTGAGTACAACAATTTTATACTTGTATAAATCACGATGTATATTTTATTAGTTTTTATAACCAATAATTATTTATAATTGAATAATAATATAAAATTATTTTATATTTTTAATGAAATATTATTAAACTCATAAAATATCATTATTCAATAAAAAAATATCGAACTAATTTCTCGATGATGGTAAATTAATATTAATTTAAAAATCCTTAATAATAAAAATATATTTAACTTAGTATAGCAAAATTGTTTTTTATAACACTTTTCATAATTGAGAAAACTAAATGTATGCCAGCAGAATCTTATAAATCAAATTAAATTTTTATTCTTCATATTATGTAAGTAATATAATAAAAAAATAATTTTTTATTACTTTTAGGCTTATAACTATGGGATTGGTTTAATATAATATTTTTTTTCTTTTGGACAATTTTAAGAGTGTGCCCTCTTATATTAACCATAAGCATTTGGAAATCTAATTGTCATGTTCAGATAAATGGGATTGGAGAGGGGAAAAAAGTATTTTTTTTTTTTTTACTTTAAGTAAGGATTTTTTTCATTTATTTATTTTTTAAAATAAAAGCAATAAAGTGAAGTCATAATATAACATTCCTCTCAACTTTTATTTATAAACATTTTATAATTATCACAATTTAACAATAACAATTGACCGAACTGTTCCCTCTTTTCTTTTAAACTCATGAATTTAAATAGTTTTAGGTGTTATGAAATAAATAGTCCTAGCAAAGGACCGACAGAAAGAGTACATGACATGCAATAGTCAAAGGCTTCACGTGACAATGAAGAAGAAATTTCACATCCATTTGAATTTTTTAGAAAGAGAAGAATCAAAGAATCATTTTTTGGCTAAAACAAATCCCGACAAAACCAAGACATTGTTTTCAACATAAAAACAATTTGCAACTGAACCAAAAATACTCTAAAGACAGAGGAGGAACCTCACAGAAGAACCAAACAAACATATAATTCCAAAAGAATATAAATTAATTATCTCCTTCTCCCCCAACTAACTTAAATTGTACATACATGATACAAGTCCCGTTTTTTCTCAAAACCTATAAACATTTCTCTTTGGGCAATGAAGATATAAATAATTTAATCAGAGTAAATTTTAACCTTCAAAATTTCACCGCTATATATTTACTGAGATTGCTTCAGCAACAATTCATTGGTCACATTAAACGAAAATTACAATAGAACTGAACCTTTGGAAACAAAATTGAGGGGGTGGTTTACAATGACAAACTAAACCACCCATTATGTTCTTTCTTCTTCCAAGTCCTATTGAACTTGTATCATTCATATGAACAAATTTATTGAGTAGTTTCAAGGAACTTATATCATTACACTGATAGGGATAGCAATACACTCTTTTCAGTACATTTTAGTTAAAATTTATTGAAAATTACATAATCATAAATAAGGTTCATTAAATAATAGGTGAGACCACACAATTTTATAATTTTCAACAAATTCCAGTTAATAATAATGCGTCCGAAAGAAGTGTATTGCTAATATTTTTCTTTCATGTCTTGTTTCACTAAACATAAACTTTTGAACCTTTCCAAACTAGAAAAACTTGTTCTGTATGGTTTTGTTCCTTTCCCCATCCTTTTGTGGAGGGGACAAAAATAGTATATATTGCGTCTAGTTCTTCTTTCAGCTAAACTCATTCAACATAAGTGACTTGTAGTTTACCTATGGTCTCTTCTGCTGATGTTGATTCTGATACTGTCTCAACAGAAGCTCAGCATATAAAATCTCATTCCATGCATCAGGAACACCAGGGAGGCACCAGTGGCTGCAATCCTGGAACCTCAATGGTGATTTCCTCTCCTCTGGTGATAGGTTTTGCTTCCTATATATAGAGGGATGACCATCCTTCCTGAAATCTGTCATTTTAGTGACATTTAGGTAGGTGACATGAGTTTTCATATACTTCAAAACCTTTTCCAATACCCTCATCTTAGGGGGGTATTCCTTCAAGTATTTCTCATTCTTGATAGGCACAGTTTCACTGTCACATTGTCCACCAGAATTCCATTGTCCCCCGCTGCAGTATGATGGAATAAGAAACAAATGTTCATTTGTCAGTCTTCTAGTCCTATGGTTTAATAATGAGCTCAAGAACAATACAATGTCAAAGTGAATGACATTGAGATTGGATCCAAAAGTAATGTAAGACCAAAATTAGCATAATATTCACCATAAGAATCACATTGAAATATCAATTTACGTAATTTTAAGTAAATATTTATATAATGGTTCTATGTTGAGAAATTGATTCCTGATCCAAAATTGATTTCTAGTTGACTCTATTTTAGGTAGATTTTGCTCTAGATAAAAAAATTTATACTGAATTTTACTACTAACTTACTTTTACAATAAAATATTTAAACATGAATTACTTCAATTTTACAAAATCAATTTTATAAAAGCTCACCCAATCATACACCGTACTGTACCTGAAATGTGAAGCAGAATAGCCTCTGAAGAAGATCATAGACTTGGATGGATCTATGTTGGCATCAATCCATCTGCTCCAAGTTGTTATGGCCTTTCGGAACGCCTCCAAAACATTCAATTCATGATAGACATGGCTACCCTCTTGGTAATAGTCATTCCTAGAATTTTTCTTGGACAAGTTAGTTAACATGGTCTTGACTTGTAATATCAGAAAACAGAATTATAATAAAGAAGGTTGCAAATGAAAAGCCATAACTGCATCACATCTAAGAGAAATTTAAATGCATTTACCCTTTAGAAGTTTTATCATGAGTCCACCAGTGGCCAGTGTTGAAAATTATTATATCCGCATTTTTATACTGATCCGAAGATTTACCAACTAAATCAAGACGAAGTGTTTCCTTCTTTGTTCCATTCTTGACTTGAACTTCCCATTCCTGAACTAAGAATGGAGATACGAAAAGCTCCACGGAGAAGTTATAATCCTAGCAAGCAATTAATATTATTATTATTATTATTAAACAAACACCATGAAAGGAAAAATTGAAAACTAAAACATAGAAGAACTTGGTATTTACTTTGAATATGAATGAATAAGAGGCTTCCCCTCTGAAATGGACTCTTCCATTTGCTTCATAGACTTTGCTTTTGTCTTTAACAGAGTTTCTCAGTATGCAAATTAGAGATTCCCACATATTCCTATTGATGGAATCACCAACAAAAATAAGCCTCTTGCCTCGCAACAAATCCAGCATTTGAAGTCCATCCAACCTGTTCGCAATTACATGCACAAATATTATAGAAAATCAACAAACTAGGATCCAAAGAAACAAGAGAATGGATCAATTAAAGCAAAACAACAAAGAAACATTCGCAAAGCAACTTTGAACATCGTCGAAGGAAAACAAAATATGACAAAACAAAATACGGCCAAATTTGGACAAAACACAAGCACTCCTCAAATGGAAAATCTCAAAAATTAAAGGATAAAACTTAAGTGCAATTCTTTAGGTGCTTTGTATTGTTACCTACTCATAATTGATGTTTTAACTTGGGAACCAACGTTGATCTTAAATGTCAACGGACAAAACTTAAACTTCGATCAATTCCTTGAGTATTTTTTTTTGGTGTTGTTCTCTTATTAGAATTAGAATTTCACTTCAATAATCCATGTAACGAAGGTTTGCATTGAAGGTCAATATAAATTATGAATGTAAAACTCTAATTCTGATTGAAGAATAACATTAAAAAAAAAACACGTACAAAACTGTATCTAAGTTGTTTCTATCATGAAATAAAACTCCAATTTTAAAGATCATAGCGAAAAGTACTTAAGAAAGGTTTGCATTAAAGGTTAATATAAATTATGAATGTAAACTCTAATTCCGATCGAAGAATAACATTAAAAAACACTTATAAAACTGTATATAAGTTGTTTCTATCGTGCAACATATTATTGAAATAAAACTTCAATTTTAATTAAAGATCATGGCGAAAAGTATTTAAGAAACTGCAATTAAGTTTTGTCCAAAATTAAAATCTAGTGATAAGTTCCAACAGGTTCTAGAACAACAGAAATTCATCATGTTCTCATACCTTGGGAGGCTGCATCCCTTTGGCTTCCACTTAAATTTCTGATACTCTTTATCAGGCCTTCCATTCTGGTTACAATTGAACTGTTCGTCAATCAGATTGCAAGAACCAGGTTCATAGAGAGGATATGAATCATCCTTAACCCATTCCCCATCAAAAAAATCACACTTGGTCAAAGACTGCATAATTTCATCCTTCACCCTTGAATCTTTTCCACCGTTTCCATTCTTCTCTTTCTTCACCAGGGAAGCCGTGTAATTACTATGCACAACACCCTTCCCTGTGCCCCCTCCTTTCACAGAAGAACTCAAATTCTGATTGGGACTTGACCCTGAAACTTTATGTGCAGGGTCAACACCACTTGAAGACTGATTAGTCTTCTTTAGAGCTTTAGCTTCTTGGGTATGATTGTAAACACTTGATGGTGTTGCTGTGTGATTACTTGGTATCTTGGTTGTAGTTGAAGTGGTGTGAGCTTGGTTTTCAAAAGGGGTAGTTTTGAATGACTTTGAACTTGTGTGAGGAGATTGAGAGGTGTTGTTGCTAGATCTAGAAGTGTTGGTATTGGTGCTATTAAGGGTGGCACCAGGAGAGAAGGAGGGTGATGAGGAATTTGATGATGAAGTGGTGTTGTGGAAGAAGAAAGAGAAAATAGAAGAGAGTTGGGACTTGTAGGAACTGGCAGAGGAAGTGGAGGAGGCAGTGGAGGTGAACATGTTGGTGAACCAGGGAGAGGAGGTGTTTGGGGAGGGGCAAAAGGCTAGGAAAACTGTGAAAGCAACAAAGGAAAACATAAAGGCATAGGCAAAAGTGAGTGTTTTTCTGGTCCTGGGTATGGAGAAGAGGCTCTTGAGGTCTGAGTTCAAGGTTCCCCCTATGGGAATGTACTTGGTGGCATCAGCCATGGGGTTGAAGCCTTGAAAGGGTGCCCTTGTTTGAAGTCCCTATTTTGGAAGAAAAAAGTTGAAATGGGAGAGAAAGAGAAAGTGAAAGTGAAAGAGAAAGAGAAAAAGAACATGTCATGTAGTTGTGGACTTATACGACGTTGTTGGATACAGGGATGTTTCAACTTACAAGTGTGAAATGAGGAGGATGGGGTAGTGGTGTTGTAACTGTTTGGCCGGTGACCAGAGAAAAAAATAAGAATAAAAAGGTTTGGTCTCGGGGTGTTTCTAAATAGTGGATGCCGACGAATTTGCTTGTCATCATGAATATAATCTCGTTTATCTGTTGAATACATGAGAATGACCATGCATTTCTCATCAACTGCAAAACTGACACTTGTCGTTTTATTTATAATGAAATCTTACACCAAACGACTAACCATGTATCCCATTAAGATTGTCTTATTGGTGAGAGATTGGTAATTTACTTGAGATTCTCATTGTTAACATTGTAAGAAAAAAAAGACATCTAAAAAATTTGGATTGAATCCTGTAAAAAATGGAAAGACACAGAACCAAACTCATACAAAGTGTGTGACCTTATATTTGGTTTATTAGTAGCATTTGAAAGGAAAAGTTCATCTCACATTGAATGTGCTTTTTAACGTTAGTTTTAGCTTTTTAAATGAACATACTAACACAACGTCTTACTGTTTGAGGATTAATTATGTTTCTAATTGTCATTTTTTTATTTTTTTTAAATAACATCATCTTATTTTAATTCCTCGTATATGAAATATATTACGTGTGGCCTTTATTCGTGTAAATGTGGGATAAAAATAAAAATTACACCTAATACGTCTTTATAAAAAAATTGGAATTTAATTAGAATACATTTTACATTATTGTCTGATAATATATATATTATATTTATTAACTTGTATAATAATTATTTTAATTAATTAATAATGTATTTATATCAATAATATATTCAAATCAAACTCATAATATTATTTTGAAAATGTAAAAATAAATATGTGTATATCAGTAATTTTATACGGTTTGAATAGAATTATTATTTATAAAAAATATCCGTAGTTTTTTTAATATATATAAACATTTAACCCTTTATTTTATTCTTGGCTGACAGATTCCATGCCCAGGGCGATTCACGATCCGAAACTCAACAGTGATAATTATGACTCATTTCGTTTTAAGGAGAATGAAAGGTTATTATTATTAAAAAAAACATTTAAAAATAGGAAAAGAGGGCATTATTGTAAATGTGTGTTTGTAGTGAGGTTGAGGTCGGTGACGCGTTGCAGTTGTATTGGTAGGGTCACAGACAGCACCACACCACAGCTGCAGATATTGCATTATTATAAACTGAGAAAGGTACCGAAAATACTACGGTATGAAAATGACTTTGTCCATAAAATGAGTTTTCATTAGGAAACTATTGACTTTGTCCATAAAATGCGAAGGGTTTCGAAAATATGAGTGGATTTGTCTAATAGTTATTTTTAATAGGATTGTTTTAATTATATTTTTTCGTCCACGTAATATGAATATCATTGATAAATAATTATATTTTTTAAATACGTGATTAACGATATCATCTCTAAGTCTAGATTTATAAAAGAATATTTATTTAAAAAGATAAATTTGTTAAATAAATTTCTACTTTTCGAGAAGTTAATCTATATATTACTTTCCCCTAAAATACCTGAGCACCCAAAGAAAGGGAACATGAAGGGGTGCGTTGCCATTTTTATCCTGTAAGATTACGAGAGGATGTGCTATTGTAATTCTTAATAAAACAAATTCTATTTTTAATTTCTTAACCTATGTTCTTAGTGCATTGATTAATATTTTTTATTTTTAATTATAAGAATATCTTGAAACTAATAAGGATTGAATTTAGCACAATGCACTAGTCTTCCCCAACATGTAAATAAGGTTCAAATTTTTGCTATAAAAGATTATCATATTTACTGTCTCAGATAGGATTGTCTAAAAAAAATGATATTAATAAAAAAAATGGCGAGAAAAAAAATAAAGTCTTTAATGTAATGCATGAATTGAACTAGGATATGATCTATGATCCATGTGGAAACAGGTCCCTCTCAGAGTATAGAGTAAATAATATGAATTTAGATTGAACTGTATGTTTTTACGCTGGTAGACAGCTTTTTTTATTTGCATCTTGAAAAGTTAATATCATATTTCATACTATATAAAAAATTACTTTTGTTTCTCAATTTCTATTCTTCAATATATATATCAATATTTAAAATACTTGCTCAAAACTAAAAGAGACAACAAATTGTCTTCCTTTTGAGTTATGAATTTTTGTTTTTACTCACTTTATTCAAGTTTAAGTTAGATAAAATCTACTTAAAAAAAAAGTTAGATAAAATCATAGAAGATAGTAAAGTTTTCTCTATTAAATTTTAACAAAAAATTTGATATTATTAATTAAGTTTTAATTTATGTTTTGAAAATTAGTTAGACTGGAAAATCAATTTAGTATCCGGTCAAAATAAAACATAAAATCAGTATTAAAAAAATTAGTTAAAATTAGTCAAAAATTGGACACCTAGAATTGAACTGCTTCTTTTTTCGTGAGTTTCTTCATCTTCTAAGGTATATAGAGGGGAGGATACCTACAAAACACACTATAGCTCCCAAGTTAGTCTATACTGATTTTAGTATATTTCTTCTCTATCAAATAAGATACTTTTGACTTTTCTTTTACCCTCTTTTTATAGTTGTTGGTCAATAAATATACATTATTGACATAATTTTTTATACCCTCTCTTAATCCCTTTTATTATGCGTTTTCTCAATTAATGGTCAATCGTTATGAATTATAACCATAAAGGTCAGCATGTTGGTCTAGGCAACCAAATTGATATCAGATCTCTCTATTACATGGACCCTTAGTCATTTGTCTTTTTGTTTTTTTGCTGAATGAAATTTTTGTTCTTATATAGACTCAACATGTTAGTTATTTTTGAAAGTCTTCCATTTATCTCTCATACAAGTTCGGTGGCCTATGTTGGATAGTCTTCAATTTATCATTCGTGCAAGCTCGATGGCCTATGTTTAAGAGTCTTAAATTTATCTTTCGTACAAACTCGATGACCTATGTTTGAGAGACTTCAATTTATCTCGTACAAGCTCGTGCCCTATGTTTGAGAGTCTTCAATTTATCTCGTACAAGCTTGGTGACCTATGTGTGAGAGTCTTCATCTCTTGTATAGGTTTGGTGGCCTGTGTAAGAGTCTTTATCTCTTGTATAGGTTCGATGGTCTGTGAAGAGTCTTCATCTCTTGTATAAGCTTGGTGGCATGTGAAGAGTTTTCATCTCTTGTATAAGCTTGGTAGCCTGTTAAGAATCTTTTATCTCTTGTATAGGTTTCGGTGACTTGTTAAGAGTTTTATTTCTTGTATAGGCTCGGTGACCTGTTAAGAGTCTTCATCTCTTATATAGGTTGGGTGGCCTGTTAAGAGTCTTTATATCTCATATAGACCTCTGCAAGTAGATCTATTTTCAGAAAGAGATATTTAGTAAAAAAATATATATTTTTTAATACATTCTTGCTATGATGTTTGACTGCATGTTACTCTATTCTAACCTAAATTTAATTTTGTCATTTTCTCCATTTAAATGTATCTAGTCGCACTTGCTCTTATTTTTCCTTAAATTTAAGTTAACATTGTTCTTCCAAAATAATGATCATTTTTATTATAGGACACAACTTTAAATTTTTTTCTTGACTGCTTAAAGACACGAAACTTGTCCATTTACATTCATGTACTTAAAAATTATGGAATCAAACAATTATCAAAAAAACTTGTAGACAAGGTAAACATAGTGTGAAAAATGAATTTCAAGAGTAACCACAAAATTGAAAATTTTAATATCAAATTTTTTAATTGCTTATCAAAACTCACTTTTCACGTAATTTTCACTGTGTCTATGACTCTTTTTGTTTGAACATTAGTAGTATCTCATAGTTTTCATATTAATGAATCAATGAGACATGTTTCATATCTTGATTCAGTTAACTCAAATTTAAGAGTTAAAAGACCAAATTGAATCTTTTAAAAGATAAAGAATCAAAATGAATGTTTTACAAGGGACTACAAATATAATTTAGTTATGTGTCAATTACACAAGTAACTTTGACATTATATCCAACCAAAAACCTTAAGGCATCAAGTTATAAGTCATTTTCGCTTATATTTTTTTAAACTTGCTATTTCCTAATTAATGTGAGATTTTTTACTCACACTTATATACTTATTCTCCAACAAGATGAATAGTTGAATAATTATTTGTTACACAAGTGAAGAGATATTTTTTATAGTATTGATAGTAAAATATTATACAACATTTTCAAATATGAGAATTGAGAGCTTGTAATTTATAGAAGCTTAGGTGTTTTGAATTTTTTTTTTTTAGAATAAGTATTTTGTAAAAAAGCTTATGATATTGTTCTTCTATGAAAATATTATAAAATATTTTCTTGCCTCTACTAAATATAATTTTTCGATATTCAAGTTGAATTTGTTGATTTGAATTTAGAAGATGAAGTTCAAGACTCAACTTGATTAAATTGAGTTTAGCATTTTCCTACCTAATGTAACACAGAATATATCCTTAAATTTCTCTCATACATGTATGCAGGTGCAAATTGATTTGCAATTGATACAATTTAGCTCAATTTGAACGATAAAATAATAAATATAACCTTAAATTGACTTGGGTCTTTGATAAGAAAAAATAGTACCAACAAAATGTGATTCAATCTATAAATTTTTTTAAAATTATTTTGTTTAAAATATAAATATAACTTAAGTTAATAATTTAACGTGGATCATTTTAAATTTAATTAAATTAGTTCGAGTTAAATTATTCTAAAAATATCAAACTAGAACTCATCTAAATCAAAGTTTATATTATATATATATGATTTGAATCCCCCCTCAAACTTAGCCGGATTACTTGGGTCGAGCATGCATCGCATAATTAATGGATTAGTTAAATTAAATTAAAATTAATAAAATTGACCAAATAGCTAAAGCATGGACTTAGCTAGACTAGTGTTCTCAAAGAAGAGAGTATCTAGGTTGCATGTCGGTATATAATTGGCTCCCTTTCTGTTTTTTTTAGTGACTCAGATGAACCTTGGCGAAAATTTGGCACCATTTTCTGAATAAAATGACATTTGGTTCTTTGAACTTGAAGCCTTTGATTATGAATAATAAATCATCTTTACCTTTTCCCACATCTAGCAAACATGGCAGCAAAAAATTCAACTTTGGAAATGTTCATGGAAAGGAAGAAAAATAAGAAACTACTAAAAAAAATTAAGAAACTTGAACCGTTGAACTCCATCACTAATTAATAATGATAATATACTTCGATCATTTGTCGTTATTGCCAGTATTTTAAAAATATTTAATAGTAATTTATTCAACAAGTTATACAATATTTTAAATTTATATTTTAAATAACATTTTACTTTTTCTTTCCTAATTTTTAAAGATTTAAATATGCACACATGAACTGATACAAAAATAATGAAAGAAAAGCTGTAATTAAAAGCTAATTAATGTTAGTTGATTAATAGACGACTCTCGTTGGACTGAGAGACTTGGGTGGGAGCTGCTATATATGTTCAAAATATGAATTTGGTTACACTTTAGAAAAAGTGTAATAATAATAATTAATTAAAAAATTAACTATTAAAATTCTAACTAATTGTAAATTCTGTTATATATGTAATAAAGATATGAGAAATCAATTATTTTAAAGTGTAGTTATTCCTTCCTCCATTTATTAATTTTTAATTTAATAGTTGAGAATGAGTTATTTGTTAGAATTATTTGATTAAAACAAATAAAAGAGAAGATCAAAAGTAATTTTTTCATAGTTACACTTGAAATAATTTAATTTATTTCTTCCTTCATCTCTATATATTCATTCAAATGAAAAAATTTTATCATTTTCTATCATGAGAAAATGAGAATTTTTAATCATATTTCTTTCATCACAATTAAAAAAAAAATTATGATTTAGGGTTTAAAGTTTATATATATACTCTATTCTGCCAAAAAAAAATCATCTTATCGTCGGCTTGACCTTATTTACCTTACTTCCTTGATGCCAATATGATTAGATTCTAATCTTTTGGTTGGTTATCCATGAAGAGGAGCTTTAACATGTAAAAATACTTTGATACTAAAGTGAGTATCTCTCCTCTTTTCCTCTCCAGGCTCAAATATCAATTGCTTCCTTGTCCATGGCTTTCTCTTCTAGGAAGGATTCAAGACATTTGAACCTCTAACCCATGTTGGACCTAAAGGTAATGCCCATTTGGGAGGATTCTTCCTCTCATACCTCACCCAGGCTAACCAATCTTCTTAGAGTTCTTATGAAGAAAGCAACGTTGTCATGGGATATGTAAGCACTGTTATTCACTCTTGCCCCAACCTTGTGGTGACAAAGGTTGTTTCCTCTTCCAAGATTGATGTCCTTGCTAACATGTCTAGGATAAGAAAGAGGGTCTCTGATATGTAGATGTAATTGAAAATAATCTGAATAAAATATATAAATAAAGAATAATTTTTATGTTATAAGCTGATTTAAAGTTAAATTAAATTTAAACTCAAATTCATATTTTAAGATGACTTCAGAGTTTATTACTCACTATGAAACTATTATTGAAACACTCTTAAATATTCAACTATCTAAATTTTATATTTGACATATCTAATTAATATCTAATTCACTACATAAGAAAAATATATCGATAATCTTATGTCGACTAATAAGAAATGACTTGATAAGAATATATAAATAACAAATCATCCTTCTCTATATATAACAATTACTTCTATGTACAAAACTAAAAAGCGTTGTGGGGTTGTTAAGACGACGTTAAGCTCCCTAATTTTAATTATAAAGCATAAAAAAAACTCCCTAACGGATTTGACTGAAAAGATTAGTGCGGTCGTGAGAAATCCAGTTTCGTCCACATTGTTGAGGTTGGTTTGTGGAGAGTGTGCAAAAGGGACTGATTGAACTGAGTTATGGTGGCCACAAGTTCGGACCACTAATACGTGGCCACTTATTAGTTACTAATAAAGAGGAAATGGTTACATTTGTGAACCAAGTCAAAGAATGTGCCGTGGTGGGACTGTGTAAAATTCATGGGATTGATAGTGCCATGGTAAACAATGAATTTATTTGTTATACAAGTTCATTCATGTGATGTATTTTTTTAAGAAATTAAAGTATCTTTTACGAAAAATAATTATATTTAAATTAGATAAAATTATTATAAGCAACAAATTTTATTTTTAAATATTTAATTCAACTATAAATTTCTGATTTAAACTCAAAATTATTAATTAAACTCTAACCACTCGTAGGTTGGGACGTAGCTACGTTGCTCTTTGGCGCCTCAGCCCCTTGACATTTTCTATATTTTTTAATATAAATAATATTTAATATTTAAATAAATTCTTATTTAGTAGGATCGGATTTTATAAATGATATAGTATTTAACTATCATTTAATTTTTTGACAAAATATTTTTTTATAATTCTTATTATAAGGATAATAATATTTTTTAGATTTATATTATATTTATCTTTTTATAATAAAGATAATGATATTTTTATTTTTTAGATAAACATTCTATTTTCCTTTTTATAGTCTACATTATTGAGGTGATTGTATTTTTTTTTAAAACATAATATTTAAATTTTATTTTTTAATAATTTTTTCTTTTATAATTTGTTTTTTTTATAGATCACAGGTATTCTTAATCGAAAGTAATTTTGAGTTGGGTAACAGTAAATGATAAAACACTTTCAAGTATTTAACGACTATAAATAATTACATTTATAATTAAATGATTCTAGACTTAAATAGATTTTAGATCCTGCAAATATGACTCTTCTGAATTTTATTTTTAAAAAAAATGTTATTTTTAAATTTTGACATTCATTTTTTAGTCCTTATAGTTAACTCTAATTAATTTAGTATTGATGTGACTATCAAAATTAATAATATTAGTTAAAATAATTAAAGTAATGAATAATATTTTAAATTAAGATAATTAAATTATTTTTATATGTGTAATTCAATTAATTAATATATTTATTTATTAAATTAAATTATTTACTGATTTTATTATTATTTAAGTCATTATTTTATTAATATTTTATTTATATTAATTTGATTATAATTGATTGAAGAATTAAATACACTGTATTAAACTTTTTTCCACTAGAACAAGCTTATGAAATATAGGGGATTTAAAAGCTTAAATTTTGATACGTAACAACAAATATTTTTTTTTTATCACAGTTCTTTATATATTATCTTTATTTTTCTCCTTTCTTCATTTTGTCTTTTGAATTTTCAACATGCTTCTTACTTTGACTACCTTTTTGAATTTTTGTTTGGTCAGTTATTTAATAAAGAGTATAAAATTTGAATTATGTAACCCTATAATTAAATATATATCTAGTGGTGCATTTTCCAGTGGAAATAATAATAATAAAATGGTAATTTGGAAGGTAAAACATGAACTTATAGTAGGAAAAATAATACATTTTCTTAGATGACTACGGGGTTGTTTTCCAATAAAATATTGATATGTTCATTATATTTTTAAAACTTTTTTTTCAATTTTTTTCTGGCTAAGTAGTAATAAATAATAGGCATAATATGTTTTCATTAGAATAAAAAAAAGTAACATTACATAATAAATAACTTTATAATTTCTTTCTCTTTATATTATAGTTTGTGTATTGAGAATTCTTATAAATGTTGCAGCCTTGACGCAATCATTTATAGGCTTAACATGAACGAAAACTTAGCTACCCATTTTCTTTGGTCATGACAGTAACACATTTAATTGATCATTCGGGGAATATAGTGTTCTTATAATGGCATCAAAACTAAGCTATTTTTCTTAGAAAATGTCATGGGCCAACTAATAGATAACCTTTTTAAGCCCGTTGTGGGTTGGTGCTAGGTACTTGGATGAGAGGAACCCTTTTTAAAAATCAAAGAGGCATAATTTTTTTTTCTTTTTTTTAATGTATTAACATATTCCCTCCTTTAGAATTAATATTGCCTATCTTATACTAATTTTACCTTCTTCTCAAGAATTATTTTTCACGGATTTGAATAAAAAACCTCTTACGTACACATTCTTATTTTATAGATTAGTTTAGAGAGTATTAAACCAACTTTCTTGGATTAAGAGATATAATCTCTCCACAAGAGGAAAAATAAAATAAAGAAAATACTAGAAATACTATTTAATATTCTTTTTTAAATTCTCTCTATTATTGACTAGAATTCATTAAAAATTATAAATTTTAGTAATTTTACTTATTATTTAATGATTTTTTCTGTTAATTTAAAAATGAGACTCATAAAAATTTATAATTTTTAATAAATTTTAATCAATAATATTGAGTATTAGAAAAAGAATATTATTAACCGTCTTAAAAATAAAAGTCCCACGCAAAAAAATAAAGTATTAAAATAATATTAGAAATTGAATGAGCTAAGTTTCAAGTTTAGGCTTGAATAACATTCAGCAATCTTGACCTCAATTAAAAAACCATAACACAACTCTACAAATTTAAATTTTCAGCTTTAAAAACCATTAAGATCGGCGAAATCGAAAATTTGAATAATTCGTATGAAATTCGGATTTTGTTATAATTATTATATATAAAAAAAAGTCTAAAATGATTAGAAATACAATCTTATAAGTTATAATGTTTCAATGGTTTTAGATTATAATTTTTATTCTAGCAACCACGTTAAACTATGTATTAAGAGTCTTTTGGTAGAAGATGTTAATTTTTTAATTGAATATTTATATATTAATAGATTAGTTTCTGACTTTCTTCATGAAAATACTTAGGAAAAATAATAAAGTGGAGATACATGAAAGGTGTTTACTGTTTCGAATGAATAAACTTCCTTTAGAGTCCCCATGATGGTGGAGATACATCAAGTAGCAAGGACGCTTTTGGAGGTAAGTGTCCTTTTAAAGCATTAAATTTTAGAGCGTCACAATTAGATAAATATATTAAAAGTTCAAAGTCTATCAACAAAGTCGCTTTGGCCGAGTGGTTAAGGCGTGTGCCTGCTAAGTACATGGGGTTTCCCCGCGAGAGTTCGAATCTCTCAAGCGACGTCTTTACTTTTTCATTTTGACTTGTTAAAAACCTCAATACATTTTCTCTATATTTTTGAACATTATTAATGGTGTAAAATTTAATTCGAGGTAGTTTAATTATTGGAAAATTTTCTCACGTGTCAGTCTAGTGAAATCCTTCTTTAATACTCTTACAACTATTTCGCTATTGCACCTTTACGGGTGATTAGAATTTGGGGAGGGAGGTTATTTGAGTGTCAATTATAGATAATAATTAATATCATCTTAATTTTAGACATTTATTTTATAGTTAGAGTTAATTATATATGAAAATTAATACTAATGTAATTACACATGATAAATTAATACTAATGTAATTACACATGATAAATTAAGATACTTGTTATCTATGAAATGTTAGATACTTCTTTATAAATAAGAAATAATAAAAAAAATTGTAATAACAAAAAAATATTAAAATTGTATTTCTAAAAATTTATACATATTTTAGAACTAAAAACATAATTTTGGAACTAAAAGTATAATTCTAGAACTTGCTTTTAGAATAGATATAAATTTCTAAAAAGATAGTTTCAGTAAAATATAAATAAGTTATACAATAAAAATGAAAACACAAGACAATAAAAACAAAATTCACTATATCTTTCGATGCTTAATATTTCATATAAGTTTGATGTAATAGACATACCATATTGTTGAAAAACATATCGTGTTAAGGATTAATAAAAATAAAATATAAAATTAATATTTAAATAATAATAAAAATAAAAATTAAATATAAATTAAAATTTAAAGAATAATAAAAATAGAGTATAAAACTAGGATTCCAAAAATAACTAAGATGGAAGTTAAAAATATAATTTTTATTATTTTATATAAAAGATATTCTTTATAATAACAAGTATAAAGAAGTATACTTAGTAAATTAAGAAGTATAAATATCACAAGACAAATACTAAATTAAGTTTCGTTTACAACAAATACAATAAAAGTGATTGGATTTGGGCCTTATATTAAATGTAATATCTGTTTTTATCAGGTTAACATTATTCTCCCCCCAAAAAAAAAACGTCATTCAATTGTAAATAATTATTTTATTATATTACAATTTTAATATATATATATATATGATTAAAATTTAAAATGTGTTTAAATTCAACAACTTTTAGATAAACCAATACTTTTGTCTAGGTTCAGCTTTTTTTTTTTGTAAGTATATAGGTTCAGATTTAACAACTTTACGTCCTTGAGTAAAAAATCTCCCTTAATTCAAAATAGAATTAAATATTTTTTAATTTCATAATTTAAGCATTTTTATTTTAGTTCTAATAAAATTATTTCAATCATTTTAATCTTTAAAATATTTTAAATTTTTTTAGTGTTTATTTATCACTAGAGAAGTTCTAAATGATGTAGCAGTGTAAATCAGTTGATTAAACAAATGTGTGGATATTGTAAATTTTTTGGCACCGCCATCAATTTCTATAAATAAAGCAAAATGATATAGTAAATAAAGTGTCATGTTAGTGCGCTGGTTGTTATCTACGTAGACGTGTGTTTTAAGCATGTTATAGACTAAAAAAATAAAACACCCAAACTATAGGAACTAATAAGATATTTAAACCATATTAAAGATTTTTTTTTTAAAAGCCTCGTTTACTACCATTGTTGCAAACTCACTATTCTTGTCCCACCATTAGTCTTCTCTTTGTGCCATCTTAACCACAAAAACCACCACAATGAGTAAGCCAACTTAAAATCTAAACTCGTTTAAGTTAGACTGCAAACCAAAATCATAATCTTTTTTAATAATATGATATGCGATTTCACCGACCACGAATCTTCCTCCACCACCAATCTCCTTTTGACTTTTTCATTACTTGTGTCTTATTTTGCTATTGTGTTTTATTTTGCTATTTTATTTTTCATCATGTCCAAGTAACTCTTCATAAAGTTAGGGATGTCAAAATTATTAGCAACATCTTTTTGCTACAAAGTCACAAATAATTAATGTCTTCTAAAATCTTCTCAAGAATAGAGAGAAGACACTACAACCTCTCATGATCAAGTGTCTAATTTTACTTCGATCATAGCATGTCACCAATCTTTCTGTCATCCCCATTACATAATCAGGCAAACGAAAAAAAAATAAAAGATCGCAGTGTTTCCTCCCTTAGCCAGAGTGAGTTTATGGCCTAGAACGAGTTATATTCTAGATTGGCTTGTTCAATATAGTAACTTTTATGATTAAGATAATGGACAAAAAAGATTGATAGTGAAAGAGAAATCAAAGGATTTGCAACCATAGTGGTGAATAAAAATTTTCAATTTTCTTGTTATATTTAATTTGACTTAAATATTTAGTCCCCAAATTGAAAGAGCTAATTTTGAAGTTTCCATAAAATTATTTTAGTCATTTTAGTTTTTAAAGACATCACTATTTTAGTCATTTGTCTTTAAAACACATCTTCGCGAATGATAACTGACAAACATGACAGTGTTTTAACAGTAAAAAAATTCGTAATATTATTTCAAAAACTAAAATGACGAAAAATAAATTTATAACTAAAATATCAAAAAGCTTAAATTATAGGAACTAAAATGATGAGAACTAAAAAAAATATTTAAACTTTCAAACTATAATAGAATGTTCGACACTTTAGACTCCTGTATATTGAGAAATTTAGGTATTTATGAACCAAATTTTATGCTTAGCTTTCTCATTTGTGCTAACCATGTAACGAAACATACAAGATTTATATTAAAAAGAAAATGATAAATTAACACCCATATACTACTTAACACCTAGAGAAATCAAGAGAAAAAAGAAAAAAAGATATAATAAGGGAAATAATATGATAGGAAAAGAGAAAAAAAAAAAGTTAGACATTAATCGAATGCTTAATATCTTCGTTTGGCACGGCAAAATGCAATACTTACCGTTTCCGGTGAAAAGAATGTTAAAGAGAAGCTAAAATCAAGTAAAATGCCCAAATCAATTAACTAAAAGTCTCAAATTTCGGACATAGGGGTCTTACGAAGATATTACCCCATGTCCATCACAACAATCTTCCAAACTGACATAAGAACTTAATCATCAACTCTCTTAAAAAATTACTTTTAAGTCTATGGAAATAATCCAAAACAATCACATTCACTTGCTGCAAACAGGCTAACTAGTTAATCTCAAATAACGATAAGTAATCAATCTTCACTTAGATCATATGCGGCATGTATAAGTAGGAAATTAACACAACTGAAAATTCATATCCAAAATCACATATTCACTCTTAAATCATAATTTCAATAATACAGAAGCAATTTAGCTCCAGTTGAAATTGTAACCGTTTCATTGTATAACAATAGTTAAAACAGTGACAGAGGACACCAGTAACAATTAACGACAATGATGACAGATCATATTTCTAACTAGACCATACAAGGGGCAGGACCATGCAATTGAGCAAGATCAATTTGCAAAATCATTGCAAATCTTTCACAATCAAATGATCCATTGCCAATCCAATAATTTCTCCTTACTGAAAAGAAAACAAAATCCCTTACAAAGAACAAAAATTCTACAACACATAGTATCCGAAAAACCTCAAATTCCAAAACCAAACACAGACCGTATCCTTTGGAAAATGTGGTCCCGCCATCCCCTCTCTGTGTTCTCCACCACAGTTGCATTCCCATATCTGCATTTGCAAGCAACCACATAACCTCAGTAACTAAACTGAGCAAAACAAATTCCAAACCAAAACCAAAGCAAGACTCACCTGTCTTCTTCAGGCACATCACTATGTGTGAGCTTAATAGTTGTAATTCCAGCTTCAGGCTCCTCAAACACAATCCTCACCTGCAAAATTCACAACCACTCAGAAACAAACACTCATTTCACATTCAAACACAAAAGACCACAACCACAGCACTTTCAGTATGTTGAAGCAAACATCTTTTAATAAGCTTAGACATCCACAAGAGCTTCCAGATAACGTATTTAAGATTATAAAAATAGTATGCCTCTTATCAACTCTTTATAGTTTATTTCCACAAATTTCATGATTAAATTTGCTACATAAACTCACATGATAAGAATTTATTAAATAACCACTTTAACTAAACTAAATACCAAAAAAGCATTGAAGATCTTGCATCGCAAGCTCAAGCTTCCCAAAAATAAGGTTAAAAAATTACTTTCATAAGTTTTAAGACTACTTTTGGAAGCACTTGTTCAAGTTCTTAAATGAATAACCTTCTATTTGGAAATACATAAATAACATGAGAAACCATGCTCGGAATTGGAAGACGCAGAAGCAATACCTAGTAGCATCCATTTAAACGTGAGAAAGTGCATCAACAACATGATACCAAACACAATAAATTTCATTGAGAAAATTTATTAAAGTAGAAAATACACAAACTTTATCATTATATAATTTAAAATTATTAACTTCTACAATATTTACTTTAAAAGTCCTATCTAAATTAATTCCTAATTAGTCACCATTCAATTGGCTGCAAGTATAAAAACTCAAAATCTTTAGACGGAAAGTGTATCAAAATTAAACTCATCAAAATAAGTTCTTTTCAGAAGTAATCCTATTCGAGTTACTATCGTCAATTTTTAGTTTCCTACATGTATTCTGCTTCAGAAGTAATCCTATTCGAGTTACTATTGTCAATCGGACACAAAGTGCAAGCATCTCTTCCCATGAAAACTCGAACCTTGAGAAGAAAGAAAATAAGAAAAAAAAATGTATTATATAAGCTAATTTATAAAAGTTCTTTTATTTTTTTTATTTTATTTTCTGGTAAGTGTTTAAGAAATCTTATATCACTCTTACTATTAAATCTGATTCGACAAGAACTTAAACCACACTCCTATAACCAACCTAAAACTTGCACACAGAAAATCCTAAACTCAAATAAATCCAGAACATGTTCTTCTTTCAAGAGTCTGATAATTCTTCCTTTTTAGTTTTTTTTTTTTTTTTTCCACAGGTATCATCCTTGGGAGAAAATTCTGTTGGAAACATGATCAAACACTAAACACGAGCATGGACATCTCCTTGGTACGCCACTAACAAGGGATTAGTCCCTTCCACAGAACCCAAAACCCATTGCTCTTAACATTTGACTATCAAACTAAACTTTAGAATATATTCCTATATGACACCTCGAATTAAATTCTGATTCGACAAGAAGATACATAACACTCCTGAAACCAAACCAGATAAATAGAAATCTTACCGTGGATTGCATTCCATCAGGCCAGCTCCCAAACCTCCACCTCTGCACGATCAACTTCCCTTCCTGCAACTCCAAATTCCTCCCCGTCACAGACCCATCGAAGATGCTAAACTCTCCCCCAACTTCCTTACTTATCCTCGCATTGCTCTGCGTGAATCCCCTCCACCTATTCTCATCCATCAGAATCTCGAACAAATCCCTCGCCCTGCAACTAAACCTCTCCGTCAACCCAATCGTCTTACACCCCTTCCTCACATCACTCTTCTCCTCCTTCTTAACTGCCACACCCGAAACGTTGTTATTCTTCTGCGCCGCCGGAACCACCTTCTTCGCCTCGAGTTCGTCCTTCACGGGCCCGCCCTTGGCCATGCTCTCCACCCAAACCCTAACCTTCTCCAAAATCACCGCCTTCCCCTTCTCCACCATCACCTCCCTCGCCCTCTTCCCAAACTCCCCGCTATCCTTAACACTAACCCTAACCTCGGGGTCCTCGCCGGCGTTCTCGTCGGATATGTATGGGATCTCGACGGCGCCGTCGACCCGGCGCAGTATCTTCCCGGCGGCGTCGCGCGCCTCGCCCTCCCACGCGACTGTGACGCTGATCTCGTACCCGGGGATTACCTTCCCCTTGCGGACGTTAACGTAGGCCTCGCCGTCGAGCTTCTCGACCTTCTTGACGGCGACGCGGATGTCGCCGTCGGCGACTGCAACGTCGGCGAAGAGGGTCCTGAAGAAGGTTCTGGACCACTCGAGACAGTTGGTCTCGGCCCAGTGCCAGTTGTGGACGTTGGTGCCGTCGGGTCTATCCGACACGATCCAACGCTTGTCGCCTTCGCCGAACTTCGCCATGAATCGGAACGGAATGCACTAGTGTTGTGTTGTGTGAGGGTTGAGGGAAGGGTATGGTGGTAATAATAATAATAATGATAATAATAATAAAAAAAATAATAATGCTAATAATAATAATAATAATAACGCGACTATGGGATGGGTTTGGTTTGGTCTAAACTCTGGAGGGTTCCGGGGGAGTTGGAAAGATCTAGAATGGGAGGGTCTTCCAGCGAAGTGGGAACACAAAGAAAAGGGAACGTGAATGTGGTTTCGGTTTCGGGAGTGACACCAAGGAAGGATCTAGAAGAGAAGGTTGAAAACAAATTAGGATTTTCGGTACATACAGTTTCAGTCCAGGTAAGACACCAAAGGCCCACGGCTAACTATAATACCTATTTTTTTTTAGTATTTTTAAATTATATTTTTAATGTTTTGATAGTATTTTAAATGGATAAAATATGGTTTTGATTTATGTACATGTAATTAAATTTGGTTTTCGTCTTCTAATTCTTTTACTTTGCTAATTTTAGTTTTAATAAATTTTAAAATCTTTGAAAATAATCTAGATTATTATTTATTGACGATGGCATATGTTATTTTAAAATGGACATTGACGTGATATCATTAGATTTTTATATATAAATAAGTTAAAATATGAACTAATTTCAAAACTTTTATTTACTATATTATACTATCAATATATTAGTAATATGATGATTGTTTTTTTTTTAGAAAAGATTATATACAATTTATCACTTATGCTCGAGTGGTTAAAGGAGAGTATTTATCATAAGATTTCATTTTAGGATAAAAATACTAGGATAATAAGTGTCTCTTCTAAAAAGAGATTGTATGAATTTAATAGTAAGTAATATGTTCAAAATTAATTATGAAGATAAGGATAGACAAATGTAAATATGTTACATTGATGAAAGTGTACTAAAAAAAACTATTACTATAATGGAAAGATATGTTTTTATTGTAAAATTGCTTAGGAAAAATCTTAGTTCTTCCATAATCGACTAAAGGTGATATGGAAGTCAACCTAGGGGCATTGATAGGTAGATAGTGGACATGAATTTTACATGGTAAAATTGATTTAACGCAAGATAGAGAAAAATGTAGTTATTTTTAGGTTCCCAGTTATGTGGACAAAAGCACAATATTTTCAAGCCAACTATGTCTTTCTTATAAGAGGAGAAGTGGTCAGATTGGGAGATTGAGAGAGAGTAGATTTTCACAACCAAAAAAGAGAAGAGAAAGAGGGATACAAAGAAAGAGTTATGTTTTCATCTCTACATAGATCAACACGACGTCAAAAATTGCGATATCTTCTTCGTTAACCGTTGGGTCGGACTGGAACTTTGATAGTAGGTTCAACACACATAGTTCTTCATCTTAACCGTTCGGATCTTGATTTGAAGGTATATGGTGTGAGATATTGTGCTCATACAATAGCATAATTTTGTAAGTTATTCACTTTCTTGTTCATTGTTTCTTATTCTCCATTTGCAAGTTTTGTTGCTTAATCGTGTTGGCTGGTTGTATGCATGAATTTGTGTTCTTGATTGAACACTCTTGTACCCCTATTTGATTATAGTAGATTGGTTTCTTTGGTCTGGACGACCCATGGTTTTTACCTCTCACATTAAGAGGGTTTTCCACATTAAAAATTTTGGTATCCCTTGTGAGATTCTTTTCATGATTGCTGACATTCTAGTCTGTAATTACTCCTTATAAATTCTTTCAAGTTAGGGAAATTTATATCTGTTGCGTCGTTGTCACATTGGTGGTGAATTATTGGTTTTTTCTCATTAGAGTGATATCAAAGCTCTTTGGTTTCAATGATGTTCTACTTGCCTGAATAAATTGAGGTAATACGAATAGAATGATGAGTTTGAATAACACTAAGTATCACTTGTGGAAAGGAAAAATGAAAGATCTATTATTTGTGAAGAAAATACATCTTCCTGTCTTTGCTACTCAGAAGTCAAAATCCATGTCTAATGAAGAATGAGACTGAGCATCAATAGGTATGTGATTTTATCCGACATTTTGTGGATAATAATGTTTATAATCACATTGCAAGTGAGACACATGCCGGAACTTTGTGGGAGAAGATTGAATCTTTGTATGGCTCAAAGTGTGGGAACAACAAATTATTTTTGTTGAATTCTATTGTGAGTTTGAAATTCAAGGAAGACACTTCCCTTTTAGATCACTTGAATGAGTTTCAAGGGATTCCTAATCAAATGTGAGGAATGGGCATCAAGTTTAAATATGAGATTTTGTGATTGTTACTTTTGAATTCTCTACCTAAATCTTGGAAGACTTTTAAGGTCTCTATCACAAATTCAGCCCCTAATGGTGTTGTCTCTTTGCAAATGGCAAAGGGTAGTGTTCTCAATGAGATGAGAAAGAAGACATAAGGTTCTTCATCTCAGTCTGAGGTGTTTGTCACTAAAAATAAATGGTGAAGTCAGAAAAAGGAACAAAAAGAGGAAGAGAAAAGAGCATAAGCAAGTCAAAGTTCAGATACAAGAATGTGGAGTATCACTACTATTACAAAATAGGGCATATACAAAAGCATTGTTTCTTGTGGAGAAATGAGAACAAAGGAAAAAAAGGTAAATCAAAAGAGAAGGATCATGATTATGATGATGATCGTGTCACTACTACTATTGGTAATGTTCTTATCATTCTTCGAGACTTTGAGTTGATTAATCTTGTATTCGATGAGAGCATGTGGATTATTGATAGTGGTGCTACACTACATGTTACACTAAGGAAGGTGTTCTTTACATCTTACACCTCAGGTGATTTTGGAGTGCTGAAGATGGGTAATGATGGTGTGACCAAAACGATCGGTGTTGGTGATGTTTGCTTTCAAACCAACATGGGAGTGCAATTGTGGCTTAGAGGAGTTAAACATGCTCTAAATGTTTGTTATAACTTGATTTCTATGCATATGCTTGATAATGGTGGTTATGATAATCACTTTGGTTATGGAAAATGGAAACTCATCGAAAGTAACTTGGTTGTGACCAAAGGGGAGAAGATTTCTAAATTATATTGGACAAAAGCTTTAGTTGCTAAAGATAGTGTGAATTCCATGGATATAGAGGCATCTTTGCGGCACCAAAAGCTTAGTCATATTAGTGAAAAATGGCTGAATTATTTAGCCAAAAAGAATATGCTTCCATGATTGAAGAATGCAAAGTTGGAGAAGTATTCTCATTGCATGGCTGGTAAGTATAGTATCCTTTAAGAAGCATCCTTCCTCAAGGAAGTTAGAGTTGCTAGAATTGGTGCATTCAGATGTTTGTGGCCTATTGAAGGTAAAGTCTTTAGTGGTGCACTTTATTTTGTTAGCTTTATTGATGATTGTTCTAGGAAGCTTTGGGTCTATGATTTGAAGATAAAGGACCAAGTATTGAAGAAGTTCAAACAATTCCAAGCTTTGGTTGAGAGACAATAAGGCAAGAAGGTGAAATGTATTCATTCTGACAATGGTGGTGAGTATTGTAGACCCTTTGATGTATATTGCAAGCAGCATGGTATTAGACATGGAAAGACTCGTCCTAAAACTCCTGAGGTGAATGACTATGTAGAGAGGATGAACAGAACATTGAAGCAAAGTTGCTTAAGCATTTCTAAGGTGAGGCATTTTACACAGTAGTGTATGTTATTAATTTTAGTCCTACAGTTGCTTTGAATACTGAGGTGCCAAACAAGATTTATTTTGGAAAAGATGTCAAGTATGATCATTTGTGAGTCTTCGTTTGTATGGTCTTTGTGCATGTTCTAGAGGATGAGAAATGTAACATCCTAAAATTTATTTAATTATTTTTAGAAATAAATTTCATTATTATTATTATCAATTTTATTTTAATTATTAATTGCCGCAGGAAATTATTTTATTAAATAATTGCATTTTGAAATTGAAATGTTATTATTATTATTATTATTCTTAATGATGGCAGAAAATTAATTTAGTACTTAAATATTTATATTTAATTTTATTTTAATAGAGAAGTTAATGATTTTATAAACTAATGAGGCATTACTCTGAATTATTTTCATTTATTAATTTAATTAATTGAATTAATGGGGGCTTACGGGCGGGTTAGGGTTGACCCGACCCAGTTAGAATATTAGACAAGGGGTAATCAGTCTAACCCGATTTGTGTTTTGCGTGTCAGACGACCAAACCTAGAGGAGAGAGAACGCAGATCTGCAGGAGGAGCTAGGGTGTTCAGATCGTCCCAGAGTTGTATCAGATCATCACTGTTTTTCGCATCTAAGGTACGAGGGAGATGAGTTCGACCATATGTGAATGCAAGAGTGTACGAGTAGTGAGGACAATCCTAAGTCCCTCTAGGATCTAAATTCTCAAATTTGTTTGGTTATTATGTTCTAAAAACACTTTAATCAGTAGAAAAGATTCGTCAATGTATTCTGTGTTTTTGGTTGATTTAATTGATAATTTAGTCAGTTGCATTTTGTGAAAGGTGTTAATCTATAATCATATATGAAGTAGATATAATTATTGAAGTATGGAAATATGTGATTATTCGGTATGTATCATTGTCTATCATGTGGTTATAAATTGTAAATATATGTGATGTTGCCATGATCAATTGAAGAATATTAACTATGTGTTCTTATAAATGAATTATGATAATGATGACTAAATTGATATGATTTTGGTATGATTATGGACTATGTGAATAATGTATGAATCATGAGAATGAGAATGTGGATGAGAATGAGAATGTGGATGAGAATGATAATGTGGATGAGAATGCATTGAGCATGGACATGAGATGCATGAGATGCATGAGTTGCATGAGAAGCCAAACATGGCTATAATACCCTGGCCATATGTGGTGTTTAACAGGGGACCCTGGCCAAAAGTGGTGTTTAGCAAGGTGGACTAATGATGGGGGACATTCATATGCATGGGCCATAGGTGGTGTTTAACCATGCTACACGCCAGCCATAGGTGGTGTTTAACGGTTGTGTAGAATGTCTTTGCATGGGCCATAGGTGGTATTTAACTGTGCGACATACCAGCCATATGGGTGTTTAACGGTGTGGTCATCATTAGTGATAACTAAGGGGATTGAGGAGGTTCGCCCATGGTGTGGAGTTCCGAATCCAGACTCTTAAGTGTGGTGATGAGCATATGCATTGTGCGAGCATGTGCATTTTGTAAACATGAATTGAATGTGATTGATTTTGAATGCGATGGAACTTGTGATTGAAGAGTATTTGTTAACTGTTAGTAATTGGGTATGGTAATGTGTGGGATTTGGGGTACTATCTGCATTTATATATGATTGAATGATATCTCTCATTGTATTCTCTTGTGGTTAATGTTGAGGGCACTCATGGTGTCGAGTTTGAAGGGGCGGGCTCTTGCTCTAATTAGTGTGACATCGGGCTTTGGAATTTAGAATGGTTGTTGTATGTCTTTTGTGGTTTAAAGAGCTTATTTTGAAGATGATAATGACTTTATTTTTCAATTATAATATTCAGAATTAAAATCTTCTTGAAAACCTTGTACCTACTTGTTAATGACCATGTGAACCTTTTATCCTTAGTACGAATTTTGTTTCTTTGGTTTTAACTATTACCTTGTCTTTCTTTTTATTTACATTATTATTTTAATCTAAGTATTCAGGGTAGAAGGGTGTCACAAGAGATCCAAGTTGGAGACGAAGACTAGGCAGTGTATCTTCATTAGGTATGGTCAGGATGAGTATGATTACAAGTTGTATGATCCTGTTGAGAAGAAACTTGTTAGAAGCCATGATGTGCAATTCATGGAAGACCAAACCATTGAAGACATTGATGAGGTAAAGAAGACTACACCTAAAAGAGATAATAGTTTGTCTGAAATTGATCCAATTCGGATGCTTGTACATGATCTGAACACTATTGATAATAATGTTTAGAATGGTGAGCAACATGATTATGTTGGTGATCAGTAGCTTTGAAGATGTTTTTGATATTCCTTCTGATCATAACTTCATTATCCTACTATTGTATGTCAATGACATGCTTATTGTTGGGAAAAGTATTTCTAGAATTAACAGGTTAAAGAAGCAATTGAGCAAGTCATTTGCCATGAAAGACATGGGAGCTGCTAAACAGATTCTTGATATAAGAATCATTCGTGATAGACAAGCAAAGAAACTTTGGTTGTCATAGGAACACTATGTTAAAAGGGTGTTGCAGAGATTCCATATGAAAAATGCTAAAGTAGTGAGCACTCGTCTTGCTACTAATTTTAAACTGAGTTCTGGACATAATCCTTCAAATGAAGTTGAAAAGACTAATATGAGCAAAGTGCCTTATACATTTGTAGTGGGTCGTTTAATGTATGCAATGGTATGTATAAAAGATATTGCATATGTTGTTGGTACTGTCAGTAGATTTCTGTCTAATCCAAGTAGAAAGCATTTGAATGTTGTGAAATGGATCTTGAGGTATCTTTATGGTACTTGTGATTTGAGGCTTTGTTTTAGAGTTGATAAGCCTACTTTGGTGGGATACTTAGACTCAGATATGACTGAAGACATTGATTCTAGAATGTCCACTTCGGGTTATTTGATTAAGTTTGCAGGAGGAGTTATGGCTTGGCAATCTAAATTACAAAAGTGTGTTGCTTTGTTCACTACCGAGGCAGAGTTTATTGTCATTACATAAGCATGCAAGGAGTTGCTTTAGGTGAAGAAATTCTTGCAGGAGTTTTGGCTTTGTTCAAGACAAGTACTTGTTATTCTGTGATAGTCAGAGTGCAATTCATTTAGATAAGAATTCAACTTTTCATTCTAGGTCGAAGCATATTGATGTGAGGTATCATTGGATATGTGATGCTTTGAATGCTAAGTTATTGGAGTTGGCTAAAGTTCATACTAATGATAATGATGCTGATATGATGACTAAGGAGTTGTCAATAAGGAAGTTTGAATCTTGTTGTGAGATCGCCAAAATGGTGATCACCTCCACATAGCTGTGATGAGGAGATATGTTGGGTTATTTATGGGCTCTCAACTATGTAGACACAAGCCTAATATCCTCAAGCTCGCTAGGTCTCTCTTATAAGAGAAGAAGAGATCGGATTAGGAGATTGAGAGAGAGTGAATTTTCACAGCCAAAAGAGATAAGAGAAAGAAGGAGAGAAAGAAAAAGTTTTGTTTTCATCTCTATATAGATTAGCACGACATTAAAATCACGATATCCTTTTTGTTAACTGTTGGATCAGGTTGAAACTTTAACAACAAGTTCAATACTTGACCATTTGGATCTTGATTTGGAGGTTTGTGATGTGAGACATCATGCTCATACAATAACATGAGTTTGTGAGTTCTTCACTTTCTTGTTCCTTATTTCTTGCTCTTCATTTGAAAGCTTTGTTACTTGATTGTGTTGGGTGGTTTTGTGCATGAATTTGTCTTCTTGATTGAACACTCTTATACCCATATTTGATTATAGTGGATTTATTTCTTTGGTCTAGACGATTCGTGGTTTTTACCTCTCACATTGAGGGGGTTTTCCATGTTAAAAATCTTGGTGTCTCTTGTGCGATATTCTTTTCATGGTTGCTTACATTTTAGTATGTGATTACTTTTTATAGATTCTTGTCAGTTAGGGAAATTTATGTTCTCTGCATTGTTGCCACATTGATGATGTATTATTGGTTTTTCTCCATCAAGTAGGTGATTGGTAGAGGTCCATGGATGCTTTTTGACCATTATCTAGCAATATGATCATGGTTTCGAATTTTGTGTCGTTAAGAGATCAAAATGGATAGAACACTGATTTGTATACAATTTCCATGTATGGGGATGTAATATTATGACAAAAGTGTTCTCCTAGCATTAATGATAATAGTGGAAAGTCAATTAAGATTTATATCTAAACTATCGATGCATCAAGAGGTAACTTTGTTACAATTTGTGTAGAAATTGATTTAAACCAACTTGTGAGAAAGATTTAGTTTTATAACCATTGGTTCAATGTAGAGCACAAGGGTTAATATTTACTTTATAAGAAGTATGGTTTGTATGGTTATGTGGAAGAAAATTATCCTTTGAACAAAGGTGTATCATCAATGTCGAAAGTGATGATGAGGTTCGTTCATGAAGCTAGCAATGACTAGTAAGTAACAGTGGACAATAAAACCCTAATTCCCCAAAATCAAGAAACAATTATTCTCTTATTAATGGAAATGAAGGTCTTTGTGGGGATTGACTAGTAGTGACAAATGGAAAAATAAGGCTATGAAACACAGGAGGGTGGAGGAATTAAAGGCAATAATAATATAGGTGGACATTGAACATTAACATTCAATTAGGCAAATAAATTTTAGGTTCTAAATAACATTGATAAGGTAGGTCCCGTGGAGTTTAATATGGCCACATTTAATTCTCCTATTAATAAGGACTACAACAAACATGAAAAGTGAAATAAAAGATCAATTATGGATTTGCAAAATGTTAAGACGAATATTATGGTCCATGCCATGTTAGGGCAAGGTGTGCCAATGCATAAAACTGCTCTAAGTGTAGTATCTATCAATGTTACGAGGAATAAAGAGATGCCCATTTCAATATTTGTTATGCTTTCACGTGAAATTAAGACAACAATGAATGTAGAAGTTATAGCACCTAACCATTTACATTTGTTGGATAAACATAAGCCCCCTGATTGTGGTGAGGGAATCAAAAACATGATAGATGGAATGAGAATTGAGCATAAGACACACAAAATTGTTGAGAATGATGCAGTGGAGGAAGTTGTTTCGGAGACATGTGACAATATGTGTCGACCTTCTTTACCTACATGTTTTGATGATAGGTTTTAAAGACCTTTCTATTTTGCCTTAGAATGCAAGAGGATTTCCCTACAAGAGAAGTTATCATCATCTGCATGAAATGATAACTCATTATAAGCCTAATTTTATGTGTATGCATGTGTATGAAACTCATACCCTTATTGCATTCACAACAAATTTTTGGAATAGGGAAGGGTATTATTAAGTAGTGGCAATTAAAGAATGTAATGAGTATTTTAGAGGCATCTCAATCCTTGTAGGATAGGTTGTTCATATACTTTTCAGCCTTTGGATTCTATGTCGCAATGCATAACTATCAAAGGATGCACCCATGGGCTTGTTTAGGTGAACACCTAATTTTGTCCTATCCAAAGGCCTAGTCCAATACAAAGAGCAAAAGTAACAAAATCTTGAAAAATGAAGCCTAAGCCGATTGGACGTCCAATCCCGTTATGTAGCTCCCACCAAAGCCTTTAGACGAATATCCAAAGGATCCCACTCTACATGTCCATTCATGAAGCTTGAGGCAGAAAAGCTGCCCTACCCTGTTCTACTCTACACTTGCTCATCAATGACAACCCAACTAATCACAAAAGAGAAACGAGCATCTAGAACTATGTGCATCCAAAGAAGTAGCAGATCTACTTTGTGGCTTTGCTACTCCTATGTAGCTTTATAATATATAGATACATGAAAAGAAGCTCTATGGTGCTCTACGATATGGCAGTGCATTCAAAGGGATGCATCTCTCCTTTCTTCCATCTTCTCTACATTGCTCTGCCCCACGACATCTTACTTTGTTCTCTATAGTGTATAGAAAGCTCACTACAAGTGGCCAATTTGAAAGGAAAAGCAACCAAGTGGGATTAAATAATCAATTTATGGATACCTATAAATGCAAGACATTAACCAAGTTCATGAGATGTTGGAGGAGGGAGGAAAAGGAATTGAAAGAGAAAAAGAAGAAAAATAAAGCACAAATAAAAACTTTGATAGAGAAGGAGGAGGTGACCCAAGAGTGTTGGAAATAGGAGGAGAAGGAACTATAGAAGGATGACACAAAAAGGGAACATTTTGCAAAGCTTTTGATGATGAATAAGAGCATGAAGATAAGGCACACAAAGGCACAAGAGTAGCTATGCAAAGACATAATGATAACATAATTCTTTAGACTTAAACGTATATGCATGTCAAAACTTGTTATAGTACTTGTCTCGTCTTACGTATACTACGCTTGAGGTCTTTGGACATCCTTTGGATGCATAGCCCCTTTGGATGCTAAAGCTCCTTTGGATGCATAACCTTGCTTATGATGCAGAGGCCCTTTGGATGCCTATATGGGCAGTACCCTCTATTTCTAGTTATTTCCCTACTATTGCAACCCTGCTTTGGACATAAAGGCTCTTTGGACACCCATCTAGGAAGCCCTTTCCATTCTCATGTAGTTACCTATTGTCCTAGTCCTGCTTTGGATGTAGATGCTCTTTGGATCCCATATGCCAGTCCCTTCCATTTCCATGTATTTACTTATTGTTTTAGCCTTGCTTTGGATGCCCATCTGGATAGCCCCTTCCATTTCTATTTATTTAGTTACTATTGCAACCTTACTTTGGATGCAAAAGCTTTTTGGATGCCCATCTAGGTAACCTCTTTCACTTTCACGTATTTATCTACTATTGAAGCCTTACTTTGGATGCATGGACTCTTTGGAAGCCCATTTGGGCAATTCCCTCCATTTCAATTTATTTACTTAGATTTGCAACCTTTCTTTGGACGCACAAGCTCTTTGTATGCTTCTCTGGACAATCCCTTCCATTTCCACTTATTCACTTGTTATTCCAGCCTCTCTTTGGAAACTAAGGCTCTTTGGACACCCATTCGGGTTGTCATTTTCATTTTCACGTAATTACCTATTGTCTTAGTTGTGCTTTCAATGTATAGGCCCTTTGGACACCAATTTGGGCTATCCTCTCCATTTCCTATTATTTGCCTACTGTTGTAGTCTTGCTTTGGACGCAAAGGCTTTTACGACACCTATTTGGGTAGTCCTTTCCATTTTTACGTAATTACCTATTGTCTCAGCCTTGCTTTGGACACAAAGGTCATTTGGACGCTCATCTGAATAGTCCCCTTCATTTCCATTTATTTACCTGGTATTGTAGCCTCTTTAGATGTTGAAGCTCCTTTCGATGAAGAGCCCTACTTTGGATGCATAAGTGTCTTTGGACATTAAAGTGCCTTTGGACGCTAAAGTGCCTTTGAACACTAAAGTGCCTTTGGACGCATAAGTGTCTTTGGCCACAGAAGTGTCTTTGGACACAAAACTATCTTTGGACGCTGAAGCTCCTTTGGACATAGGGGTTCTTTGGATGCCCACGTGGACAATTTCTTCCATTTCTAAGTAATTACCTATTCTCCTAGCCTCTCTTTAGACACAAAGCTCTATGGATGCCTATCTAAGTAGTTCCTTCTATTTTCAGTTAGTTACTTGTTGTTCCAATCCTGTTTTGAATGTAGAGGCTCTTTGGATATCCATCTAGACAGTCCTTTCCATTTTTATGAATTTACCTATTGTTTTAGCCTCACTTTGGATGCAAAGGATTTTTGGATGCCCATTTGTGTAGTTCCCTTCATTTTCACATATTTATCTACTATCCTAGCCTTGCTTTGGATGTAGGAGCTCTTTGGATGCCCATTTGGCCAATCTTGTACATTTTTACAAATTTACCTATTGTTCTAGCCTCACTTTGGACATAAAGGTTCTTTGGATGCCCATCTAGGCAGTTCGTTCCATTTCCACTTGATTATGTGTTGTTCATCCATAGCCTTGAACATAGGAGCCTTCAGATGATTCTTTTCTTTCTTGCTATTGTCTATTGTTATTTTTTTGGCATGTTGTTTGTCCATAACCTTTTGATGCAAGAGTTTTTGGATGACTCCTTTTCCTTCTTACTATTGTTGGTTATTTGTCTTTGTGATACGTCCATGCCTTTAGACGTAGGAGTCTCTAGATGACTCATTTCTCTTCTTTCTACTATTTGTTATGTATCTTTGTTGTACGTCCATGCCTTTAGATGTACGAGTCTCTAGATGACTCCTTTTCCTTCTTACTATTGTTGGTTATTTGTCTTTGTGATACGTCCATGCCTTTAGACGTAGGAGTCTCTAGATGACTCATTTCTCTTCTTTCTACTATTTGTTATGTATCTCTGTTGACGTCCATGCCTTTTAGATGTACGGGTCTTTGGATGACTCATTTTCCTTTTTTCTGCTATTTGTTATGTATCTCTACTATACATCAATGCCTTTGGACACAAGATTCTCTAGATGACTCTTTTTTCTTCTTTCTGCTATTTTTTACTAATTATTGCTACGTTCATACAATAATAGGTCCATGCTCTTTGGACAAAGGATCCTTTGGATGGTTCCTCTTTTTTTCTCTATTTCCTGCTGATTATTTATCTTTCATGTTCTATCACACTCTTTAAACATAGGAGCTTTCAGACAACCCATTTCCTTCTTTCTGCAATCTATTGTATTTGTCCTTCTTGTTCGTCCATGACTTTTGGAGGCAAGACCTTTTGGACAACTCTTTTTCCTCTTTGTTGTCTGTTGTGATTTAGATATCTAAGCTTGTTCAGACCCCTTGGACACATAACCCTTTGGACGTAGACCTCCTCTAGACGTTGATGGCCCTTTGGATGCTAGAAGTCTTTCGGACTCCCCTTTGAATGTAGCCCAAACCAATAGGCCCAAACATTTTTTTCTGAACTGCGTTTGCTCCTTAAAAATCCTAAAAACCTTTGAATCATGCATTAACATAAAGTATTCAATAATAACATTATTTGGTTAACAAAGGAAATGATAAATTATATGTGACATCTTATTTATCATGGAGTTGTGGGGCATAAACAGTGACAACTTGATGGCTCTAAACCCTCATCTAGTACAAAAAATCAAAAGTAAATAATAAATAAATTTAGGAGTACACCTATGTCAACTTAGGAAGGCATGAAATGTGACAGTTTTAAAATCTCAAAAAGTCTAATAAAAATAAAAATCAATAGACAAACATTTTCTACCCCAAAGAACTATGTGACTCTAATTTCTCCATTGCACCTGGGGATACGTAGGAGCAAGGGACCATTCCTGTCGAGCTAAAAAAAACACAAAAATAATAAACCTTTTTAATAATAAAATCTAATATTTTTGTAATAATTTCTTTATTTTAAGGTGAGATAAATACTTTAAAAGTGATAAATAATTTGCTTAATTAATCAGAGGTAACCATTTTTAATGGACGTTGTAGGGTGCTAATACCTTCCCTACATGTAATCGACTCTCAAGTCCAATATCTGGTTTCAAAGACCATCTTATCCTTTCAAGGTTTTTCCAGTGTTTTTCCTTAATAAACATTGATGGTGACTCCATCTCTTTCCATTTTTAAGTTTTTTGTGTCTTGTTGTGACCTTGGTTCCAACATATGTCTTAGCATTGCTAAATAGCCTCGAGGTTTTTTCTAAAACTAGAGAGAAATATAGGGAAGAGAGAGAGTATTAGAGATTTAAACTCTAGAATTTATGGTTATTGATATTTGTTCCCTGACTACTCTCTTTTATATTGTGCGGAGTTGACCTCCCTGGTGGGCATGCAGAGTGGAGCATGCCCATGCTGCTCCTCTTTGTAACTTTGCATGGCATGTTGAATGGATCACAGCCATGCTGAATGTTTTGTGTACTTATGCATGAGCGTGATGGGTGGAGCATGATTGTGTTGAATGTCTTCGGGGTGAGCATGGATGTGTAAAATGGTAAACGATTGTGCTGGTTTATTTTGGAGTAGGCACGGGCGCACCGAGGGGTGCACAATCATGCTGGTCTTCTATGGTCTTCCTCTTTTTGGGTTGAAAATCCTAATTTTTTTATGTTTTCTCCTTTTTTGCTCGTGGGTTTATATTGCATTAAGCTCAAAGGACAAAGAGTGAATTCTATGTGATAAATGTTAAAAACAATGAAAATTTCACCTAAAAATCCTTTGCATTAATATACAAAATTTTGATATATCAAAACACAAGGATTCACTCAACAAAGACAATAATTTTTCCTATATTTTCAAGTGTTATCTTCGAAGCCCTTAGCGAGAACAAGTCTCACTTAGCAAACACTTATAAATTTTTCTAGAGAATGAGCCTTGTTGGGTGCGTGGAGTTACTTGCTCAGCGAGAGAAAGAAACAGATTCAAAACTCAACATGATCTTGCATCAAAATCACTCAATATAGGATGAAATCTTTTAAAAACAATCTAAATCATCATTATAGTATCATGAACATGATTCAGTCAGCAAAAATAATATTTCCACAACAAATCATAGATTCAAAGATTTTTCATGCATATATCCATGTTTTCAAGAAATCTTTAACAAATCTTAACATAGATCAATATAGTATGTTATAATACATTTAAACACATCCTAGACTAATATATGACATATCTTAACCATGAAAATATAAAGTCAAGCTTCCCTTACCTGGAATGAAGCTAGGAATGAGAAAACTTTAGTGAAAGAGCTTCAAACTTGCAACAATAGAGGTGGTAAGGATAGGGACGAGATTTAAAGCCTGAAAGGGTTAAGAGAGCTCTAAATCTTAAATATTACTAGGATTTTAAGGAGGACTTGAGGTAACCCAAATGTCCAAGGGTCAAGAGGAGTGTCATTATTCAAGAGTTAGAAGAAAGCAAGCCAAAAGATATTTTTGCCAAAATAGGAATGAAGTGGGTTGATGTGAAAATTGACTCAAATGGTAAGTTTCACTTTTGGATTTTATATCATAAATAGTAAGGTAATTAACTATAAACGGTATATTCATCTTTTGTAAAAAATGGTAGGTCAACCAGTGATTTACTTCAAAGTATGTGCTAATCATCTTCGAAAATGTGTAAATGATATTATGTTATTAACTCTTAATATCTCTAAATTGGAAAATTTGTTCCATTAGGGAAAATTGTTCCCTCGAAAAACGTGTATTAGACCATCTTGTTCTCATTCAAGACTTTTCTCGAAAAACATGTTACTTTGATCTTTATCTTGATTTCCTATTAAAATTAATTTAGTATATCTTATGCTTATTTTAATCACTTAATTAATCACACAAAATATGGTGTTTCATTGTCTACACCATGTGTGGCGAGTTAAAAAACTATTAAACATAACTATGGAGAAGAATTTCTCTCCTATAGGCCCTTATATGAGATTTTAATGATATTTTGCTTCCTTTGGAGCAACGTAGAAGGGTTTTCTCTAGATGTAGAGTTGACAAATTTGTTATAATGCATAAATATTCTAACCCCCAACCTCCATATGCTCCGATGTAGCATCTTTATGATGTTAAGATAGGCTAATTCCTTTAGGTTTTAGGTAGTGTGATGCATGCATAAGGAGTATCCTAACTTGATGCATAAGGCATGAAAGTAAAAAACTAATTATGTACCAATGGCTCTAGAGAGCATTACCCAAACAAAAGGTTTTTGATAATATTTTTACTAGAAAAAGGGAGATTAAAGTTAGACTCTAAGGTATATAGTAGACTCTAGAAAGTGTTGATTCTACTAGGGTCTTACATATTTCAAAAGAAGCTATACTTTAGAAGTATGAGGATATTCTTTTTCAAGAAGAAACTTATTTATTCTAAAAGTCTATAGAGAAATGGATCAGGTTAAGGAGTCATAATACTTTCTTTTTCATGCCTAGACTATCTTTTTCCATGCCTAGACTATTATTAAAATGAAGAAAAATAACATTTATAGTCTTAATCTTCCATAAGGGAATGGTGCCCATAAGCTTATATTCTCAAATCAAGAACGGTGAAATATTTTAAAAACATTTTCTATATAGAGGAGTGCTTGGGAATAAGTATGCATTAAAAAAAAGCAAAAACTTTTTTTGAAAGGGCCAAAATGATCCTAATTAAGATAGTGAGTTAAAAGGAAACATACCAAAGTCTTGAAGAGAGTTTTACTTCGATTCGGGGGCTTTGACAGGTAATCTATTGTCTCTCTACCTTTTTGTGCTTTGTATGGAAAGATTAAGGGTGAAAATACTTCAAGAAATTCACCAGTATAATTAGAATCTAATTTAGGTGTCAAAGAACGGACCACAAATATCATATTTGTTCTTTGTGAATGATGTGCTACTTTTTTTTTTCTAAATTCTTCACAAGCTTGACTTATATTTAACATTTTGGATTTTTTTTTGGATAAAATCTTGATGTTAAGCATCACACGTAGTGTCTAGGAAGGAGATGAAGCAGTTAAGTAGCATTACCTAAATAAGACTAACAAAATCATTTGGAATTTAATGTTTTTCATTGGAGAATGCATTGATTATATTTCTTTAATATTGTAGAATACACAAGCTCCAAGATAATTACCTACAAGGGCCATCTTCTTAATAAACTAGGAAGAATGACTCTTGCTCATGTTGTTTTGACAATGAAAACTTCTTATGGAATTGGTCTCTTAATATATTTGTGATTACAATGATAAGACCATGGTTAATAGAGCTAGGTGACTAAGCTACGGAAAGCTTAGGGATAAAAATTTCTTAACAATAGAATACTGCCTTGCTTGGAAAATTGATTTGGGAATTATTGCAATTTTTAAGAAGGGACAAGTTGAATTGTGTTCTTTAAAAAAAATTCACAAATTTTTCTTTAGGAAACATTGCGTCTATCGTAATTAGACGATTTAAAACTTCCTTCAAAAACTTTTTAAAAGTGTTTAGAAGGTAGGTTTTAAAAAGACAAATGATAGAAATAAAAGGTTTTTAATTGAATTTTTGTCACCCATGTTTCACATTTTTGCAAATTTTGTCATCCAATTATAAAATTTAAACATTTTGCCCCACCGGTAAATGTCTATCAAATTTAATTAGTTAGGTGACGTGGCTCATAATGTGTCATTTAATTATATTGGATTAAATGCACTTTTTATCACTCATCTTTCACATTTAACAAATTTTGTCACCCAACTTTGAAATTTACACATTTTGCCACTTAACTAACAACATTTTGCATATTTTGCCCTACTGTTAAATGTTCGTAAAATTCAAATAGTTTGTTGACTCATGGTGAGATATGACGTGTCATTGAATTATATATTTTTAAAAGTGAAGTGGAAATGGTTTTTAAAAAAAAAAAAAAAATCTAAAAAGTGTGTCTAAAATGAAAACAATGAATGTTATTACCATATTAAGCAAAGACTATAATAATTTTCATGTTTTACCAAGACTATAAACCTCACTATTACCGAATTCATTATCTGCTTAAATTTTATAATAAAGTACATCTAACTAACTCATGAGTAAAATTAAAAGATGATTCTTATTTTAAGAAGACATTAAAATTAAATTTTGAAAAAGGAAAGATTAACAATTGCATTGTTTTTATCAGTAGCTCTATGCCAGCACCAATTCTAATTTTATTCAACCATAATAGTTTTTTTTCTTATTTATCAAAAGTTAAACCTTTGATATTTAATTTAATTTAATTTCAAATAAAGGATTAGTGGAAAACCTTATTAAAATCCCTAATTTTTGAAACCCTAATTACCAAACCTAAAACAAAATGTCAGGGACAACTCTCTCAAATTTCACAAAATCAATCCTCCACTAACCTAAAGAAGTTGTGATTGAAACCTGGAATAAGAGGAACATGTCAAGTTAGGAATCCTAACGATGCCATTTACATTTTAAACATAATTTCTAGATTTTTTTGTTTGTTTTTAAATATTTTCCACATCACTTAAAAAACTATAATTAAAGGATATATCATTTGTTTTGTCATGAGTCACGTCAACAAATCATTTAAATTTAACAGGCATTTAACAATGAGCAAAATATTATAAGTTAGGTGGCAAAATGTATAAGTTTCATAGTTGGGTGGCAAAATTTATGAAAATGTGAAAGATAAGTAGCAAAAAGTACATTTAAGCAAATGATATGTCATGAGCCATGCTAACAAACTGTTTAAATTTGATGGACATTTAATTATAGGGAAAAATGTGCAAAATGTTATAGGTTAGGTGGCAAAATGTATAAATTTTATAGTTGGGTGGCAAAATTCGCGAAAACATGAAAGATGAGGGGCAAAAAGTACATTTAAGCTTAAATAAAATGAGAAAGGGAAAAGATAACCATATAGAATTTTTATATTGATTGTTTGTTAAAAGACTATGTTTAGCCCCTGGTAACACCACCAAGCTTTTTCACTATAGGCAAGAGTTCTTTTTGCTTACAAACAATTCACCTTTAAGTCACTCTAGGCTTTTTCCCTAGTAGTCTTTTAATTGTCTCTCCAAGCAATCAACTCAAATGTTCTTTCAATTTCCTCTTCAAGCAATATTCCAAGTATTTTATTTAACAAGCCTCTTCATGCTCAAATAACCACAAAATAAGTGTTTTAGAAATGATTAACTAATATCGTCTAATAGATGTATGATATCTTAGAAAGAGTCTAGATCTATTTGAGAAAGAACAAGATTTTACAAGCCAAAGTTTATCAAGATCGTATACTAGAAATCACTTCTTGCTAAAACGCTCTAACACTAGGATATTTATAAAATTATTGGATGAGGATAGTTGTTGAGGGTCTTAAGAGTTATTTTCCATGTAAATTCAAATGAAAGTCCTTGACTTTGTAGAAATGTTGGATCATTTAATGCTTGTATTAAATTTCTTTCACCAATTAGTTACACTTGATATGATAAAGCAATGTGCTTATCTTTACTTTGGGTAGAGTAGTCATGCTATTCTAACTTCGACTTTCATCAAAAGATACGTTGATTAGAGTTGTTGAGAGATATGACTTTGATGTAATTTTTTAATCACTTTGTTTATTAATAAAAATAAGACTTGAAAGCATTTTTGGTGAGATCTTTGAATAAAATATTCTATATAGAATAATCAAAGATATATATGTTTCATGAAATGTTGCGTATAGGCATGAAATCACCTGATGCTTAAAGTCATAGTCTTACAAGAACAAATTATGCATAACACAAACATACATGATCATCATCTAATGGATTTGATGAAATCAAAGCGTGTTGTATTGTTTTTATGAGGTTTTAGGGTTTAAGGTTTAGGGTCCACTTGACATAACTCAAAAGATTCAGAACGTAAGACTTTACTTAGTAGACAACATGTCTGGCATTTAGGTTTAAAGGAGATGCACATTGGGGATGTATTAAGTGAAGAAAAGTACATATGCCATGTTGCTTGATCCTTAAGGAACACTAAACAAAGAATATTATTAGGCATGGTTAAGGACAACAGTGAGGTGAGACAAATATGAATAACCTATCAAGTACCACACGAGTATCGATTAAATGGATATTTGTGAATTTTATAAATATTTGAGGATATTCATAGGTATTTAAGAATATTAGTTGAAATATAAAATTTTAAAAAAAAGTAAATAAAATAAAATAAAAAAATAATTTTGAAACATATTTATGCTAAAAATAAATAAATTTGAAACATGCATTTATACTTATTAGAACAACTTACTTTATATATAACTAAGGAAATTTAAGTTATTCTAAATTACAGGTACGTGTACCTTGCAACCCTCTTTCCGTTGCATTAATAAGCAGGTAGATAAAAAATTCATTCATTTTATCGAGTAGTACTCATTAAGATATTCGTTTCATATATAATGATTTTTATCCGTGAGTATTTATGGGTATGAACTTTTGTGTCATCCTTAGGTGTGATTGTGGCATTATAACATTATTTTTAATGTTTGATTTTTTTTTATGATAGATATGGTAAAGAATCAATTAGGACAATTTTGATGGGATAAGGGTAATAGTGACTCTAATGTGTCCATTGTATTATTTGGAGCTGAAACACTTTGTCTCTACCTACTCGCTTGTGCATATGGCCAAGGTCTTTGAATTGTTTGTGGTGTTAATGTGCCACTACTAGATGGTAATGTAAGATACCTAATGATATCTCATTCAAAAAACAATTTGATTTTAAATCTAATTAAGTTTTTTAATTATGGAAAATAAATGAAATAAGAAACATCATTGAATCATATATTTGCATATTAAAAGCTGTGCATCAACATATAACAAAGGATAATGATTGTGATCATTGTTCCATGGGTCAAAAATACATAAGGCAATTTGTACAAAAATTTACATAATGACCCATTTAGACTATGTACACCATATGCATTCACCACACACATAAAAATTATCTAAAGTGGGTGTGATCATATAAACTTGTTATATATTGACTATCATACACATTATTACTGCTTAACCCTTTAACAATCAAAAAATAATTTTTCTCATTCCTCTAGAAGTTTGGAAAGTAAGTAGGAATTGTCATAGAAGACTTATGAATATGTAGTTTGAGGCAAACCACATCCTAGACAAGAATAGATAAAATGTAAAGGTTAAGGTATGATAATATAGTTAGAATAATTGCATTTAGTAGTAACATGTATAATAATTTTGGCATCAAAAGTAATAGATAAAATGTAAAGGTTAAGGTATGATAATATAGTTAGAATAATTGCATTTAGTAGTAACATGTATAATAATTTTACCATCAAAAGTAACTGTCAAACTAAAATAATTAGGCATCCAAATTCTATTGTTAAACTTTCCTCATACCATTGAATGAGAGTTGTCTTCATTGTCCTTCATCTTAAATATAAATATTTAAGGTAATACAAAATAATAAAAGAGAGGTAAGAACACGACAACAATTTAATAGAGATTGAGCAAATATATTTAAAAATATAAGAGAATAACTAATACTAATTTTATAGAAGTGTCTTTCAATAAATGTACAATAGTATTATATAAAATGAAAATATGACACAACTCTATATAATTTATGGGACCTAAATCTAGTCCATGGAAATATTTTGTTTATTAAAGGAGTGATTAAGAGAACATGCTTCACGTTTGTCAATCAACAATAAAGTTCAATATTTTTAATTTCTTTATCAATTGGTGTATAGTCTCATCAAGATCACCATTACAATATTATCAATTACCATAACAAATGAGAGCAATCACCCAACCTTTTATGAGATTTCATGTCACAAACATATTTGAAACTTTTATTGTTAACATTCATTCATGCACTCTCTTTTGCAATACAAAATAACTTGCTATTAACTTATGTCAAAATTTCTTATATCAATATTATGCATCAAACAATATATTTTGATATGATATGACTATCTCACATTCTCGTTAAACTTATGTCAAAATTTCTTATAACAATGTTATGCATCAAACAATATATTTTGATATAATATAGTTATCTCACATTCATCGTATTACTCTTGCTATAAATAAATATACTAAAAACATCTTTTAAGTTTTTTTAATTCCAATTATTCATTAATTTATTTTATTATTTATTAATTAAACTTTTATTCAGAATTTTTCATTTAATCTAACTCACCAAGTATATGTTATTTATCGATTTATTTATTATCTATTTTATTTATTATTTGTTGTTATATATATATATATATATTTAAAATATTCTAGTGAATCAATTAAATTTTGATTTACTAAATTTTCTAGGCTCAATACGTATATATTTCTTAAAACATTCATTTTCTTAATTAACCTTTCGACCTTTTTATTACATTTGATTTCTATATATATAATATAACTATATATATATATATATATGTATGTATGTGTGGAGAGAGAGTTTGGGGTTGATCTCTTATGGCTAGCCTTATATACATATTTCTTACTCAAATTAGGTATGAAGGGAGTGGAACCTCTTCTTGTTCTTCCAAAATGCTAGCAAATTTGAAGACGTTATTGTTAGCGGATGAGTTGGGAGTGTGCTTTTGCTACGATGTAGCTATTATTTCATTTGCGTTTTGTTCTTTTATCTCTGTAACCAAAAAATATTACTGTGTAACTTATATTGTGAATTTTGTATTTATGTTTGTTTTTTTTATAAATGTCGTTTAAATAGTATATAGACTAGTAATGTAAATAATTTTTACACGGTTAATTAATAAAAAAATCATATATATGATTATTTTGTTGACTTTTAAATAACTATTTTAAGAGTTATATATCTAGTATAATTTTTTATTGGTTGACAAATGTAAAAAAAAAGTTACATTGACAATAATAAAAGGTAAACTTCAAATATTATTTGTTTTATTTTACTTCAAATGCAAACAAAATATTAAAATTAAAGAGTGGGAGGGACAGATTAAATGATTAATGAAAATATTGTTGCATAAAGTATCTTTTAAGAAAATTCAAGTTCATGTAAATTTAGTTTCAAGATTAATTTGTATGTGATAGTATATTTTATTATTATATTTCATATGTACATATTTCTAGTTTAAAAATATATTTTGAATTATCAAAAATATTATTTGATGAAATTTAATTAAGTATTATATATATATATATATATATATATATATAAAAAGTAATCTAGAATTACATTAAAGATAAAATTTTTACTGAAAAATAATGTTTTTACTTAAGCATGAAGTTCTACAAGATGTGAAAAACTTTCTTTTTAATTTAAAATGAAATAACCATACATAAAAAATGTTTAATTTTAAAAAAAAAATCTTAAATATGTTTTTAGTCCTTATTAGATGAGTGAGTTTTGAGTTTTTGACCACCGTAAATTTTTCACTTATTTTTCATTTCTATAAAATTTGAAATAATTGATTTTGACCCTTATAAAATAAGCGAGTTTTTATTATGGTTCTTGTAAACTATTTTCCTTTGATTTTCATCATTCAAAAATCTAGAATCATTATTTTTGATTCATAACATTCATTTTAAGATATATAAATAATATTTTAGATGTCTAGAAAAATATTTAAAGGTGTCACATGCTTACATGATACTGGACACATGAGTGGATGTCACTAGGTTAATCACTTGACATTTTGTTAAATATATAAACAATTAATAAGTGTCACATAACAATAAAGACCAAAATCATTGATTTCAAATTTCATAAGGATTAAAAACAAATAAAAAATTATAGGGACCAAAATTAAAACTCTTTCTTTTATAAGGATTAAAAATATATTTAAGTATGAAATAAATTATGATACAACACAAAAAATTCTTTATTTATTTTCTAAAATTGTCAATATTAAGTTAATTTTTAAAATCACATATACCATTCTTAAAATTTAGTTGACAATATAAAAATAATTTACTTTGTTAGCACATATACTATTTTTTCTTTAAATAAAATGTTTGTGTATATTTCTTTAATAATTATAAATATTTTTTTCTTTTATTAATTTTTAAAAATTTATTTGAATTTATGCATTATAAATATTTGCTATCTCTTTGAGAAAAAGGAGGAAACAAGGAAAATATTAACCTACCAAACAAAAAAGGATGATAGTTATAAATATTTTCTTCTTAATTTTAACATCATTCATTAACGTTGACCAACCAAGAATAAGGGAAAACATTGAAGAAGTTAAGTGAATTGAATTTACAACTATGCATGTGATGTCCATGCAAGTGTACATATCATCATTTGACATGCGATGAGAACAACGAATCATAGAGTTGGGCATTAAAATAGTAACAAGCGAAGTACGTGCATCGGGGTGACACATACACAACTTGTGGAAGGTTAAGGCAACACTCGGTTTATGTTATGGTTTTTTTTGTTAAGAACCGTTTTTCTCGGAAAACACACCAACATTTGCCTTTTATCCAAAATGGTACTTTGCATTTTATTTGGAAGAAGTTGGAAGAAAAACAACTAATTTTGTGTTTTTCTCCTTCTTCTTCCCCGATACTCTATTAATTAGTGTATATAATTTTCTCTTCGAAATCCTCCAAGCTTGATCACCAATCATACATTGCCTCCTTGTGATTTCTGGCTTGTTCAAGAACAAGTCAGAGGTAATGTCTTTGGTGTATATTCTTTTTATCTTGTTTTCTTCTAGGTTTCTGTCTCATTAATGTTTATTATTACAAATCTATAGTCATGCAATATCTCCATCTTTACCTTTTTCTTTTTAATTTTCTTGAAAATTGGTAACCATATTTTTGTATTTGAAACATTTTAGCTCAAGATATGATTAGAACATAAACTGGGAATTGAATTCTCAAGATAAAAGACTACACGAACAAAATAACGAGGTTATATTTGAAATCTGTAGACAACCTTTTTTTTTTTGTTCTTCAATTTATCCTTTTGAAACCATGGATTTTATTCTTCTCCAATTTGAGTGGTTGTGTCAATTTGTTATATTTTCATTTCATTTAATTATCTATGGTACAATTAAATTGTGAATGGCTTGAATTTTAATTTCAAAAGCCAACTTCCTTCTTTAAAACTTATGTCAATTAGTTATTAGGTAAAGAAATTTTTATCCTTTCAATAATTTCAGGTCATTCATTCATCATTACTTTGAATGGCTTATTGAGACTACTGCTTCTACTATACTATCTTGAGCCATGTCGTGTTGCGGAGGTGCAGAAGAGGATTTTGGTGCTCCACCTGCAAACCAATACAGTGCATCACCTAAAAAGGGTAATGCATATGGTGGTGGAGGAGGTAAAAAAACTTATTCCCCCTTCTTAATATTTTCGTCATTTGCATGATTCATTTTCCTCCTATTGTTCTACATTCCAAAAATAAACTTTTGTTTGTTGAATACCAAACATTTTAGAACCTAAAGCATAAGAATTAAATGAAGTTGTCTATTTGAAATTTTTGTTTGAATTTTTCATAGCTCTCATCATCATCCATGGTATATCATGTTTTTCAATATTTGTAATTTCCTTCTCTATTGCTAAAGGTATGTAATTGGTAGTTTGAGAATTGATACTTGACACACTTATTGAAAGCACTAAATGTTCTGAGACTTAATTTAAAGTATCATAATTGTAAATTTTCTATGTGATCAAACTGTTTTATCCCTAAATCCATGCGTATAGAAAAAATCTATTGGGAGATGTTAGAGCCTTGGTTAGATATCTAGGCACCCAAAAAATAATTGTGAACTTTGCTTGGAATGGGTGAAAATACAGGGAATGTTTTATGAAAATAAGTAGACTTAAAAGTTACATTACCTTGTTTAAGAAATAAAGAAGTATATGCGACAAATAAAAATGGGGAACATATCTAATCTAAGTTCTAGGAATGTCCTCAAAATACATTTAAACATAGCTTAGTTATGAATTACCCTATAATTAATATTTTCTCTAGATTTTCATCTCTCTCGCCTATACGTGATATGAATATATGACAAATTAATCAGTTATTTGGCACAATTTATTTAGAAGAAAATGGTAATGTAATAATTTATTGTCCTAATTGTTCAGTTAGTATTTATCTCCATCGAATAATGACATAATCCTTGTTGTTTTCACATGGTTCCTAAACCTATGGTTAAGTACCTTTACTATCTTAGGTTAAGTAATAATTTACATTATAGTAAACTTTGAATACAGGAGGTGACAGAGGAGAGCCAAGGGGTAATGCTATAAAAAGTGGTGCTCCACAAAAAGCATTGCCAATTGAGATACCCGCTATTTCATTGGATGAGTTAAATGAATTAACAGACAACTTTGGTACAAAGGCTTTGATAGGAGAAGGTTCTTATGGGAGGGTTTACCGAGCAAAAATGAAAGATGGTCTGGATGCTGCAATCAAGAAGCTAGATACTACTTCCCCAGAACCTGACTCTGATTTTGCAGCACAAGTAAGTCATTTTTATTAAAGTATTTAAATTCATTGAGGCAATGTTTTGGCTAGTGAAATTGTCATAACTTACATCATATCACTATTGATCATGCAGTTATCAATTGTTTCAAGATTAAAGAATGACCATTTTGTAGAGTTGATGGGATATTGTCTAGAGGAAAATAACAGAATTTTGGTTTATCAATATGCAAGTTTGGGTTCTTTGCATGACATATTACATGGTAGGCCAAATAATAATAATTAATGACTTTTATATTAAGGAAAAAGTTCTTATACTTTAGTTAAACACTAGGCTTTTTGATGTTGTAGGAAGGAAAGGAGTGCAAGGGGCTGAACCTGGTCCAGCTTTAAACTGGAACCAAAGAGTAAAAATTGCATTTGGTGCAGCAAAAGGACTTGAGTTTCTTCATGAAAAGGTTCAACCTTCTATAGTTCACCGTGATGTTAGATCCAGCAATGTCTTACTCTTCGATGAGTACGACTCCAAGATTGCAGATTTCAACTTGACAAATCAATCTTCTGACACTGCAGCTCGACTACATTCAACAAGAGTCTTAGGAACATTTGGCTATCATGCTCCAGAGTATGCATGAACAATACCTTGGACTTAGTTTGATAGAATATCCATTTATGCTAAATCATGCATGTTTAATGTTGTGTTTTAGAATAAATTAACGGTTTATATGAAATTATAGCCCTATTAACATGAAGCAGGCATAAAAAATTTTCATGTAACTAAACAACAATATTTGATTCCCAATGGAAAATAGTATAAATTTTGATATATATATCAAAACGGAAGTAGAACACACCTTTAGAAGATTCAAGCTTTTTAACTAATATTTAGTTTCATATCTTAAGTGAATATTATCTTTTATTAGAAAACAATTTCATGTTTTTCAAAATTATTTTATTTTCATTTTCAGGTATGCCATGACAGGGCAAATAACTCAAAAAAGTGATGTTTATAGTTTTGGGGTTGTGCTTTTAGAACTTTTAACAGGAAGAAAGCCAGTGGACCATACAATGCCTAAAGGGCAACAAAGTCTTGTAACATGGGTATGTCTTGACCATCAACACACAATCTTGGTTTGGATGAATCTAACATAATTTAGTTTTTCCTAATCCTTGGCTTTTGTTTCCATTATTGTTTATTCTTATACTAATGTAATTTCTAACAATTACAGGCAACTCCAAGATTGAGTGAGGACAAAGTGAAACAATGTGTGGATCCTAAACTAAACAATGAATACCCACCCAAGGCAATTGCTAAGGTTAAATTCTTTGTTCTTTCTCTTAATTTGATCATCATTTCATCAACAATGGGAACATTTGGAACAACTTATTTGAGCTTATATAAGTGGTTTATGACTTTTATATAACTTTTTTTTTTCTTATTTTGATAAGTTTCAAGAAGAAACTATTAAAATAAGTTCTTTTTAGATTTTTTAAAAAAAGTTTGATACTCAAGTGTATAAATAAGTTCTCATTTAATAAGCATTTTTTAAATACGTGTTTAAGATGTTTTACTCAAATGCAACTGATTGGAGAACAACAGAAATAATACATATAAAAATGTATCTAAGTTTTGTCCTATTCAATAAGGTTGTAACCAATGTTTGATGTGGTTATGTAGTTAGCAGCAGTTGCAGCACTTTGTGTGCAGTATGAAGCCGACTTTAGGCCTAACATGACCATTGTTGTCAAAGCTCTGCAACCACTTCTCAATTCAAAACCGGTTGGCCCAAACCCTGATGCTTGACATTCTAAGAAAACCTAATAGTATCAGAGACTAATGACAATCAGATTTTTGTGCAACTTGTTACACATTGAAGTCAATCCTAATCTTGTTTTCATTGCTTTATAGATTGTATTAAGCTAAACCATTGTTGATTTTGTCTTCTTAACCTCTTGTACAATTGAAAACATATGTATTTCATACAGAATGCATGAAAGAGACCATAATTTTGCCTTTAAAGAATCGAAGGTAAGAAGAAGAAAACAAGATCCATATATTAGACAAAATATTAAGAATTCATTTTATGTTCTTTTAGTTTATGTGATCATTATTATTATGATGATTATGGTAATGGTCTCATATTATGTGTGGGTCAATCAAGGTTTGATTGATGGATGTAAAAAGATGGAAAAGACTAAAGTTAAGGACTACTCATTTTCCTTTACAATTTTATTTTAAAAAATAATAGGAAGTTATCTCACATTTTTTTTCTTTTTGTCCATAATAATTGGTAAGTCATCATCGTTCAAAAATTGAAATTTACGTCCTATTAATCATGATATTTGGGTTGCAACTTCAAACTTTTGATTGTAGTTAAGAAAGGTATACAATCTCCAATAAAACATTAATTTCACTAAGATTTATCTCTGTAATGTCATTAAACATAATTTTTTTTAGTATTGTTTCATATTTGATACAAAATAGTTAGTGCATATAAATAAGACATATATGCTTATTTCATAGTTTATAATAATTTTTATGTTTTTCTAATATTTTTTATCTTCTTAAAATGAATACAAATTTTGATTTTAGATATTGAACAACTTTGGTGATCACAACCATGCCAATAAAAATTCATCAATTCAAATAATTTACTCTTAAAATTAATTATTATTATATGACATGGATATTACACAAATATACAAATCAAAACAATTTTTCATTATTTATTTATATTATACAATACGAAATTAACTATCCTTTCTTCTAAAGTTATTTTTTTATGTTTTATTAGTAATACATTTCAATTTGAATTTTTCTTATTTTTCATTTCTAAACTCTTTTAATTTTTAATTTCATAAATTTCTCATTGTGTTCATTTATATATTTCTTGAGCTTTTTTACTTTCAACATTTTAAATATGATTTTTATAGTTTTTTTTAAATCAAACAAAATAGCAATTAGAAATAAATAATTCTTTTAAAATAATAAAATATTATTTTACTAAATATAGATATTAAAAAGGGAAAATAAAAAAATACATTAATATAATACTTATTTGATATTTGCTATTTAATAAATACTTTTTTGTAATTTTAACTTATATGAGTTTGTTGGAGGGGATTAATAGGATCACTTGAATTCAAATTAACTTGAAAGAGAATAAGAAAATATATCTTCAACAAATTCAACATGATATGAAGTGAACAACTTGGCATCACGAAGATCGTAACAAAAACATTCACTTTGGGTGGGATTATAGCCTAGAAATATGCATGATTTTGACCTAACTTAAGTTTGTTAGTTGTGTATGGAGTGAATCAAGAAAAACAAAGATAACCAAAGACTTTTAGTTTGTGATAATTAGGTTGACAACCACATAGAACCTCTAAAGGTGATTTTATTTCCAAATTAAGGATTAACATGTGATTTATGATATAGGTTGCAGTTTGAAGTGCATAACATTAGAATTTTATAGGGAGATATGCATGATGTAGTAGATGCTCATGCTTGCATTCATAAATACCATTGTGTTTAGGAGTGTAGGGGAAGGGTTGGTTAAGTGCATGATTCCATGAGTTTGGAGGAAAGAGGACAACTTAATGTACTCTCCATTGTTACCGAAATATAGTTTTATTTGTGTTTAGTTGCTTTTTCACTAAAAATAGGAAAAATACTTGATACTTCTAATTTAAATTCGATTGGGTATAACCAAACATATCTTGAGAATAAATCACTATGACATAATAAAAATGACCATTTTTTTTTATTGAATTCACTAAAGTTAGATCCCATATATTTTAGAATAGATAATATGGAAAGGACAACACATTGATAGACTCAAATTTATGAAAAGGCAATTTGTGACCTTTTTTGCCAATACAATCAAGATAACTATTATTGAGTGACTAAAAATGGTAACTTTGTAACACTTGTTTGAGAACTATAGAAGTTGGGTGATGAAGACAATGATGTCATAAGAGGAGGGATGATAGAGGACATTGAAAGGTTGTGGGATAGAGTTGGAAGTCAACGTGCACACATTGAAATAAAAAAAGGCACACAAGAAGATAGGTTGAATTGTCAATGTGTAATTTTAAGCACTTTTAAAACTTTTCGCAATGGTATATAAGTTCAAAATAATAGCTTGAAGTTAGCCATCCAAAAAAATATGTAACATGATAAAGAAAGAATAAGGATAAAAAGATCAACATAAGGTATTTATTTTAGGTCATTCTACAACTTAAAGTTACGTCTAGTTTTTTCCACTAAAGGATTTTTCCACTAAATCTCACTGACTTACAACAAGTATTCTCAATCTCTTCAAACTTTCACAATTGTAATGTACACCCCAAATTATAAACACAAAGTATTCTTTAATAGTAAGCATCTTCAAGCTTTCATAAAGATGTAAAGAGTTTTACAAAGATAATTCACTAGGTGAGCATAAAGCGTTTAAAAATAGAGTTTCAACTTTGATGAACAAAGCAAATATACAATAAAATCATAGCTTAAAACAAATACTAAAATGACAAGGTTTGTGAAGAAATATATAGAGCATTCAAAAACGTATCTAAAGCAATCACTTTGGATAAACTTGAGTATTCTTTTTTGTTATTTCACTTTTTCTTCCTTCTTGTCTTCTTAAAGGATGATATATAAAGCACGTTTGTGACACCCTTCTACCCTAAATACTTAAATTAAAATAATCAAGTAAATAAAAAGGAAGACAAGATAATAGATAAAACTAAGGAAACTCAATTCATATCAAGGATAAAAGGTTCACATGGTCATTATCATGTTCAAACATTAAATACACATAAAAAAATTATCACATAAATTATTAATGTTGATCTAAACATGTCATTCATGTGTTTGACACATATTTCAAATATATAAATATATAAATCACTTTCATTTTTGTATACATTGAGTGAGTTATTGATATGCCCATCATTTTCAAATATTTAAGATGCAAAAGTATGTAAGAAAAGACATAGAACCATTATTCTAAATCCCAAGCCCCAATGTCACACAAATCAGAGCAAGACCCCGCCTCTTCAAAACTCGACACCACGAGTGCCCTCAATATTACCTAAAAGAAAACCACAAGAGAGTATGGTGAGAAATAGCATTCAATCATATATAAATGCAGATAGTACCACAAATTCCACCCATTACCGTACCCAATTACTAACAGTTAACAAGTACTCATACATCAATCACACGTTCCATTGTATTCAAAATCAATCACATTCCATTCATGTTTACAAAATGCACATGCTGGCATAATGCATATGCTCATAACCACACCTAAGAGTCTCGATTCGGAACTCCACACCATGGGCGAACCTCCTCAATCCCTTTAGTTATCACTAATGATGGTCACACCGTTAAACACCTCATATGGCCGGAGTGTCGCACAGTTAAACACCACCTATGGCCCGTGCGAAGACATTCTACACAACCGTTAAAAACCACCTATGGCCGACGTGTAGCATGGTTAAACACCACCTATGGTCCATGCATATGAATGTCTCCCATCATTATAGTCCACCCTGTTAAACACCACTTTTGGCCAAGGTCCCCTGTTAAACACCACATATGGCCAAGGTGTTATAGCCACATCTGCCTTCTCATGCACCTCATGCATCTCATGTCCATGCTCAATGCATTCTCATCCACATTTTCATTCTCAAGATTCATACATCATTCACACAGTCCATAATCATGCCAAAATCATATCAATTTAGTCATTATTAACATAAATCATTTATAAGAACGCACATAAAACACCATTGAATTCCACCCAATTTCACCATTAAACACAAGAGTCCCAAATTGAACCTTAACCATGAATAACCATGAACAACCACGAGAATCAAGTAATTAAGATAATTAACCATACAATTTCAAACGAAAATCACATTAAGACAAAACGTTAATCCAAGAATTTAATCCCCCTTCAAATGCCACACAAGAAACCATACAATAACAATTATTAATAAGGGCCCTAGGAAAGACCCTACTGCTCTTTCTTATGTAAATGAAACCCAAATAGTGAGATAGAACTGACATCTCTGCATACTTGGAAGCATAATGAAGAAAACATGTTCATCAAAGTCATTCTTCTTGTTCCTTTGGGATTCCCTTTAGAGGTTTTCCTTCACACACTAAAGGCAACCGATTACATTATCAATTAAGTCAACCAAAACTGTGGTACACATTGACGAATCTTTTCTACCGATTAAAACATTTTTAGAACATAATAACCAAACAAATTTGAGAATTTAGATCCTAAAAGGACTTAAGGATTGCCCTCACTACCCGTACACTCCCGCGTTCACATATAACCGAACTCATCTCCTCTATACCTTAGATGCAAAGAACAGCGATGATCTGATGCAGCTCTGGGACGATCTAAACACCTTAGCCCCTCCTCTCCTCCTTACAGATTTGCGTTCTCTCTCCTCTAGGTCTGGTTGTCTGACACGCAAAACACAAATTAGGGTAAACTGATTACCCCTGTCTAATATTCTAACTAGGTCGGGTCAACCCTGACCCGCCCGTCAGCCTCCCATTAATTCAATTAATTAAATTAATAAATGAAAGTAATTCAGATTAATGCCTCATCAGTTTATAAAACTATTAATTCTTCTATTAAAATAAAATTAAATGTAAATATTAAGTACTAAATTAACTTTCTGCCATCATTAAGAATAATAATAATAATAATAATAACATTTCAGTTTCAAAATGCAATTATTTAATAAAATAATTTCCTACAACAATTAATAATTAAAATAAAATTGATAATAATAATAATGAAATTTATTTCTAAAAATAATTAAATAAATTTTAGGATGTTACAATGTTGACAAGGTGATCGTTGTAGGTCTTCGAGGACAACCTATCTTAGCAATTAATACATAAGATGTCTTCTATAAAAGGATATTGGTATTGCTTGTCTTCTTCTAATGAGAAAGAAAAAGTGCAAAAGAACTTGCCTCTGAGCCTTTCCTTAAACGTGAACAAACAAAGAATGTGTAACGAAATTTCTTTCTATTTTGTTCCTATCCTTTGCAAAGTTCTTATCAAGACAAAACATTCTCAAAGTTGTCATGCTTCTTATGGCTTAAGGCAGTATTGTCTTGTTCCTAACAAAAGAATAAGAAAAACAACATACATTAAAATTGAAAATAACATTAGTGTATAAGCAATGTATATCTACGATAAGTAATGAGAAATATCTAATTATAATTAGGAGTTTATTTTAAAAAAAATATAAGAACAAAGAGAATTTGTTCTTATATGTGCTTTTTTTTTGCTTTTTTTTACATTCATTCTTTGGACGCTTTTCCTAAGTCACGAGTTTGGATTTTGTCTAAACATGTCCATAAATTATGCTTTTGATGAGTCAAATACTTTTTGAAGAATTGTACACTTAACAAAAGAATTAGTCATCACTCTTTATCATTAGTTTTTGTTATCATCAAAGCATATTTGGATGCTTTTAATGTCTTTGGTTCAACACACATGACCATAATTTTTTCCATGTCGAAGAACTTTCCTTGTACCTGTACTCCTTTGATAAGCCCCAAGATCCACTTGTGTCACAATGATTCCAAGATCTCTAAGAAATGGTACAAATCGAGAAAGCTTAAAGGAAACAAAGAAGAAAGGAAACTTGTAAAATGGAAAAGGTATGAAATGGACTTGGCTTGCCACTTACCAATGTAATTGGAAAGAAAAGAGTGTGTGAAATGCACCACAAGCCTCTTGAAAGCTTGATAAGAATTAAAGGCTCATACTCAAGACAAGATAAAGATTTTCTCTCAAAGTTGCAATGCAACGAAATTTCATTCAATCAAAAATTGAGTTTTACACAAGTGATAGAAGCTATATATAGCCTAAGGGCCTTCATGGTTTTGGAAGCCATAAGATGCTAGGGATGTTTGGATATAAGTCTAAGATGCCTATTCATGCAAGGGAGCATCTAAGCTAGCCAAACAAGCAAGTTAAAACTAGACTAGCTAAAGGACTTGGATGTAGAGTCGTGACTTTCAAGCAAGCTTTTGACATTGAAGGAGTTCGAACTGTGTTTAGCCTAAAAGAGGAAATTTGTATATCTTTGTCTTAGTTTTCTAAAGCCACCAAGATTGTCCAATTTGGAAGTTTGTAGCTCCAAATATGGCAGAGTCTATGATTGGGCTCCTAAGTGCTTTTTGGTGCCCATGTTCATGTTCTCCTTGCCCTCTTGAGATTTCTCTTTAAGGCTTGTCAGGATTGCATCATCATTTCCTTGAAATAATAAGGATAATGAAGAGTAACACACATGAATTGAAGTTATAAACTTGTAGTATTTAGAATGAAAGTTATTGGGAGCGATGATATAAGATAAAGTCATCAAGTAGTTTCCCAATGAAAGCGAGTTCATCTCGCATTACTCTAATAGGGTAAAGGTAGTCAACAACACTAGAGGCATCCATTTTGATGGAGGATAAGCATTCCTTAAGAGACATGATGCGAGTCTAGGTACAATTTGCATTTTGCTTATTAAGGCATGACTAAGAACACTATATATCACTTTTCGTAACATTTATTGTAAACATGTAAACAATACTTCTATTAGTAACAATTTTTTATATCTTTAATAACATTTAATAAATATAAAATGTTGCTAATGACATTTTGCAACATGATTCAGATACAACATTTGCTAAAATATTATTAAACCAATAGGTAACTTTTTTATATTTTTGTAACATTTTTTAATGTTACCAAAAGTCAATGTAGTGGTGGAAGAAATTGATGAATCAACAAAGGTTATGATGATTTGAGCTTTAAGAGTACGTAAAGCTAAGAGAGCTAAACGTAGTGATCTTGTCATTTCCAATGAAATTATGTCGAATTGGATGTAGCAGCATCTTTCGAGCCAATGGTTAACGAAGAGCCAATGGTTAACGAAGGACATTTTGTGATTCCTGCAACATGGCCAAGGAGTTGATTAGCTTTAAGAAAATAAATTATTTTCTTATACCAAGTGTGATTTATATAATTGGTAGAATTGAGTTTAATATGTAGATAGGGTGTGATTGTGAGCTCAATAAGAGTTTAGGAGAAAAAAGATCAATCAATGTTGTCAAGCTTAAAGGGCTTTATTATATCATGAAAATTTTAATGTGTTTTTCATTGATATAATATTGTTATACAAATATATATAACATGAAATTTTTAAAAGCGTTTTTCATTGATATAATATTGTTGTACAAATATATATAACATGATAATTTTAAATATGTTTTTCATTGATATAATGTTGTTGTACAAAAACACATATATATATATATATATATATATAACCCTAAACCCAAGTGACTAATTTGTTACAAAAGATACAATGAAGATTAAGTTAACAACAACACTATTACACAAAACATTTTTACATTAGTTATGAGTTTGTTATAGATTCAACTAATGTAGAAACTTAGACTTTTCACATAAGTTATTGAGCTAATATAAAAAATGACTTTTCACATTGATTTTAGGTAGAACCAATATAAAAAGTGCACTTTCTACATTGGTTTTTTCTTAGAACTGATATAAAAAGTGACTTTTTACATTAGTTATGTATATAACTGATGTAAAAAGTGGATTTTTAATATTTTTTTCATTTCAGTTACATTCATTTTTTGTAAAATTGATCTTAGGCCACAAAAAATACAAACAGTAAATCCAAGACAACAAAAATTATAAATTCAACTTTCTAAAATTTATAAATTCAAAACAATAAACATTGTAAACATTCTATACCATCTACAACAAATCTAATTATATTAAAAAAAGTCATGAATGACTAAGCTCTACGAAGAACTCTACCAATCATTTTCTAATGTCATTAATTTCATCTTCATTGAATAATGGTACATTATTGTTGAATAGCTAAATTTTCAAATAACAAAAATTAAAACATTAGGTTATGAATTAACAAAATATAATTAATCTAAGTTGTTAAAATTAATGTATTACCTACTTCCATGAATCAATAACAATTGCAAAAACAATGGTGAACATATGTTTCATCACATAATATTCATACACATAGCTCCCATGTTGTCTCTAAAGAATTTAAATATAATTAATAAATATTAAAATTAGTAAGTATTATAAACAAATATAATTGAATTATAGTTTCTAAATGATTTACTACGGGGCAAATTCATCTTGGTTTCTTTATTTGTGACGAGTGTTTAGCTGCTAACCTACCATTTCCTTCCATAGCTATGATAAATCAATAATCATATAAATTATGTTACAATTTTGAAAGTTCTAATACAAAACCTAAAACATGTATTAAAATTAAATACTTGCAAGTCAAACAATTGTCACAACATTGTCCTATGGAAAAAGAACCAATAATCACCAATAAGACCTACATTGAGAAACAACTAGTGACATGGTAAAATAGAAATTAAAATCAACTGTAAAAATTTCATGTAAAATGTAAAGTTATACTTACGAATAGTAATAAGATGTTAGGCAATACTTTTTCCATCCTTTATAGAGTCTATTCTACAAGTAGGCTTGAGACTCAACCAATTTTTCACATGTGTTCCCTCCCCCATGACATAGAGAGTCGATGTAGATACCTAAGATATTAAAATCAATGTTAATTGTAATAGTTTAATAGTTAACTAGTTAACTAATTTACAAGTAAAAATATATTTACATTAATCATAATTGTATAACAGATATTCAAAGCATATGTCACTCATATGTATGATTCCGTGGATCAATAAATAGTAAGAATTCCATTTGAAAATTAGGGATTAAACTTAAAACACAAAATTGAAAGAAGAAATTAAATATATAGATGAAGATAGGAATAAGGGATTTTCCACTAATTCAAAGAACAAGATAAAAATTGTAGAAATTCACTACAAGTTCCATGGGAGCCTGATTAGAATGAATTCTTGTTCAAGATAAGAGAAAGAATGCTATTAACAATACTTGCAATGCAAGTTTCTATTTCTCAAAAAATGATTAGTTTTAATTACAAAAAATATTTTATAAGTTGTGCTAATCATAATTAACTAGCCTAATATATGCTTAAGATTAATACAAAGTGCCAATATAAAAAGTTCAAAACACAACCTAAAAAATGCACCTAAAAGCACTCCTAGAATTTGACAGTAGCTATTGACTGAAATTTTGGTCACTAAATTTGAAAATGGCACTTTGGGTCCCTTGGCCCAATTACAAGCAATCCAAATGAAATTACAAGAAAATTCCACTAAACTAAAGTGGTTTAGTGGTCTAATACAAGTTTCACAAGACCAATTTTGCACTCTACAAAAATATACAAAGGTAGACAAGTATTAGACTCTCCTTGGCCCATAAGAAGGCTTATATCTTCTAACTCTTTTTGGACTTCTCCTTGAAGTCTCCCCCTTGTTTTCTCTTGGGTTATGGGACCCTTCAAGCCTTAGGTCCATGTTCCTTAAGTTCCTTTTTCATGTCCATGCCCTCCATGTCCATATTCATATAATCCTCTCCTTTTTCAAGAGAATTTGATCTCAAATTTGGAACTTGAGTGCCTACACAATAACAGACAAGGATGAGTCACATGCCATAAATGATGGAAGAAAAACTTACTCATAGGAAGATTAGTTCCTATGCTTCACCTAGATCAAACATCACAATTAAGAATTCCCCAAAGGATTCAAGAATCTATCTACATATAGGATACCTAAAATAAGTGTCAAATATAATGTTTCTCAAAGGAAAATCATAGAAGTAATCATGCATTATATCCAAAGCTTTAGAGACACTCATGGATCTCCTCGAAATATCTTCATGAATTATCCTAATGAAGCACTTAAACAATATGCCTTAGGACTAAAAAAAAGTCAATATATCATATCAAAGATCATAGTGCAAAATAATCTCATTATGCTCACACATACTCAAAGAAGGTATAAGGGCTTTACATGGAAAATGTACATCATTATCTTTCAACCCAAGGAAATATTCATCAACCTTCTCATGTTCATTCATGTACAAAGAGCTTCTAGGGGCTGCACATGGAAAGAACATATCACATCTTTCTAAATCAAGGGAATTCACATAAACCCTTTTCCAAATCAAGAGAATGCACATGTACCCTTCCCAAATAAAGGGAATGCACATTGACCCTATCATGCTCATATAGACTTAAAGAATGCATAGGGGCTTTATTTATTTCATCCTCTTTCAATTCAAAAGGGTGTTCATCAACATCATTATACAAATTAAAATCTTCAAACATCCTTTCACATCTAGAATGCCATAACAAAGTTTTCCCAATCATGCCTCCACTCAAGGATTCATATATAGATGTTCTAGGCATCTCAAAATTCCAAAATCAAACCAAGAAAGTATACAAGTAAAAAATAGTTCATTCAATCTAAATAAGACAATAATAAACAACCTAATGTTTCCTTGATAATTCATCAATATAAAATAAATTCAAAGAAATTTAAGGTATTATGAAATGATATAAGAGAAGCATTGGGCAACAAGTCCCTTGCACAAAACATGTGCATACTTGGCATAACCATAAGGAATTCTTTAGAAGATACAATAGGCCTTGAAGAATAGAAATCGTGAGATACTCCTCTAGGGATCTTATCTTCAAACTCCTTCATTAATAGTCTTTCACCTAAAATTGGAAAAGAAGACAAAGAACGCAAGTGTGTTTGACAATATATTAGTAAGTATGAATCCTTCCTCATCAATATCATTTTTCTCACCTTTCTCTTAAAAACAAGGAGACTTTCTTTTTCTTTTCCCATTCTTTTGATTTTCTCTCCAACTTTCCTATTTCCTTTTACCTCTTTCTTTTCTCTATCACTTTTCCTTTCTTCTTTCATTTTTTTCTCTACAGCCTTTTCAATTTTCTCTTTTTCTTTTCTTTCTTCCTCTCTTTTCATTCTCATTTTTTATTTGGTCCTCACAAACTTCCATTAGAGACAAAGGTTTGAGGACCACTTTATATCCCATATGTTCAAAAGAGAATCTATTAATGACACCATCATGAGTCACTATTCTATCAAATTGTCGTGGTATACCCAAAAAGGATGTGTGTTGCCTCCATTGGCACCACATCACACATCACTTCATTAACATAATTTCCTAGGGTAAAAGCCAATGACACTTGTCTATCCACTACTATCTTCCCCCTCTCACTAAGTCATTGTAACTTAAAGGGTTTGGGATAAGGAAGTGTAGGGATTCCTAACTTCCCTACTAGCCTTGAGCTAGCAACATTCGTTACTCCCATAATTTATTATAATGAAGCAAAGCTTTTCCAAAAATAAGACACCTAAAGTGGAATATATTATTTCTTTGGCTTTCAGCCTCCTCACCAACAAGGTTACTCATGAGCCTCCTTACCATAAGAAGGTCACCTTCATAATGTGAAAGGTCACTAGTAGACTCCACTTCACTAGAGGAAGTGAACTCCTCTTAAGAACTTTCACTTTCAATCTCTTCATTTTCTATCATAACCATGGTCCTCTTGCTTGTGCATTGGGAGTCTATATGTCATTTACCCAAGCACTTAAAACACTTAATATTTCTCGACCTAGAGGAACTAGGTGGTGGTGTAACTTTCTCATCTTTTCGACTTCCTTGAGGCTCACTCTTCTTTTTAGGACTCTTGCCCTTTCTAGGGCCCCTTTTCTCTCTACTTATCCCATTATCACTAGGGTAAGTTTTTCGAGACAAATGTTTCATTTTTAATTTCAACTCCACCTTAGTCACTTGGTGGACTAAATCCTCTAGGGAATCATAATGGTGCAACTCTACAATGTCTTGTATTTTCCTATTGAGGCTATAGAAGAATCTAGCCATGGTTCCCTCTTGAGACTCTTCCACTTGAGCTCTCATGAGAGCCATCTCTACTTCCTTGTAATAGTCCTTCACACTTTTAGACCCTTAATATAATATTTATACTTTATTGTAAATGTCTTTAGCATAACAGGAAGGGATAAACCTCTCCCTCAACTCTCTTCTCTATTCGACCCAAGTCTCCACACTTGGCCTCCTTCTCCTCCTAATATCATGAAGCACTTGATTCTATTATCAAGAGTATAGCCACTAAATTCAAGTGTGACTAGTTTCTCCTTCATTCTATCATTGAAATCAAAACACTTAAATACTTGCTCCACCTTCATTTCCCAAACCAAGTAGGCATTTGGAATGGAGCCACCTACAAAAGGAGGTATTTTGCACTTCATTTCATCCATTTCCCCTCTCTAGGCTCCTATCTATGCCTCTTATGTCTCCCATGCCTCTCATGTCTCTCACCCTTAGTGGACCTAAAGGCACCACTATGTACACTCACATATCCATCATCATGGGATACCTTCACCCTCATGCATGGAAGGGCCTTTTTGCTTTTTCTTTTCCTACCCAAGGCCTCAACCTTAGCATTAACACTTTGTGTGTCCATTTTAACTGAATATAGGCCTTCTTTGTGTTCCCTTCCCATCTTCTCTAACTTCTCCAAATTTTTCATTTGTTTCATTACCTTCCTAACTTTTGGATAATAACTTTCTATGTCTTCAATAGAATCTCCCATACTTCCAACCACACTCTTTAACAACCAAAAGAACTAGCAAAAATAAAAATGAGAAATAAAAAAAGCTCATCATTTACTATGTGACACCCTCTACCCCGATACATAATAATATTACAAAAATAACTATTAGCGGTAAAGGATTCACAACTCGAAATTCAAATCATCATTAATACGGAATTCAAAATAAAGCATAAGCACACACTCCTAATAGCACTTCAAAAGCCAAATTCTAGCGTTCAAACCCTAATGGAACTCCAAAGGTCAATTTCTAACATCATAGTATATAAATCGTAATTAGAGAAATAAGCGCCTTGATGTCACATGTCTGATCAAAGCATAACCTCAAATCAAAATAAAATGAAAACAAAGAAAAATTGCATTGTGTTGTATAGATAACAACTAAGGAGTCTTATCTCAACCCCCACGCTCCTACTTGTCATAACCTACAAGTTGTGTTTCAGCTAAAACACAAACAAATGTAAACTTGATTTAGACCTTTAAACCACTATAATTTAGTGGTGTTTGCATGTAATTTTGTTTGGTTGCTATCAATAAGATCAAAAGGCCCAAAATGGAATTTTCGCATTTACTAATATAAATTTTCATCACTAAAATGATGTCATATTTTTAGGAGCATTTTTGGCTTACGATTTGGACCTTTTGGCTTGGGCTTCTAGATTAGTCTTAGGATCAAATTAGGTTATCTAATTAGGATTAACTCATCCTATATAAGACTTGAATTTAATTACCTTAATCACTTTTTGCAATTGAATGAAACTTGCTTTGTGAGCAACTTGAGAGTTATCTCTCCCTTGTCTTGAATAAGAACCCATTTTCATTAAGCTCCTATAAAACTTGTGACGAATTTCTATCATTCTTATCTAGTTCTATGTAATAGTGGTGAATCCTCATTCCTTTCTTGATAGAAACCCAACCGACAAAGATAAAGATAATTTGCACGACACTGGAGATCCTACGACTAGGTCCAAAACCAAAACGATGAAGCAATCTGTGTCGGACCTAAGTTCGGGAATTAAGGAAAACTTAGAGCAAAGTGAGTCAGAGGCTGCATCAAAGTGGGTCACTTTATTGCAAGTTGATGAAGAATGAAGTTCATCTTGAAGAATACAAATAAAGCCCAAGTCATTATCATGTAATTTGGGCTAAGTAGTTAGTTAGAGATTTTTTATAGAAATAGAGATTTTTGATTGATAATTTAGATAGAGATAGAGATTGAGATTTTAGATAGAGATAGAGATTTTGATTGGTTAAGATTTTATGCCAATTCAAATATTATTGGGCTTTAACTTCTGGGCTGCCTAGTTAAGCCTATAAATAAGCTCTTGTAATCAATCAGAATACACAATTTGGAATTTAATAAAGCCTTCTCATTGTGAGAACTTTTCCTTAGTTCTTAGGATTAAGAACACTTTATAGTGTTGGTTCTACCGGCAGGTCGCGGTTAGGGTCACGCTTCCTCGTGATAACTTTGGTTCTACTGGCAGGTCGCGGTTAGGGTCAAGTTCCTTTTTTTTACCACATCACACTTTCACCTATTTTCAAGACGATCCGCTTTCTGATCCCTTAGTAAGATCATATCATTTCTTCTTTGATATTTTCAATTTCTTCTATCAATTTTGTATTCTTGAACTTTAATTCTCAATTTTGAAACCTATTGTGTTTTTATGTTGTTTGTTGATCCATGGGTTCATCAGAATCTCTCGAGAACACATGTTTAAATTTGGACAAATTGAAACCATAGAAACATGTAGGAAGGCTAGGGGAACAAAACCTAGCAAACAATTAAATCAAACAAGCAAGAAATCAAGGTTAAAATTGAGAAAAACCTACCTCATTGACACACCAAAGAACTCAAAACTGCAATTTAGGTCATCGTAGTTTATTACTAGTTTCTTGTAATCGATTACACAATCTCCATAGTGTTGTGAGCAAGTTCTATATACAAAATGATGAATCCATGGATCAACAAACAACACATAGTAAGAATTTTATTTGAAAATTAGGGATTAAAAATCAAGAACAAAAAATTGAAAGAAGAAATTGAAGATATGGATGAAGATGGGGATGAAGGATTCTCCACTAGTTAAAAGAACTAGATAAGAATAGTAGAATTCACCAGAAATTCCATGGAAACTTGATAAGAATGAGTTCTTGTTTAAGACAAGAGAGAGAATGCTCTCAACAATGCTTGCAATGCAAGTTTCTATTTCTCAAGAAGTGATTATGTTAATTACAAAAAATATTCTATAGGTTGTGCTAATCACAATTAACTAGCCTAATATCAGTTTAAGACTAATCTAAAGACACAAAACAAAAGGCCCAAAATGCAACCTAAAAAATGCACCTAAAATCCTCCTAGAATTTGACAACATTTATTGACCAAAATTTTTGTCACTAAATGTAAAAATGGCACTTTGGGTTCCTTGGCCCATTTACAAACAATCTAAACGAAATTACAAGTAAACTCCACTAAACTATAGTATTTTAAAGGTTTAATACAAGTTTACACAAGGCCAAATTGACACTCTACAAATGTATACAAAGGTAGACAAGTATTGGACTTGCTTTGGCCTATAAGAAGACTCATATCTTTTAAGTCTCCTTGTTTTCCCTTGGGTTATGAGGCTCTTCAAGCCTTAGGTTTATGTTCCTCAAGTCCTTTTTGCATGCCCATGCCCTCCATGTCCATATTCATATCACATACAAATTTTTAGAACAACCTTGTAGTAGATGTAGAGTGGGATAATAGAGTTTTTACCTTGTATTTTTAGCTTCCAACTCTATTGGTATAAGGTTCTTACCAATTCCCACAACCACCATCCAAGAAGTTAAAGTGAATCTACTTAAGGTTTTGACCTTTTGGGTTGACCCTCTTTCTTTGATTCATCAAAGCCCTAAACAACAAAGATAAAAAAAATGTTAGTAAACATCATAACTTATTTGAATTGTAAATATAAAAAGATAGCTTATTATTAATACCACGACCGAAACATACTTCATAAGTTTTTCAAGCCATAACATGAAAGTATTTAGAGCCTGTCCCACCATCTCAACATCATCAGTGGACACAAGGTTTCAAGCATTTGCATCTTGAATTTGTTCAACCACTACATTGACGTTATCTTCATCTATTGTCCTATATTGTATCACTGACCTCAAATTGTATAATTTCCCAAGGACCACTAAATAGGGAGGATCCTTATCAACATACAACTCATATTGATCTAGAGTATCAATATGAGTGTCCTCCCCTAATGGATCAGGAGTAGCACAACTCCCCTTCATGCTTAAGCATATAGGCTCTTATTCAGTAGGTTGCCTCCAATGTGTTATGTTGAGATAGGCTAATGGATGCCAACTTATCTCTGACTTGTCTCATCTCTTGTCTTAACTCTTCTTTTATTTGTTGCTCCAACTATTCCTTATTAAGAGATGTTAGGGCGAGGCCATGCGTGAAAGTGCTCCAAAGTACTGGTGAATATGCCCACACCTCATCTAGCAACACATACACAATCAAGGTGTTCTGGTTAGTCAATGGTAGTGGTCAAGATATCCTCATGTCCATGAGGAACAAAGGCTCCTTGCGTGCTTTACTCAATTAAGAAATCCTACAATTATAATAAAGACTATGTGTAAGATTATGTAAGTTTATGTTACATATGGAAATAATTAATGAATATTTACTTACAATTTTATCAACAACTTCCCGTGAAGAATCAATAGTATAGTCACCCAAATGCTTCAACCAAACTTTCTTTCACAACTCGTGGCGTGCAATTGAAACTAAGAAAACATCCAATTCTAATCATTCTTCTTGTAACTGTTTCAGCCTTTCCTCAACCATCTTTTGCTACAAAAACTTATAGCCCCCACGAGACAAAACATAGGGGTGCATATTCTTTGACTAAATATCCTTTGCCTTTTTTCTTTTGTCGTGTTATAAAGAACATAACACTAACATATAAAATGTAAATAAATAGAATTTTCAAATGTAAAAGACTAAAATGAATGAAATGTAAATTAACTTGGAAAGTAGAGTCTAGTCGGCTTTAAACAAATCTCTATTAGGTCCCTTCATCAAAGTAAGGATAAGTCTCACAAGGAGACTTGTCCTTATACTTCCTATATATGTAATAGCTAGTGAGTTATGTCTTGGATACCCTCCACTACTCATCAATATATGAAATTCATTTTCTCCTATGATACTCTGTATGTAGAATGTCATTGATGACCTACATTACACAACAAAATAAAAGAGTTAGTGTTTTATAATTTAATTATTAAATACAATAGATAGATACAAACATAAGGGTAAAAGTGACATACCGTGATAGATTGTCAAATGATGTTCTTCATTGCCTCCTTAACATGGTCCCAATCCTCATAAAGAATGTTAACTTTGCTTCGAGTCAAGGTCGTTATATAACACTTATATTGTGTGACGTTGTCCCTTACAAGATTGTCAGTACTTTCCTCGAACTAAATGGGAAACTTGCTTCAAGTCTTTCAATTGTGTGCCACATCTATCCTTTTTATGTGTAGACTTAGAAAAACTCAATATGAATCGAGAAAGATCAATCATTTACCTATTTATTCAATAAAAATGAAAGTCAGTTGGTTGTCTAAAGAGTAAATAAAGAACAAATATAATTTATCTTACAAATATTAAAATAAGTATAACATAAATGTTATAGAACAATAAATTTCAAGTAATTTATTTTTAACTTAATCAAATAACAATATTCTCTCATAGACCTCCAATATGACCATGGCGAGTGACATGTAAATCATTTACTTCATTTTTGTCATTGAAAGTGGGCATGTGTATTAAGAAATAGGGAGTGTCAGAAATATCAAGAGTCATGTCTTGATTTTCACCACTTCTATGTATGTTTCTTCCTTGAAGATCCACTAACCACCTTTTGTCTAAAGGATCATTGACATATAATATTTACTTTGTTTAGGATGTCATGATGAAAGGCTCTCCCTTATAATCTACCTTGTGAAGCTCCACCAATATAAATTCTAATTCATTGATTTGCATACTTGCATTATTGTTAACTCACTTTTGAACTAAAGAAGTGCATGGACTTGTCCACAACCATAACCTTATTGTTTTGCACAATACTTTTATCATCTTGCAACTTTATATAGAAAGAAAACTTATTAATATCATATCCATTCCAACATATAATATCAAAGATTATTTTAATGTTTCAAAAGTTGTATCATCATTCAAAATTTACTCTTTAAACCACTATAAAAAAAAATCTTCTTATGCTCATTGATCATCCATTTCTGTTCATTTGAAGGTTTTTTTCTTTACGGTGTCTTGGCAAGCTGATAAGCAAGGTTAGATTTCTTTAGTGTTATTTAATATATGCAAATGTGCTTAAAGAACTTTCTTCCAACCCATGCTCTTAATCGTTACACCTTGTGTACCATTTCTTGTATATCTTCCTTCATGTTATGATTTAGGAACTCCTATAGATTTTGTTGCTGACATATAGTTTAAACAAAACTCGATAGCTTATTCTACAATGTACCTTTCAACAATAGATACTTGAAGACGATGTGATTTCTTTACATACCTTTTTAATATCTTCATACAGCGTTCAATTAGATACATCCATCATAAGCAAAGCAATTAAATGAACTATGATGTCAAAAAATAAGAAGGAAAATACATCTTCAATTGGTACAAAATAACAACAATCTCATTTTCCAACTTATCCAATTTTTTAATGTCTTTGACTTTGCTACATATAACATTCTTGACAGTCCTATGCTACAATACATTTTTATTACAAAATTTTTTTTAAAAATCTTTTAAAATCTCAATTGAATACACTCCTTAGGCTTCAATAATACACATTAACACGTATTAATAATAACAAATATACATTTAAAATAAAATAAAAAAAAGAACATGACGAATATTTTAGGTTAATTTTTATGCTTTAAGAAAAATTAAAATATGTTATACTAAACATTTTTAATTTTGATACGTGAACTATTTTTTCACTTAGATTTTACTAAAATTTTCAATTCTTTAACTAATTTTTCTCTTAAGTCTATATTATAATCTATTTAAATCCATCGCTTAATCAGTTCACAGGTTTTTTTTTTTTAATCACGACAATCAATTGAGTCCAATATTCAAAATAATAACAAAATAATTATTCTAATTTTTAAATGGTACATTACTATTAATGTTTTTTTTTACATTGAAAATCACAATGCTATTAATGTAATTTAGTAGAAACAGTCCAATAACTTTCTTATTTTCAATTTCAAAAAGTCATTAAAGACAATATTTTTATATTACAAAATAAATGTTAAATTAAACATGTTTTTTTTAACGCTTGTTTGGACGGGAAAAAAGCTTACCCAAGACAAACCCAATGCTTTCTTTATACTATATATATATATATATATATATTACATTTTAGTCTAATTTAAATATAAATGAATCTATTAGCAGCGTTGAGAAATGATAAACGCAACTTTCAGTGATCTTTTTCTTTATAAAATATTTCTAAGTTTTATTTTAAACGCCATAGTATCATTTTTAGGATTTTACGAGATAAAATTATATTTTTTTTAATCCAGATCATATGTATTACTTCTCATGAAGAATCCATGTAATTTAGAAGAAAAAAAACTATTATATCTTCCAAATTATTGTTTTACACAAAATTAATAGTACAAGATTTAAAATTAGTTGTTGATAATATGAAAAATCATGAAAAGGAAATTGACCCAAAAAAATTATTTGCATTAAAATAAATTAAAGATTAATATATTAATTTCTTATAAAAAAATATTTTAAAAATAAAAACATTTTTATAAAAAAAAGAATAATTTATCTGTCATAAATTAAATATTCTTCTTTTTTTATAAATAAAGTTTAGATGAATTGAATATTACGTATTCTCGATATTAGAGTAGACCTTCAAACATAATAAATACTTGTGCAAATATTTATATATTACCATTAATAAAGTTTTCTGAACTGAACTCCAACTCATATTTTTTTAAAATTTGAGTCTAGTCATTATTCTTTATTAGTTAAAATATTATTTTTTATTATAATTTTTTTTTTGTACCAATTAAAAGATCTCAATCGCAAATCCAATTGTCCACCATCCGCATCACATGATGCACGCTTTCTAAGGGGAGGCAGAGCAAGTCCCGCACTCTATCAGCGTAGGGACATATTTTCGCGCTTCCTTACGAAAATAATGAACACAATGTCGTCATCGTTGCATGTGGTTACCAAAACTGATCACATCTTTGGTTTTGTCTTTTAACTATTTCCACAAGTAAATTATTTTTTTTTTGAAGTAAATTAATATTTAGTCTCTAAATTTATAAGCATTATTATAGTATTGTTTAGGATTAGAAAAGTGTTAAATAATTTTTAAAATTAAAATTATTATCGTTCTAATTTTCAATATGTATAACTTTTAAATTTTACAATTTATTATCATTATTCTTTGTGGCGGAGTTAATAACATAGATTAACATAATTAATAAATTTTAATTAATAACGTTCTTCGATAAGGATTAAAATAATAGTTTATTTTTATTAATATTTAAAAATATTAAAATATTTAAAAAATATTAAAATTGAATTTAGAAATAGATAAAATAGTAAAGGTAAAAAAAATAGTTTTACGTGATTGAGAAATTCTTTTTGACTAATTATTGGATAGTGTGTGGAATGTCTTTCTAGGAAGAAATAAAAATGAGAATATTAAAATATTTAATTAAAAATAAAAATAAACTATAAATAATTTAAACTTTAAACATATATTTCATAAAAGATAAACGGATAATTTCATTAAAAATATATATTTTATTACATTAAGCAAATAATAATTTTAATTAATCTAAAAATATGTATCAAAATGTTCATTCAATTTACTCGTTATTATTGATAATATATATATTTTTATCTTATTTTAATATTCATTATTTCTTAAAAACACACATATACAATAGAATAATCAATAAGTTCTTATACGATCATCAAAATTTTTACAGAAAAGTTTTAAAACAATGGAGGTCCATTGTCATTGTATTATAAAAATAGTTGAAAAGTTAGTTAAAAATTAAAAAATTAACAAATAATTAAAAATTATTAGTTAAATGTTGAAAGTTATTAAGCTAATTTATTAAATTATAAATATTTGATTAAATTATACATTGAAGTAATAATTTTCAAAAAAATATTAAAATAATTGATAAACATAAAATGAAATAAATGGATATATTATATGATATTTTATATAAATTTTTATTTTATTTTATGGATAAAAATATTTTTTAATATACTTAAATAAATATTATATTTTCATTTTTATTAGTATAATAATATCATTATGTAATTTTAAATACCATTGTATATTAGTACAATAATAAATAAATATTATAAATAGTATAATATTTAAAATAAATAATATAATATAAAAATATTTAAATAATAATAAAACTTTATCTTTAAAGATACATTTAATATATATTTTTAAGGGTAAAATTAAAATATAATATAAAAATTTAGAAGATCTAAAAAAAACTACAAACTACTAAATTTTTTCTTATCAAACACCACAAATATTTTTTTATATAAAATAACGAAATACAATGGCAGGTGTGAAATTCGAACCTAAGATGGATATTATCAAAACATTATTAATATGATTAAATAATATTTTTAGTTGGTTAAAAAAATTTAAAAATTAATTAAAATAATTGTTAAACATACATGACAGTTGATTGATTAGCCAGCTTGGAAAAATTACAAAATTGAAAATTTTAAAATATTAAAATTTACATTATAAATTATTTATAGACTTAAATACGTTTTAACATCATGCAAATATATTTGATTTTAGTATATTTAAAATTTTTTGTTATTATTAAATCTTGACATTTTTTTAATATCATTTTTGGTTATTATCATTGAATCTAGTTAGCTTAGTATTTATATGATTATCAAAATGAATAATATTAATTAAGATAATTAAAATAATAAATAATATTTTAAATTAAGTTAAATAGATTATTTTTAGATTATAATTTAATTAATTAATTTATTTATTTATTTATTTAGAATTAATGTATTTATTATTTTATATAAATAAGATTATTACATATAATTTAATTTTCATATATTATGAATAGTAATTTTTATTTTTAATATTATTCTTATTTTTTAATTTATTAATTTATTTTTAAATTTTTATTTTTTAAATTATAATTTATTTAGAAATTTATAATTTAATTTTAATACATTATTTTTATGTTATTTGTATATTTTAATTTATTAATTTGAATGATTTTAATATAATTTATTTTTAATGAATTATATTTCAACTTATTTTTTCTTTTAGAGATAAAATCTTTGCTTGAGATATATTTAAAAAAATAAATTATATTATAATAAGTTAAAATTAATAAATTAAAATATAAAAATAATATTAAAAATAATATATTAAAATTAAATTATATTTTTATAAAGTAGAACATTAAAAATAAATTAATAAATTGAAAAATATGAATAATATTAAAAGAAATAAAATTATTATATATAATATTTGAAAGTAAATTATACATAATTATTTTATTTATATAAATAATAAGTATATTTTAAAAATATTTTAATTTTAATTTAAAATATTTTTTATTATTCTCCATCAATATTATTCATTTTATTAATCATCTCAACATTTCACTATCTGACTAAAAAAATACTAAAAAATGACATGATTTAAAATTTGCAAGACTAAAATTAAACAAAACTATATTTATAAAACCTAAAAATGTTTAAATCTTATTTCTATTTAAAAGTTAAAAAATGAATGCTCAAAACTATTAATTAATTAAAAAATCTCTTCAAAATTATCTAAATATTTGTTTTGGGTATTGACCCTGAACCTAGGTCGCCCGGGGTGGGCCCTATTTGGCCTCTTGACGTGATTTTTTAAGTTAATAATTATAACATTTTGTTTTTAGCGAAATTATCGTAATTTCTGAAGTTCTCAAATAATTTCCAAACAAGTTATTTAGAGAATTGATTGTGTTAATATGTCACATTCAGATAAGAGAATGGATGGACGGTTGTACTGTAAGCTAAATCTGGTCTTTTTTAAGATACTGTGTTCAGTATAGCGACATAATGGTTAAGTTTCTGCATCATGGTAAGTAAAATAAAATAGTTGTAGCAATAAAATTTGACACACTACGTAATTAACTTATTTAAGTATATTATTTTGGGTCAGCATATAAAATAATTTTATATTATTATTTAATTTTAATTTATTATGAATAGTAAGTTTCTTAACTTATATAAATATTTTATAAATTATACCAATAATAATTTATTACTAGATGAAAGTGAATAACTATTAAACTTAATTATTAATCATATTTTGTTGAAACTAAAAAGAAACAGTTAGTTTTAATAATTTCATATTTTAAAAGATGTTAATTTATGATTATCAATTTAAAAATATCTTTAATACAAATAAAATAACAATAGTACTAATTTGGACAATTTATAAAAAAAATAAAGCGAGACATTAAATATTAAAAAAGAGTCCTAACTAATGTTACATTAATCTGAATATAATCAAATTAAAAAATTTTAAACGAGTTTTATAAATACAAAATATGATTAAAAAATTCACTAAAAATTATCTATCAAGTTTAATGATAAAAATTAATTTTTGACAAATTTAGAGAATATTTCAGTATTTTTCACACTAATAATATAGGAAGAAAAAAATAACAAGAAAGGGGTGTGATGTGTAGAAATTATATTGTAAGGATGCAAATTTTGTGGGTCCTATCGAGAATTAAAATCCAATAAAAGCAGGGTACACTGAGAATGCGACATCTCTACAAAAATGTTTATGTACATACTTTGACAATATTTTTAACAAAAATACATACCAACCTTTTTTTTTTGTCTCGCAGTAGTTTTTTGCCAAAATAAATGGCAATGAATTTTTGTATCTTCATTCGTTAGAGCTATTTTAACTTGTTTTTTTTTTACTGGTTTTCACAACAATTTATAATCTTTAAATTAATTCAAAAAGATTTATGCATAGGTTCAGTCTCTTAATTCAAATAATTATTTATCACATTAATTAAATTTTTTTGTTTTAACAGTAATCCACGATATAAAAATTCAATAACAAATACTGACAGCATGATTTTAAGATAATTATTCTAAAATTAATAAATTTATTTTATATAATAATTTGTAATTAAATAATTGTATAATATTAGTTTACACATTAGTATATAATTTATTTATTTTAATCTTTTATGTAAATCTAAAAAATATATTAATAAAAATCAAATAATTAATATTTATATATTTAAAAAGTATACATACATTATCAAGTGGAAATAGCCGAGGCATGTAACATTATTTAATTGAGTAGAATCAGAGAGAATCCTTATTTATTTTTGTTAAAGGTCTATGCATTATTACGTTAATTTCTCAAAAAAATAACTATCAAATTAATCTTTTAAAATTTAAATAATTTCTGTATTATTTCTTTAAAATATTTTGGTACCATATTATTCTCTAAAAGACTTTTTTTCTTGTAATTTTAATTTTCAATAATGACAAAATCTTTACAAATTTGATGTGATAATAAAAAATTAAAAAAAACTAATCTATTGAGAAATTTTGTAAAGATTGATGCAACAACAATAACTAACCAAAACAAAAATTTTCCCTATTAATTACTAGGTGAAGAATAATATTCCAACATCTCATTCTTTTTAATACTCCATCAACACTTTTTTTTTTTCTATCTTTTATATATATATATATATATTCTACTCTCTTTCCAAGTTGTATAGCATTTTTATTAAGAAAATTCGTTACCAAACTATCTTGAGTTACATCACTTGATTGATCTTTCGATGTACATATTGGAACAAAAAGGAAAATGTTATTAAGTTGACTCTCAAAAATAAAAATAAAAATATATTCAACAAATACACATGTGATAATTTTTTAAATAACTACTTGTGCTAATCAGATTCATATGAATAATCAATCACATCAATTTGTATACTTTTACTAATACTCTTTGTTAAGAGAAATATTTGTGGTGAATCACATTTTTTTTTACAAAGTTAATATTTGAATTTAATTTTATAACAATTTTCAGGTTATCTATTTAAGTTTTTGGCATGCTAACCGTGGGTTGATTAGAATAAGATTGAATTTCTTTTGAATAAATAATATATGTATTAATTTTCATTTATTCACATTTGAAAATTTTATATTATATTTATTAATTTTTATAATAATTATTTTAAAAATATATAAATATATTTTTAAATATATAAAAAATATATAATAATTATGATATATATATATATATATATATATATATATATATATATATATATATTAACGTGACGTTATAAAAATATTTTTTTAAAATTTAAACTTCTATGCAAAATAAAGTTCTTATATATAAAGTTAATTGTGAAAATTTATAATTTTAAACCGTAAGATAATTTGCGATATTTTGTAAATTAGGGAATAAAATTTGTGAAAAGATTTGAAGACAAGATTAGTAAGATTGGGTAATTTAAAAAACAAAAGTGTAATTAAACCAAAATCTATTGAAATTCAATTTAAAATTAAAAAAACATAAATTTAAAGGAATAAACAGAATTATTAGAATCAACTTAGTGATAAAATGTTTGGATAATATGTATAAGGTCTTAAATTTTAATTACTGTTATTATATTTTCTTATTTTATAAAAAAATATAAATAAAGATAAATCTTTTAACATAAGAATAATGAGAGAAGATAAAGAACCTATCTTAATGATATTAGTAATGAACAAGAGGTCACATGAAAATAATTTTTTAATTTAAACTTCATTGTAAAAAAATTAAAATAAATAATAGGTTTAGTTGTATTTTTTGGTTTTAGGTATTTTAATTTTATAATTTTGGTCTTCCAAGTTTTTATTATGTTAATTAGGTATTTTTAAGTATTGCAATTAAAAGATTTTGGTATGCCAAGTTCTAATGGAACAAATTGAATCCCCAAGTATTAAAATTGTGCGGTTTTTGTCTCTCTGTTGATTTATCCTTAAATATTTAACAAATTTTGTTTATGAAACAATAATAGCTAGCATGACAAATGATATGACACTCTTAAGTATTGTTATTAATAATACATGTCATCTATCATGTTTGTTGTTAATGTCGAAAGATATGACACTCTTCAATGTTGTTATTAATAATACATATCTAATCTACCATGATTGTTGTTAATGTCGAATGATATGACACTCTTCAGTGTTGTTATTAATAATACACATGTCATCTACCATGTTTGTTGTCAATGTCATATCATTCATTTTGTTGATGAGATAAGTGTAACACCCTTTGTCATTGAATAAGTGATATAGTATTTTAATTAATTATTTATTTGTTGAATTTGTTTACAAGGTTGATTAAGTCATAACAAAGATATTTGGGTCACGAACGAGGCAAAGAGGTTATGCATAGTCGTGCACAATAATGAGCATGCACATGCACAACAATGAGCATGTCATGCACTCTTATGGCCCAGAAAAGTAAAGCAAGAAAGCCCACCCGCGTGCCTTCATAAAATAGTGACCTGGTGTACCTACAGGGGCAAAAATCACTCACCCAAATATAGGTTTCCTCTGAAAAGAGTCAAAGGACGCTTGAGGACCAATTCGAGAGTCAACAATCCAAGTAAGGGGAGTGAGAACCTTGCTCAAGGTATGAGTATGACTATGACTGTGGGTAGGAGGGTTTATCCTCGTTGATCAAAGATTTCTCTATAAAAAATATGAATCTAAGTTTGAAGAAGGAGGAGTCCTTGACCCGCAACAGATAGAGGAGGATTTTTTCAATCACATAGTTTGGACTCCTAGAATTAGGATTTCTCTATTGGGGCCAGGTCATTTTGGAGCAAGCAGATAATTTATGATAAAGAGGATGAGCTTTAAGAGAATAATTTAGAGTTCTTATAGGATAGAACCATGTAGAACTAGACACGAGATATATCTTCCAAAGAATAAGACTTTTTTCAAATAAGCCAATTCATTTGGGACCCTGTGGATCAACTCTTTTTCTTAATCAAAGATCAGTCTTTTGTATTTGTGTTTTCACCCCGACAATTCTTGTATATGAAGAGATGCAAGGGGATTTCTTCCTTCCTAAATAGATCTTCCTACATCTATATATAAACACTGGTTTATTAGGAATATGCAATAAAAATATTTTAAATTGTTGATTCATTGCCAGAGATGGCTTAGAACCAATAGTTCATTATCTAATGGTTTTTTTTTTGTTCTAATACTCTATTTGAGAGTTATCAATATTTATCAAATTTGTTCCTATTTAACAAAATACTGTTGGATCAAATGACAAAGACATTGGACCCTGAAGTGTGGGGTCACCCCTATGACCCAAAATATGAATGTTCTTCTAGCTAGGGTAAACTAATACCTGGTGGATAGGGGATGAGGGTTTCCCTTGAACCCCAAGTATTAAGGGGGTTGAGTTCCTAATTAATTGAACTTGAGTTTATATGGTTGTTGCTATGTGATTGTTTATGTGTATGCAAAATGCAGAAAAACCGTAGGTTCCCTTAGGTTCAAAACTCTGGACGAGAACCCCAAAGATTTCGATAGCAAGCGATTGACCACAGTCATGTAGAACCTATGCACGCATCGTGCATAACCTGTGTATGCCCGGTTAGAGTCGTGTCAACTATGCACACCTGTGCTAAAGGGAGCATGTTGTCCTATCTGTACTATAGAAATTTGTGATGTTGATAATGTTTGTTGTTCATATGACCCTATGTCTTTTGGTGAATTACACTATGATGTATGGAGAACAATGACATAACATGCTACATCAAGAATTATGATGTCAATCGTTAAAATGAGAATGATGATATGATATGAAAAATAGCAAAAGGAAAATGAGAAGAGTGTCCTAGTCCGTGGTGGAAAAGGCCCTAGTGGACATTTATCTTGCAGATATTCGAAGGGTACTTACGTTATAGGAGTATGGCGGGTCGTGGATGAGGTACCTAAAGAGAGGTCCTCCCCAGCCCAAGTGGAGATAAGAGAAACTAAATCAATTAACTAAACCTCATCATGCCTTATGTAATAGGTGTTGAAAGAATGTAAACATGAACTCAATTGGTAAGATTAGTGGGCCTCTTGGGACTATTCGATACGAATGTTGTCCCAATAGTCATGATTGATATCACACGTGTTGGGCTTGATGATGCAATTGCTACTAGAGGGATATCATGCTAGAGTAGCATGGATAACCATAGAAGCAGATATTAGCAAGGTTGTACCTAACCTAACCTACTTCTTGAGTTAAGATGGTACCACATGACATTAGAGTAATGCTACAAATACATCATTGACATCATTCATGTGTATACTTGCTTATTATCGTCTACTAAGTGCGGTTGTACATTGTTCAATCAATGTATGTTTGAAGTTTTCTTATAATTAAATATGCATGTGTGTCCGTGTTCTCGTACCATGAACTAAGTGAGGAATATTTCTCACTCCCTTTTGTTTGCATTGTTTTTGTTTTGGCTGAACGCCATTTGCAAGTGATGATGAACAGGGGTGTGGGTTGAGCTTGGGCTCCTCAGCTGTTGCTTCCTTTTATTATTTCCCTTTAGTTTTCTTATTTTATTTGGGTTACGCTTTGATAGGACATGTCACATTGGAACGCCTTATTTATGTAATTTCGATTTATATACTATGATGTTTGAAATTGACTTTTGAAGTGCCATTAGAGTTTGAACGCTACCAATTGGACTTTGGAGTGTCATAAGGGTTTGAATGGTAGAACTTGGCATTTGGAATGCCATTAATTGTTATTTTAATTAACATTATAATGTATTGCTAATAAAGGGTGTCCCAATAATGATGGCTAGAATGATGGATGTTATGAAACTTATGATTGACATGACATATGTTAACGTTAAGTGTGGTTACTAATAACATATGTATGTAAGTTGTGTCACATCATCTGTGATGTCAACCATTAGTGTCACGATGAAGTAAATTGCACAACTATGATTCTTTGGAGATCCAATTCGTGTAATTAGAATTTAGGAGACCAATATTGTATAATTGCAATACTTGGAGGACTCAATTGATGCAATTAAAATTGCGAAGAATAAAATTGCACAATTGCATTACTAGACCAAAAGTGCAATTAAGATTAAATAATAACAAACACATACTTTTATATTAATATTTAATCACAAATTATTATTTATAATAAATTTGTTAACTTTTATAATAATTACATTACATAAAAATAAATTTTTTGATGAATTGATAATATAAAATATTTTAAACTAAGAAAATATGCCTATTAAACACAAAAATTGTTATACATAAATATAGTTGTGAAAATTTTTAATCTATGACAATAAAAATGTGTGTAATTAAATTTATTTTTAAAAACTACTCATAAATGACTACCTTACTAGTGGACTAGTTGAGTAGTTAACACCAATTTATTTTTATCTTAACTAGTAGTCTTGAGTTCACATCTTGTATTAAATAATCAAAAAGAAAATTTTGCTTTTCATAATAGCCATATTTGACTACTTGAATAGGATTATCTCTTGTTTTGGAAGTATATCTCGATACCTCTCTTTGTACACCCTTAGTCCACGAATCAACCAAGTTATACCCTCTTTTGAATAATATAGTAGATATGCTTCACACTTTCCCACTCTACCTTCAAATTAATGCACATTAACTATTCTCACATATCCCACGCTGAGGTCGTTATATAAATACTACCTAGTATACAAACGGACAAGGCTATACCCCTTTTGAATGACGCAAAAGACATGTTTCACACTTTTCTACTCTACCTTCAAATCAGTGCACATAACTTATTGTCACATATCCCACTCAGAGGCTATTATATAATACCCTTTATTTACAAACCGATAAGGTTATACCATTTTTGAATGATGTAAAAGACACGTTTTACACTTTCTCACTCTACCTTTAAATCTTTACTCACGACCTAATCTTACTCGGCCTATTTAAAAGTTGTTATATAATACTAGGAGTTTTTCTCCTCGATATACGCTATCTCTTATGATCTTTTACATTTTTTATTTAAACACATAATTTACTTATGAATTAGAACTTGAAAATCTTTCTAACCCAAAAGATTTGACCTAAACCCCTTCTATAAATGATATTAGTGTCTTCTAAAAAAAAAAAAAAATCACCCACAACCGATGCATAAACCTAACCAATTCATTTTCCTTTTCATTTAAACGTGATACTTTTGAATACTAATATTCATTTATATTACGATCCTTAGGTAAATAAAAATTCACGGTTCAATGGTTGAGAAATTATTTTGATACAATGTTTTTGTACACGGTAGAAAAAAAAAAAAACACATATACAATGGTATATATATACTGTTATGTATAAGAAGTGAAGAAAGAAAAGAAAAGAGGCTCGGTTAACTTTTAACGGTGCGAAGCCGAGAGCTATTGCTACCATACCAGTTTCTCATTACCATTACCATTACCGTTTCTCATCCTCCTCCAAGTGTGTTCTCTCCCTCTGTACAAAATATATATAACACACATTCACATGACACAAACACAAGGTCTCACATAACACCAAATCTCATCGCCATCGTCATAATCATAATCATCGACCATAACCCTCTCTCTCTCTCTCTAAATCTCTCCCTCGATCTACGAATTATCGCAGATTCCGATTCAGATAAATAGAATTCAATCAACCAGGTTGGATCCTCGCGGAAGCGAATGGGAGCGTTGTTTGTTGGTGGATGAATCTCGCAGAGTCTGAAAGCGAAAAATGCCTGCGTTACCGCAAGGGAATCACCAATTCGGTAGTAATGGATTCTGGTCGAAGAATCGCGACGATGTTAGCTACCATCGGCTCCACAAGGTACTCGATCCGATTTTGTTTTATTTTAATTTTCAATATTCGTTTTTATCGGTTCCTAGATTTTTGTTTGTTTTGTTAATTAGGATGGTGCGGTATCACTGTTTCGTATTGGTTGCGACTTGTGGTGGTGTTAATAATGAATTGTTTGACCTTGTATTGGATCTCGCGGTTGAAACAATTTGCCTATTGAATCATTTTTTTTGGGGTTATGATGTGTTATCACTGTTAGATGCAATTGTTTGCTTTTTGATTTGGTTGTTTGGGATTGACGAATGGAAATTCAGTTCGGTTGTTTATTCGCATCACTGTGCATGGTGGAGGTTTATATAAAATAAAACTGATGTTACTTTTGAATCTCTGGTATTTCGAGTTTTGAGTATAATATTGTAATATGTAGCATTTTTTTTAAACAAGCATTGCCTTGCTCGAGGTTGAGGTTCCTGATGCATATTTAGCTGAGGAAATGGCTTATCAATGAGTGTAAGCGACTAGCAAAATTGTGGGAACAAAGGGGGAGAAGAGGAATGGGCATCCACTAGAACTTATAAGTTACAGAAAAAGAATTTTGGCCAGAGGATGTGTTGTGCATGTTGGGAGTTTTAATTTTAAATTTTTTTTTGAGATAAAATTGCAATTTGTAATGAGATGAATGTGTTTCTTGCTTTCTTGTGATGTAGTTTTGGTGTGAGCTGTCGCCGCAAGCTCGGCAGGAGCTCTTGAGGATAGACAAGCAAACCCTTTTTGAGCATGCACGGAAAAATATGTACTGCTCCAGGTGCAATGGGTTACTTCTTGAAGGGTTTTTGCAGATTGTTACGTATGGGAAATCTTTGCAGCAAGATGGAGCGGGTGCTCACTTTCCTTGCAGCAGACCTGGAGGTTTGAAAAATCAAAATAATGGAGGATCATCCGTTGGTAATGTGGTCCAGGATGAAATTCAAGATCCAACTGTCCATCCTTGGGGAGGTTTGACCACAACGCGTGAGGGTTCGCTGACACTTATGGACTGCTACTTGTATTCAAAGTCTCTGAAAGGAATGCAAATTGTAAGTTCGGTTCATTTGTAGCTTAACTTTTCCCTGTTTAGTAGCTTAACTTTTCCTCGTATCAGGTATTTGATGGGGCACGTGCAAGGGAGAGGGAAAGAGAACTGCTTTATCCTGATGCCTGTGGTGGGGGAGGCCGTGGTTGGATAAGCCAAGGAATTGTGAGTTATGGCAGAGGGCATGGGACAAGGGAAACCTGTGCCCTGCACACTGCCAGACTTTCATGCGACACACTGGTGGATTTTTGGTCAGCACTGGGAGAGGAGACAAGGCAATCTCTTCTAAGGATGAAGGAAGAAGATTTTATTGAGAGACTCATGTACAGGTTTTTATCTATTTGTACACTCCTCAGACTGTGTTAGACTTAGATAAGTGATAGCTTGTTATCAGTGGATTAACAATATAAATTCTTCTACTAGAAGCAGTTATACAGTTGAAACTGATACAGAAGGAATGAGAATCTGAGACATGCATCAGAAGGGCTTAATTATCCTGAATATGACATCTTCGCCAGGATCAAATATTTTGTTACCCCTGAAAATTTGGGGAAGAGAAGAGACAAAAAAAATAGAGTTTTGCTGTTTGATATTCTTACCATTCGAATGCAAGTGATTTGTAATGGATTGGCTATCTGCCAGATTATAGGACAATTGAACTGTTGGCTTGATGTTAAAAAGTTGAAAGGTGGAACTATATCCTAGACATGGAGATCAATTGGATTAGCATCATAGATCAAATGCAGTGAATGAAGAGTAAATGGTGCTCCCTTAATGGAAAAGCTTGGGTCAGTTACATAATCAGGCAGACGAATGGAACATATTTTTTGATTCATGGAATTTTAATTTTTAAGATGAACCCTTAGAATTTTGTCAAGGATATACTGTATGAGTAGAGATGCTTCTTATATGTTGGTCAGTGATGCAAGGTCTTCAGCTCTTCCCTGCTGAATATGCATATATTCTGTCTGCTTTCATTTGGTTTTCGAGCTCACCAATTAAGGGGGCAGCTAGTGGCTGAATCAATATTTCATTCCTTGCCAAAGCATGTCTGCTTTTGAAGGTTTTGTCCTGAATCTTGATTAGGATAGTTTAGATAATAGCAAAATAAAACCATTACCCCTAATGGTTATAGTGCAAACTAGAATTATGAGTTTGACATCAAGAGCTGGCAATGCAGAATGATTTAGATTGTTTAGAGGAAAGTCTTCATTTGTGATATAATGGAAGGTATGGTCAATTGGATACTAGGGATTTTCTGGACTGTATAAATGAGTAATTGGATAAGAAATGCGACTTTGTTAAAGACTGTTACAAGTATAGAAAACTATTAAGTAAACTCTAGTGAATTAAGGAAACCTTGACCCTAAAATCAAGGGGGGATTAACTGGGGATTGATTCTGTAGAAATAATTGGTGCTTGAAACGAAATATGCTTGTAATATTCCTCTAATATTTAGTATAAATTGACGTATAGGCTGGGGGCAATTTTCAGAGTGTCATCTTACATCCTTTTTGTATCGTCTCTCTTTCTCTGTCTATCTTTCTCACACTTCTCAAATTCTTATTTACTCTAATCTAAATTTTCAAGATAACATTAGAGTTTCTATGGCCATTCAGTTTAGAATTCACTCCTTTCTGTTGTTCCTCATAACTAAGTTTACTTTCTGCACAAGAATTAGTGGGATTATGCATTTTTTTTGTGCCAATTAAACCATTCTTTGACCTCCACCTATAGTATAATTCCATCAGAATATTAATACTTCCTTAGAGAACTTGTCACCTCCTCTTGTCATGGGGTCTTGATGCTATTAGGCTTAAAGAAATGAATTCCTTTGATTCTTGAGTGAAGTCTTTTCCCACACTTTGTTCTCATGCTAATTCAAATACATATTAGCAATGCTCACTTCTTAATTTTTGGAATTGGTTTGTTTCTCCCCAGTTAAAACTAGATATGATGCTATGCTTCAAGGTTGTGTGTGTGTAGCAAATTATGTTTTAGATTTTACTAAAAGGTTACCTTCTATCTATCAGGTTCGATAGCAAGAGATTTTGCAGAGATTGTAGAAGAAATGTTATTCGAGAATTCAAGGAATTAAAAGAACTGAAGCGCATGCGAAGGGAACCTCGTTGCACCAGCTGGTTTTGTGTTGCTGATACTGCCTTTCAGTATGAGGTGTGACTTCCATATTTCTATGCTGTGAATTCTGTTAACATTGGGGTTTCAATGAGAGAGTTTATACCAAATTTTTATGAAAATGGTAGTTTTCAAGCTACCTGTGAGGACTAAACTCAATACATTTGCTCTGTTAGGTATCCGATGACTCAATTCAAGCTGATTGGCGCCAGACATTTGCAGATACTGTGGGATCGTATCATCACTTTGAGTGGGCTGTGGGGACAACTGAAGGAAAATCTGACATTTTGGAATTCGAAAATGTTGGAATGAATGGATGTGCACAAGTCAATGGCCTAGATCTTGGTGATTTGAGTGCATGCTTCATCACCCTCCGTGCTTGGAAGCTAGATGGACGCTGTACTGAACTTTCTGTTAAAGCTCATGCATTAAAAGGTCAACGGTGTGTACATTGCAGGCTAATTGTAGGAGATGGTTATGTTACAATTACAAAAGGGGAAAGTATCAGAAGATTCTTTGAGCATGCTGAAGAGGCAGAAGAAGAGGAGGTAATTCAAGTTTCACTAGGGAAACTCATTTTAAATCATTTATGAGGAATTTTGTCTAAGTTTCATCTGTTAATTATGCAATATATGCTTCTAGGATGATGATTTGATGGACGAAGATGGAAATGAGCTTGATGGAGAATGCTCCCGTCCTCAAAAGCATGCGAAGAGTCCTGAACTTGCTCGAGAATTTCTTCTAGATGCTGCTACTGTTATATTTAAAGAACAGGCATGCTTTGCTTTATTGTTATTTCTTAATTGTCCGTCTTGATTTCCTCTGCCAGGGATATCTTTATATTGTCTTTTGAATTTTGAGATCTTTTTATCAATAATTATTTAAGGATAATATGATAGTCTTCAGTCTTCACATAACAGCATGATTGGTGAGGTGAGGGTGGAAATGGAAATCAATATAACAAATGAATGAAATGTTATACTGATAAGGTATAGCAAGGTAATAATGATCAGTTTGACTTTAGGATGATATTAACTATTATGTTTAACTTACTATTGAACTCTTATATTTTTGCCTCCATAATGTGGAAAAAGTTGAGTGCATTCCACATACTATGTTCTCTTTTCTTTTTTCTTTTTATGGTCAGGCATTCTGGCTTAATAAACATATATAATGATGGCAAATTTGAGTTTTTCTTAAGTTCATGTTCCTGAGGTTTTCTTCTATGACTCGCGAAACAAGTGGAGAACTTTGAAATAGGGAATATGATAGGCCCATTGATTTTGCTTTGCTGTTAAGAAGACATCTGCATTCAATTAGTATTCTTTAACTAATGCTAACATGGAATTTTATTTAGATTGGGGATGAAGATGAAGCAACTTTAGTACAACCTGCATAAATTTCATTTGGAGATAATTTGGTTACACTTACATCCCAACACTAAATGTAGAAAATAAATTTGGCATTTGATTTGAGATAAAGGTTTAGATTAGTTAATGACAATGAAAGGATATATGCTAGGGTTAATCATAGTTTGTGGGATCTTGGGTTCAAAATCTGTGGCGTCCACTTTGAATTTAGCAGTCTACCTGAAGCAAGTATATTCTATTGTTGTTTGGATTATTTTACATTTTGAAGTGGCCTTGGTTGTCGTGCACGTGTGTGTCTATCTGCCTTGTTTAGCTGCTAACCATGTCCTATCCTTTCAGGTTGAAAAGGCTTTTAGAGAAGGAACAGCACGCCAAAATGCTCACAGCATATTTGTTTGTCTTGCACTGAAACTGCTGGAAGAACGAGTTCATGTAGCATGCAAAGAAATCATTACATTAGAAAAGCAGGTCTTAATTATTATGCTTTTATTAGGAACAGGCTTTTGGAATAAAATGAACAAATAGAACTCTCACTTTTATTTGAGAGTTTCTGGTCAAAATTCTAAAAAACATATGATATTTTTACAGATGAAACTTCTTGAAGAAGAAGAAAAGGAAAAACGTGAAGAAGAAGAACGGAAGGAGAGGAGAAGGACAAAAGAAAGGGAGAAAAAGCTTAGGAGAAAGGAAAGACTAAAAGGAAAGGAGAAAGATACAGAAAGAAAGTGTTCTGAATCAATTGATGTTCCTGGATCTCCTGAAGTCTCAAAGGAAGAATTGTCTCCAGCTGCTGATGTAGAGCAAAATAATTCTATTAGAGGCAGGAATTCAGTCATTGTAAGAGAGGGTGATTATCCTAAAATCCAAGATGAAGACTTCTCTAGAGAGTGTAGTACTTTGAGAACACAAGACTGTGAGGGAGACATTGCAAATGCACAACACTCTTATGATGATTGTGATGGAGACTTTGCAAATGCACAAGACAGGAATAGTACTTCTACAGTTGAGCAATCAAAGTTTTATTGTCAAAGACTTAGATTTAGGAAAGAGTTTCGACTGGATGCACCTACAAAGTGGTCTGACAGACGCCATAATGCAGTTGCTTCAGAAAATGGTGCGACAGTTGGAAGGTCAGAGCCAATACACCATGAAGATAATTTTGGGATGTCTTCCAGGGGAATCAATGGGTTGAACAGACAATCTAGAATAACTGTTGCAAAAACCAATGGTCGAAATATTGGTCATAAGTGTAGTGAGAGGTTTTATAGTTCCAACAGCTGGATGAACGACAGATATGATATCCATTCATGCAGTTGTAGCCTGAATAATAGAATGAATAGAGTTAGTTGGGAGACAAAATCTGCTAGTAAGTCTGAGTCCACAGTAGATACATCTAAGCAATTTTATCGTGGTAGCAAGTATAATCATGTAGACTTAATGCATGAGAGTAATGGAAGAACCAAAAGCAGAGTCATCTCAGGGAACTATTCCAGTAGGGATTTACCTCAATCAAAGAAAGTTTGGGAGCCTACAGAGTCACACAAGAAGTATGCTCGTAGTAATTCAGACTCTGATGTTACATTGGGGTCCACGGGTCAAGGATTTCAGTTCAATCTGGTAAGGTCATCTGTTGAAGTTGGTGATTCTGGTAAAATTGATGATAAGGATAGTAATTTGAAGAGAAGCGGAATGGGTGAAGTCTGTCAGAATGATCTTGATGCAGAAGCTGGAGGATCCTGCAGCTCCACAGAAATTGCATCTGAGGAACCTGGAATGTGTCTGATAGGTGGATCTGCCTTGAATAATTCTTCTGATCCCAATCAAGGTAGCACTTCTAGTTCTGATAACTGCTCATCATGCCTAAGTGAGGGTGATAATAATACAAACTCTTCAAACCGTGAAAATACAGAATCCTCAACATCAGATTCAGAAGATGCTAGCCAACAATCTGAAGTAAGAGATAGTTCAACCTGCATTGACAATGGCTTGTCTGGCTCTCATGAAACTGGGATGGGGAAAATTCATAATGCAAATGAGGGTTTGACTAGCAGCTTACCATTTGGTCCATCCTTGAATGTAGCAAGAGGTGATGTATTGGGGAATCCTGTGATGAAAATTGGCCATAATTTCGATAATGGGTTTTCCTCCATTAATTTGTGTTCTCAACCTCAAAGCATGCTTCCTCCCGCGCCAAACCAAAACATACAATTTCCTGTGTTTCAGACTCCCTCAGCAATGGGTTATTACCATCAAAATCCAGTTTCATGGCCAGCTGCTCCCACAAATGGGTTGATTCCCTTCCCACACCCAAACCACTATTTATATGCTGGCCCATTTGGATATAGCTTAAGTGAGGATCCACGCTTCTGCTTGCAGTATGGTGGCTTACAGCAACCAACACCACTATTCAACCCTGTTGCTGTTCCAGTTTATCAGCCAGTTGCCAGAGCTAAAGGCTTAAATACAGAGGAATTGACTCTAATGTCTAAGCCAACATCCATGCTGCAAGAGCATCTTAATGGATCTACAGTAGAAAAGGTTTCACTAAACGGAGCTAATTCCAAAAGAGCAGCATTGAATGGGGAAGGTGATCATGGTAATTCTACTAAGTTACAAGACAATGGTTTTCCCTGTTTCATTTTTGGTGGCCCTGTAGCCCTTTCAACCCGTCGTAAATCAGCTACTGCATCTTCAAATGGTGACAATGTTGGAGATCTTAACTCGAAGAATTCACCAGGAGATCAAGTTGGCAATGATCATGGTTGCAATAAAAAAGAGACTGCAGTCATTGAGGAGTACAACTTGTTTGCGGCAAGTAAAACCTTAAGGTTTTCAATTTTCTAAAACGAAATGAGAAGTATAAGGTGGCTGTTGTGGAATTCAGTCTCTATCTTCATGTGGTAATGAAGGTTTGAGTACTTTGTAATTCAGTAAACAATAAGCTTCCTTCAGCAATTTCTGTTTTAGCCTATAGTTCTATTAGTTGATTGTTACCAATTTGTCTGTTTTTCCTTTGATGTAGAGAAAGATTGCGAGTGCTGGTATCTTGAAGGGCTTTTTTTTCCCCTTGCATGTGAGATCATAATCCCCCTCCCCCCAACACCTTTTTGCTTTAAAATTTTAGAGAACCAAAGCTGCTTCATAATGGAAGCTGTAATGGGGATTTTGAGTGGACATCATCAATGGTGATTAAAAGTGTTATTTGCTCAACTCTGGTTAATGGTTTTTCTATATGATAATTGGATTCAGATTTACATCATGTCATCCTGTAACGTGCATGTCTCCCTTGACCTTGTAATATGAATTGTGGAGACATAAAATTCTTGCACATGTAGTCTGTTGTATTGGTAGAACTAAACATAATGAAACAAATCACCCACTGAAAACAATAGCCTCTATTTTAATCCCTTCGCCCAAAGCATGCAAACGCTGCGCAATAAAAGCACTAAACCTAGTTTTTTAACTGGCCTTCCTGCCCTAGATATCATTTATGTCACCATTGAATACACCATCATTAACGTAATGCTACCTGCATAGATTTTCTCTTTTTTAGTCATTTACCTTCATTTTTTTTTCCCATTTGTATCTTGGGCATGATCAAGTTCAGCTGGCCCAAAATGTTTTTCAAATTAACCTTCAGGTGGTTTCTTATTGCAACTTTGTGTTTTGCTGTTGCTCCACACTTAAAACTTGTGAAAGTTTTATTTTAAAAGCATCTTTATATATAACAAAATGTTTAAATTTCCAAAATATATTTTCAATAACTTCTGAAATTTTATTTTCGATAAATAATTGTTCTGAAATTTAAATTTTAGAAGAAATTAACAAAAACATTTCAAAATAAAAATTTCAAAACACATTCATCATACATTTTGGAATTAATTTTCAGAACTTTTTTTTTTTCACAAGTATCTTCTAAATGTGAACACCTTATCTTGAGAGAGATTCAAATCTTAATTTGCCACTTGTAAAATACTAGTCCAGTTAGATTCAACTCTTGTTGGTTCATAACTCATTTTTAAACCTCTCCTCAACATTCTAAAAATTTAATTCTTGAATTCTTTCATCATACATGGCAGAAAATTAACTCTGAAATGTATTGAAAACTCTTTGAGAATGTTTTGTAAATCACTTCCGAAATTTTAATTATAGATAGTATTTAAAAATATTCCAAATTAACTTTGTAAAAGAAACATTGACGTGTTATGAATATCATGATTAAAAGAATTGACATGTTATGAATATCATAATTTTAGATATCCACCGTTTGCTGGATTTGATTTTTTTTTAATATGGATATGATTTGATTTCTTATAACAAGGATATGTTAATCTTAAAAGGATATTGTAAATGAGTATAAAATCAAGGTTTCTCTTGTATCTAGGATCTTTCACTTGTATAAATGTCCTCTATGTGAAAAAAATAAGACACACATATCTGCATCTTCACTTTTTTACTCTTTGTATGTCTTTTACTTTGTATTTTTATTGTTTCATAACATAGGATAGTCACAAGAAGTTTGAATTGTGATCCTTTAACACTTTCCAACTTGAAAATTTGATAACTTTCCAAGTCTTTTACTCAATTCAGGAAATAAACTTAGTATTTAGAAAGTTATCCACAAGTAAGTTAGTATGTTCAGAAATTTATGTTTATGAACTTCAAAAAACTTGCAAAGAACTTGTATATATAATGCAGTAAGAATTCTCAAATATTAGAAAGATTTTTCTCAAGCTTTCTGATTAGCTTTCTCAAACTTTCATTTTTTATTACATATAAATAAGCAAACTTGGTATTTAAACAAACATAAATGATTCATAATGTTGATTGAAACTTGTAAGCAGTTTAGAAAGCTCTCTTACTATATTCAAACACGTAGTAAATTTTAAATGATCAGAAAGTTATGATTTATGCAACAGATGTGACAAAATGAACAAATATGAATGGTAGAGAGAAATGAACACAAAATTTTTATATTGGTTCACTTAAACAATTCTTAGGTTACATTCAGTCCTCACACACAAGTAAGATTATCACTAAGTACTAATCAATCAACAAGTATTCTACTGTCTTTTCAGGCTACAATATAGTACACCAACACGCAACCTCTCAAATCCACACCACTATTCATTTCATAGCCTTTGCAGACTTCTCACACAATCAATTTTCTTTTATTAACTTCAAGTTTTTCTCAACTCAACAACAATAGCCACACACTATGGCTCACAACCAATCTGGTATTTTTTTCCCATAGCCTTTGCAAGCTTCTCACAATAACAAACTCTCAATCCAACATTAACACCCATTTCCAGCTTGGGAGAAAACAGAACAACACGACACAATGGATATGGTTTTTGTTGTTTGGATGATAGAGATAGAGCTCACCAACACTCTTAACAGTGGATAGACCGTTGTTTCTAGATCAAAAACACTACCTAGGATAGGTTTTGAGCAAGACCGGAAGATAAACTAGGTGTAGGTTTTAAAAAAAAAATGAAATGATAAAAGGAGTAGAAGAATATGAACAATAAAGACCAAAGTTTCTCTCTCTTTTGAGTCTTGATATATCTTTTATTTCATATTTTGAACAACCATGGGGTTGTATTTGTAAGTAAATCTCTAAATTTGACCCATGGAGGTTAATTAGCAATGGATTTGAACATGTCAACTATAAAGTTTTTCCCTTAGATACTATTCACTTACAAAGCATGTTTTTTATGATGTTTATGAATTCTTATTCTGAATGTTAGTGTGACACCTTTTTGGTGACTTAAAGGGAGTGTTCTTGAGCTCATATGTTGAGTGTGTATTCTTGGCAGTCTGAGAACACTTGTTCTTCAATCAGAAAGTGATTTCTCAAACGATAATATCTTCAAAAAGTTAGGTTGATAACATTCTAATGAGCTTTCTAACCGAAGCACATACAACTTTTTGATCATGCTTTCTGATTGAGATGAATTCTTTCTAAGGTTATTACCTTTCACTTGTTCCTTCTCATCCAGAATAAACATCTTTAGCAGTGAGAATGTCCTTGGGCAGAAGTAGGTCTGTTCAGAAAGAAATTTGAAGTATTGAAGTGAACTATTTTGAAGTAAGCGGTACAGTTCTTGAGTTCTAAGATGTGGTGGGACTTCAAAATGAGTTGTTGAGTATGTCTTTGAACAAATCTTTGTGAACTGGAATTAACTTGAGATCTTCTAAACTTTTTCTATTTATGTGCCAACATTCTGACAAGGGGAGGAAATTACCCTTTCTTAGCAATAATTTAGTTTTCTGATAATTTATATTACCATTTTGAGCATCAATCTTACCAGTCTTGATGATATATAACTATAGTTTAGAAGAGTTATAGCATGAAGGTACATTAGCCATGAGTCCAGAAGTGCTGTAGCAATATATTTGTCAATCTCAATATAATTTAAAATAATGGTAAGTGAATGATAAATAATCTATACTCTATAAGAACCCTAGCATTCAAGACTTATGTGAATGCCACCTAAATCTTATGAACATATGTGTTTGGAATTCCATAATTGCATGACCTGGTGGTGGTAGCTTCCTTCTGTCATATTGGTATTTGATGCATAACACGATAATCCTAACTTGATGTTGTTTTACTCATCGCTGCAATGTATTTTAAAATAACATTTGTCACTTTATCATGAGTGTTGGGTCAATGTTGGTATATCACATAACTGATCAATTTCTCTTTGGTAGGAGTTTGTAGGAGAGAAAATTAACTTTAATTAATGTGCTCAAGATTTTGAATTAAAAATTATTTTTAAAGACGTAACATATATATATATACACGTGAGATTAAATCTAAATTATTTTTATTTATAATATATATATAATCATATAATTTAATACACATTCTAGATAAAATTGAACACTTGTCCTATGAAATTGAAAAATAAATATGTTTTATTTTATTTAAACACGAATAATACGTTAAAACAACTATGACATTAAAATACTAATAAAAAAATACATGTATGATCATTAAATATACGGGTCAACTAAAATAAATATATTTTTTTAGCTTATTTTTTCAACATTAAGAGCATGCTAGTTTATTAAAGTAATTATATATATATCAAACAAAAAAAATGAATTATCTTGAAGTTTAAATATATATTAGAACCAATTACTAGTGTACAAAATAATCATATATCCATACTAAATTTGATCTTATAATGAATTAAATTAACAAAAAATTTGTACCTAATAACATTCTAAATCAAATATTAATTATAATAACTTGCTTGGTAGTTATAAAATTTTATATAAATGAATGAAAAGACATGGTAATAAAATGATTGTTAAATACGTAAGTCCAAAGTCCAAATTCCAAATGCCTCTATTTGTTAGTTATACTTTAAGTATGTTTAGGTAAAATTTTCTATAATCACTTAATAGAGTAAAAATATGAAGAAAAATGAAATAAGTTTCTGTATATGTTAAAATTAGTTTATATATAAGTTAATTTGTAGAAACTCTCACATATTAACTTTTCCAAAAAATCGAATTTTAACTTGTGCATAAATTGCTTTAGTTTATAAAGAAACTTATTTCATTTTTTTCTTATAAATACTAATGGAGAAGTTTATCCAAATAAACTCTCTTTATTTTATACTTTATTTTTATACAACTTCACCATTTATTTTCTAGTTAAAACAATCATATATGAATAAGGTAATTTTTTTACTTCCAATGCACTAACAAACCAAAGCTAAAGAATAGACCATTAAGGTCAAACAATTACATAGCTCAAATGTATGTTGGAGGAAAAACATAAAATGGTATAAAAAATTTAATTAAACATACCACATAAAAAGAAAATAATAAGCAAATGAATTAATGATTGAAGCCCATAAAATACAAAAGAAAGGAAAATGGATTAATTATTTCTTTTGAACTTAATTTAATTTATTTTAAAAAAATCCTCATTAGTTAAATCACAGTGATTCACCGTACCACTATATATATAGTCTTTTATAACACTTACAAAATATTAGGAAAATATAAAAATATATCATCTATTAATATTGGTAATATTATACATATAAAGAGAAGAAAATATGATGAGTAGCTTCCTTAATTTTTTTTAATATAATGACTATAACAAATAATTCACATTTAATCATTAAATTAAAAAAAATAATAAGTTTTTTTAAAAAAAATGGAGAAATTTGATTCTTCTTCTTTATATATAAATATAAATATAAAATATGAAAGAGTGATCTTGATCCATCAATATTATTTTTTTAAATGTGACAATGCCTGGATTCAACAGGAAATTCAGATATTCCTCGTAAATTTGAATTTTTCTCTATCTTTCTTTGGTCAAAATTTAAATATATTTAATATAATTTTTTTTACAAGAGATGCACGTATTAAAACCCGCCTTATATGGAAAATGATTCTTTGCATGCATACATGTATGCATTAATCAATTTGTCCCATTTGATGAAGATCAACAGGTATATATTTTAAATCAGATTTATGGATTATTAACTGTCTGATATTCATTCAACAATATTAATTATTAAGACGTGTGAATGCATGAATTCAATAGAAAATCTAGATATCCCTCGTAAATTTGATTTTCTCTTTCTCTCTTTCTTTGGTTTACTATTAAATATACTTAATATGATTGTTTATAAGAGATGGACAGAGTAAAACCTGACTTATATGGAAAAAGGGTTCTCTACATTTACACGTTTACGCATTAAACAATTGGTACCATTTGATCACCATCAAATGGTATATATTTCAGATAAATATTTAGAATTAGATTTTTAATATTATAAAATATGAATGGTCTGATCTGCAGGAAATTCGAATATTCTTCTTAAAATTTCTCTCTCTTTCTTTGGTGAAATATTAAATATATTTAATATCATTTTTTCAAACCTGCCTTATATTGGTACATTTGATGAAGATCACATGGTAATTATATATATATACTAAATCACATTGATCAATATTAAAATATGAACTCTCTAATCTTCGTCTATTGCTATTAATTATCAAAATGTGTGAATTTCTGGATTAAAAAAAAATCCCCATATTCCTCTTAAATTTGACTTTCTTTCTCTCTCCTTCTTTGGTAAAAAATTAAATATATTAAATATATATATTTTTAAAAGAGATGCACATAATAAAACCTGTCTTATATGAAAAAGAATTTTTTGCATTCACACATTTAGGCATTCATCGATTGGTACCATTTGGTAAAGATCAAATGATATATATTTCAAAATATATAATTTAAATCATATATAGAAATATAAAATATTAATCGTCTAATTTTTTAAAATATTTAAATCAATTTAATGTATAAATGCGAGAATAAAAAAAAATAACTAAATACAAAATGCAAAATTTATGTGTATAATCTTAACTATTTATAGAAGTAATTATAAAAGAAAGTTATTCTTCATTTTTACTTTTTATTTTCTTTTAATCTAATGATTAAATAAGAGTTACTTTTAGAGGAATTTGATCCATCTACTCTCTTGTATTTATAAGACATATAGTGAAAGAATCCTTTTTATATGAGAATGAAAAATTAAATAAATCTAAATCATAGAATATATATAAATAATCATGAATAAGGGTAATGTATCCATTGCAAAAGTAATGTGATTTAGGATATAGGGTCAATATTTCTTTCTCTCATTTTACATGAAAAAGCTCTCTCATTTTATATATATATATATATATAACATTTTATTATGTACTTATTAAGGCATTCAACCATAAATATTTATTATATAACTTTTGTATAATTTTTTTTACATTTTAAAAGTAATATATAATTTAGTACATAATTCTTTATAAGATCTTGGTAAGAGTACATTAAATATTAAATATTAGAGTAATCTGGTTTGAATTATATAAGACAATCAATGACAAAGTGTTTCTTACCAAGTTTTAATTTAGTTAGCGTGAAAGAAATTTATTTATTGTATGTAAATAGAGAAATATAAACAAATTTCATAGTTAGAGATTATAAATTTTTATCATTGTTAGTATCCTTAATTTTATTAGTCTCATTTAATTATAAGTAAAACATCGTATGTGTGGGTATAATAGATACAATACGTTTAGTAAATATTTTTATATGGTATCAAGACTAAAAAAAAAATTTATCCTTTTCTTTTTATTGGAGTAGTAATGCATGAACAATGCCAACAACTATTGTGAGCCTTCTCTTAGTGATTTAAGATTCACTACTTTTTCCTCCTCACTAGGTGTTCCTTTTTATGGGTGAATGATACTCGTCTCCATTACCAGTTAAGCCACCCTTTATCTAGTTCGACCATGTGATTAGAATCACCTCCCTCCAACATCCATTGCATAGATTTTCTTGTCGCCACCTACCACATGCCACCTTTCTCCAACGTGTGAGATACATCCATGAGCACCAAAAGGCACGTGGATAATTTTTTGGTGCAATCCACACTCTAACGATCCTTCCACTGCACTCTCCTTAAGCACTCTCATGACTCTAGTGAGTGCTCCACTGCGCTCCTATGAGTCCAGTGACCTCTTTGTCGCACCTCCCATGATTCTAGCGACCCCTTCACTACACTCTCCTAACTCTGAAAGCCTCTTTTGTTGCTCTCTCCTATCTTTGGCAACCCTTTTGTTGTACTCTCTTGCCTTCAACGACTTCTTTGTCTTACTCTCTTAACTTTGACAACCCCTATGTTCTCCTGTTTTTAGCAACCCCTTCATTGCCTTCTGATGATCCTCTCAAAGGATGAAACTGTCTCTTAAAAGCTCTCATGTTAGTTACAATTATAATAAGTTTGATTCATATAACATATATACTTCAGCTTGAGAAAAAGTGTTAAAGATGTTCATTTATTCTATATAAATAGGAAAATATAGAAAGATTTCTTGACTTGAAATTAGGGATCTCTAGATATCAATATCACATGTTAATTAAGTTAAATTAACAAAACTTTCCCAACAAGATCTCTTAATAAGTTTTTATACATCATAGAACCTTGTTCAATAGAATATGTGTATAATAAAATATCTAGTGTTATGTACTTACTTACAAATATATAAATTATAGATTAAATTGCATTTCATTATTTTGAAAGATAAATATAACTATATTTTTTCCTCTAATTTTACGAATTATACTCTTCTAAAAAAATTGAAATGGGTTACCTTCTATTTGATTTTAATATAAACAAACTTTTAATAAATACAATTATATAAAATGGAACATCAAAGATATTATACTTTCAATATCACTTATCATAATTTTCAACCTCTTATATTAATAGAGAAAATAGGCTTTATATTACTCATGTAAAATAGTTTTATAATAACAAATTACTATATATAATAAGTTTATTAATTTTTATAATAATTATTTTAAATTTATATAAATAATAATTTATAATTAGATGATAATATAAAATTATTTTATATTATTAATGTATCACCATTAAACTTTTATTAATTTAAGGATTTAAAAGCTGAAATAATGTTTTAATCATTCTTACTATGGGGCTTGGAATTTTCACCTAAGATCTATAATTCATTTTCGAAGTTAATTGTTGATGATGTTAAGGATATATAGAAAATTTTGGCTATATTAAAATGGACTAAAATTTATTTTCCATAGTGGTTATTCACTTCGAATAGGATTTTTTTTTTAAAGATACATGTGTTCAACAAAAATTTCCTAAACATAAATGAGTATAATTAAAAATAAGAAGAATGAGAGTAAGAACTTATGTAAATATCATTATTTGTATTCTTCTTGAAAGGAGATTCTAATTTTTAAGAAAATAATAAATATATACTCATTTTTTTCTAGCATCTTATTTTCATCTATTTATTTATTATTCTTTTTTCACCATATCACTTATATATATATATAAATTATTTTCTCCGTGTCTTTTCTATTAAAATATTTTTTCTTACTCTTCTTTGAACCTGCAATCAACCTGTAACTTCAAAACCCACAGTCATCTTTATCTTTTTAACCTTATTTTATTTTATTTAGTTCTCGTATGGAAAAAAATGTTAGGTTTTTTAATGGCTTTTTTTGTGCTTTTTGTTTGGCCTTAATTACTTTGAGAGCTTCTTATACAATTTTAAATATTAAACATACTTACTAAAAGAGATGTACATAATAAAACCCCCTTATATGAAAATGGATTCTCAGCATTTAGACATTTACGCATTCATCAATTGGTACAATTAGATTTAGATGAAGATCAAATGATATATATTTTAAACTAAATTTGTCTATCTAAATTATGAACCTCTAATATTCTTCCAAGCATTTTAATAATCTAAATGTCTAATGCGTGGATTTAGCAGGAAATCAGGATATCCCCTCTCTCTTTCTTTGCTCAAATATTAGATGCATTTAATATATTTTTTCTAAAAGAGATGCAAATAATAAAGCTTGCTTTAATGCAAATGGATTCTATGCATTCAAACATTTACAGATTCATTAATTATTGATACCATTAGATGAATATCAAATGTTATATTTTTCAGATATATATATTGAATTAAATTTATCTATATATAAAATATGAATCGTTTGCTCTTCATCGAACGATATTTATTGTCTAAATGTGTGAATGCGTAGATTCAGTAGAAAATTTGAATATTCCTCGTTAATTTGATTTTCTGTCTTTCTTTCTTTGTTTAAATATTAGGTATATGTAAGAGATGCACATAATAAAACATTACTTATATGATAAAGAATTCTATGCAATCACATATGATTAGGCATTCATCAACTGCTACCATTTGATCATTAAATGGTATAGATTTCAAATATATATTTTAAATCAGATTTAATGATATTATAAAATATCAACCGTCTCATCTTCATCCAAATATTTAAATTGTGGAACGCGTGACGAAAAAAAGAAAATTCAAAATCACCTTAGACTGGGATAAAGAAAAATAATTGATCATGCGATGCAAAGTTTATGTATATAATAATCTTAACCATTTAAAAAATGTTTTGATAAGATCATCGTACATGGTATTTAAAGAAATTTCGGTATACACCTATAATTAATATATATATATATATATATATATATACTATTAGAAAATTTAAAATTTGATACAAAATAATTTTGTGACTAATTTTAAAATCAATAGTTATTTTGTAATTAATTTCTAGTAAAAATAATTAGTTACAAAATTACTATAATATTAATTGGTAGCATGAAATAAGTAGCAAATTAGCTAAGAAAATAATCTTAGTTAATTTGTAATAAATTTTTAAACTTTGTAGTAATAAGAAGTATAAATGAATATAACTTAAATTTAGCTAAAAAAATAATATTCTAGTTAATTAATAGTTAATTAACTAGAATTTAACTACGAATTTAAATGATAACTAAAATTAGTAACAAAATAAAAAAATTCTTGTAATTATATATATATATAGATCATACAATCATACCTAAATTATTAATCATACCTGAATTATTAAGAATTAGTGTAACTCCTTAAAAAGTCATCTAATTTTTTTAAAAATTTACTTGAGTGAATTATTATGATCTAACTCTCAATATTTTATCTCTCTTATTCTTATCTCTCAAGATACATAATCATATATGTATATATAATGTAAAATATATAATATATTATATTATGTACTTATTAAGGTAATTAACATTAAATAATTATTATATAAGTTTTTTACCAAACAAATATTTTATAATTTAAAAGTAATATATGATTTAGTACTTCATTTCAAGATCTTGGTAAGAGATCAATCTAGTTTGAATTAGATAAGACAATCCATGACAAAGTTTTTCTTACCAAAAATTTTAATGTATAGTTATATTTTTTGTTATCAAAATCACAATAACAAAACTTTCTCAAAAACGTTTGTTGATTGTGTTTTTATACCATGAACTTTTATCAATAGATTATATTTATAGAAAAAAGAATATAGTGTCATTTAGTTACTTAAATATATAAATTATAGAATAAATTACATTTTTCTCTCATCTTATCTTGAGTGATAAATATAACTATATATTTTTCCTCTAATTTTACAAATTATACTAAATTGCATTTCTTTCTCTTTTCTTGAGTGATGAATATAACTATATTTTTTCCTCTAATTTTATAAATAATACTCTTCTTTACGAAAAAGAAAAAAAAATTAAACGGCCGGGTTGCATTTTAACCCATTTTAATATTAACAAATTTTTAATTAATACAATTATATGAATAAAACATTAAGGTATTATACTTTCAATATCACTAACAAATAATTTTCAACACCCTACTATTAATTTAAGGACTTTAAAAGCTTCAATAATGTTTTAATCATTCTTACTCTTGGCCTTGGAATTTCCACGTAAGATCTATAATTCATTTCCAAAAAAGCTAACTGTGATGTCAAGAATATATAGAAAAAATAATTTATAATAATTCTCTTGAATGATAAATATGTGGGAGAGTAGAAGCTTGTATCAATATCATTATTTGTATTCTTTTACTAAAAGAAGGAGACTCTAATTTTTAAGAAAAAATTGTAAGTATATACTCACTTTTTTCTTTCATCTTATTTTTATCTTAATTTTTTTAACCCGTCTCTCTTTTTATTACATCACTTATTTGTGTTTTTTTTTTCACCGTAAACTACCGTAAAATGAACTAGACGTTTACCATCACTCAATTTTTAAAATTCATATAGAGAACATTGTAATTGAAAGTTAACTGAAAATAGACAAGTGTAATTTGATAGTACTGAGTGAATATCTAATCAATATATTTACTCACTTAATAATATTAATTAAAAACTGCCTCACAATTTCAAAATAAAACAAAACAAATTAAAAAAAACTAAAATAATTCTGGTGTAACCCATTTTCTAAGCTAACAACTGTTTCATATCAACACATGATTTTTTTTTAAAAAAAATTGAGCCTGAGAATAAATTATATTTATTTGTCCAAAAACAAATATTATAGAGTAAAAACAATAATTTTAAATTTTTAGAACGATAAAAACTAAAATAAAAATTTACTATTTTACATGCACTGAAATAATAATTTTAAAGAGATAAAATCAAAGAAATAAATATTTTAAAAAACCAAACAAAAATTTATCCATATTTAAATTTCAAATGGAAAAAATTAAAGAAAAATATTTTCTACTTTAAAATTAAAATATATGAATTTTATGATGATAAAAAATATATTTAGGTCAATATATTTATCCAATTGATATTTAATAATGTTAAAAACCATTTCATCTTAATTTTAAAATAAAATAAAATAATGATGGGTAAGGGTAATCCCCTTTTCCAAAGTAAAAAATCCACCATAAATGCAGCCACTCTTTCACTTGCATTTCCACACAGCTAGACACCCACCTCACTGTACATCCAAGATCCTTGCTTTCTCCTTCCTCAACCTGAATCCCAAATCCCTCTTCGAAGGCGAGGACAACAACAATGATGAGAGAGGGACAATATGCTCTCTAGCGTCATTTTTTTTTTTTGCCCTCAGCTCGTTGCTCTGCCTATTTCTTCATTGCGCAGAAGAGGGACGTCCACTAACTACTAAGGGGATAAGTTCACTGTCTACAACTTGGAGGTGACAAGTAGAAACATCAAGGGTTTTCCTGAAAATGTGTCCAAACCCAAAAGGTGTCGTGGTAACACCCAATTGCCTCCTTCGTTCGATGATGACCTTATGTTTATTTCCAGCAAGAGATGTTCCTGATTGTGCATGATCAGGACATGATCCCGGTCGTGACAGGCTATTCTGAGATCATGCATCTCATAACATATCATCATTCCTACCATTGCTATCGTCACTTGAGTCTCCAACTCGAGAGACTCTGCACCTCCTGTTCCTCACGGACAAGCTCATGGCGCCTATCCCATATGAAGGTGTTGTGCCTATATTTGACCTGAACTTGATGGATGTTGTGTTGTAGAATGAGATATATCAAAGGTTAAAGTCTAATATTGGACAATCTAGATCACTCATAAGTGTTTACATATTAAGAAATTCTTTTAACTTTTAAGAGTGAGTAGCAAAGGAGGTGAGTCTCGCATGCACAAGTTTAAGCTTTGCAGGTTCAATGTATTACGGAACTTGTGCCACAATTTTGTGTTTTTAGACATTTGGACTACATGTTGATGGGCTGGTTGGTCATCCAGGAGGAGGAGGAAGTGGCCACCACTCGGACACTTGCCCCACTTGGTTCGGAGAAGGAATCAACCAAGATGCCTAAACTGGATTTGAATATTTAGGGCGTTTCGTGTCTAGGGTTTTCAATTGATTTGGCTTTTTTTTTTTTTTTTAAATAGGAAGAACATTGATATAATGTAACCATTTCAATTAATTTTTGCTTGGGACTGAATAGAGCCTTTATTTTATGTAATGGGTTTGTCTGTGTCTTTAATTTACCTTTCTTTTGATGCTTTACTTTCGCAAGAGTGTGTGAATTTGGTCCAAGCCAATTCAAGGTTGTGTTGGTCGTCTTTGGTGGTTTGGTGACTCTGGTCTTGTCTAGTCTATGACTTTCGGTTGTTCGGCTGAAGATTTTCATATAATCTCGTGGTCGTAGATTTTCATTAACAATTTTTAATCAATGAATCTATATGGTGTCTTTGTGTTGTAACCAACTTGTGCTTCTTCTTGCTGGTAAATTGTAAGAAAAAGGATATCGAATTCTCTTACTCAAAAACATGTTTAATCGCAAGTGGATGGTACATATGCTAATTGAAATTAAAATTAATGTTTATTATATGACCAAGATTTAGATAGAACTGCACCCATATCTAAAATTGTGGTTGCTGATGGACTTATATGAGAACGGCACCATAAATTATATGAACACACTAGCTCAATCAGTTTCAATCCAAAAGAGAGAGTGAGCCAACAGAAAAATAATATGTTAATTCTTCATTCTATGGCCATGAATTGGATAGGACTAAGAAATGCGAATACATATGTAAAAAGGTCTTTTTTTTTTTACAACAGAAAAATGTTAGTTTTCTGTCAGTGGCGTAGTTCATTGTATCGAGAGGAGAAATTATAAAATATTCAGACAACTTAGAAAAAGAAAAACACAAAATTGTATCCTGTTGTAACTGGGTATACATTTAATGAAATAAAATTAATTACATCAAAGACTTGGCCATATAATAATAATAATTTGAATGCATTAGAAAAGATAGAGACGAATTCGAAGGGCATTTTAGTGCAGCAATTATTCCCCTTATTTGACATCATTTATTTTTGAACTCACAATGATCGGTTGCAAAATAGTATGTTTGGAACTTGATGGAAATTCATAAACAAATTAGATGAAAATAACAAAATTGTGAAAGTAAAGTAAGTTTATGGCACAGTGTTATAATTAATGAGCAGCAAGAAATAAATTTTACTAAAACTTTTGTTCCTATAGCTAGTTAAAAGCTATTATAATATTGAAGAGACATACACGACATCTCAAAGCGTCCCTGGCCACCATCTCCTAACCCTTTATAAAGAGTGGATTCATATAATATTGAAATCCCTTATTTCTATTTCTTGTCCTTCTTATCTCCCTAGTTGAAAAATGGCATGTAATTAAAAGGTAATGTTTATTTTTCTACTTTTTTTTTTGCTTTTCAAACATGTTAATTTTTAATTGGTTGGGCGAGAAAGACAACAGAAAATGAGATCAAATTATCACTTATAATGCACCACTGTGTAGATCATGAATCCCATTTGCTTTTATAAAAAGAAAAAAATTTAAAGCAATTGTAACCCAGAATAATTGTTAAATAAAATTCTAACATAATCCTCCACGCGTCTCATCATATTTTGAAATACAAGTATCGGTTCTAATCTTGGCCTTGCTCAACAACCATCGCATAGATTGTTAATTGATTGTTCACTGATTAAGTGATTATAGATCTACATCATTCACATCTCGATTATATCTTAAAATACCTTATAATGCATAAATTACAACCTTAGTTGTTCGTCTGATACAAAGAAAAAAAAAACGTTATAAGGAACAAAAAAAAATATATAGGATATATCCTCTTCAAGAATATGATCTTTTTTTATATTAATTATTTGGATGTAATTGAAAGTGAAAATTTCATTAAGAGTTAATAACGTCCACAAGTGTATCCTGTCTAGGTACATTAATCATCATTTTTGTCTCCTGCATATAGCATTTATTATTTAAGAGAAAGAATTAAATAATTATTTACTTAACTTCAAAATTATCCACAAACACTTTGAGTTTATGGGAGAGAATATGGGTTAATGCGATTTCTGATTAATAAAATAAATATAAATTAAAATAATTAAGTTAATAAAAAATATTTTAAATTACATAATTTGATTAAGTAATGTATTTATTATTTTATATAAATAAGATAATTACATATGATTTATTTTTATATTTGATTTTTAATATATTATGAAGAATGAGTTTATTATTTTTAATATTATTCTTATTTTTCAATTAACTAATTTACTTAAATGCTTATAATTTGATTTTAATACATTAATTTTGATACTATTTTTATATTTTAATTAATTAATTTGGACTTATTGAAAAATAATATATTTTTAATATTACAAGTTGTGATTTTATCTTCAAATAAAAAAGTAAATTGAAATATAATATATTAAAAGTAAATTATATTAGAATAAATCAAAATTAATAAATTAAAAGATAAAAATAACATAAAAAATAATATAATAAAAGTAACAGTAGAAAACTTTTGATCAAAGATCTTATGTATTAGAAAGTTTCTTACCAAATATCTATGCTCCAATCCTCTTGTCTTAGAATAGATATTTGTATAATAAGTTTTGAGGAGACATTGTATGTTATTGAGAGCTTGAATTTGTCTCTAGAGGGTTATGTTGTAAGATTAAGAGCTTGAATTTATTTCTAGAGTAATTATATGGATTCTGATGTAAAATTGGGTGGCTCCCAACCAATATAATATTAGAGCTAGACAGTTTAAAAAAGAGATGTATATGATATAAATATTATATAAAAGAAAAATAAGAGATAAATGAATGACAAAGTACTTCTTACATGATCAAACAAATATTTTATAATTTAAAATTAATATATGATTTAATACTTTTTATGATCTTGGTAAGATTACATTGAATATTATATTACTTTAGTTTGAATTAGATAAGAAAATGAATGACAAAGTGTTTTTTACCAAAAAGTTTTAATGTAGTTACATTTATGGTTATCAAATTATCACATCATAATTAAGTTAGAATAATAAAACTTTCTCAAAAAGGTTTCCAATGATCTTTTATCAATAGATTAGGTTTATAGAAAAAATATCTAGTGTTATTTAATTATCTACAAATATATAAATTATAGAATAAATTATATTTCCTTAACTTCCACTATAAATATAACTATTTTTTCTTCTAATTTTACAAATTATACTCTTCTTTTAAAAAAATAAATGGGATACATTTAAACCCACTTTAATATTAACAACCTTTCAATTAATACAATTATATGAATAAAACATTAAGGGTATTATACTTTCAATATCACTAACAATTAATTTTCAACACTCTACTATTAATTTAAGGACTTTAAAATTGTAAGTATATATTCACTTTTTACTTTCATCTTATTTTTATCTTATTTTTGTCTTATTTTTTAATCACTCTCTTTTTTCATCACATTACATATTAAATATTATCTATCATTTTTTTCTCTTTATCTTTTGCTTTTTTTTTTTCCCATCTGTGTTTTTTTATTCACCTTAAACCACCCTAAAATGAACTAGACGATTATCATATCACTCAATTTTTAAAATTCATATAGAGAACATTGTAATTGAAAATAGACAAGAGTAATTTGATAGAAGTGCGTGAATGAAAATTTAATTAATATATTTACTCACATAATAATATTAATTAAAAACTGCCTCATAATTTAAAAATAAAACAAAACAAATAAAAAAAACTAAAATAATGGTGGTGCAGCCAATTCTAAGCTAAAAACAGTATCATGTCAACCCATGATTTTTATTTAAAAAAAAAATTGAGCCTTCAAATAGATTATATTTATTTGTCCAAAAATAAACATTAAAGAATAAAAATAATAATTTCAAAATTTTAAAACGATAAAACCCCAAAAAAAAAATAAAACAAAAAAGACTAAAATAAAAATTTATTCATTTTACATTGTCTAAAACAATAATTTTAAAGAGATAAAATCAAAGAAATAATATTTTAAAGAACAAAACTAAAATTTACCCATTTTCAAATTTAAGAGGAAAAATATTAAAATAAAAATATTTTTAAAATTAAAATATATTAATTTTACGTTGACAAAAATATACTTAACCCAATATATTTACTCAATTAACATTTAATAATGTTAAAAACCATTTAATCATAATTTCAAAATAAAAAAGTAATGGTAATCCCTTTTTTCAAGTCAAAAGCCCACCATAAAGACATCCCCTCTTTCACTTGAATTTCTACAGCCAGAGACCCACCTCACTATTCTATCTAAGATCCTTCGTTTCTCCTTCCTCGACATGAATCCTAATTCCTTCTTCAGTGGCTACGATAACAACAACGATCACAGCAGGGAGAACATTTCTGTTATCATTTACTTGTGCCCTCGTTGCTCTGTGCTTTTCTTCACTGCCCAGGAGAGGGACGTCCACTACTATGAGGAACTTTTCACTCTCTTGGACATGGAGGGAACAAGTAGAAAGCTCAAGGGTTTGCCTGAAAATGAGTGCAAACTTAAAAGGTGTCATCAAGCTAACAACATTTTATCAGTCTCTAAATACTATGCATATGCTAAAGATAATAGGTTGATTACCCAAATGCCTCCTTCATTTGATGATGACTTTGAACCATTCGATGACGACATTTTCTCTATGTTGATCTCCACTGGCCCTACTGAGATTGATGCTTATAGCGAGCAAGAGATTTTCCCAATTGTGCTGCACGATCAGGATATGATATCAATCATGTCCGATGATTTTGAAATCATCTCATTTGTGTCATTATTTTCGCTACTATTATTATCGTCACCTGAATCTTGGAGATCCAGGACCTCTTATCTCTCATGGACCAGTTCATCGCACCTATCTCAAATCGAGGCGCTATGCCTCAGTTCGACCTAATGGATGTTGATGGATTGGCTGGTAAGGAGGAGGAAGTGGCCACCACCCTTGCACTTGCTCCACCTGGTTTGGAGAAGGAATCAACCAAGACGCCTAAACTGGATTTGAATAACTAGGGTGTTTCGTTTAGGGTTTTCAATTGAGTTGGCTTTTTTTTATATAGGCAAATATGAATTTAATTAGTATAATGTAACCAGTTCAATTGATTTGGCTTGGGACTTAATTGAGTCTTTATTTTATGTCGCTGGTGTCAGTCTTGGTGTTTCGTTTATCTTATGGGTCTGTCCAGTGTCTCTGTGTTGATACCGGCTTGTGCTTCTTCTAGTACATAAATTGTAAGAGAAAAGATATAGAATTCCCTTACTCAAAAACATGTTTAATTGCAAATTATACATATCCTAATTGAAATTAAAATAATAGTTCATTATATGATCATGATTTGGATAGAACTGCACCCATATCTGAAATGATGGGTGCTGATGGATAGGATAGAAAAATAATTTCATTCTATGACCATGAATCGGATAGGACTAAGAAATGCGCATACATAGGAAAAATGGTCTATTTTTATTTTACAATATTAAAATGTTAGCTTTCGGTGTCCTTCAAACAGTAGCGTATTTCACTGTATTTTTTTTATGAAAAGTTCAGACATAGACGACCAGAAAATCATAGTCGTCAATTCAACAAGTCGTCGAGAGGAGAAATTATAAAATATTCAGACAACTTACGAAAAAAAATCACAAAACCGTATTCTGTTGTAACCGGGTATACATTTAATGAAATAAAATTAATTACATCAAAGACTTGGTCATATAATACTAATAATTTGAATGCATTAAGAAAGATAGAGAAGGAGGGCATTTGAGGCCAGCAATTAATTCTCCTTATTTAACATCATTTAATTTTGTTACATTTGTTTGAAAGAAAAAAAAAATCCTTGGCTCTTGCTCCAGGCACACATGATTGACACACTTATAAGCAAGTTATCAACAAAGTTTTATATAATAGATAAATAATTGAGTTTTTTAAATATATTGTTACATATTCTATTTTTGACTATATAAAAAGAGAAGATTTTGTTAAAAAAAGATAATATCTCCTTCAATGATCTTTGCGTCTTAAAATAATTTGTCTCTAACCAAAGATAAAAAAAGAAAAAACCAGTTCATCCAATTTTAACACAAGATGATTACACTGATTAGTACAAGCTGGTATCTGCAACCATGGTCCTGAAAATCCGTCTCCAACCTAGATTTTGGCTGTAACGTAAAGACTTTTAGACAGCAACCATAATTATGATGGTGATATAAGTTTTATTTATCTATAATTTCGTACAATATCAAGAATCACAACCAAAATCCAATCGCAATTTAAAACCTTGAGTCACATGTACAACCATTTTTCACTGGCAGTGTGAGAATCCATCATCACTACATTGTTCCACACACTTGAGAACTCACTGAGTGAAACTGTAAAGTTAACATTAAACACGCTCCACGTCATTCTGGACAGTAGCCCCATTATTTCTGCCTAAACGCCAAGAACAAAAGAACATTATTTCTGGCTTTTTGCACACCTTCGGGAGGAGGGTGCCAAAAAGTTAGCTTGAAGCCACGGATGAAGTTTATTTATTGCATAAGAGTGAAAATATAAGAGATTATGCGTAAATAATAACACTAGTTTAAAGCTTAATGAAAAAGTGAATTCAATCTCAAAATATTACCCTACTTGATCTTGTAATCTTGCAACACTTATAGACTAGAGCTTCATTTTATAATTCACAATCATTGTTAGCAACTCTCAGTGGACAGGTTGTGGATTGATAAACATAAGTAATGTAAACGCAGAAAGAACTTAACTAGAATCATATGCTTGTGAAGTAATTAGACCTACACTGATAGTTAACTATTAGAAATTTACGATTCTTTTTTAAGATTTTTTTTGTAAAATTTTATAACTAGAATCTCCTTCAAATTTTGTAATAGATTTTTTTATTATATAGATTTTTTTTCTGCAGATTTTCCCGAAAGTTTTTACATTTTTTTTTATAAATGTTCTTAATTACAAATTTAAATATTATGCAAAAAAATATTTGAATATGAAGTTGTGTCTCTCTGTTATAGTTCTAGTCACTACAAGAATTTTTTAATTTTGTTACTAATTTTAGCTACCATTTAAATTAGTAGTTAAATTCTAACTAATTAACTATTAATTAATTAGAATATTATTTTTTCTAGCTAAACTTAAGTTATATTCATTTATATTCTTATTACTACAAATTAGTTAGAAAATAACTATAAATTTTAAAAAATTACTACAAATTAACTAAGATTATTTTCTTAACTAATTTGCTAGTTATTTCATGCTACTAATCAATATTATAGTAATTTTGTACCTAATTATTTTTACTAGAAATTAATTACAAAATAACTATTAATTTTAAAATTAACCACAAAATTATTTTATAGTAAATTTTAAATTTTCTAATAATAAATAGTTGATCAACATATAGGAACCTTCAAGCGTCCCTCCCACCGTCTCCCAACCATTTATAAAAAGTGGATTTATATAACATTAAAATCCTTTATTTCCATTTCTTGTCTCTCTAATTAAAAAATACATGTAATTAAAAGCTAATGTTGATTTTTCTACTTAATTAGATTTTCTTTTCTAACATGTTAATTTTTAATTGGTGCGTGGGATGAGAAAGGAAACAAAATGAGATCAAATTACTAGATTTGACTTATATAATGCACCACTATGTGGATCATGAATCCCTTTTTTATAAAAAGAAAAAAATCTAAATGACGCGATCTAAAACACGCTGTGAGGCGTTTTTCTTTTGAATTTAATTTTTTTTTGGAAATATATTTCTTTCGAGTAGAGATAAGTCAGGGACTAGATTTGTTCACTGACTCGGCATCGAGTCAGTACTAATTCAATCAACTCTAAGGGAATTGACTGAACCTGTACTAACTCGGATTGGAGTCGCCACCAATGTTTTAATGATACATTGGGAATCTAAAACGAATAAGGCAGTCAAGCGAATCTGAGATCCAAGTAAGGGGTCGTTTACGCATGGGGGTAGCATGCCATCCCATCCGTCTACCACTTGGTAGTTACCCAACAACTTGTATATGTAGCACAACCTTTGCTTCCCATAGTTTGGCCTGGATTAAAATAAGTGAAATAATTATGTGGGTGATTTCGGACTTGACGAGAGTATGCCTCTCGCTCTTACGTACCCCTCCTAACTTGGAGGAATCAAAGTCGACGTAGTTCTGTGAGTGCGTGTAGGGTTAGACTTTCTACTTGGTGTCTTTCCCTAGGAGATCAATTCTGTGTTACCACTAGTAAGAGGGGACTTTCATGATAGTGGTTGAGCTGGCACACCTGTGTGCTGTGATTGGTGAGGATTGTCTAGTCTGTTGAGACTTGCTATTCTGACGTGGCTAAATCAGGGACTTTGTTTCCTCGCGGAGCTTTACGGCCTGGATACTCCGAGTATGGTGGGACCGCGTCCTTTCTACTGAGGTGGCGAACCTTGCCAGCTTGGGCTAGGCTCTTGGATCCTGTTTGGGTCTTAGCCTTTCGGCGTCCAATGCCTGTTCTAACTTGGTCAAGTCTCCTTTCTTGTGGTGATTTGGAGCAAGTCCCCCATTATTCCCATGGGCCGACTTGGACTACGGACCCTTTTCATCTTCCTTCCGCCAATGTGTTTTGAGTCGAACACTTTTGGGGTCTTACACTAAAACAATTGCAATCTAGAATAATTCTTAAATAAAATTCTAACATATTCCTCCACTTGTCTCATCATATTTTGAAATACAAATATCAGTCCTAATCTTGACTTTGCTCAACAACCATTCCATACATTGTTGATTGTTCACTAATTAAGTGATTTTATAGATCTACATATCATACATATATATATATATATATGTCAACCATATCTAAGAATATCTTATAATGAATAAAAATATTTTTTAGCGACCGAAATTAGTGAATGATTTTCACAGATGCTAAATAGATACGGAATTAGCGACTGAAAAGGTTTTTTTTTAAGAACTTAGCGACCGATTTAGCGACTGACAAAATAAAAACAAAAATAAAAATATATTAGCGACGGAAATAGAGACCAAAATTTAGAAAAATAAAAAAATAAAAAATATATTAGCGACCGATTTAGTGACCGAAACTAAAAATTATAAAAAGTAAAAAAATATTTATTAGCGATAAAATTAGCGACCGAATTTTAAAATAAAAAATAAAAAATATATTAACTACTGATTTAGCGTCCGAAAAGAAAAAATAAAAAATGAAAATATTTATTAGCGAAAGAATTAACGACCGAATTTCTAAAAATAAAAATAAAAAAATAAATTAGCGACTTATTTAGGGACTGAAATTTAAAAAAATTAAACAATTACATAGACCGATTTAGCGACCGAATTTTGAAAAATAAAAATATAAATAAATAAGTAGATTTAGCGACTGAAATTAAAAAATAAAAAAATAAAAAATATTTTATTAACGTCGAAATTTCAAAAAATAAAACAAAAATAAAAAAATAAATTTAGTAACCGATTTAGAGACTGATTTCAAAAATTAATAAAAAGTAAAAATATATATTAGCGACCGAAAATAAAACGATAAAAAAATAAAAAAAATTAGCGACCAATTTTTAAATTTTTGAAATGTTTTTTTCCCTCCCATTTTCCTTCTTCGTCCCTTATTTAAATACTCCTCCTCTCCTTCCCTTTACTCTCTCCTCTCACTCCCTCCTCTCCTTCGCCGTCGTTCACCATCACCACCACCTTCTTTCCATTCCTCCCTTCCCTCCCTTTTCTCTTCTTTCTCCCACTTTTTTTCCTTCTCCCTCACTCTCTCGTCCCTTCCTTCTCTCCTAACCACTAAAAATCTACTACCACCACCACCACCCAACTATTTAAAAAAAAATAGTGACCGATTTAACGACCGAATTATTTAAAATAAAAAATCAAAAATAGCGATCGAATTGTTTAAAATAAAAAAACAAAAATAGCGACCGAATTAGCGACGGATTTTTGAATATACAAATAATTAAAAATAAAAAAGTCATGGGATTATTTTAATAATATAAAATAGCAACCAATTTAGGGACCAAATTTTAACTATAGTTAGCCATTGAATGTATGTTGGTCGCTAAGCTATTTTGTGACCGAAATATAACTTTAGTAATTATTTTGCCAGCTTTAGCCACTGATGTTTTCGGTCACTAAAAATGAAATTTTTTGTAGTACTCCTCAGCTGTTTGTCCAATAAAAAAAAGTTATAATGAACAAAATATATTGGATACATCTTTACATTAATTATATATTTGGATGTAATTGAAAGTGAAAATTGCGGCCAATAAGAGTTAATAACAATCCACAATTGTATCTGTCTAGGTACATTACTAATATTCATTTTTTCTCCTGCATTGACATGTATATCCATACCATTTATTATTTAAAAGAAATAATTAAATGAGGTGATGAATAATTATGTAACTTCAAAATTATTTTCAAAACACTTTGAGTTTATGGGAGAGAATATTGGTTAATGCGATTTATTTACTCCTTGTCGAAGGAAAAGGAAATTTAAGAATGATTAAGCTCTAAGTCAAATATTAGTCTTATAAGACGAATAAAATAAAGTTTATGGAGATATTTTGGAATCTTATTAAAGATCCAAAGTCTTTGATTTACTATTCTTAACTAGATTTAAATACGTTTTAACTTACAATTTGAATACGTATGTTTTTACTCTGCGTAATTTATTTATTTTTGTTATCTTTATATATTCGATAATTTTTTAGTATATTTTTTATAGTTCTTATCATTAACTCTAATTAGTTTAGTGTATATATTATAAACAAAAAATATTAATTAAAATAATTAAGATAATGAATAATATTTTAAATTAAGATAATTTAATTAAGTAATATATTTATTATTTTATATAAATAAGATAATAAAATATAATTTACTTTTATATTTAATTTTAATATATTATGAACAATTATTTTTATTATTTTTAATATTATTCTTACTTTTCAAATAATTAATTTACTTAATTTCTTATCATTTACTTTTTAATACATTACTTTTGATGTCATTTTTATATTTTAATTCATTAATTTTGACTTATTATAAAGTAATTTATTTTTAAATATTACAAGTAGTGATTTTATCTCTAAATATAAAAATAAATTAAAATATAATATATTAAAATAAATAATATTATAATCAATCAAAATTAATAAATTAAAGTGTAAAAATAATATCAAAAGAAATATAATAAAATTAAATTCTAAGCATCATAGTAAATTATAATTTAAAGATATAAAATATTAAAAGTAAATTAGTGAAATAAAAGTAAGAACAGTATTAAAAGCAACAAAATAAATGTCCATAATATATTGAAAATTAAAATAAATTATAAAATTAAATTATACATAATTATCTTATTTATATAAAATAATAAATACGTTACTTAATTGAATTATGCACCTAAAAATAATACTTAATTATACTCATACTTATATAATATATTTCTTATATATTTTAGATTAAATTATAATTTTAGTATTTTTTATGATAAAAATTTATTTTGATTTTTCAACTTTCAAATTTGAGTCATTTTATCCTTAAAAAATGATTATTTTTTATTTTGGAATACGATTTTAAACTATTTGTGGATGTGAAACTTATCTCATTAGATTTATTTACATGAAAAATATAGAAATTAACTAATGTTCAAACAAAAAAGGATCATAAACATAATAAAAATCATGTGAAAATTGAGTCTCATAAACAAAAAAAAAAGCTGAAAATTTTCATATTAAATTATTTTCCAACTGCTTGTAAAATTCATTTTTTATGCTATTTTCACTATATTGATGGTCTTTTTTTAGTCGAACATTAATTGAGTTTCATAGTTTTCATATAAATAAATCTAATGGAACAAGTTTCAGGTCTTAAATTAATTCGAAATCATATCCCAAAATCGAAAATGGTTATTTTTTCATAAAGACAACATTGACTCAAATTTAAGAGTTAAAAGACTAAAATGATTTTTTTAAAAGATAATGGACAAAAATGAATTTTTATTATAAGATAAAAAACCAAATATACTTATAATTTGAATTTAAAACGTTTTTAAATATTTTTTAAATTAAGTTAACTAATTTTGTTTATAGTATTTCGTAATTAGGAATGGTATAATCTTTAAATATTTTAAATAAAATCTTATAAATAGGAATTGTTTATAATGCTTCAATTTTAGTAAATGGTAGTCCCACTAATGAATTTCGATCGAATAAAAACTTTAGGGAAGGAGACCATGGCTCTTTTCTTAATTTTAGGAGTGGGTGAAAGCATGTGTGGGCTAATGAAAAAGGTAGTTGAAATAGGAAAAGTTTTTGGCTTTAAGCCTAGAGGTGTAGAATTCACAATTCTTCAATATGCAAATGATTTCATTATTGTTAGAGGGCTGATATTCAAAATTTATGGACTTTAAGGCTATTTTGAGGTTCATTGAGTTATCATCGAGCCTAAAGATGAGCTTTCATAAAATCAACTTGATTGGGATTAATACAGGGGATTTATTTATGGTAGCACCATCTAATTTTCTTTTTTGCAAGATGGTGATTTTTTTTTTTAATTTATAGGTTTGCCTATTGGTGCAAATCCTAGAAAATTAGAAACTTAACCTGTTATGAATTCCATGAAGAAGGTACTGATCTTTTGGAAGGGTAAATATTTGTCCTCAAGTGGTCATGTTCTCATCAATTCGATTTTGTCTAGTCTTTTTCTTACTCTTTTTTTTTTTTTTTTGAATTCTCAAGAAAATTTCATGTGTGCTTATAGGTTTACATAAATTATTTTTATGGAAGATGATTCCCACAAGGTATCACAAGTAAGCTGGAACAATGTCTTCTAACACAAGCACCATGGTGGGTTTTGATGTGAGCCTACTAGCTAGGAGTTAAGGATGAGAAAGTTAAACATAGAGAAAAACTTAATTTTGTATTTCCTTTAAGTTTTATTGAAAGTTGGAATATGTAATTAGTCCAAGGGTCATTTGGTTTTGACTTCCTAATGTTTAGGAATGTCTAATTTTAAAGTAATTTTAATATTTTTTCATTAAAATATTTTATTCCTCAAATTTTAATTACTTATATACTTAAGTTGACGCATTTTAAAATTTATTTTATCAATATCTTTGAAATCAAACCAATTGTTAAATTGTCCAAGGTTCAGTAGTTGAACCAGGGTCAAAACAATATTAATAAAATAATAATAATTATTATTTAATATAAAAAATGACATTAAAGAAATAATATAATAATTTAATAACACTAAAAACTAAAAATAATATATTTTTATAATTTTTTACCATTTAAAATACATATAAAAATTATCTCTAAGTTTCAACAATATTCGTTAACAATAACGAGATAGTATATAGAATAAAAACGAAAATGACAAATATTTTGGTTAATTTAAAAAAAATCAAAATGTCAATTTACTAAACATTTTTCATTGACATGTGAAACGATCTTTTATTTTTTTTACCAATTTTTATGATTTTTGAGTAATTTTTAAGTTTGATAACTAATTTTTCTACAAGAAACTTATGTAATTTATTTGAACTAGACATTTAATTAATTCATCGATTTTTCGATTCAGCAATCAATTCAAACCAATTTTCAAAATATTTAAATATGAGTAAGGCTACACGTGAATAAGAGACGAATTAAACCAAAATTATGTTTGTTCCTATTTGAAAAAATTTTAATCAAGTTATTTATTAAAACTTCAACTTAACCTGATCAATATTTAAAAAATATGATAACTTCTTAACGTAATATATCAATTTTAATTTTATATATAATTAAACCGCATAATAAAATAAATAAAATTTATATTACAAATCGACTAGGTTTGGTAATTCTCAACCCTAAATAAGTTGGGAACATATTTATGTATATTAAAAATGAGGAATACATTATACTTTTAGTTAATAAGTCGAATAAATATTGTGATTACACTTTCTTGCCACAATACACGTACGATATACATATTGTGTTATCAATTACATTGTATTTCTCGCCAAAATATATTATAGTTATTTTCCATCTTTTGGCAGTTAAAATGTAATAAAGTAATAAAAAGAAGCTTTCACAAGACCTAAGCATGCTGACCTTTTTTCGTTCTTATATAATTTGGTGTTAATAATGGTAATTTTTTTTTGGGGGGGGTAAATGAAAGGATAGCTAAGAGGGAAGCAACCATTATTTTTATACACAAACTGGATTGCTGGAAGCCCTTTCTATAGACCAATACCAAAAGGCACACTTTCCTGTTAACAATCATTCCACACATCTCTCTCAAATCCTTCCCACTGAAATCCAATAGTCGTAATGGATCAACTAAAATCCACTATTACAAGATCATATATAAAATGTTTCAAACATCAGTTTCTGCTCCCTGTGACTTTTTTAGCTTTGCCACAAGAACCCACATGTTGGCAAGTTCATTTTCCAGGTATGCTTCTCTTTGCTTTGATTCTTCAATCTTCCTTTGAAGCTCAGCCTCTTTATGATCCCTATCTAAAAGAGCAGCTTCGTATGAATGTTCCTTTTCTTTACTCAAGGCCAGTTCTCTCCTAATATCAGAGTTTGATCCACCACCCTGATCATTTCGTCTTACATGACTTTCTCTTCGTCCATTTCGGACTGTTCCACTACTCCTACGTTGGCCGGGAGAATTCTTCAATGCAGCCAGCTCAGCCAATAATCTCTCATTCTGGTTCATGAGTTTGGCAACTTCTTCTGACAATGCCTTAAGCTCAACTGCAGCAGCCGAAGCTAGCCCTTTAGCATATGAACTCTCTTCTGCCAGTTTCTGATTCCGAAGTTCTAGCTGTTCTTTTGATTCTGTTAGTTCCGCCAACTTTTGCTTCAGCCCTTCTATCTCGCTTGCCTGATTAATTGTACGGATCAGTGGTAATAATAGCTTGAATATATGGAAAATACTAAATGTAAATGTCATTTGGTGATGATAATGTAAAGCACTGCAGCACTAGAAGGAAAATACGAGCATTTTTCAGTTAATAGACATTTATTTTCTATCTACTTGTTCTCTCTTCCCCTTGAGTTAAGGAAGCTTGAAGTAAAAAAAATTGAAGCAAGTCAGCAGCTTTTAGCTTGCTCTTGGTTTTTAAAATCCATTCGGCATCAGATGATTCATACACAAGGAAAAAATTGAAGCAAGTCAGCAGCTTTTAGCTTGCTCTTGGTTTTTAAAATCCATTCGGCATCAGTTGATTCATACACAAGGAATTAATCTGGTAAGTATAGTGGTCCAATATGACTATAAAACTGTGCGATGGATTTCATTAGCAGAAATGGAAAGAGGGAAAGGGGAAGAAAGAAAAATATGACTTATAGTAACTAACAAATGCAGATCTTGCACGGAAAAGTTTAGGAAACTCAAACAAGATTAGGTCCTGATTAAATGGTTGATGTTTCCATTAAAAAAAAAACAACATTTATGCTAGTTTTAAGATGTTTATGGAGTGACAGATGATTTTGGATTAGTGTGAAATTCTAAGACCTAATTGTAACTACCTGGTAAAACTATTACCATAAAAAGTAGTGCTAATCACCACTCCTAAAGTGGAATGAAAAATTAAGAGAAATCACATGACATTAGCTTATCTAAACTATAATAGCACACTCGATGTTAGATCCCACAAGGAAAAAAATACCTTTTCTTGCAAAAGAATCTTTTCATTGGTCATCATGGAACTTTCCTTGTCAAGTTGAGGTACACCATGGTCTTTGGTTGCAGAGAAATGTTGAGAACGATTGAATACAGGCCTTAAGTTTCTCGACTCCAATGCATCTGCAAGCTGCTGTTTCAGAGAGCCAATTGTTTCTTGAAGATTTTCACATTCATGGATCTGAGAATGCCAAATTAATTGCTTAACTAATAAGATGACAAAAAGAAGAATAGTAGGAATTTCATGCAAAGTTGAAGCATTTGCACCTTCTGATTAAGCTGTTCTTGAATTATATGGTTATCTGCTGTTTTGACCTGAATTAGAAAACAGTTAAGTTGCACAAGACTCATCAGAAAACAATCCACAGCAAGGCGTGTGTTCATTGTGGAAATTACACCGTCTATGCTAATATAAAAAGAGCATCACCGCCTTGTATGATCAGAGCATAGATTTTAAAAAAAAATCAATTATAACAAATAACTTAATTACTATCTACTTTTTGTTCGGATTGATTGCAAAGTACTACACCAACTCTGTTTATGAACCAAAAATAGATTTAAACTATCATAAGCTTCACAAAAAGACATATTGCGTGTTGAATACTTGAATTTCAATACAGACTTTTTTTTTTCAATGCAATAATAGGCAGGAAAATGCAACAAGATGTATATAATGTTCACCTCAAGTTCAAAGGATTTTTCATTTAATTGTGTCATCAGCTCGGTGAGAGTCTGCTGCAGAAAAACAATCAGCATTAAATTGGAGAAATAACAAGTGAAACGAAGCAACAATGATGTCACGTGAACATACTAGTGATACTCCTGACTCATTCAACTTATCTGAGGCAAGGAAAGAATCAGCAAGTTGCTTTTCCAGCAAATCTATTTGTTCCTTCTTAGCCTTAATATCATCTTTCAACCTTTCCATCTCCACCTTGGTATGAATTAAAACAAAAAATGCAAACTCTCAGATATACTGCCATAATAATCAAAGTTATCATACTAATCACACAGACAAACATCTATTTTGAGATAGTAACCTACATAAATCTGATCCTTCTGAGGATTTCTTGCAGCTTCCTGAGACAATCTCTTCAAAGCACTTGAATGAAGAGCCACTTCTCCTGACAAAATCTTTTGTTGCTCCCTCAAAAGATCAATCTCATCAATTGATTTAACGCTTATCTAGAAAATTAAGAAAAAAATTGGCATATAGCAAGATATAAATTTAGATGTCCATAGCATATACACTCATCTACTCATCATCACATAGCTAGCAAGAACTTATTGTCCATATCCATATTTCAGCAATTAAGATTAAAATAAAAAGAGATGGTCTCCCACAAATAAAGTACTTTAAGAGAGATTTGTCAAACTGGACGCAACACATGACTACTCTTTTAGCCAGGTGTAACACATGTTCGGATATGCAAAAAGAACAACAGATAAAAAATTATTACGATACTAGAATTTGGCCACAAACCAAATAAACAATATTTTAATACTCATATCACTCCAGAATAAAAAAAATACTGCACTTCCAAATTTTCTTTCCTAGTTATACAATACTAGAATTTGGCCACAAACCAAATAAACAATATTTTAATACTCATATCACTCCAGAATAAAAAAAATACTGCACTTCCAAATTTTCTTTCCTAGTTATACAAGGACATTTTATGCACAAATTTTAACTGAGTAAAAATTTGGATATTTAAAATATATGCATTACTACCAGAACTAAGATTTGTTTTTGGTGATTTTTAAAAGCATGAAAGTGAGTTTTGCATAAATTGCATAATTGGGTTTTGGCCAAACTGAGCTAATATGAGATTTTTCAAATGCTAGGTTTGTGTTATTTTCAATTTATTTTTGTTGCCAAAGCAGATTATAATGTAGAGCTCAGCAATTGTTTTCCCAAAATAATCAATCAATATGCCATAGAAAATGTAATTTTTTCTCAAAAGCTGCAGTAAGAAACAATAAAAGCAGTCAATAACATACCAAAGGTGTCTCTTGTCCCAATAAACTATCCTCATGAATTTCTCTATCCTCTCTTGCCACTGATACAAGATCCGCTGATGGAGAGCTTTGTGCAGGTAGAGAATGGGAATGTCTGGATTCCACATGATTACCAGTTTCTACTTGAGGAGTAGAAGGTGTGCTAAAAGATTTTGCTCCACTTGATTTATCGCTAGTGCCCGAAAAGGCACTTAACCCAGTATCTCGTTTCTGATTAAAAAGAAATAATAGTGAAACACAGAAACTTATAAGAAACGGAAATTTAACATGAGAAGAATATCCCCCAAAAAATCTATAATACCACTTGAAAAATATCAGATGTTCAAAGCACTTCAGCATGTAACAACAGAAATGTTATTTGAGCTAAATCATGATAAAAAAAAAACTTGCTAGAAAAGAAAGTCGAACTCAGGTGACAAATGCGTGGCTGCACAGAAGGCTTAAACTTTTGCATAATTAAATGCAGTCCACAAAGTTTTGGAATGAAGTTTAAAATTCTCAATTGTGAGGCATTACCTACAAAATAAACTTAATAATAATTCCTGATAAAGAACAAAGTTCTATCAAAATTTCAATTAGAATGAGGAAAAATAAACATATGAATCAAAGTTGGAAATGACAAATTCAAGGGAAGACCCAGTGAGAATATCACAACTGAAGGGAAACTAAAATAAAAAGCAATAGGAGTGTATTATCAACTAAAGTAAAGAAATGATAAATCTAAATGAATCTGATTTAAAACGTCATATCCTAAAGTACATATAAATCAACATGAACAAAGAGCTGTTGGAGATCTCACCAAAATCTGAAAAGGAATCAATAGGATATACACCTTTGACTCCTTGGTAAAAGGAATTTCACACTATGTTGATGATTGTAAATTCAAACAGGAACTATTATATACACATTTTAAATTCTCATAGGAATGAATTCAATACAACATTTAATTAGAATAAAAAAATAACATTATCTCAGAATTTACTCTCCTATTAACCAAATTGCACCACCAAGTTACAACTTACAAATGCATAAAAGACCACCACTACATGAACCTGATATATTAATTAGTTTAAATATAAGGTTTAACAAATATTTAGTTTCTTAATTTCCAACTACTGTAGACTAAGTCTGATATGCCTGAGATAAAAGTGATAGAATCTGTTAGAATATCTACAAAATATTTAGATGGAGAGAATGACACATAATAGATTAGGATAATCTATGTTATTTTTGAGATAATTTTACCTTATTTTTGGGATCTTATGTGTTAAGAACCTTATCTTATTCTTAGGGATCTTATCTTTGGGAAGTTATTTGTTCTCTGGTCTTCTATTAGTACAAATAGGACTACTGGATTAGTAATTAGTATTTCCAGTCACGCAATAGTACACAGTATCAATTTAGACCATGTTTAGATAAACTTCTCAACAAGCATTTATAGGAGACAAAAATAAGGATGAAAAATTATCAATCCAGCCACCCATCTAGGTTATCTTTCTAGCAATACTCATCTCCATACTACAATATTGGTGAGTTATTTTTCAGCCATGTTTTATGAAGCCCACTTTATATTTTGTTATTTTCCTCCCAAGAGTGTTAATTTGTCACAAGCTTAAAGCTTAGTAAGCTTTAACTTGAGAGGGAGTGTTAAAAATTCACCAGATATTTAGAAGAGAATGATTCATTATAGATTAAGATAATTTGTTATATATTTTCTTTATTTAAGGCTTTATATAGTTGACTTAATATAGGAATCAATGGACAACTTACCCGTATCTTCAACCAATTTAGTAGCCCATGTTTCTTTGTCTTTTTCTCCTCCTTATAAGAATCATCAGCTGTTTCAGCATTTCCCTCTAAATTAACATGCAGATCAGTGTTTTCATCATCTGAGATTAAATCCCTTCTTTTGTATGGAAGGTATGCCAACTGTAAACATAATTCATGATTAGAAAAATGTATATACGAGGAAAGAAGTAAGCAGAGTATTGACATCTTGTGACACTAATATGTAAAATGGTAATTTAAATTCCTGGTATTACAGAAGAAAAATTTGATAAAGCTAACGTAAAAAGAGAAATACCTCTTCTTCCCCAAAAGAATGTCTTCTACGAGGACCAGGATGGTTAGAAAATCTAGTCGTGTGTGATGCTTTAGTGGAGACCAAAATTAACTTAGTCAATCGTTGAATTCTTCCTAATAAAGCAGCTTTAGCTTCTTCTTCTTCTTCCAATCTTGATTGCAACTTGACTTGACCATCTTCTAGCTTTACACATCACACAAAACAATTGATAACCATTTAAATTCTGAAAGTTGAATTTCATAGAATAAAAAAGAATTCAATGTGCAAGAAATTTACTTCAAAATAATTTGCCATAATCAATTACACTCATTTCCAGCTCCATACATAGTATTATGTAGAGGGAGAACAACTGAAAAATAATTACCTACATTTCCTTTATGCTCAATATCTAGAAAATGTTTATAGAAATTTCACGTTTTGAAAACCATTTTTAAGCTAAAAAAAGATACCAAAGAAACAAAAACAAAAGTTTGATATAATATAACATTATCTACCTTTTGTTTTAGGAGCACAAAGTCAACTTCGCCAGTTTCTTTAGGCTGAACTGAGACAATACCCCGCTTCATTTGTTCCAATTCTTCCTTTAAGCACAGAATCTCATGTTGGTATTTCTTGATAAGTGACTTTTCATCAATTATCTGTAGGTTCAATTTAACATGTAAATTAATTAATAAGGGAGAAGCGATGCTACAAGCTTACTGGATGAGATCTTCCCAAATAGAAGGATATAATTAAAAAAAAAAAAACATCAAATAGAAGAGCTTTGTAATCATTTTAAATATTTACAGGGTAGAATTCTCAAGCAATGCCAGAGTCGGGTCAACAAAGTGTAGTCAAGAATATGCTATTTCCAAACTACATGAAATGATTTGCATACTATATTTAAAGCATCTCATTCCAATTTCCAAGTAGAGTAATGGAAAACAAGATAGAGTAATAAGGGAGAAGCGATGCTACAAGCTTACTGGATGAGATCTTCCCAAATAGAAGGATATAATTAAAAGAAAAACATCAAATAGAAGAGCTTTGTAATCATTTTAAATATTTACAGGGTAGAATTCTCAAGCAATGCCAGAGTCGGGTCAACAAAGTGTAGTCAAGAATATGCTATTTCCAAACTACATGAAATGATTTGCATACTAAATTTAAAGCATCTCATTCCATTTTCCAAGTAGAGTAATGGAAAACAAGATAGAGTAGTGTTATTCAAAAGAAAAAATATAGCAGAATTACAAGTAATTCCCTTCCCAGAGAGTATAAACTCAGAGGAAAACCTCCGCCCAAGCTATAAGCTGTAACTGTGCTAGAACAAAGAAGAATAATCCCCCCTTCTGTCTCTTCCCTCACTCCTCTATAACTAACCGAGTAACCATCACCCACGTCCCCTCATGCGATGCAGGGGAAATCCTAACAACCCAGTCATTACCATCAACCACATGTCCCTCTTAATTCACTGTTAGCCTTGCATTTGTTCCTCCTGGAATATAGACCTTCCAGGTCCTAGGCCCATTTACTTGGCCAGATGCTAATGGGTCTCTAACATAGACACTCCATTCAACTACTGCAAACATAGAAAATCCTCAAAAATACCTTCCCACATAAATTCTTCATGTTCAAATTACTCACTACCAATTTAAATTAAATATTCCGTGATGCAGCTAGACAGCTCTAGAAGGGATAAGATTCTCTGGACCCGTGGGTACTGGACAGTAGGCAAAACAAGTAACTTTCAATCATCGACTACTAGGGATGCTCTACAGATAAATTTTCCTATTTTCAAGAATAACTTCATCCTAAGGTTGGCCTTTTAAACCAAAGATTGACCACCACGAGGAGTGGTAACTGTTAGGACTATGGGAAAGGGGGGAGCTAGTTAAGACAGGTAGGATATTGATTAGTGTTAAAAATATGCATTTATTCTACATAAATATGAAAATATAAAAAGATTCCATAGCTAGAAATTAGAAATTTCTATCATTATTTGTATATCCTTAATTTTAGCCTTATTTGATCATAAATAAAGCATCATATGTGAGTAGCACACACAAAAACATTCAGTAAACAATTTTACATGGTATCCAAAGCATAAGTTTCTTTCTTTTCTTTTGATTTTTTTTTTCTGCAATAGCAGCACATGAATAGTACCCATGACTACCATGCGCCCTCTCAATGATTTAGGATTCATTATGTTCCCTTTTCACCACAATGGATGCTCTTTTCCAAGAATAAACAGTACCTAAGTGACTACTATGTGCCCTCTCTCAATGATTTAGGATTCATTATGTTCCCTTTTCACCACAATGGATGCTCTTTTCCAAGAATAAACAGTACCTGCCCTCACCATCAGCCATCTCTAGTCGATGTCATGCCACCCTTTCATCAACCCAACCACACAATTGAAATCGCCCCCCTCCGACAACCATCACCCAACTTGCTCCTCCTCCATGCACCACCTTTCACCAGCACGAGATACTTGCACCTGTACCAGAAAAGCATGTGTGCCCTTTTTTGGTGTAACCCACACTCCAACGACCCTTCGCACTCCCCTGACTAGCAACCACTCTACTGCACTCCCATGTCTTGGGCGACCACTCCACTCCGCTCCCCTACCTCCAGCGGCCCCTCCACTCTGCTCCCCTATCTTTGGCAACCCCTCCACCGCGCTCCTTATTTCCAGCATCCGTCCTGCTGCCTTCCAGCTCTCTCAAGAGAAATCACCAAATCACTATTGATTTTGTCAGCTCCAATGACCAACTAGCAGACATGTTCACTAAATCTCTCAAGGGCTCTCATGTTTACTACATTTTTAACAAGCTTGGTTCATATGACATATATATGCTTCAGCTTAAGGGGGAGTGTTAAAAATAGGCATTTATTCTATGTAAATAGGAAAATATGGAAAGATTTCATAGCTAGAAATTAGGGATTTCTATCATTAATTGTATCCTTAATTTTAGTCTTATTTGATTATAAATAAAGCATATGTATGAGTAACACAGACAGATAAACATTCATATGTATGAGTAACACAAACACACAAACATTCAGTAAACACTTATACAATTAGTTAGTTAGGGGCTTACTGAGTTAAATAAATAGGAGGTGGTAATGGGAAAGGATTCATTCAAATTTGTATCTTTTGTAAATTGAGCATTAGCCCTTTGTGAAGGGGAAAGCCTTGGAGGAGAGATTTCTCTCCTATTCCTTGTCTTTTCATCCCATTCAATAAAATCTTTCTTTCTTTCCCATTCTTATTCTTGGTTCCTAACAGTAACACAACAGGGTTACAAGTGGAGTGTGTTGTTGTGTGTGTTTACTTAGTAGAGTGATTCAATAGAGTATATCTTGTACTTTGCATTGTGTACTGGGGGAGCATGCTAATATACCCTGATTAGGAGCAGCAGTTGTATTTTTGCACTCTGATCTGTTGCAGGTTGTATAGAAATAAAAGTTCTAACAAAAAATAAAAATTCAACATACCGTGTTCTGGGCTGCTTGAATTTCAATGTGCTTTGCCCGGTGGGCAAACTTCAATGTATTATGTGTCTCTTCAGCGTTACTTGATGAAGGTGTTACTGTGCAAATTAGCTGTATTTTAGATGACAGCAAACTATCAGAATTGCCAAGTTATATTTCAACTTTTGTTCAACAAAGATCAGCATAATAAATTCATTTTTAATAAAGAAATGAATGTAAGTGCATTTCTGAAAATCTATACACAAGGAAGCCTTACAGATATACGTCCATGACCACTGAGCGAAGACTGAAGTAGTCTGGTTAATTTGGAGTCCCTATAAGGTATGTGACTAGCTCTGCCTTCAGTCAATTTGGAAATAACCTGTGCAACAAAAGTAATCACACAGTGTGATTCACACTTCGCAAAGCTATAAAGAACTGCACACATTCAGGCAAACAATATGTATGTACAGGTAACCATTAGATGACAACCATGTACTGAGAGTAAACTTATCAAAGAAAGAGATGGGATGAACATGGAAAAAGCATATGGTTGAGTGCTAAGAGAAGTGAGTGGAAGACTTCGGGAAAAAAAAAAAGTGTTCACATAGTTTATATCCGGTTTATACAGGACATGAATGATGGGATAATTACTAATGTGAGAACTCCAAGAGGAGAGATTAAGGACTTTCCTGGAAGGATAGGATTATATTAGGGCTCAGCCTTGAGTCCTCATTTGTTTAACCAAGTCTTGGATGTGCTTACCAAGGACATACAAAAGATTATCCCTAATTGCATGCTTTTTGCAAATGATATAGTTTTAATTGAGGAATCCAATGAAGAGGTTAACTCTAAACATGAGCTTTGGAGATAGACAGTATATGCATTGCAATTTTAGCAAAAAAACAATAGGAAAATAATTCGAAAGTAAAAATGGGAGATGTCATACCATAGGCTTCTAAGTTTAAATATATAGTAGGATCAATTTTACAAATGGGTGGGGAAATTAAATAGGATGTCACACACAAGATACAACCTGAATGGTTAAAATAGAGAAAAGGCATTGGCAACTGTTTGTGTAAGATTGCAGCAGAAAAATACAGTCTACTTTGAGAGAAGGGGAAATACGTTTCAGCAAAGAATAATAGATAATGTGTTAGAGAGAGGTCACCTTTCATTGAATTCAAAACATACATAAAAAGACTTGAAAAATAACTGACCACTAAGATCATGTTCTCCAGTCAAGCCACGATCAAAACAGTTAAAAAAAGAAACTGCACATTGTCAAACTCCTAAAAACAAGGAAACAGACTTTGAAATGTTCAAAAACATAATAAATAAATTATCTGCACCGTGGCAGCAATCCTAAGCACAACAGCTAACAGTTTGTGATTCCAAAGTACCTACCAAACTCAGAAGTTTTATTGTATTGTTATACATCTAACTATACTCTACAGTAGTGAAAGTTGGACTTTTAAGAGACAAGAGAAAAGGGTGGGAGTAGCAAAATTGAGAATGTTAAAGATGGATGTGTATCCACACAAGAAATGACAGGATACAAAATTATTGTACACGAGGAGATATTGATGTGACACTTAATGAGGAAAAGATGACAAATATCGGTTAAGATAATTTGGACATGTGCAAGGAAGGTCGCTGAAAGCACAAGGAGATGCAAAGTTTTTAGTCCTGTGAAAAGGGATCTCATGGTGAATATCTTTGAGAATTTGGTCTTTATAACCAGCCCAATGACATTGTGCAATCCATGTAGCCAACCTCACCTAGTGGGATAAAGCTTTTGTTGTCAAATTCAAATATAATCAATAGGTGTCTACAAGTACAAATAAAAACATTTCCCAACAAATCTACTCCATGACCAAATTTTAGACAAAAATATAATTTTTCCATTCCACGACAATGGACAATTGATACAATGTTAAAAGCAAGAAAGATATGGCTATATGGACCAGCCAGTAAAAACCATAAATTTAATCTTAATTTTTATTTGAAATTACTGGTTGTTTAGTTTCATGCATTCATAAAATATTGAGTTCAACAGTCTCCAACTTTCGGTGAAATTTTTGTCATTTTTTATTTGTTCTGTTAGAGATAAGAGATGTAATATAGAACCATCCATGTCTCTTCACCTAATGACCTAATAGCCTAAACTTCTGAGATGGTTGGTTCCAGACATGAAATCAAAGCCTTAATGACCAAGTGATTTAGACTTCAATACTTGCCTTTCCCATTCTTCTAATGAAAAGTTCAAATTTGGCTCAAGGTAGGTGAGCCTATACATTATCCATATTTCAAGCCCAAAGGGCTCATGTTAAGGAGCATGTTAGAAAGATGAAATAAAAAACATTTCATGCATCTTCACCCAACAGCTTAAGCTTTGGGGATAGTTGTTTCATGACATGTTATTTTTGAAATTTTCAAGTTTTGGTGGATTAAATATTAAACAGGTTGGATGATTAACTAATAATTCTGATCCTTTCTAGCCTATTTTCATCCAGTCCCAGCTAGTCCAGCCAGTCTGATTAACAATGATAGATGCATAACTAGACAACAAAAAAGATATCCAATTATCACAGAACATCATGCAAAAGTTGGTGAAAAGACACAGATGTCACAAATAAAACAGAGACAATCTGATAGGATCAGCTAATAAAGTTTGAGACCTCACAGTTCCAAGAGTTAGAAGACTTTTATTGATGTAAGATCCTTCTCTCCTTCTCATGCCAGTTGTTTCAGCCCTTGAGCTCTCAGAACCTGCCAGATCGATGAGGTTCTGCATATATAAGTAAAATATTTTTTTAAAAAAAAATGTAAGTAACAATAGCAAAATGTAAAGCATGAATAATAAAACCATTACCCAAGTTAAATCTTGGAATAGATCACATGTGCAAAGAAAAGGAAGTGGAAAAAAAAATCTAAAACACAATTCAATAATTACCAATTGAGACAGTGTTACTGCTTCTCCTTGACTATTTTCACCACATGGACTACTCTCTATAGTCTGTCACAAGATAGCCAGAAGTTAAAAAGAATACAATTATATCATATCATATACAAAAAACTCCAGGCACAAAAAAGCAGTGCTAATTGTATGATGAAAAAACATCAAGAAAGGGGCATTCTAAAGAAGCTTTGGATGAAAGATGGCCATCAAGAGTTTCTCCGTGGTAACTCAATTAAGTGATGTTTTTAGGAATGAATAACTAATTACAAGACTGTGTTACATGCTTATTACATATAACTGCACGAAATGTGTCAAGATGTGAACACAAACACAGTAATTATAAACATAAATATAGTTAGGACATAATAAAAGAACCATGATGCCAATTAAATAAATAATACTATTGTTTCTTTAAGGCCATGTAAACCCACCAGGGAAAACATTGTATGACTCCTGCTGCTGAGTAGGTTGAAGTTTGTGGACCCGACATGTCTGTGCTCTGTTATCAAATTAAAATTTTGACAAGAATAGTGAAAGCAGCACATTAAATAACATAACTCAGCAGTGGAGCACCAAGTAGTGCTGTAGAGAAATCTAATTCCCATTATCATCAACAGGACAGGCTGAAGAACTTTATTTAGGATTTACTAACCACCCACCCATAAGCATGATATATGATGCAGCTACTTTGTGAGTAGCATATTAAAAATTGTCCATCAATATGCTTAGTATTTTAAATGCATAATAAATTTCCCAAAAGAAAATTTCTAAACAAAGTAATAGGAACTGAATTTACTATGGAATTAATAGGGAAAATTCCAGAAAACAGTGTTCTGTCTGGTTACAAAGGGAAAATGCAGTAGATAAGAGAGCAAGGCAAAAAGAAATTATGGAAGAAAACTTCTCTGCCAATTTGCAAGAGCCACCAAAAACTACCCAATTGATTGCCTACCTCTCATTTTCTCCCTCTTCCTATAAATCCCCACTCAGCCTCTTAGCTTTACTTCAATTCTTCCCACACTAATTGCCACATGCAAGTGTTACCACCTATATAAGTCACTTGTTTGCCCTTACCCATATAGGAGTGCATAACACAAAGCATCAAGGAGATGACTGGGATGTGTTCTCTCCTAGGGTTTTAACAGTGATACTCAGTTTCAAAATTACATAAACTCAAATAACTATTTACTAAAGGCACAAGCAGAAAAGAAAATACGACACATTATACAGCGTGAAAAAATGAGAAAGAAAATTTTCTAAATGTGCTTGAATGAAAATTTCACTCAGCAGAATAATTTATTTTTAATAAGAGTATTTACAAAGAGAATAAATAACTACTACTATTTTCAAGAGAACAATTAAAATACTACAACTTCCTAAGATGCATTGAACTTGGCTAAACATTAACTAAGCTTCTTTGGAAGGGTAATAAACATTTAAATGCTCCTATTTCCAACATATAGTATGCAAACCAACAAACTAGAAGAATTCAGAAGAAAAAAAAAAAAGCTGGTATATTTACCTTCTCCGGCTGCTATAAGGGATAGTGCATGAGCAGGGGAGAGTACAACCTCTTCCTTTATTCCCTCAACAAAGGTTCCCTACATATTAATCAACACGTTGAATTTAGAGGGGGAGACTTAGAGATAGAGAGAACAGAATATTTTTAGAGAGAATTTAAAGAATGGGAATGCTTTTGTTAGAATATATGAAAATATCTAATAATATCTTCATTGCATCTTAAAATATCTTTAGATTATCTTTTAAAATTAGTTTCCCTATTTCCTCATTACCTCTTAGGGTTGCTTACCATATTTCCATATCTCATGATTTGGTTCCTATTTACTTAGGACTATGATTAATATAAATAAAGGTTGGTGCTCCCATTTTCATTGTTTCCATGATTTGTGGAGGGGATCTCCATCACGTATCACTTGGTCTGATAGGCTTTTCAGGAGGGGGCGGAGGTGTTGGAAAATCCCACATATCATGTCTCAATTACTAGGGTGAAGTGTGCATACCTATTGAGCAACTTTACTCAATGTCAATTGGTTTTATGATGCAATCTAACAAAAGGGGGAGTGTTAGAAATAAAAATATAAAATCATTTTTGTGTCTTCACTTAACAGCTTAAGATTTTGGGACAGGTGGTTTATATTAAAGCCTATAACCAAGTGGTCTAGAGTTCAATCCTTGCCATCCCCATTATTCAAATAAAAAAGTTTAATTTCAACACAAGATGGACCTATGCATTGTCCACACATCAACCCCAAAAGCATTCTTGCATGAGGGGGTGCTAGAAATATTAGTATAAAATCATTCACCTAACAGCTTAAACTTTTGAAATAGATTGTTTACAACAACTTTATTATTCAGAAGCATGTAGAACATAGGTAATGCAAGATGTCCATATATATAGGTTCTAAATGGACTTAGAGAGTGGAGACCATTTCCTAAGCTACTATTTAGTGCAACTTCCTAGACACTAATACCCATCAGTACTAAATGCATTTTACCATGTGACAAACATACTATTTTCTAAGCACATTAACTATTATTATTTCCAACACACCCCCAAAGCTTACTAAGCTTCAAGCTTGTTACAAAAATAAAAATTCAATAATATAAGCTCTAAAACATAGATAGGGCAACAAGATCACATCGAGGAAAGGCACACAGCCAGGATGATTATCGGGGAAAGCAACAGGACCAGGATAATTATCTAGGAAAGTTGTGGGCCAGTATGATTATCTAGGAAAACCACAAGGCCAGGATGCATCTTGGACTGAAACTAGGACCAAGCTATGTCCAAAACATAAGATTGCATTCCACCTTTCTCCCTCTTAATGTAATAACAGAAAAACACGACCAAGAAAAGGAGCCAAACAACCATGGAACACACATCAGAAATTAGCATTCCTTCTTTGCAGATAACAGCTGACCTTGACCCATTAATTGCAACTGCTGCATTTATAGTTGCTGTTATCTTTTCTTTTAAACAGTTAAACCTCTAATCTCTGAATATGATGCAGCAGAATATTTCTCATTTGCTCTTACGATCAAAGTATCACAGAAAACAGACCAACAAGGAGCATCAATAACTACCGGATCAGGAGAAACCTTCCCTTGAATCCGACGCTGCATGCACCAATGATTGTTACTGAATCAGAAAGATCAAAATTGATAAGTACAAGGAATTAAGGTTCATGACCCAGTGACAAGGAGAACTAAATAGGAAAGGACACCTTCAGGGGTCAAATGCACACCATGATAGGCTAAGGTTTTTCAGACCACTGACCAAACCAACAAAAAAGAGAAAGTGATCCCCAAAACGAGCTCAAAGTGAGCCAATAAATAAGACAATGGTGATGCTAGCAAATGGACGGTGGTGCGTAGCTCACACGCTCTGGATGAGACAGAAAGATCAGGCAGCACATGCAGGTGTATCTGCTATCCATTTAGGATGAGAATGGCTGCAATGAAACAAGTCGAAGAAGGCAAACCAGAATCAGGTGTCACCAACCACAAAAGTCACTGGCCAGCAGCAGACAGGCTGGAAAGTGAATGGTTAGTGACCAGAACAATGTTTCAGGTACCCAAAATATAAACTTGTTGCAAGAGAACAAGTACAGCAGCCACAGTCGTGGTGAAAAGCAAGATCAGATAACCACTCGGAATAAGAGAAGAAAGCTACTGAAAACACGACAGTTCCATAGTTTTGGAAAATGGCTGAGGAGCTGTGATGAGACAGATCACAGTGGATGGTATCACTTTAATACCATAGAGTTTTAGAAGGGGAGAATTAGAGAGGGAGAAGGAGAGAGAAGAGAATCTTTTTTAGAGATGATTTAGAAAATAGGAATGCTTTATTATTCAGTAGAATGTAGTACATATGTAATGCAAGACATCCATATTAATTCTTATTTCTTTATAGACTTAGTGGAGACTATTTCCTAGGCTACTATTAATTGAGTGCAAATTCCTAGACACTAATACCAAGGAGTACTAAATACATCATGTGTGACATGGACATACTATTTTCTAAGTGCATTAACTATTATTATTTCCAACAGAACATGTAAATGACACAAGTTTTCCTTCAAAATACTCCTATTTTGTATAACTACGAATAAGAGCATATTTTACCAACCATATGCCTGACTGTTCTTAATATTATGATGGTTCAAATTGCAGTATATATTCTACACCATTGTTTTCAAATACTTCCTTTCTTCCAAATGGAGAGAGGAAGTGGTGAACAAGAAATAAAGCTTCTGCCTCGACAAATATCTCTCATTATTGTTTTAATCCCTAGAAATTTATCTACCTTGGATATAAAACCTTTAATCAATGTTATCAATTACAGAGAGCTGTCCATGGCAGAAAACCAAAAAATCTGCCACACAATATGGAAAATGACATTGTGGGAAAATATTGGAAGCATAGCAGATGAATTGAAAAAATATATAATATACAAAAATACAAAAAAAAATTTAAACACAATAAATAATAAAAGCTAATAACATAAAGATAACAAAATTAGAAATATATTCTATGAAATAAGATTCATCAATGTCTTATAACTTAAGCATAAAGTCTCATAACAACACTAAAAAGAAAGATAAAAGCTACAAAACTAAAAATGTCAAGACAAGACACAAGTTAAAAATCTAATCCTTCTCCTCCCCCTCCTCTTGGTAATGGTGATGTTTGGAGATGCTTAGTAGAGTTTCAAGTCCAATACTATCACGTAAGTTTATAGAAAGTCTTTAGTTTATGGACCATGAGAAATGGTGAGCAGAACATGTTATAATTTACAAACAATCAAGAAAAAGGATTTCAGTGCTTTATCACTAAAGTTGTAGGAAAAGGGGGCTGATATGACAACAAAACATGTTATTGATATTGAATGCACGCTAATTAATCCATGTGCCTAATGTCCATGATTCTATATAGCACTCATCTACATAAATTGCTGTCAGTGTCTTACATTCAACTCACTGAACCACATGAGTTGGCCACTTGACCGCCAATTCACTATGGTTACTCCGTTACTGTACTTCATAGTAACGACACAATCAAAGAAAGTAAAAATAACCTAATTCAATCTTTACTCTCAATTTAGTCATGAAGAATAAAGACAGAATACATCAAAATTTGGTAAGAAAAAAATATAATCAGCACCTGAGCATCCTCTCTGATTCTTAAGTTCTGCCCAGCTGGATTTAATAAGTCATTAACCACCTGAAATAAAATCAAAGTAACATTTATTAAATTTCATTTGATGCACATTCCAGAGCAAAATAATTAAGTTTGTGGAAGATAATATCAACATGAAGGTATCATCACTAGCAAGAAGCTAGAGAGCAGGAAGCAGCCTACCTCATTGTAGATCTCCAAGTATGAAACTCGAAGAAGAAATTCTCTGTTCGGAGTCTGGTGTAAAGGAACATCCAATTTTATAATTTATATGGTAAGAGATACAATAAACAGAAGGAAAAGAAAAATTGGTATTCAACATACCTCTTGGATAATGCTAAAAGCATCTTTCACAGCAAGAGGTATAATTCCCGGAGATCTTTGATCACCCTGCAAATATGAGCTTTATAAGCATATAATGTTATATTCAGTAACCCAAATTCATAGCTTAACTCAATGCTATCACCATATGACAAAATAGCTGATAAGATCAATTAAATTATTTATTTTTATTTCAAAAACTAATAATAATTAAACTGTTATCCAAAAATGTACCATGGTAGATTATTAAGAGGCTAAGGAATACAAAAACTTAACTGTTAAAATATTAGGGTTCTTATTGTTTTAAGAGTATTATGATGTTACCAGACTTATTCATGGGCGTATACTAGTTGTACTACACTAGAACCTACCAATATTATTAGAATAAATAGCATTAGTGATGACGTCTGCATTTAATCGTGCTTTATTTATAGGAAGTTACCCAATGACTATTAAATCCAAACTACAGTAGCTGACTAACTAACATTCTTTTCTTATTTATCTTTACATAGCACATAGCACCCTCCAGGGAGCATTAACATTGATTATTCATTTAGTTTATTGTTCCTAATACATATAAAACCTCTTATTGTTTCACTTAACAAGTTAAACTTAACATGTGGTTTAGTGTATGATACTTGTTGGACCTATTCTTCAGCATGAGATAAGATGGGTATGTGCATTGTCCACACTTCAAGCCTAAAGAACTCTTGCATGAAGGAACATGTTAGATATAAGATCCTCATGATTTTTCACCCAAATGCTTAGAGCTTAAGCTTAATTCTATTGATAAATCCAGTTCATTAGTGGATTTAGAGGGCAAAAAGAGCTTAATTCCATCTACGTTCCTTGTATTCTGTAAGTGTATGTACGAATTATAAATCCTGTTGTGTTATCTCCTTTTCTGTTTAGGAGTGTAGAATTATATTATGTTTCAGTCTATTAGTATCTAATCTTAGCATTTTCATTAATGTAGGAAACATTTAAGGGAGAAGAAGCAAGCAAGTTGGAGTAATTTTGGTATTGGAACATCAACATGTATAACACAAGAAAATCAGCATGTCTATGCTGGAGTGAATTTCAGGAAAATCCAATTCGGACTGGTGTGCATGAATACACTAGAGTTCCAGCATGTCCAAACTCCAGCCAATGTAAAGGAATTTCAAATTCTGCATCAGACACGTCAATGCTAGAAGTTCAGTGCGTACAGTACACAACAGAACAGCAGAACTAAGTCAGAGATGTCATTCTCTGCCCTATGTGCATGGCTATGCCAGAGAAGTCACATATGCCAGAGAACTTAAGCTTAATTCTATTGATAAATCCAGTTCATTAGTGGATTTAGAGGGCAAAAAGAGCTTAATTCCATCTATGTTCCTTGTATTCTGTAAGTGTATGTACGAATTATAAATCCTGTTGTGTTATCTCCTTTTCTGTTTAGGTTAGTGTAGAATTATATTATGTTTCAGTCTATTAGTATCTAATCTTAGCATTTTCATTAATGTAGGAAACATTTAAGGGAGAAGAAGCAAGCAAATTGGAGTAATTTTGGTATTGGAACATCAACATGTATAACACAAGAAAATCAGCATGTCTATGGTGGGGTGAATTTCAGGAAAATCCAATTCGGACTGGTGTGCATGAATACACTAGAGTTCCAGCATGTCCAAACTCCAGCCAATGTAAAAGAATTTCAGATTCTGCATCAGACACGTCAATGCTAGAAGTTCAGTGCGTACAGTACACAACAGAACAGCAGAACTAAGTCAGAGATGTCATTCTCTGCCCTATGTGCATGGCTATGCCAGAGAAGTCACATATTCATACCCATAACCTATAAATAGATGTCAATGACATCAGTCACTGAATGTTGAAATCTTTAGATACTTTTATGCAGGAATTACAAGGAGAACACTAATTTCTTAAATCTCACAGCTCAATCTTTGTGGAAGTAAGAGATTTGTGTCTCCAAATCATTATGGATTCAATCCCTCATTTGTCTCCATTTAATTTACCTCTTTTTACTATGATGTGCTTGATTTTTAGGTTAGGGAATGAGGATTCCTAATCTGAATTCTACGGAAACTTAATTCTTTAATCTCAATTAAAGGTTTTATTGTTCAAATTGATTGCCTACTCAATATCTCTGTGAATTAACCAATAATTGGGTGAACTCAGAGTTGTTCTCACAATTGGGAAATAGAAGAATGATTTAGATTTGACGTAGAGCAACATAATTCTTAATTACCTAGGGATAGGAGTTAACTTCTATGTGATCTTGTGAATTTCTAAACCTAATGAATGTTTCAATTGAATTCAGCTAAGGAATTACGGCTTATGATTAAGAAAAGAGATAGGGTTAGGCCATCAAGGAATTGAAACTCAATTAGAATTGTAAATTTGATCATCAAATTGAACCCTAAAGCCTGAATTACAGGAGAATCAATTGCATAGAGGAAGGATTGGGAGGAATCAATCCCTAGCTACACTTGAATGGTGAATTTCCGCTAGTTTTTGAGAAATGAATACTTGAATTTACAATCCTCATGGGTGGAAATGATACTCACTCACTCTCTATGACCTGAAATGACTAGGTATACTTGCCAATGTTGTATCACCATGATAATTACACCATACATGAAATTAAATCTAAATAATTATTCTGTGACTCAAAATATTTTACAAAATTTGAATAATAATTAGCTAAAATGTTACATAAATATCTTTATATTTTATTTTATTGAGATCAGATTAGCTTTCAGAATGCATGAAAGGAGAATAAGAAGTATAATAAAGGCAAGCAGGGAAGTGATAGATATTGGAACTTGGAATCTTTAGAAATTACAAAATTCTGTACCAACAGTAATTTTTAACAAGTTTAAATCATAAGACTCATTAATATGAACACTTTCCAGGATGCTATATGCTAATTTATATATTTCATAATATAATAAGGTTAAAAGTTGTTGCTGCAGTTTAAACTAAATGAAGTTGCAAATCTATTTGGAAAGTACATCAAGGAACCCAGCATTACATCTCCTTAAAAACCATGAAACTCGACTAAGAGAAATGACCTCAACTCCTCAAGAGTGGCATCTATCAAAACCATCAAGAATTTCTTTTTGTGATTTGGGTATGGTTTAATGATCACAAGTACCTTGCCATGAAAAAACCTTATAAAACTAAACATATAGGTAAATTTATTATAAACTTGCAGATCAACAAGATGAGAGGAGAAAATTTAAAGTATGGTCTTACATGCATTGTATGAGTCTTCCCACTGCTTGTTACCCCATATGCAAATATTGTACCTGCAACAAAAACCAAAGAATGGTTCATTTGTAAGTTACTCAATATGCCAATATGCTATTAAAAAAATCCAGTTCCTTGGTGACATAGGTCATTTTACACATGATGACTTTTAATTGAAATGACCAACTACAAGAAGAAAGAGCCACAAATAAATAGCTTGCTTAATAAGAAAATTGCATGTGTATCACCCATAAGGGAAATGTTCCATGGTCCAAATCATCAAGGTTACCTCACTTTCTTTCTGCATTTGATCATGTGAAGGTCCAAGCCAACTGGTTATTGTATGAAACTAAAACATTATGTGAAACCAGTTGGTAAGATCTTGAATCTCAAACCTCTAGAGGTTACATCATGATATGGCCTACCTCCCTAAACAAGCATCTGAGCAGTGTGCAATTTTATTTTATCAACAATCATAAGGTAAGTGAACAGTGAAGCCAAAAAGCAAAGCATACAGCTTCTACACAAATTGATCAAAACTTTATGGATGGCAATCCTTAGTAAATTTTTATCAATGATCTGTCAAGTGTTAGTACTCAATATCATTGATATAGTTTCAATGTCAAAATAACAACCATGATTTTCAACGAGCATTAGTATCGAACAAAGATCTGATTGGCAATATCAAACTAAACAATCAAATTACAGACTCTAAATTAGTTGACATAATACTTAGGTTTAGTTGTTATTTCAAAACATACATTCACAAACTCATCTGCATATTAAGGATAATTTGATTATAGCAAGACTAGGTTTTATACTTTAACCTAGCCAAATAGATAGTAAGCAGTAAGTTCAATCTGTCAATTACCATTGATGCCCTCCATAGCACCACCAATAATATGTTGAGCAGCAACATCATAGACCTGGCGAGTCGTAGTTGTGGGACCAAAGACACGGTCTACATGTAACAGGAAAAAAATTAATTACACAACATTGACCAGTGAAATGAGGAGAGAGGGAGAAAGAGATTATTTCCTAAGAATGAAATGCAAGTATAATAAATGTACAATATCATTTAGAATCTTCTCTCAAAGAGGATCATGATAGGTTTATTATATCATTACTCTTCTTCAAATTATATCCACTTTTTTTCCTTGAAATTAACATAACCAAAAGTAGGTTGGATAGAATTAAAGTAGAGAATCAGTTTCTCAATTCTATGACTACTTTGGTTGGTCCCCACTGCTAAGTCCTCAATTGGACTCATTTACTTATTTAAGGTTCCCTCTCAGGGAGAAAATCCTCAAGTGACATCGTTTTAAGATCTGAAAGAGCAAAAAATTGGATAGGTGCTTTTGTTTTTCATTGGGAAGTCAGATTAAGCTGATTCGGGCTTGTTTGTGCAGCTCCTCTCCCTACTTCTAACATCTTTTGATAATCCCAATAGGGACACAGACGATTAAGATTAGGAAAGAGTTTCTTTGGTTGGGTGCAGGAGATAAAGGAAGAGATAATTTGCCCAGCTGGAAAATCTGTGGTAGGTCCAAATAAAAAAATGGGGGATTTGGTCTTGGAAAGTTAGGGTCTGTTTGATTTTACTGTAATAAAAACATTTTCTGTTTTCACTTTTAGTTTTCACTAATAATTAGAAAATTGCTACTTTGTTTGCGCTTTGCTTTATATTTTTAAAAATTAGTACAAAAAAAGATGAAAACGGTAGGTACCAATGAAACTGAAATAGTCTTGGAAGGTCCTAGAGGTAGAGTATATTTTCTTTCTGAGGATTTTCCTTGCCCCTTCAGTATTTCTTGGTTGCATCATCACCATATCATAACAGTTCACATTGGTGTTCTAGTTGTTTGAAGCAGGATGTCCAAGCCAACCAGACCACTGCAGCTCATAATAGCCTCCACTCCACCTGAGTCAAACACAAATGTGTGAATGTCCCCATGCTCCTCCAGTGCTCTGTTTTCCACAGTACTTTTGTCCATGAAACAGAGCATTGAAGCCTCTGTAATGAGAAAATCCCACAGCTATCTTGCAAACTGCACTGCTGCATATGGTTGCAGCTAAGGATTATCAAGATCCTCCACCTTATTGTGCTTCTGTAGTGGGTTGATGGTACTACCCAAACCCAAAACCTCTATTGTTTCCTTCACCTCAGTCCTTGGCTCTCCTTTCATGTCAAAGATAGGGTTTCCTTCAATTTTTGCCTCCTTTTTGCAACCTAGAAACAGACCCTCTGCAACATCTCTGCCACTTGATTCTTGATCTCAGGAACTTCATTCTTGCCTCTGTTTTCTGATTCTTTGACCAGAATGCTGTTGGGTTTCTCCCAATCTTTGTAGCTTTCTTGCATTCGTTTCTTTCCCTTGAGCCACTGGTTCTTGGTTCTCTTCTTGAACTTCATCTCTGCATAAACCCCAAGCTGTGGTTGGAACAGCTTGAGCACAGCCTTCTCAAAGGTAAAAATGTGGCACATTCTGATTTCTCTTCTCCCAAGAAAACCACCAACTGAGAGCATCTCCCCTCAATGCCATCCAAACCCAAGACAGCTTCTCCTCACGCACTCGAATTGTTCTAAATACTGATCTAATTGGATCAGTCACCAATAAGCATTGCCCGTCCCATCAAATTTTGGAATCATTTTCACAACCCCAAAGCTCCAAGATCGGAGCTCTGATGCCAGTTGATACAAATTGGACCATATTATAGAGAAAAATGATCTTTATTGATAGAAAAACAGTGTTACACTCCAGGTATTTGAGAGACCTGGTTCTCTCCAAAAGACTTCTCAATCCAAAGACAACGTTTCTCCCTTTCAGCCCCCTCTTATTTATAGAACTCCTAACTAACTAATGGGTAACTAATCTATCATAACTAACTGCTAACCAACTGCTACCTATTGGAACTAACTACTAATGGGGTTACCTAACATCTTGGAAATGCCTTTATGCAGGATCTTGAGTGACAGCAGGATGTTTCTGAATTGGAGTCCTTTTTTAGTTTTCTTCTAGATCCTTCAACCAATATTTCACCCGTTCTAAGAACCAAGAAAAAAAACTTTTTCTTAAGAAACCCTTTGGAAATCCAAAACTCCTTCTTAGGTCAAGTCCTTCATTTGGCCAGCAGTCAACAAGATAATCACTGTACTTTGGTACCTCCGAATTTTAATGTAACATTACTAACTTCCTAAGCCATGATTTGAGGCAAGATTATTTGCTTGGCCTTTCTTTGGTGTTCAGTACATGGATTCTTCAGAGGAGTCCCCATCATATATTTTCAAAGGAATTGGAGAGCTATTTCGTATTATTAGTTGCTTTTTTTTTTTTGTTTAGTGCCTATCTTTCCTATTAGCTTTGCCTTACAAGTTACAGCGATTCTTATCCTCCCTCCCTTAATATTCCTTCCTTTCTTCAAATAAAAGTTTATTCTCCGTATACAAAAAAATACTAATACTTCTGGCTTTGGTTTCATCAATTAAATCAATATGATAACAATAATCTCGCCATTTATTTCAGCTATCACCTTCACGAGAAACTATTCTCAAAATTAAATCGAGGAGAAGTTCAATACCAAATGCTGTACAAGTGTGCATTCAACCTCAAAAGCACTATACTCGCAAATTCCTAACATATATTTCACAGTCTATACCAATAAAAAAAAAAAAAGGAAACAACAAAAACACTTCATAGATATCAAATTTGAATATATTTACCGTAAGCATACGCTAGGGACGGATTATACTCGTTTCGCACCACGGTTTCTCCATCAGCATACCACGCTATCTCCTCTCCCAGACGAATTTCCCTGGGACTACAATTCCACACACAAACCTCAATCAAATTAACAGCCACCAAACTCAAAACGACGACGCACGGCTCAGAAACGAAACACTTACTTCAGAGGACGAAACCGCACCGTCACGGTGACGTTTTCTTTCACGTCCAATGGCACGCTTTCGGAAAACGAATACGGTGTCTTGCTCCGAGCCGACGAAGACGCAGGCGAGCTCAGGCCATCGACGGAAGTTTCTAGAAACTGTTTCGACGACGACGTCGTCGAAGACGACGGCGAATTCGCAACTTTGGAGAATCCCAATCCCTTCGACTTCGCGCCTCGCTTCGATGCCATCGCCACTTCCACGCAAACCGTCTAAGCCGCAAACAGTGAAAACAACCAAAAAAAAAAAGTTAAGGAAACACACTAATCTCATGTTAATTTGCAGGAAAAACAAGAAACGAAGAAACGTTGAAGAAAATAGAAGCGAATTACTTCAATCTGTCAGTTCATCTTCGCCGAAAAGCACAGAGTTAGAATAAGAAGAAGCAGAAAATTCGGAGAAACGATTTCGCGGAATTTTCGGAAGAGAGAAGATTCTGAAAGGAGAGAAAATCAGAGGCGCATTGGTGTGAAGAAACGGAGAATCGGAGACAGATCCGAAAGGGAAATAGGGAAAGTGTGAGAGTGTGAGAGAGTGGAGAAGAAAAAATAACGCATCAACTTCAACATGCATCAATTAGAACGAGACAGAGAGAAAGCGAGAGAGAGAAACGGTGAGTTTTATTAGAAAAGGTAAGAATAAGTGCTTTTGGAAAATGTGAATTTAATTTGTCTTGCCTTGGAAGCGATGAGGTGCGATGGCAGTGATCAAAGTGAAAACGGCATTGACATTAGCTTAAGCATGAGGGATGGGTCAGCAAGGGTGGTAAGAAGTCAACGTCAAAATTAGATTAGAAGGAAGGAACGGAAGAATGAGAATCTATTTAACAAATGGTTTTCTTTGGTTCTTTTTCTGACAGATAGGAAATAAGTGTTTAGTAGGGGAGAAAAATGTGGTGGCGGACTGGCGGCACAATGGAAAGTGGAGACTGAAAAGATGCCAGTGGTGGGTCTTTGTTTTGTTTTTGCTAGAAAATAGTACTGGTGGGTCTAGTAATATGTTTGTGTATAATTAAAAAAAATTTGGGTGCAGGTATAATTAAGTATTCGCAAAATTGATTTTCAAATGTAATTAATTTTATTTTAAAGCTATGTGATTTATATTTGAATATTTTTATTTTAAAAATAAGTTAATAATAACATTTAGTATAAAAATTTTATTTTGATGCAAAATTTTCTTAAAATTACTTCAACTCAAAATCAATTTTAGATTCAGAATAATTTTTTAATGTGAAATTAAACGTAATAACATTTTTCTAAAATCATATTATCGATTACTATAACGTGATTACGAAGATATTAATTTAGAGAGCAAACTAAGCAAATTTGTTTTCAAAGTAATATTTCATTATTAGGGCATTTATTTAAAGATATGATATTGCTTTCTCATTAATTACTTTTTCAAAGAATATTATATTTAGAAATGTTATTTCTTTAAAACATTTAAAAAAATTATCATCATAAGTGTAAAGTATTAACGAACTTTTTCAATGACTTATTTTTGCCAAAAAAATCTTTAATTAGATTTTAACATTATAAGAAATATTTTTAAATTAAAAATAATATAAATGAAAAAAATAGGAGTTGAAATAAAAATTATAATTAGGTTAAAAGATAACTTCCCACGTTCTTTTGTGGAAATATACCTTTCCTACCCTCACAAGGAGAATAAGTGAAGTAAATCAAGTGTGTTTGTTTCATGGATTAAAAATTCAATTCCATGAACCTGAACTTGGGACGTAATATTCTCGTATTTGTTATGAGTTCTAAAAAAAATATATTCTTGGGTATTGAAATGTAGTTATACCATAATTTGCATTATTTTTTATTCTCACATTCGGGCGAACAATTTATATTCTCGTAAAAATGTAGCAAGTTATTTTACCTTAATTATAAGTTTCCATTTCAACTCTTTTTTATTTCATTTATTTTAAATTTTAAAAATATTTCTACAAATATTAAAATTTAACCAAATATATTTTTGAATATTCCTAGTTATAATATTTTTAGGAATGTGATTTCTGATAATATGAAACAAATGCTCCCAGCTATTATTACTTTTCTTAGAATGTCCAATATTTAAGAATAATTTTTTAAAAGTCATAGCAAACTTTGGAAAACATTTCTGGAAATTAGTTTTTAATTATGAAACAAACACACTCTTAAGAATCAGATATTTTTTTTATGAAAATCCTTCTTATTAAGAGAAATAAAAAAATATTATAAATTTATATTATATAATCATACATGAACAATTAAAATTGAAATTTAGTTAGTCAATGGCCACAACCTCTTAAAAAAAAAGTCATGTAAGTTTTTTTAAATGTTGACTATTTAAATATGACCTAATGATCTATATATATATGAAAAGGAATTAAGTTATTTCAAAAATAATTCTAATAATTCTCTACATTTGCATTTCATTTTCTTTTAATATAATAATAAAATTGTTTTGTTTTCATCTCAACACTGAACAGTCACGTAAAAATTGTGATATCTACTTTGTTAACCGTTGAATCGGGCTAGAATATTTGCAGTAGGTTCAACACACGTAATTCTACACCTTGACCGTTCGGATCTTGATTTGAAGGTCTATAGTGTGAGAAATCATGCTCGCACAGTAATTCAATTTTGTGGGTTCTTTTCTTTTATTTTGTTCTTCATCTGCAAGTTTTGATTGCTTACTTATACTGATTGGTTGTATGAACAAATACTGTTCTTAACCTGAACACTCTTGTATCCTTATTTGATTATAGTAGATTGATTTCTTTGGTCTGGACCTGTGGTTTTTACTTATCATGTTGAGGGAGTTTTTCCACGTTAAAAATATTGGTCTTTCTTGTGTGATTCTTCTCATTATTGTTTTCATTCTCATTATTGTTTTCATTCTCATTTGTAGTTACTCCTTAGAGATTCTTGCAAGTTAGGGGAAATTTATATCCGCTGTGTTATACCATTATTGTATGTGTCTTATTGCTTTTTCCCCATCAAAAATATGAGTTACTCATTAAAATCATTAGATTAAGAGAAAATAAAGGACGAGGATGGGAAGTAATTCTTTTAAGTTACTCTTGGAATAACTTGATTTCTCCCCCCATTTCTTTCTATATATCCATCTAATTCTTAATTGCACTTTTACTCCCTCCCCACTTTTCTCTTTTTTCATGAAATTTGTCACCACATTCTTTTCGTGAATTTTACCATTTTACTTTTATTTTTCACACATTTTGTCCAATCATCATGTGTTTGTCAAATGGTGTGTGATGGATGATGTGTTAGTAATGACTTGGCTGAGATTTATACATGTTGGGTTTTCAAAAAAATGCTTTAGTGATTGGATTAGGATTGTAATTAAAAAAGTGACATAAAAATACTTTAAAAGTCAAATGAAAATGATGTTGTTGCCAATTATTTACAAAGGTCTTTCTTTCCTATTAAAATTGTGAACTCCTTATCATAAGGCAGGTGGAACACAACATTTGGAGCAGAGTAGTTCTCTCAAAGCCTATTATGCACTTAATGGAGGGTAGAAGTGAATTCATCTTCTTATTCAAATTTGTGAAGGAGGAGAATGCATTGTTGTAGTGGTGTTGAAGCTCCATTACTAACATCTTGATCAAAAGAAAACCATGGTTGTCATTTCTATGGCTATATACAATATTTTTAAAACTTAGACTAATCATTAACTCAATCAAGAGATTGGAATCACTAGGTTAGCTAGAAAGTCACTAATCAAACTACATATATCTAAAAATACTAATTGGTGTAGTGGTACCTTATTATACAACTATAAAGTTGAGTTCAAATCGTATTAGTGTAATTTTTGTTAAGTCTAGTTCAATTGATAGTTTTGAGTCAATTTTTAAAATACCAATTGTAGGTCATATTAGGTAACCTTTTGGTAACTTTACGTTAAAAAGGGCATTATCATTGTACTTGTTTTGTAATTTTAATGTAGCAAGAAATTGCTTCACTTAGTGAAATGGTTAGTGGGTTAAAAGTTTAGTTAAATGGTTAGTGGATTATGGGTTATGTGTTTGGTGAAATGTTTTGGGATTGGCAATAAGGTTAGATTTTATAGGTTAGGTTGTGAGGCATGAATGATATGTTCAATGATGGTTAAACTAATATAATTATGATATTTTTCAAAAGTTTATAAGATGTTTCTTTTTTGATTTACAATTTTAATGGTATTTTTTTTCATTTATAGGATGTGTCTCTTGTTTGATTTGCAATTTAATTATACCAAGCCTTTGATAAAAAATTGCATAAGATTCATGCAAAATATATAGTAGTTATTCAAGTTTTTTATTTCCATTTCTCAAAATGCGCAGTATGTAGCAGTTGAATTTAAAGTTGTTTTATTTCTAGTTAGTTTGAATATTTGTTGGTAAAGTAACGTGAACAAGAATATTTGACACCAATTATACACAAACAAGTTGTAGAAAATGTGATTCATTAATATTCTTATGACACTACTAAATGTGTGTAACAATACATAAAATTGTGCATAAATTAAAAAAGAGCATTTCCAAGTACACCAATACCAAAAGGCTTGTCCCAAGTACACCAACACAAAAAGACCATTCTCAAGTGTACCATTCCAAAAAGACCATTCCCAAGTCATTATCTATACTAGGATTTTATCTTTATAAAAAAGCAACCATAAAACATGAAGTTAGAAGTCACTTTCTATGCTGAAAGCAATCACTTGTTGTACATGCTTAAAACCAAAACCAAATTTCATAAACCCATAAAAAATTGTAACATTGTATTTTTTTTTGTATGATCAATTAAGTGGTTGAGATAATTACAAAATAAAATAAAATAAAATTTTGACAAAAGACTTGATAACCAATATTTGCATGTTTTTTGAGAAATTTTTGAATGTAATCTGAATAGTTTGATACATGTTTATTGAAGTAATATCTTACCCTAATGAAGTGAATGACCATGTTAAGAAACATAAGTTAATAATACAGTATCATCAACATGCTTCCCATTACAATTAGCACATCAACCAAGGTTAATAGCCACTTAACTTTCTATTTTTGGTAAAATATAATTATATAATTTATAGATAATTACCTTACCAATTATGGTATGAAATTCAAAAGAAAAATCACCCGTTTGTGGTATGTTGTCTTTAGCCAACATACTTTCCAATTGTGGTAAAATCACTTTTCCATTCCTTGCTTAATCCCTTAGATAACCAAATCCTTTTAACTCGTAGGTAAATGGTTGCCTTAATTTCTCTTTAAATACCCTTCAATTGGGTAACTTAAGACTAATTCATCTCTTTCTTGCTAAGATTTTTTGCACTAGAAATTAGAGCCGCCATTGTTGATACCTTAAGCCTCTTTTGTTAAAGTTGTCATTCCAATCTTCATTCCAAGTAAGGGAAGTTCGCCCTTTTGCATTTTCATATTTAGAATATAATATATGATGATTAAAAATGATGTTAAATGCATAAGAATCCAAAAATTGTAATACAAAAATAATCTAGAAATTGCAATAGAAAAGAAAAGGAGAGTTTTTAGATGATTTTATAATCTTTTATGTTGGATAAGCTAGTATTCTCATGCATGAAGATAATTAATTTGATAGTTGTGAATATGTTGTAATGTATTGGAATATGATCTATTGTGATATTTGTGAGTATGGAAATATGAATGAAATTCTATAAAATTTTGATTTTTTTTGTTGGAATGAAGCTTTTTATGGGTAAAACATGTTCATGTGGTTAGATGGTGTTGATTTGGACTGTTTGAGACTGTTATGATGTGATTTTGAGGAGCTTTGATGAAAAATTATGTTGTCATATTGAATTGTTTGGGTTCTCTTGTTGAGTGAGATATCTACTTGCTAAGCAAAACTTGAAATTGGAAAATCTAAGGAGTGTTTGCTAAGTAGGATGTATTTCTCACTAAGCGTCTAAAAAACGAATGAGTAAAAATATGAAAAATGGATAATCTCGCTAAGTGGCATAAGTGCTGACTAAGCAAGGATCATAACCTTATGATCTATATAAGTGTTCGCTATATGAGATATGTATCTTGCTAAGTGTAGTAAAGAACTTAGTAAGAAATCTAAAAAGGTGGTAAATATCATTCAGAGGCTTGAATGATCATCGAGCGAGGATCTTGAAACCTAGTAGACCCTTAGATTTGCTAAGTGAGAACTACACTCGTTGAGCAACCCTCTTAGATTTTAAATACTTTTAAGAATCTCACCAAGGCTCACCAAGCAAGTTGGATATTCATTGAGCATCCCTAGGAAATAAAAAATGCAAACTCCTAGGTGGCTCATTTCGACGAGCAAGGAGGCCTTTAGTTGAGCAACAAAACAAAAAAATAAAGGACAAAACTCTTTGTGGCTTAGCTCGCCAATCAAAATAACTATTCACTAAGGGCTCCAAAATAAAACTGAAAACTTACTCTTTCTATGACTTAGCTCACTAAGAAAAATAATGATTCGCTAAGTGCTCAAATTTAGATTTAACACTACCTTTCTATGAGTAGGTTCGCTGAGTGATGTTGTGTCTACTATGAAATTAGACTTTGAGTGACTCATTAAACAACCCCATGGATTTGCTCAGCAAGAGTGTAAACATAAGACTTATTTTAAGGACTTTAAGAAGAGAGTAAACTTCATACCTAAATATGATATTTCAACCTTAACTAAACAATTATTCCTTTTGGAAACTCTTAGTAACCTAATAAACATGAAAATATACTAATGAAATCCTACAAGTGGAACATTAAAGACTAAATTCTATAAGACTTAAAAGAATTATTACTTGTCATTGTAATGGGTGATGAATAGTAATGTTGATGTAAAGAATACTTGATAAATTTACTTAAGAAATAATGTGATTCATTTCTATGATATGTTATGATTGCTTTGGTGTGGCATAGTTTGAGTTATGCGAGTTGACAATTGTAAAATACGTTATATGTAGGCACGTAAGTTGGAAGGTCATTTAGATTGGGCCTTTAAACTTAATATTAGATAAGGAAGTGGGGTAGTGAGGCCTAGAGAATTTAGATGGATGCCATAAGGGACCAATGTCATTATAAACCTTGAGTTGTGGTGAGTCATTACTTGTATACATCTATCTTGACAAACCACTAACCTCATCCATAGATAAGATTCTAACATTTTCCCAATGGTTTTTGGAACATGTTATTATGACTTGGTAATCATGTATACTTTGTTAAAGGAAAATGTCCAAGCTGATCACTCAAATTGTTAGGAGTCTTCATGGAGTAGGACTTATACAATTTATAATGATTGAGATTATGTTGATTGGCTATGGTTGTTTTGAGTTATGGACCTTATTGTATATTGATGATTTATTATATGTAAATGTTTTCCTTGTAATACCTTTAAATTTCTAGAAATATATGATTTTCTTTTATAAGCGTAACCTTGCATCTTTTCACTTGTCGACATGATTGTGATGATCACAAATGTCGTGTTCGTGGGGAGCAAATGTCGAATGTGCCACGAACCAAGAGCATATTACACATGCCTCGAGGACAAATGCATATGGACCCTTTTTCACATTGACTTCAAGGACACAATTATGGACAATGACAGAGCATGGAGGATTGATCTAGACCTCTAAAGAATTTGGCATCAAGGAGAGCTCACACTTTCCTATGCACCAACTAGAATTGCCTAGTTTACAATAACCATCTACATGTCTTTCTAGATCTAGTTTCTTATTTAGGCAATGTGGAGAAAACCAGACCGTGCCATATGAGCTTAGTTGAGTGGTGATAATCATTAACATATGTTTGGACCAAAACCTCATCCACATTGTCGCATTACACCTATTGATCAGTGTTTAGGGGATGAATCATCTACTGCTCCTCCTTAGTAGTAGTAGCAATGTGGTTGACCAACTTTAGGTGCATATGTGATGTATTCATCCCATCATTTTGTTGTAATCTTGTCATGTTTTGGAGTTGTTGTATTTATACCCTCAGCTTCTATATGCTTCCTTTTAAATTAGCATTGTAAGTGTTATAAGACACAAACTATTACACCTACTACTTATCATCATCTAAATTTCATGTAGTATTATTCAATAATTGATCTGAGACCTTTATTATTATTTGAATGCTTTATCTATTTCATAACATTAAATAATGATTAGTACTTTCATAAGCAAATTAATCCAAGAACTTTCTAAAATTAACTTTTGTGCTTTACATTTTTTGTTGTGTTTTTACATTGTAACAACACTGGGTCAATGCAAAAATAATCTTTGGTGCCAATCAGTTGATGATGTTCTCTTGGGTAGCAATTTGTACATAACTTAATCCATATGTTGATGTAGTATCAAGTCTAGTTGTAGCTCAAGTTGCAACTCTAGTCATAGCTCCAATAGTAGACCCACTTGTGTGTCCAAAAACAACAACACTTGTTTGACTAGAATTAGGTCTAATAGCTCCATTTGTAGGTCTAGCTGTAGCTCAACTATAACTCATTTTTTTTATTTTGCTTCTTATTATTCCTCCTACTTCCCTTTTTTGCTTCTTATTCCCACCCTAGAGGATCTTCCTATCACTAGTAGTTTTTCCTTTGCAAGTCTTGATGTTGTGTCTTGGTTGGTCACACTTGTTGCATTTAATTGTGTATACATGTCTAGAAATCTAGTAAGGATTGCATGATTCATCATTAGTCTTTGTCTTTTTCTTTTTAGACCTACTTGGGGTCTTTCTCATCTAAAGTGGGTTTATGGGCTCATAATCTACTACTAGCCACAACTTTGACCCATTATAGGGCATAAATATATGTGAATATGTGGCAAAAAATTCTACTTCCTAAAACATAAATAAAAGACAAAAATTAGTATTGTTAAACAAAAAAGGCAAGCATAAAAAAACCTACATACTAAATCAACAAAATCTTTTAGTCTTGTGTTATTATGTCACATACATGCCACTAAATGGCAACATGAAATATCACTTAAGCTCTACTTTCTACAGCTACAATACTTAAGAGACAAATTGACAATGTGTTTGTCATGATTATTTGTTATCTTAAAGATAGAGAAATTAATATCTCTAGCCCAATTAGGATACCATCCATCAACTTCCCTTTTAGCCTTCTCTAATATTTGTTGTATCATAGGACAAATCCTCCAATTATACTTGAGCATAGTACCCCTTAAGCTAACAAATTTGTTAGTCATATGTAATTTAATACCCCCAAATAAAGAAATTATTGATTTACCTTTATGTTCAAGTATTGCCTTGTTCAAGGCCTCACACATATTGTTTACTTGAAGATCACACATAATGTATGTGTCAAAGTGAGATTTTTCCCATATTACAAGGTGTATCTCCATCATATCTCTCCAAGTTGCCTCATTCATTTTATTTAGGTCATCCATTGCTTTGTGCATTTTTGGAATTGTAGTTTCCCTAACAATTATCCATAATAAGATCTTCATCTTTATATACTTGAATATTTCTTTCTCTAGTGCTTCACACAGAGTTTATGTTCCACCTTCCCACCATAGAAACTCTGTAAAGTTAAAACTCATCCTTGAATAGACAAAAGTAATTTATTTGTTAGGGTTGTAACAATAACCTTTAAAATAAAATATGAGGAAAAATTATAATTGACCTTTTGTTGATTAGATATAAATGCAAATTTCTTCTCTTAAATTCTCTCTAAGTTTGGCAATAGTATAGATAAAAATAACGCCCATGAGTCCTTTGTTTCCACTTTCACAACTACAACAACTAGAAATTGGTTATTTCCATCTTTTTCAATTATTGTCAATAATTGACCACTATATCTCCCCTATAGGAAAAAAAACCATATAAACTAATTAAGGACATGCATATGGTAACAAAGGCTTCCTTACATGCTTCCAAACATACATACATTTTCTCAAAAACTAGACATTCATCTCACTTCACATTTGATTATAATAGCGTTATTTGGATTTCATCTCCTAAGTTTTTTTTAGCATAACTCCTTAGATGATGATATTTGTAAACGTATTTACTAAATGTGTTGTGTGTTTGTTACCCACACATACGATATTTATTTATAATCAATAAATACTAAAATTAATAATAGAAGTAATGATAGAAATCCATAATTTTTAGCTATAGAACATTTCCATATTTTCCAATTTTACATAGAATAAATTAATATCTTTAACAATATTGATTATTTCCTACACCCTTAATCATGTCAAGTGTCTTTCTCTCCACCCTATATGTTTAATGAATAGACAATTTAACACCCTATCTATCATTTACATTTCCAATTAACTCTTTTAATTTCATTTATGGGGCATTCTCCAAAGTAGACACTCATTGGTTAGCTAATCACTTTGTTTTTGCTTGCCTATTCTTGATAGTCCTAGGACATGTGCGAACATCATTTACACTAGCAACTTGAAAGTAGTAACAAAGATAAAGTTAACCATTCTTAAAAATCAAATACATATATCATTGAAAGAAAATACAAAAATCAACCTAAAAAGAGTCATGAAGTTTAGATTTTGAAAATCGAAGATGAAATGGACAATTAGTACACATTTTTATTATAAACTTTTTTGACTTACTCTTCTTGACACACATTCTTCTTGTGCACCATGGCATATTATCTAATTATCTCCTTCAGTGTGCCTTTGGTATTGAAAATTGAACCAACCTCAAAATAAATTGTAGAACCTTTTTCAAGTATAACAAATTTTAGGAATTTTAGACTTGATTCATCATCTCCACTTAAATATAAATGGAATTTACAATACATTTGAGTCATAATTTTCACCATCAAAATATTCAATAGTTGCTCCATTACCTTTCACAATTGGTTCATTATTTCAAACACTTGTATTGGGGAAGTTAGGTGTGTCTTCAACAATATTAGGTGTCAATAAAGATATCTAGTCTCATCCTTCATTAAAATCAGTTATGAAGTGAAATTTCACTTTCTATTTGCCTTCTTTTGAGATCCCTATATAAACTTCATCTTCATTATCAAAATCATCCTGTCCATCACCCATATTTAGTCTATACATCCTATCTTACCCATCACAAGCCTACCTTGTCTTGCCCATCACCCAAATTTGCTTATCCTATCCATTGACCTCACTTGTCCCATTTTCCCCATCATCATCCACCAATAAATCAATATCATTGTTCTCTTTAACCCCTTATCCACCATTAAAACATTCTTTTCCCATAACCTCATTTTCATCTTACCCCATTATCTTCACTTCAATGTGAACCTCTTTTCATCATCACCCTCTTCAATTATAATCAACTCTTCTTCAATATGAACTCTCTTACCATTTTCTTTTGTCATATATCTATGCTTCCCAAGCATAAGGTATTTGTATGAGGTGGTCCACAAATACATCCATTGTACCAGCCTCTTTCACATCTTTTGCTAAAGTCAAAACATCTTAATCACAATTTAGAGGTTTTAGTCCATTATCTAAATTATTTGAATGCCTGTACCATAGTTCTCCCACGTCACATATATAATACTTTTGATGACTTTTGAAATATCAATATAAGACATTTTACCTATGTCCTATCCCTAGTCAGTCTTATTCACTTACCCTTTCACATACTCAACACTAAAAGTAAAAACGATATGGTGAGTTCTTAGTTTTATTACACATTGCTTAGTAGGCCTAAAAAATAAAAAACATGAAGCAAATAAAAAATATGAACCAAAAAACAAATATCAATGAAAAAATAGGTAGAAGTGGAAACAAACAAATAATCAGATAGGAAACCAATTATAGTGATTAGAATCAAATATAAAAATGAAACAAAAAAAATATTAGTGGAATCAAATAAACAATTATATGAGCAAAATAATTATAGTGATTAAGATCAAATAAAAAAATGAAATAGAAAAACAAATATCAAGGAACTAAATAAAATTGACATTAGCAAAACAACTACACGAAACAAAAATGGAATTAAATGCTACAAAATTCTAAACACTAATTTTATTTTAGAATTGGGATTAGTGAAAACCAAATTAAAAAACCCTTAACTAAATTTAGAAAAGAATTAAGGGGTCGATAAAGTGAAAAACCCTAGACAATAAAGATTAATGGAAACCAAATTAGTAAAACCTTAAGTAAAGATAAGGAATAATAGACTTACAAAGTGAAAATTCCTATTTTTATTTTAGAATACAGATTGAAACTTTCAAATAAAATTAGGGACCAAGAAAATAAAGAACACTAAAGAGTAGGGATTAGTGAAAATCGAATTAAAAAAATTTCTTAAGTAAAGATATGGAAATGATTAATAGACCCATAAAGCGAAAAACCCTAAATTAACTTGAGAGTAGGGATTAAAACCCTTAACATAATTTAAGGAAATGATTAATAGGTCATGAGATTTTCAAACACTAATTTTATTTCAGAAAATTAAGTAATGGCCCAATAATTTTTCAAACAACAATTTCATTTCAAAAAAAAAATAAGGGTTTGAAGAAAGGATTAATGGTTTGACAAAATAAAAAGCCCTAATTTATGTTAACTCGAGCATTTCAATTAATTCTAATTAAAAATTTTATCAATAGAAAGATTTAGGGATCATTGATAACTAAAAGACACACACTAGACCTCTAATACATGAAACTTTAAAATAATGAAATCAAATCTTACCTTAACACATAGCTTTTAAGGAATCTTCTTTTACCTGAGTAACTCATGGTTTGTTAATCTATGTTACTCCAAATGGTGTTCGAGTCTTTTGTTTCCACTCTGCTTGTCCTTGAAATGATGTTAGGCTATTTCACTTTTCGCTTAACACTAAAGAATGTATGTGAATTAGGTTTTTTTTTTTTTTTTGCTTTTTAGAAAGACTGTTGTTGAACCAAAGACATAAAAGCATTCATCCCTTATATATTTTGATGATAACAAAAATTATTAATAAGTGCGACAACTAATCTTTATTATGCCTATAGAGTTTGATGAAACACATAAGTCATCCAAAGCTTGTGTAAGTATTTTTTATGTTTGAAAAAATGTCCAAACAGATAACTACAAAAAGCATCCATAAGATATGGTTACAAATAAAGTGTCAAAAATGAGTATATAACAAAGTGTCCACAAACGTAGTTTATAAAAGTTATCTTTTCTTACGAAGAGACTCGTGCTTATACACATATATCACAAATGCTTATATACATTGAAAATTACATGAATATATATTCTCTTATACACTAACGTTTTTTTCCTCTTAAGTGTATCACATGTTGCTTGTTTTAACCAACAAGAAATAGAAAATGTTCTCTTTATGCCCTGCACTTTAACCAAAAGCAAGTCAATGTATCATATCTTGTTTGATCATATTTTAGGAAAATATTTTGCACCCTTTGCTGCACCTTTTCTCTTTTTTTAGAAGAAGATAATCAATGCTAGAAATCTCATCTAGAAAAATATCTTAGGCATTTATTACCAAGATCCCCTATTCTTTGAAGAATCATTTATCTTCTCTGTGTGCCTATATATATCATTTATAAAGAGACGAAAAAGGTTACAAAGTCACAAAGTTGCAAACCTAACAAGTGTTATACAAGCTCTCATTTGGACGCTCTCATTTGGACACTCTCATAGAACTTTGCTTTCAAGCATTGATTTTATGCTTTGATTTTTATTATGTATTTTCTTTGTTCTAACAAAGTAAAAATCTGTTCTAAAAGCTTTTTGTTCACATATTGAGGTATCTTTGTAAAAAATCTTTTGCACCCTTTATGAAAGCTTGAAGAGGCTTGAGACTACTTAGTTTGCTTGTAACTTGGGTTGTAGATTACAAGTGGTTGTAAAGTTTGAAGATACTTGAGAATATTTTTTGTAAGTTAGTTGGACTTAGTGGAAAAATCCTTCAATAAAAGAGACTGAACATAACTCTAAGTTATAAAGTGATCTAAGATAAAATCGAGTGTTGAGATCTCTTTCTCTTTCCTTGGTATCATGCTTTCACGCTTTTGGACATTTAACACTCAGTGCTTGTTTTGAACTTGTAGATCTTGCAAAAAAGTTTTAAAATACTTACAAATCACACACACTATTCAACTTTCATTAGTGTATGTATCTTGTTTATTTCAACTATTGAATAACCCTCTCCATGACATTGTTTCCTTGTGACTCTTTAACCATTCTTATTAAAAAATATATGTTTATTTCTAAAAATTCAATGTGTATAAACCCCAACCAAGTCGTCATTGACATGTCATCACGTTATTAGCCATTTGACATACACTTAATAGTTGGACAAAATGCGTGAACAACCAAAAGTAAGATGGTAAAATTTACGAAAAAAATGTAGTAGTTTGCAAAAAAAAGTAAAATTAGGATAAAAAGTGCAACTAAGTCTTTAATCTAATTCAAATTTAAATTGAATTAATAATACAAAAATTAAAAAATAACATTAATATTAAATTAAAATTTGACTAAATAAGTCTATTTAAATTGAATTGAATAATATTATTAAAAAATAATATTAATATTAAATTAAATTAAATTTTGATGTATAATATGATAACAAAATGTTTTAAATTCAACTTTATTCCTTTCTTATTTTAATTCATTTTCGAGGTTATTAGAATTTGGTTAAGCTTAATATTAGGGGTTTGACTTTACTTCCACCACAAATTTAGATTCTAATTTCATATTATAAAAGAATTAAAGTTCTGAATATTTTTAAAGTAAAATTATCATTTTGCCTTTATTTAAGAAATTTTTATATTCTCTTTAAAGCTTTTATCTTTTAATTAAACTTGCAACTCTTTAATCTTAATTAAAGTGTTTTAATTAAATTTTAAGATTTTATTTCTTAATTTCAACTATTGTTTCAAAATTAGAGATTTACCCTTAATTTATTTTCCCCTTTTTTAGTCCTAATACTAGTCCAAATTGCATTCTTCTTATACTTATCTTTTCATCAAGTTTAAAATTTTAATCCTTTAATAGATCATTAGTCATTTTTACACACTTAACCCACCTTGATTAGGACTTGAACGAATCATATAGGTATTCTTTTAGCCCATTTTTTTAATTGTAAAATGGTCATTTTACTACGTATCTTTAATAATTTTATTCTTTTGAACATTTTGATCAAGATTTTACTGCTTAATGATTTTTTTTCAAAATTTTATGTCTAATGTAGTGAAAATTGGACCATGTATGATCTTAAAGATATAATTTTCTCCATTAAATCCTATGCAAATCACCAAGAGGGTGTGTTTACAACATCACAAATTCTTTATAAATGTTTGTCTTAGGGTGACTTCATTGACTTAAAAGTTTGTTACTTGTCTTCATTGAACAATGTCTCTGAAGAGATAATTTTATATTTTAACAATAGGTTGCAAAAGCTAATCAATGGGCTATAATGGCTTAGTAGGAAGTTGCAATGACTTGGTAGGAGAATGCTATCATGCATTAACAAGTCTAGGAGTTATAGTTGAGGATGACATCACTAGAGTAGCCTGGACCAAAAAAGGGCCTTGGGCCAAATGTTGAGAGTAGGTCACTAGTCACCTCGACTATCAAGATGATTTAGATGATAAATCCATTTTGACAAAGGTATTTTTTATACTTTTATAATTATTTTAGATCATTGTATATCTATGCGATGATGATTATTTATTTGTAATATGATTTTATTTATTTTCTATATAATATTCATATTAAGATTTTATAATAATAGTTTTATTATTAAGTTAAATATGTCTAGGTTTTGTAATAAAAAAATCCAATTGCTGAAAAAAACAAATAAATTATTTTAAAAAAATATTACTTAACATTGGCCTAGCAAACACTAAATTGACAAAAAAACCAAAAGGTAACGTCGATTTCCAAAGTGATGCTTAACACATGTTAAGTGGGTGGATGTTGAACATAGTGTCGATCATTTTTTGTTGTTGTTTGCTTTGCTTCAAATGTAGCATCTTTTTTGGTTGATGCTAGTTAGCGTTAACAAAAAATGTGGACAGAATACTTTTGCTTCAAACTTTTTAGTATTAGACGTAAATTTAACATTATGATCATATTAGTGTTGACTTTTGTTATTTAGCATCCACTTTGGACTAACACAAAATTGTAAATTTCTTGTAGTGATAAAAACATGTTCTTTACTAAGTGTATAATCATATTTTACCACTTCAATAAAAACTCATTTTCTTGTAAAATATAAAGCAAATATTTGTTTCTTATGTTGAATTTTGAATTCAAAGGATATTTTAGTATTTTCAATTATATTTCTGCTTTCACTCTTCTATTGAGTTTCTAATTGTTAAGTGTGCATTCAATACAAAGTAAAATAATATTATTTGATTCAAAAAGTCATAATCACTTTTATAACACTCATAAGACTAAGCATGACTAATTATCACTAATTACACTTAATCATCACAATATTAAGTTATATTTCTATAGAAGTCAATGTATGCCTATACTATTAACAATCACTTACAATATGAAAGAATGAATTGAATTGTATATTTGATAGAATGTGTGTTACATAAAATAATATAATTAGTCTTGCTTATATAGCTAGTAACAAAGTAACTGCTATTGGTTAGGAGTAATAAACTCAACTAACTTTCTAAATATAGACTAACTAACTTTTCAGTTATTTCAACAATCTTTGAATTATTCCTAACACTCCTCTTCAATTCAAAGTTGCTTTTACACAAACAATTCCAATGAAATCTCTCAAACATCTAAACATCTCAGTTCTACCGTACTTAATCTTCAGCTTCTTATTGCTGACTTGTTCTCTTAGGAAGTGGAACCTTGTTTCTGTATGTTTGCTCCTTCCATGAGATGCTGGATAATTTGCAACATCAATGATAGATTTGTTGTCTACCAGCAGCTACAATTTTCACTCACAATTCTTTCATCAAGGCATCTGACCAAACTGCTTGACATGCGTTTTCAAAGCCTGTAATATACTCAACCTTATAAGATGATAATCCTATTATAGGTTCCTTTGTAAAGGACCAAGAGATTGGAGCTCCTCCACAGAAGATGTATCCTATAGTGCTTTTTCTATCAATTTTGTCTCCACACTAGTCTGAATCAGAGTATCCGATTAATTTTGGTTCTACATAAGCTTCACCCTTTGAAAATAGGATTCCAAAATCAACTGTCTCTTGCACATACCTCAATATCCTTTATGCAACTAACAAGTGAGATTGCCTTGGCTTTTGCATGAATCTACTGATTAGACCAACACTAAAGTTCAAGTCAAGCCTTGTGTTGCACAAGTATCTTAAGCACCCAACTATCTTTCTGTAGTGGGTATGATCAACCAGTTCTTCATTTGTTTCCTTCTCTAAAACAAGTTCAACCTCTTCTGGTGTTCCTGTTGAATTGCTTTGCTACATATTAATCCTCCTCAATAGATCCTTTGCATACTTGGATTGATGCATAACTATTTCATATTGAGTCATTTTTAATTCAATCCCCAAGAAGTAAGAGAGGAGTCCAAGGTCACTTATCTCAAACTCAATCATCATCTGCCTTTGAAATCAACAATTCCTTCCTCACTGCTGCCAATAATCAAAAGGTCATCAATATATAAGAATACAATTGGTTTTTCTGATTTCACATTGTCTTTCCAACATTTCACATAAATTCCATGTTCTGAGGTGCATTTCTTAAAGCCAATCTAAGACAGGAAGCTATCAATTCTCCTATTCCAAGCTCTTGGAGTTTGTTTAAGGCTATACAATGCCTTCTTTAGTTTGTACACCTTGTTTTCTTCACCCTTAACTATAAATCCCTATGGTTGAAGCACAAAAAACTCTTCTTCCAATAGACCATTGAGGAAGGCAGACTTCACATCAAGTTGATGCATTGACCAGTTAGCATTAGTTGCAATAGTTACAACTAATCTGAAAGTTTTAATCCTAGCTACTCGTGCATAGACTTCACCATAATCGGTTCTTGCTTTCTACAATAATCCTTTTGCCATAAGTCTGGCCTTGTGCTTCACCACTTCTCCTTTTGGGTTAACTTTCACTTTATAAGTCCATTTTAGTGCTATAGGTTTCTTATTTGAAGGAGGATCCATCAATTCCCAAGTCTGATTCTTCTCTATAGAGTTGATCTCCTTCTTCATAGTTTTCAACCACTTCTCCTTAGTAACTTCTTGTCAAATTCAACAGGTTTAGCTTCTACTATAAATGCAAAGTGAACCAATTCTCCCTTTGAGTTGACTAATGAGTCTTGAAACAATTCGTAGTCCTTCAAATGTAATGGTAATTGACTTATCCTTGATGATCTTCTTACAACAAGATCTTTGTTGACAGTTGGTGTAGTTAAGTGTTCTTCTCCTTCTTCTAACAGTATCCTTGAGTGAGCTTCACTAAAGATTGAAGGCTAGTTTCTACTCTTCAATTGCATTCTTGCCAGGATCTACAAACCCAATTGTCTAGCAAGGCATCCAGCATCTCATGAAAGGAGCAAGCATATAGAAACAAGATTCCACTTCTTGAGAGAGCAAGTCAGCAATGAGAAGCTGAATATTGAGCACTATAGAACTAAAATTCAATTTGCAGACATACTCACTAAGGCTTTGAAGCTAGAGAGGTTTAGATGTTTGAGAGATTCCATTGGAATTGTTTGTATAAATGCAACTTTGAATTAAGGATGAGTGTAAGGAATAATTCAAAGATTTTTGGGCTTGTTCTTGACACCTTTTCCTACCCAACACCTTTTCCTACCCAACACTCTTTTGCATAATGACCAGGTTTTTGACACTTGTGACATCTCACTTTTCTCTTGTCAAACTTCCACTGTAACATCCTAAAATTTATTTAATTATTTTTAGAAATTAATTACATTATTATTATTATTATCAATTTTATTTTAATAGAGGGGTTAATGATTTTATAAACCGATGAGGTTTTATCTAAATTATTTTTATTTATTAATTTAATTAATTGAATTAACGGGGGAGGCTGACGGGCGGGTCGGGGTTGACCCGACCCAGCTAGAATATTAGACAAGGGGTAATCAGATTACCCTAATTGGTGTTTTATGCGTCAGACGTGTAGACAGCCAGACCTAGAGGAGAGAGAACGCCGACCTGCAAGGAAGAGGAGCTAGGGTGTTCAGACCATCCTAAAATCGCATCAGATCATCACTATTCTTCGCATCTAACGTACGGGGGAGATGAGTTTGATCATATATGAATGCGGGAGTGTACGGGTAGTGAGGGAAATCCCTAAGTCCCTCTAGGATCTAAATTCTCAATTTCGTTCGATTATTATGTTTTAAAAATATTTTAATCGGTAGAAAAGATTTGTCAATATGCTCTGTGGTCTGATTAACGTCTTGTCCTAATGTGATTTTTGTTGGGAAACTGTATGATTAATTGGCCTAATTACTTGATTCTTGTGTTGTTTATGGTTGTTCATGATTTGAGGCTCTTGTGTGCAATGATGAAATTGGGTGAAATTCAATGGTGTTTTATGTGTGTTTTTGTGCTTTCTGATGAATGATTTATAATAATGATGGTTAAATTAATATGGTTTGGTATGATTGTGGACAGTGCGAATGATGTATAAATAAATCATGAGAATAAGAGTGTGGATGAGAATGCATTGAGCATGGACATGAGAGGCATGAGATGCATGAGAAGTCAGACATGGCTATAATACCCTGGCCATATGTGGTGTTTAACAGGGGGACTAATGATGGGGGACAATCATATGCATGGGCCACAGGTGGTGTTTAACCATGCTACACGCCGGCCATAGGTGGTGTTTAACGGTTGTGTGGAATGTCTTCGCACGGGTCATAGGTGGTGTTTAACTGTGCGACACACCGACCCATACATGGTGTTTAACGGTGTGGCCATCGTTAGTGATAACTAAGTGGATTGAGGAGGTTCGCCTATGGTGTGGAGTTCCGACTCGAGACTCTTAGGTGTGGTGATGAGCATATGCATTGTGCGAGCATGTGCATTTTGTAAACATGAATGAACTGTGATTGATTTTGAATGAATGAAATGTGATTGATATATATGCATCTGTTAACTGTTAGTAATTGAGTACGGTAATGGGTGGGATTTGGGGCATTATCTGCCTTTATATATGATTGAATGCGATTTCTCACTGTACTTTCTCTTGTTTTCTTTTAGGTAACGTTGAGGGCACTCTTGGTGCCAAGTTTTGAAAAGGCGGGGTCTTTACTCGATTAGTGTGACATCGGGGTTCTAGAAGTTAGAATAGTTGCTCTATGCCTTGATATTTGAATGACTTATTTTAAAGATGATGGTGACTTTAGTTTTCTCAATTATAATGTTTAGATCTAAAACCTCCTTGAAAACTTGTGCCTACCTTTTAATTATCATGTAAACCTTTTATCCTTAATACAAATTGTGCTTTTTGGTTTTAACTATTACCATGTCTTCATTTTATTTATTTTATTAAGGCAATTTAAGTATTCGGGGTAGAAGGGTGCCACATCCACTCCTTACTGCTATTGGAGTTGTTGTCTTGCTTCAGTGCTTGGTCATTTTTCTTTTCTTTAAAGGATTCACTAATTTCACTGGATCCTTGATCTTGATATTTCTAGTTAATATTTGACTTATTCCCTTTCTAGGGTCCTTTGCCTTTTCCCTTGTAATTAGATCGTGCCTAAAGTGTCTGTTCTTGAGTGGATCTTTTTTTATTGATCCTCATCTCATGTGCCTCAAGGGAGTATTGCAATTCTTCAATCTCCATAGTGTCTAAGTCCTTTTAATCCTCGATTACAATAGCTACATGATCAAATTGTGGTGGTAAAGTCCTCAATATTCTGTCTACCACTTGTTGACATGAAATCTTCTCCTTGTAGGCGCTCTAGCATTGACCAATTCTTGGATCCTATCAAAGTAATCTGCAATGGATTCTTTCTTCTCCATGCTGAGAAGTTCATACTGCCTTCACAATGTCTGCAACTTAACCTTCTTATTCTTTTCTCCATTACCATATGTTTTCACCAGAATCTCCCATGCTTCCTTTGAGGTGGATGCATTAGAAATCTTGTTGAATATATTTGAATTGACACACTGGTAGATGAGAAACCATGTCTTGCTATTAAGTTTTTATTGTTATTTGAAAGCTAGTTCTTGCTCCTTAGTTGCATTCTTGCAAGGATCTGCAAACCCAATTGTCACCACTTCTATCACATCTTGGAAGCCAAAAATCGCCAGCATTTTGACTCTCTAATTATCAACTAACTTCCCATCAAAAGTAGGTAAGATCTTGGAACAATACTGCTTGAGCCAGCCATGTTGCACCTTGATCCTTCTTTGACTTTCTTTACACTGCTACGATCTCATAGACTCTTCAACACACATTCTTGATTTTCAAGAACTCCACTTAGCCACCACACTCACATATATAATGGTGAAAAACAATGAAGAATCACTCATAGGTCATAGTTTTCACAAAAAAATTCTCAACAAGAAAGAATTTCTCTCGGTAGGTGTAAACAATATTTGCTCTTTCTTAATCCTCATAGGCATAGGTTCGAATATGCTTTGATATCATGATAACAATCACTCATAATATGAAAGAATGAATTGAATTGTATATTTGATAGAATGTATGTTACAGAAAACAATTTGACTAATCTTACTTATATAACTAACAATAAAGTAACTACTATTGATTAGGAGTAATAAACTCAACTAACTTTTTAACTATGGACTAACTAACTTTTGAGTTATTTCAACCATCTTTGAATTATTCCTATCATATACCATCTCTTTATAACAAAGTTAAAACTAACTTTTAGCTAAATTGACCACCAAAACTTACACAAAAAATAATGGTAAACTTACTCAAATGAAATTTTATGATTTTTTTTACTTGATTAATGATGTAAAAAACCATTAACAAACATAGCTAAAATACATGATACCACAAAACTAGTCTCGCAAAATACATGATAAATATAATATTGAATTGCAAAACCAGTTTAGGTCTCGCATAACCACAACCCACAGGTGAGTGAACATGTTGTCGATTGGGTTGTGCTCCTTTTGAGTAAAGAGAGGAATTACAGAATTTTAAAAACATTTTCTTTCTGGCTATTTCTCTTTTATGCTTTAAAATGATTTTCTTAGACTTTGGTACCATATTATTATTATATTGGTTCTTATAGATATACGTGTTATATGCGTGTGCGATTAGCAAGTTTTGTTAACTCTTATTTTTTTATTTCGTATTTGCATTTATTATGTTTCTGGTTTCTAAAAAGAATATATCTTATCTACTCTGGTATTTTCTTCTTTTATCTTATTCTCTTATACACTTTTTCTTGTCTAAAAAATATTGGACCTAAAAGATGGTGGCCTATATATTGCATTTAGGTACGGAACCACGTTTTGAATCTAGCATGGGCTAAAAATAAAAATTACATTTTATTAATAAATATATAAATATTAAATTTTATGTAAAATATTTATGAACATATTAAAAAATAGACAACAAACTAAATATATTTTTAAAAACTAAATATTATAATTATCAAGTAGTTAGTTTTACATATTATAAAGAATTTTTATGAATTTATAATTACAATTGGTATACGCATTAACAATAATTTTTTTTTATAAAAAGTCCTATTAATTGTGTTATAAAAATTAATATATTAAATTGAAATGAATTGTCACTCACTAGATCATCTTTTATGACAATAGTAATTATTAATTATTGAAAATGAATTTGTTTTGAGATTATAAAAAAAAATAGAATAAAATTGTTATGTTATTTGACTAAAATAAGGAAAATAAAGAAAATATAAGAAGAATATACGTTACTATGTCTCAAAGTTTAAGACGTAAAAATCTTTAAAATTATGACAATAAATTTATAAGAAAAAGATTATTAAAAGAAAAAATTAATTATACTAAAATATTTTGATTAAAACAGACAAAATATAATTATTTTCAGAATAAATTAAAAATATTTGTTTGAGGACATTTACCATTAACAAAAAGAAAATTTACAATAAAGACAATAAAAATATAAATATTTGTTTTAAAAAAATATCATTAATTATATTCATAATAAAAATTATAAAACTAAAAATAAAATGTTTTGTTATAAAAGAGATAAATATATTTAAATATTATTATTTTTCAATAAATATCTTTAACAAAAATAATAATTATAATATTAAATATTTTTAATTTAAAAAAAATAGGAGCCAAGCCCCTTACCATGTACATACATTCGTCCGTAGTTGCACGTGGAGGTTAAATATATACACAAAAGGGCTACGTGAATTTTAAATGCTTTGTGTGCACGACTTTTAAGCTTTCTTTTATATTGTCTCTTTTTGTCGGCTGTGAAAGCATGCACATATGTATCTCACAAGCCATACACACAATATATATTTGAATATGAGCATGTCTGAATAATTTTTTTAAAATATTTATAAAAAATAATTTATGTATAAATTAAAAATTAATTTTTAAAAAGTTAATATAAAATAATTTTTACAAATTAACTTATGTATAAGTTAATTTTAATTTATAAATAAAATTTATGCAAACAAATCCTAGATGGCTAAAATGGAATGAGATAGAACAAAATGGAATGAGATGGAACAAAATGGAATGAAATAGAACAAATATACCCGAGAAGCTATGTATGGAAGGATGATTCGTGATCATAGTTCTAGGTATTTGTTGAGATATTCAACTTATATTCAATACTCTAGCTAAATTATAGGTATTAAGACACTTGTATGTGCTTTAGGGTTTACGTGTTGATTCAAACTCCCAAGCAACTTTCAATTTAGTTACAAGTAGATGCACTTCGAGTCATGCTACAATTTAGTATTAGATATTAAAAAACTTACAGATCCACAATGCTTTATTCCCATATCTATTGTGAGACGAATTAGGTGGCAAAATGCCTAATCAAACATGCATTTTCAAATATTGTAGTAGATCATGTTTTTTATTTTCCATCTGAGTTTTTATTACTTTTGTTATTGACTGACTTAGTTAGTGTAACTTTTGTTTAGAGGTTATTGATTTTTGGAACTTTTACTCCTTCTTTCTTAAAAAAAAAACACAACAATTTATCATCCCATTGGACGATTAAGTACTTTTAGTTATTTTTTTGTCAATAAAAGACAATAATATATATAGTGGGTATAAGGGATACCCAACAATTTATAAAATAAACATACTATTATTCCTTAACCAACATTCCTACCAACATAAATACATAATTTCCTACATAATTATTGTGCATGTTTTAGTCCATAGACTTAATTTACTATACAACAAAAGACCAAAATTTTAATTTTTTTTGTTAAAGAGATACTTCTCTTCTCAATGAGTCAATCTTTTAATAAATTTAATCATATAAAAAACATACTCATGATTAGGAAATTCAAAATTAAACACAACATTTCTATCCCGCCAAAAAACCAAATTGTAACAAACCAAATAGTCCACCATACTTTTTCATATTCTTACTAATTAACCCTTAGGTATGTGGTAAAAAGTGGTTCATAAACTCTATTGCAAGCACCACAGTCATAGTTTCAAATGAGCAATAAAAAACGAGTCTACTCTTGTTTGAATCCTGTCCAACACTAGTATGTGCTATTAGTTTTATGCTTGTCCTTAAAAAGTTTTTGGTAGTTATAAGATTGCATGTAAGACCGAGTCAAAATCATTCAAATTCAGTTTTAACATGTCATAAACTCCTTCTGAATATATTCAAAACGCATAAAGATGGTATAAATATTCTAATTTATATTTTAATGAATTATAAATACTGTTTGCTAGACCCGGCCACCGGTGCTTGTCTACCTTTGAGAATAGCTTGTAATATCTCTTTTTTAGGTATGCAATTAGAAAAATTGGTTCTCATTTTTATTTCATTTGATTTAATTTTAGACAACAATATTCATGTCAAAGGTGATTGAAGAGAAATTCTGCTATTGAAGAAAAGAAAAGGTTTTAACAAGAATTAGTATATATATAATTGATAAAAAATATATCTTTGAAACTTGTGAACGTACTAGTTATCTAGAAAATCTCTATAGATGTTCAGGATAGTTTGTATTTGATAATTACCTATATCTTGGTAAATTAATTTCTTATTTACCAAATAGAAATACTCTAGAAAAAATTTTCTTGCTCAAATACATATATAGGTTAATACGTTCTTGATCATCCATCACTTTTATGATTTATTGTTAATTAATATGTTAATCGTTTGACTAGGCTTATCTTCCATGAAGGAATTGTGCACTTGGAAATTGTTTTAAAAATTAATTTTGTTCATCACATACGACAATAATCGTGGAATTAGATCACGATATATTATTCATTTATAGTTTTGCTAAACTTATAATTAGTCTCTTTTAATTTGGAATTCAGGGAATTAGATCATGATGCACATCATTATTCATTTTTTTTTATTTCATTTGTATAGAGATTTATGAAATAAAGATAAATAACGAGCAATAAATATAACCATGTGGTGTAATTTTGGCGTCTGAAACAAATAATACCTAAATATTGTTGACATATATATATCCTGTCAATTCTTTTATTTTACTTAAAATATATAATCACATAACTATCTGTTTTTTATTTATAAATTTGAATATATATATATATATATATATATATATATATATATATATATATATATATATATATATATATAATTTTTAATAAATTACCGAAATAATTTTTTTCACTATATTAGCATGCATTATTGCATAATATCTTACATGTTTACTTATATCTCTACACATAAATTACGTATTATTTTCTTGATAAAACTATTGTTACTTCTTTTAAAACGATCGCAGACAACAATTAAAGAAATGAAAGAGGCTTTCTTTCAACCCAACATATAATGGGCCAAATTGGGCCTTTAAATTTTCTCATTGCCTCTTTATTCCAGATTAACTACGCAATAGAGAACAGGCCAGTATATCAATATTGGTTACACGCATTTGAAGAGTGATTTTTTTTTCAGTTGGATATTTTTGAAGTTTAAATTCTGAAACTCTGTAAAAGTTTGGCTCCTGAAATTGTTACTTATTCATTTTGGTCACAAATGTTGTATATAAATCATATTGTAAAATATTGTTAGTAATATTATTAAAAATATAAAAAATATTACTAAAAAAGTATTGATAATATTTTTATAAGAAATATTACTAAAAAATTATAAACGGAGCTGTGGAGGGAGGTATGAATAGAGGAAAAAAAAAGGTGCATGTCCTTAAATCAATACAATCATGGATGACAGAGGTGGTACTCACAAAACTACCTCATCTAAGGCAAGTTGGGCCTTATATAAAGGCTCTTGTGGATGTGCTAAAACATTTAGCCATTTTCTTTATGAAGCACGCAATCAAATCGCTCTATATAATTTATGAATGGTCTTATATTTGAACATACATTCACGCAAGAGCATTTTGAGATTGAAACATGGGCTATATACAAGGTTATATATTCTACCTCATGCTGAAATTTAACTTGTTATCAAAATTAAGAATAGAGGGTGACAAAAACAAACTCAGGACCACTATCATATAAGAATTTTAATTACATGTTAATAATTAATTATCCCAAAGTTTAGGTGGATATTTATGAATGACTATATCTAACATTTATGACATTCTTAATTTATACTTAGCTATAGAACCACTAGGAAAGATATAGACACAATTCAAGAACATGCTATATACTTGCTTTTCCTCAAACTCAGCCAGGATATAGGAACTTTATAAATAATTTAATCAATCTGTAATTAACTATCTTAAAATAATTGATAGCTCTTCTGTTACCCATTTCTTATTTTTTCCCAATAAGGATGAAAGTCCCTCCCAAAGGAAAACTTACACTCATCGTTCATTCGACTTAGAGTAATATGAATTAATTACTAGTGTGGTTGTCCAACTGTCTTAATCCATAATTGGTTAATTAATTGAAGTGTTAGAATTAGAAAATTCCAATTAACTAATTCCCAAACTTGGGCAACCTTAAACTACTTAAACCTATATTTGGATAATCACATACAAATGCCTTAAAACGCTATATATGTATGAACAAAGGGTGAAATTATATAATGATGGAATTGCCCAAAATTCGTATTGGCCTCTCTCTTATATTATAACACAACGTGATTCACAGGCATAACGGTCTACAAGTAGATGAGAGCACTATGAAAGTGAAGGTTTGCAAGTTGCCACCTGGTCATAGCTATCCCCACCTTTTTGAAGCAAACAATACGCGCATATATTTCATACAAGTGTTTGTCACCAAATGAAATGGAGAAAAATTTAAAAGAAAGGGTTACATATATGTGAAGACAGAATATATGTTTAGTCTTCCATAACTAGTTATGATTGCTTTCCCAGTTTGTCCTCTACTTAGCTTTACAGTTTTGGACTATGCGTGTGTGGTGCATGTTATCCTTTTGCGGAGGTTATAGGATGATGGAAGCTTTTGTTCACCGACTTCACATCAAGGACCCCACATGATTAAACATTTAAGAAAAGGTCAAGTAAGTTAATGTGTGGAGGAAAGCAATGGAAAAAGAAAAAAAAAGATAGAAGTACCCGTTTGAATCAATTTTTTTTAAAAAATAATATGAGATAACCTTTATAAATTATAATATATATAAGTTAATTTTAATTAATTTATGAAAATTTATTTTTATTTTTCTTTCATATTTATAAGTCTTTATAGAAAATTTTACATAAACTTTTTCATCATCTATAGAGATTTTATTTGGTTTGAACATAATTGTTGCTTGTAAAAAATATGTGAGGTCTGTAAAAAAAATAAAATAAAATAAAAGCACAAGGTGTTAGAGACTGCATGTTTTGGAGGACCACTTGAGAATGGCATAAGAGAGCAGGGAAAGAGTACTGGTTTTCAATTAAGCCTATGGTACTGCATTTGGCCTACCAAGTACATCCCTCTAGCTTTTATTTCAGTCACATATACACATACACGTATACTTATATGGATACATACACGATTAATTCTACTACACGAGGGGGCAACTGTTGGGAAACGAAGAAAGGAAAAATTCAGGTGGAATTATTAATCATGTTAGAGGAAAGAAATTGAAAACACCACATGCAGCTCTGATCTACTGGATTCTTGCTCAGAAGGGAAAATGGCTAGGTAAACCTGCAAAGAAGTTGACACTTCTTGTCATTACACAGTTGACATGAGATTTCTTTCATTTTTTTTTTGTGTGCACTAAAGTTTGAGTACAGTGTCAAATGAGCTAAAGTTGGTGCTTAGATTTCTTGTAATATTAATGAATTTTGTTGGAATAGTTGAGATGAGAATGATACTGTATGGTATGATCTTCTTATCTCTCAATTAGTTAAGGTTATGGTAATGAGTGAATTAGAATCCTAATGCGAAGATATAAAAAGCAAAAATTAGATAATTAAAGAATGAAAAGTACATGAAAGATAGGAGATGACAAAAACAAATAATTAATAAAAACCAATGAGATTAAAGTTTTAGGTAATAATGCACGAATCCGCTAAAGCTAGAGTTTAAACGCACTTTATGGTATTATAGAGAGCAGTCTCAAGTGTCAACATCTTTATTTATGGATGTGGACCAATGTTCAGTGATTGAAGTAAATGAAGGGAACATTATTCATGTGAACGTCGTTAACTTACAACTACCAAATTCAGATACTATACTGTACTGCTTTTATTGTCAAACTCAAAACAACATACAAATGTGAATGAATTTCTATCCCTCCGTGTCTCTTCCTCTCCCTCACATGATTGTCTGCCAGCAATAGCGACAATTAAGTAAATGAAAGTTACTGCTACTTACGAAGCCTGAAATTTTTTCGGGGAAAATAAGAGGAACCCATGTGAGAACATAAATTTGATATTTTAATTACTCAAAATTATTTTCACTTGGCAATTCACATTGTATGTTGCTTTTAAATATCAAATCAAAAAATTAATGGAAGACAAAGATATAATTAATATGATTTTTGGCTCGTCCAACCCACTTCCTTTCACATTGTAATCATGTGTAAAATTATGTCTCGGAAACCACGAATCTATATTGATGGACTTTGCATATGATCAACCACTCGTTATCTATCACTACGAATCCATTAAAATCCACAGAAAATGATAAGATGATAGGAACATCTGTGGAAGATTAACAAATGGTGGTCAACCAGACAATACAAAAGTGACGAGTTATTTTAAACTTAAGAATCGAAAATTTCCTACACAAGTTTGTTAATTGCAATGGGGGAAATATATATATTTGAGCAACATAACATGTTTGTTAACTGTTTTGTTTCTTGTTTATCATAATTTGTCAAGATCAAAAAAGAGTTTTGATAGCTATAAATTAATAACCTTAAATTTTAGAACAAAACTTAGATATAGTTATTTAGATATTTTTTGTATTATTTTCTAATCAAAATTTGACAACATAATAAAAATTTAAATTAAAAAATTAACATAAATTATCAAAAGTTTAATTTTAATTATAAAATAATATTACAAATATTTTAAAAATTATATTTAAGATTTATCTTAATTTTTATGCTGTTTTTAATTTCTTACTCAAAATAATGCATGATTTCACACTATAGTATTTTTTTTATACCATAAAATAACTGTGAAATATTCATTGCTAGAAACAGTAATTAACTGTAGTAGGAAACAATAAACTCCCCAAATAATAAATATTTTTTTAATATATTTTTTTATACTTAATATTAGAATTAAAAACCTAACATCTTACTCAAGACTTTATAGTACAATATTTTGAAGGATAATCCTGCGCAGGAAATTAAGATTTATTTACGTAAGATATAGTGATTATGATAAAATGAAGAAAAAAGAAAGCATAGGTATCACGTAATTTAGATGGCCCCCACAATGCTAATTCAACATCTGAAAAGATGCCCTTTGTGGTCCAATCCCTCTAGTTTCAGAAAACAATGATATCATACCCATCAAGCTTTTAAGTTGAGGAATTCAAAGAACTATCCATTTATTTGACAGTTAAGGGACTTGCTTGTAGAAAAAGCCCACAATACATCATGGTCATTATGTTAGGTCCATGCATATATGTTGTTACCTTGTTTTCGTGCTTGATGGTGCTATCTAGCTATAGCTTTTATCCTCCAAGTCCAGAAATGGTGGGTTCTCATGTTTTCTCTGCCACTCGCATCAGTTTTCTATCATCCACATTCTTGCTTTCTGTTTTCTTCTAATAAAATATCCATTCCTTTTATTTTTTGCAATTTCCAAAGTCTAAATATTTATTTGCTTTTGCCACCAACAAAACAAATGTACTTAACATCATCTGATTGAAGTTAAAATATTGCTTTTAAAAGAAAAGATCAAATCTCAACCAGAGAGTATATTTCTAGTTTATACTGAATTAAGGTCTTGTATGAATAAATTACTTAATAAATATTTTTAGAAAAAATAAAAAGGTAAAATAAGTTAATTTTTTATAAGTTAAAATTAATTTACATGTACATTCAAATTTATTTAAAAAATTATTTTAATTTTTATAGAAACTAATTTTAATATATAAAAATTATTTTATTATATCTTTTTATCTTCTTCTATAAATATTTATTAAAAAAATCCAAAAAAGACCTAAGATTAAAGATGTCAAGAAACACGCACGTATTTAAACTAAAATCAGGTAACATAGATTACAACTGAATTGTTGATTGGCATAAAAATATATATTTTTTTGACTGAGATGAAGTGACGAGTAATCTTTCTATTTTTGACAGAAATGTTAAATAGATCTTATTTATTTAAATAAAATAATATATTTCATAATCTTTTGCGCATTGAGAAATTAATAACATGAAAAATTATGTAAATGAACTTTAAAACTTTAGTTTCCAATGGGTAAATACGCTAGAAAATCATAAAATCTTTACCTTTTATTTAAAAAAGAATTGATTTCTATCTAGTAAGTGTATTTATTCTTGTTTTTCTTTTTAAAAAAATACTTGTGTCTAGATCCAAAATTACATTGATAGAACCTTTAGTACTCAAACCCTTAATAGTTATTTATTTGTCCATACCCAAACTCATTAGTCCGATTTTATTTTATTTGAATATAGTCTCTTATAATGTATTTATTAAGTAGACTAATAAAATATAAATTCTAATATTATAATATTATCATTAACAACGAAAGTTAACAAATAAGAGCATTAATTTAAAACAAAACATACAGCTCAATTGAAGTGTTTTTTTTTTTTTAATTCAAAGATCATTCATTTCCTATTTATAAAACATTACAAATAGAATCAATTAACATAATAATAAAAACTACTAAAAAAATCTTTCAAAATACAAAATATAGTAAATATATTTTGTGTATATTGACAAAGTTGGACATTATAAAGTTTTGATCCATTTAAAGTGAATGAACGTAAGTAAACTAATTATTTTATGTAAGCTAAAAACAATTTTTTCTCCTAGATTCTTTGATTCAGTAGAGCATCTATTTGTTCATCTTGAATGGAGGTAAGACTTGGAGGACTTGTCTCATATAGATCAATGTATCTAATTTTTTTATAAGCAAAATATTATTTAGAGGAGTATAAGGGTACTCCAACTCGTTAGTTAATAAGTTAAAAAAAATCTTAACACTTAAACGATATAATAAATAAGGTCAATAGACTAATATGAATAAGACAAATAATAACCTTTTATTTTCAATTAGTGATTAGTTAAGTGATTTAAGATAATTACAAGATAAATTAAAAATGTTAATGGTGTGTTAAGTGTCATGCATTTACGTTAAGTGTGAACAAAAATATGTATGAATTTGTTAAGGCTAGATGAGCACGTTAAGAATCACACCAATTGCCATGAGTATTTAAAAAAAAATATGACCTTATTAAAATGATGATTACTACTAAGTACTAAGGGTATGCACTAAGTGCAATCCTAAGAACCTTCTGAAGATGCATTGAGTGTGAGGAAATACTCACTAAGTGCTATGACGAATTTCAAGCAATAGAACTCCTTTCAAGACACACTAAGCATGATAAAGATGTCACTAAGTGTGAATGAAGGACCTAAGATACTAGTTTTTGTGGTAGGTACAGTAAGCACAAGTACGCCTATGGTAAGCATTAAGATGGAAGTTAGAAACTTGTGTTAGCTCATTGCAAGTGATGTGTTCAATGCCACTTAGACTATGCTAAGTGCAAGGAAAACTTCAAAAGTTGATAATTATAACTTTAGGGGACCATTGGCTTCCTCTCAACTAGTTAAGAATGCCTTTCCCTATAAAAAAAATCCTAAGAACTAATTAATCCAATTATTCATTTTCTAAAAGAACTGAAGTGATCTCAGAGTCATTATAACATTTAAATATAAAATAAATACACTTTAATTATGGAAGATTAATTTTAGGAAAAACTTGAAATTAATTTAATTCCAAAAATAACGATAAATTTTATTTTTGAAAAGTGTGAATGCCAACATCACATATGATAAGCGACGCATCTAGATATAAACATGCATCACGTGAGGTATAAACATAATACATAAAAAAGAGAGGTATGTCTTATGTATGTTATAATAGCAAGGACACTTCTTCACTCAATAATCGAGATCCATAGAGAGCTCTAAATCACTCGCTCAACTATCCCTTGGATTTTCTTAGTGAATCTATAAGTTTCTATATTTTCCAAGAACTCGCCCAAGGGTTCTCTTGCGGTGTGTTCATGGTTTTGCTTAACGGATGGTGGACTCTCTCAACAAACCATGAGTTTTTGTTGATAGAGTCTCCCTTTGCATAGCAAGCCTTTATCAAAAACCCAAAAAAGGAGGTTTCGCTTAGCGAGAGGGATTCTCGCTTAGTGAAAACCAGTAAATAACAAGCATGCAAACACGAAACTCAACCAAAACTCATCAAAATCAACATGAAATCCATCCATTCAGTTCAGAACATCATCCTAACACATTATAGATGTAAAGATCATGACTTTATACACATGCATCGTAATATCATCAAGATTCAACATTTTTCATGAAAAGCTTCAAAACAACAATAATGACTACCACAACCATGATCGATAACATACATACACTCCTAGGCATTTTAACAATGTAATAACAACATATTAACATCATGCAAACCACGAAAATACAAGCTCTTCCCTTACTTGTTGAAGACAAAAGGATTAAAAGCTTTAAGGAAGAAGGAAGAAGAAGAATTGATAAGCAATGGAGCTTCTTAGGTTGGAGAGGATGACCATAAAAATCAGAGGAAAGGACGGGGTGTTCTGGTTTCTAAAATCTTAACACAACTTTATAGTCTCCTATATATAGGGTTTAGGTGGGTGGGATTTTGAGGGTTAGTTGGTCATTTAGGGAAATTTGTTCAAGGTAAAAACAACAACCATCATGATGGATTTTTAGGGTTTTCGAGACGACGACTACAAAATCTAGGTTTTTCTCTAGAACTCTAGTCGGTTGGGGTTTTGCCTCAAAAAACATGTCATTACATCGAAAAAAAAATGTACAAACGACATCGAGTTGACTCAACTCAACTGTGAAACTCTCTCAACACTATACAATGACTTTTAGTGTTTAACTTGACTCTGTCAACAATTTTTAGGAAAGACTTGTCTCAATATATGCATGTTCAGTTATTTTGCCCCATTTTAAAATATTTTTCGAAAAATGTGTAACACAACATTTTTCTTATTTCTTTCTCAACAATAATTAATTTTATTAACTTTATTATTTTTTTCACTCACTTAATTAAACACAAGCATTAAACAAACGGTCTTACATTAAGTACGGATCATACGAGGTGTGGGTCTAGTACCCACTGCGCTTGCCCTAAGCATCTAACTATCCTGCTAAGCATGAGTGTTTAGCTAAGTGCATCTCCATGTGCGCTAAGCATAAAACACTCCAAAAAGGGTGATTAAATTAGGCTAAGTGCACCTAATATGTGCTGAGTGTGAGAATCTCTATAGAATAGGTCTGGAGACCATTCACAACCATACTAAGTGGGATCTTTCCTATGCTGAGCATGAAGACTTTTGGAGAGTAATTTTGGAACCTTCGTGCAATGATGCTAAGTTTCATTCTTATGTGTGCGCTAAGTGCTAAGGTCAAACATACTAAGCATGGTCATGCTTGCACTAAATGTGAGACCCTTAGAGGATATTTAAAGGTTATTTATAAATATGAGGAGTCTTTTTTAGAGGAAGGAGAAGACTAAGGAAGACATAATGTTTTAAGTTCTAAAGAGTAGCATGTAAAAATTTGAGATATCCTCTTGGATGATGGCAAAGTTCCATCACTTTCCATCTCCAAAAGGCGATAAACACCTCTTGAATTAGAGAAGTATTTAAGTATGTAATCATGACATAAGTAAGGGGAATGCTCTTGAGAATTTGAACTGACAAATAGGACAAAAATAGGAAAGATGAATGATAAGCATGCAAAGTTAATTATTTATGGTTATTCATATATTTAAGTAGAGGTTTATGTAAACTATACATTTATGAGACATGTTCGTATCATTGTTTGTTTTTAGCATTTACTAACATATTGTCTCACTGGTTTAGTTTCACGTTCGAGATGGGGCAGGTATGCAAAGGGTATGGTGCAACCTTGGAAGATATCTACATTTTGATGGATGTATCTTCATAGGCTAGATCTTGAAAGACAGAAGTATTTTTTTGCATAGAGATCATTCTTATTTAAGGGAATTACTGTTATGCTTTGTATATGATAGCAATACTTAGAAATTATGTATGACTTTATTAATTGAATTCTTGAGTGATGATTATCATATATGTTAGTTTGGCTATCATTCGATATAAAATATATAGTTTAAGGTAATACCTCTTAAGGTGTTACACGAATGCTATCGTAAATTTTGTCGATAGTATTAATTAAAGTAGGCTGATGCAATGATGAAGCTAATTTCAAATAATAATCAGTTTTGATAATTATTTTCATTTAATTTTTTTTAAACTTCACGTTAATATTGCATTCACTGGGCTGACACTAATGTCAGGGTGATGGTATCCTGTGGACGATATTTCATTATTTTTTCGTAGTGATTGTTGATTTTTTTTGTATTTCACTAAAAAAAAATTGTATTTATATTATATATTTCTAATTAATCTTTTTCTAATATATTTATATCATATCCAATGTATTTATATTTTTGTAAAAATATGTTAATATATACTAATTTATATTTATTAATAGTATAAATTATATAATTTTTAATTTATTAATGTATAGATTATACTATTTTACATATTTAATAAGAATATATATTTATATATTAAAAATGATATAAATATGTTAAAAGAAGGTTAATTGAAAATACATGATATAAATATAATTTTTTTTTAGTAAAATTCAAAATAAAAATGGTCATATGATAATAATATCTTATTTTAGTTACTAAAATATAAAAACGCAAAACTTAAATCACAATTTTATAAAAGAAAAATTTATTTAAAACAAAGGAATTATTTAAACAAATTATACCTCACTTCCAACACTCTGAATATTTTAGTAAAGTAAAAAAAATATAATAGCATCAACGAAATTAAAATTTTTTAACCTTACTATATAAATCTCCTATCACTGTCCTGATCTCCTATCACTAGACCGACCGACCTGAATAGATCAACACTTTGAATTTATAACCCCTTTTCACATATAACATCTCACTGTGATGTTCGCAAGATCTTTTAAATACCTATTAACTTAGAACAGCAAAAGCTTTATGCAATTAACGAGTTTGGAATCATCAACTTTACACAGGTGATTCGGTATTCTTTGTTTTATGCAGTATTTGGATTATCTTAACAATATCATTTTTAATCATCATTTTTATTTTGTTTTCATACTTTACTAATTAGAAATTATTAAAATTAGATTTTGAACATAAATTTAGCGTGAATCTAAGGTATTTCACAACCAACAAGTAAAGAATAATCTTTTCAAGGTATTATAATTTATTTAAAAATTAACATTTTTCAATAAATATTTTTTTATACATATAATTTTGAAAATCGAATCCTAAACATATGTTTAAAGAGCAATGTTACATCATATTGATTTTTTGGGTATAAATTAAATTTATGCCAAGTAAGTGGGATTTTCTTGGTACTTTTCAGATTGGTGTATATGTAGGCACCTTTTAACTTCTTTACATCAAAGCCTTGCTTAAGTCTTCTATGTTCTTTTTTGTAATATGCAATTTTTTTACTATGTTGTTTTTGTACACTGGTTGAAATTGATGTCTTTTACTTACAAATAAATTATCATCTTATTATAGAAAAAGTAAATAAAAAAACTTGTTATTTTTGAAGGAGGTGACAAATAATTGACCTTATTTTAAACCAAATCCTAGGGAAGCTGCGTCGTCATTTAAACCTTCAACATTGGTCATATGTTGTAGGCATTTAAAGAAACCCGAAAATGCATGAACCTACAATTTTATAATAAACTAAGAAAAACATTCTGAACATGTATCTAGCATGCATATATATATCTATTATATATATATATATATATATATATATATATATATATATATATATATATATATATATATATATATATATATATATATATATATATATATATATATATATATATATATATATATATATATATATAAAATATTTTTAAGTATTCGTGTCCGTGAATTCTACGGTTAAGTAGGATGATCAGTGATATACTAATGTACCATTAGTGTTTACTATTAGATTTATTAATTAAAAATTTAATGATCGAGATTGATTATCGATAATTTGTTTGTTATCTTTTAATGTACCATTAGTGTTTACTATTAGATTTATTAATTAAAAATTTAATGATCGAGATTGATTATCGATAATTTGTTTGTTATCTTTTTAGATTTTTATTAGATTTGTAGTTTAGTCCTTGTATAAAAGAATGAATTGGGTGTATTTGTAAATTGTCATTTGTAGATCTAGTAAGTTGTCCGAAACCCTAATAGAGTAATGGTGGTGACGATTACACCAAAAACCTTCAATTGCTGCAACAACATTATGATGATGGAAAAATTGGTGTTTACGAGCACCACCATCTACATGGTAGTATTGTTTGTGTTTTTGGATTTGTCTTTTATTTGCATTTTTAGATGTCTTTTATTTACGTTTTTGGATTTGTCTTTTGTTTGTGTTTTTGGATTTGCCTTTTAGTTGTGTTTTTGGATTCACCTTTAGTTTGCATTTTTTGATTTCCCTTTTGTGTGATTGCATTGCTAGGTCTGAATTGTTCTCCTCCATTCACAAAGCGTCTTTTACTTAATCCTTCGACAATTTTGAAATATGTTCGAACCTCGAGGGCATGTCAACCTAACTTCACCTTTCTCTTTCTCTATATCTTTTCCCTTCAATATATGATTATCATAGTTGTTTTTTATTTTGATAATTTTTTGGATTTGATCTTCGTTTAATGATGCTTATGATTAGAAATCGTGTGTCAATCTAAAGTGGGTTGAGCTTAACATTTATTGAAGATACGTGTTTTAATTATATGGTAATTGAGGTTTATTATTGTATTTTGAATATGACATTTGAATTCATAAAAATGGTGCCATTAGTTTGGTTGTGATAATGTGTATTGCATTTGGGATTTTGCAATCAATTTGGTTTTTTGTTCAATAAATATGTACTTCAAGTGCATGCTAAGCTTTTAAGATGAACAACTAAGAAATCTCATTCTATTTTTCTTGCTTTTAAGATGACATGACTAAAGTATCTACATGTTATTTTGATTTAATAGCTTTCTGATTTGTTATTGCTATTGGATTTGATAGCTCAAGTTTTTGTGATTTGCTTTGTTTTTGTAAAACTTTTATCTTGTTAAAAATCACTGGATATTTCTCGCAAGATCAAATTAAGTGATGTTCATATTGCATAATCATTCAAAGTGGGTTAACTCATTTAATGTGAGCAGCTAAATTTATTAACTGAATGGTTAATAAAGTATTTCTATAAGTGGATTAACTCTGTTAGTGCAAATGGTTAATTCTATTGAATGAAAGGTTAATAGATTCTATATGATATGATACTTGTATAAATACATATGTTCAATAGTATACAACAAAGTGTCATGAATATGTCTCATTTTTTTCAATTCTCTTGTGTGTTTCTTCTTTTTTGCAGGCTAACACAACTTTTATCTTGTTAGAAGCCACTAGATATATAAAGTTCCTATAAGATCAAATTAAATAATGTTTATGTTGTAGGATCATTTAAAGAGGGTTAATTGTGTTTATGTTGCAGGATCATTTAAAGTGGGTTAATTGTGTTTATGTTGCAGGATCATTTAAAGTGAGTTAATTTTTTGTGTGTGTGAATAAGTTTTCTCTCTTATCTTCAATAGCTCAAGATTTTGTATTGTTCTTCTTTTTTGTAGGCTAACACAACTTTTATCTTGTTAGAAGTCACTAGATATGTAAAGTTCCTATAAGATCAAATTAAATGATGTTTATGTTGCAGGATCATTTAAAGTGGGTTAAGTCTATTAGTATGAGGGGTTAACTATGTTAAATAAATGATTAATAAAGTAAATTTGTAATTGGATTAACTTTGTAAATGCGAGTGGTTAATCCTATTCAGTGAAGGGTTAATAGATTCTATCTGATATAAGACTTGTATAAATGCATTATTCAATTGTATGCAATAAAGTGTGATGAATAAAATTTTTTCTGATTCATCTCAATTTTCTTGTGAATGTCTGTATGAGTTTTCTCTATTATCTCCAATAAGTCAAGTTTTTGTGATGTTCTTCTTTTTTGCATACTAACACAACTTTTATATTGTTAGAAGCCACTAGATATGCAAAGCTTTTACAGGATCAAATTAAGTGATGTTCTTGCTACACGATCATTCAAAATGGGTTAAGTTTGTTAGTACAAGTGGTTAACTCTATTAGTGCAGGTGGTTAACTATGTTAAATGAATGGTTAATAAAGTAATTATGTATGTGAACTAACTCTGTTAGTGCAAGTGGTTAATTTTATTGAGTGGAAGGTTAATAGATTTTATTTAATATGAAACGTATATTAAATACACATGTTTAATTGTATGCAACAAAGTGTGATAAATAAAATTTTCTATCTCATTATTCTCAATTCTCTTGTACGAGTGTGGGTGTGTGTGATGGTTATCTTTCTTATCTTCAATAGCTCAACTTTTATGATGTGCTTCTTTTTTGTATACTAACACATGGTTAATCACATATATAAATATGGTTAATTTTATTTTACAAGTGAATAATTGAGTTATTAGACACTTTAATAATACCATAACATTATTAATTAATCACTTGTGAGACAAAGTTAACCAACATTATCCCTATTAATAATCTAATGATACTATTAATCACATTAATAATTATATATAATCATATAATCACGTTAATTCACAGTTAACTATTTGTGAAACAAAAATAACCATATTAACACAATGTTACTGTATCCAATCAAGAATTTATTCTTGTGACATTAGGAGATTAAGCAATCAAAAATAGATAAAGTTCCATGGTATGGTAGATATAATGTGGTTAAATATATGTTGATAGTTACATTTATAGTAAATATTCTATGAGTGAATGATAACTTAATAAATTAAAAATATTTTAGTATATAATTTAAAATCTTATCATGAGTATTTTGTTAATGATGTTAAGTTAAATAGACTAAATAATATATTTTAATATAAGAAAGTGGGAATTTAACACTTGCACCTCTCAATGAAAAAATGTATTTTATTTTACATTTTAATATAAAGTATAGGGCAGTGTAATATTCACATTTATCTAGGGAGGGAAGTGTAATTTGCATCAACAATGTTAAGTTAAATGAACTCCTTAGGGTTAGGAATAAAATTTGAACCTTGGCAATTAAGAGCTTTAAGCTAGAACTAGAGCGAGAGATTGTCTTCTTGACTCTAAAGGTACCAGTAACACACAAGAAAGAGGGTTTGAGTTGTGTGTGATTTTTAAAAGCTTTTCACAAATAGAATGATTTAAAACACAATTTAATATGGTCGTCCAAATAAGTGCAGAATGTAAAGAGTGTAGGGTAAAAGAAAAAATGCACATAATTTATACTGGTTCACTCTTTCAATAGAGCTACGTCCAGTCCCTTCAACATGAAGGAATTCCACTAAGTCTTCTTGACTTACAAACAAGTATTTATCTACCTTTCTAGGTATTACAATCGTTGTAAGAGAACCAAGTATTCTCTACCTCTCCAGGTATTCCAACCCTTGTAATATACCTGATTACAAGAAAATCAAGTATTTTTTGTCACTTAGTATCTTCAAGCTATCAGATAAACTCAATGAGTTTTTACAACAAACTCAATGAGTTTTTACAACAAATTCTACTCACACAGTGAGTGTATTACAATATAATACGTGAAGACTTAGCTTTGCCAAACAAAGTAAGTTTATAGATAAAGAATGAGGGAGTCGTCCAAAGTGACTATAGAGTATATCACTTAATCTTTCTTTTTCATGTTGTGTTTTCTTGTTATTATCTTTTTCATTCCGTGCTTAATCAATCTTCCTTTTTATATCACGTAAAAATTTGAACGTTGCTTGTGCATGAGGAATTGTTGAGTCAGCATTAAATATCGCAATTCTGATTTCTACAAAGCTTCTGCAGAGCCTCATCTTTTTTTGCAGACAAAGAAGATTGTATCATAGAAAGATTATTCTTCTCTGAATTTTAACGTGTTGTCTCCTATTGACGAGAGAGAAAACATCTATTGATTCCTTCTCATGGGAGTCATGATATGGTTGAAGACTTGACTTGCAATAAACAAAACTTCATGCAACCTTTTGTCAATCTAAAACTACCATGTTCTTAAAATAACACATTAGGTAGAATTTGAACATTGGATCATGATTTCAAGTTGTATATTTGAAAGAAACGATTTACGTGATAAGTTAGATAACTTAAACAACTCTTTATGCTTTTCGAGAGATACTTCCTAAATGGAACAATGCAATCATTCCACTTTTGGATGATTTCTTTTTTGCACAGTAGGAACGTCTTTGGACGTTGGGTTCACTTATGGGTGGTGAAACTTGTCATTGGATGTCACACTTTTTCTATGGATGTTGGATGAGTCCTTTGGACATTGTGCTATGGTATTGGATGGTGAACATATCCTTTGGTCAATGAGTCTCTTTTTGGACAGTGAATACGTCCTTTGGACTGTAAGCCTCTTTTGGATAATGAATATGTCCTTTAGATAGTAAGTCCCTCTTTGGACAATCACCACATCTATGGATGTTGAGCTCTTCTATGGACCCTTGACTGTGTCTTTGGATGTTGAGTCCCTCTATGGACACTAAGTACGTTCTTTGGACGGTGAGTTTCTTTATGGATGCGTAATATGTCTTTTGGATGGTGAGTCTCGCTATGGATGCTGGAAATGTTTTTTGGATGATGAGTCTTGCTATGGACGCTAGAAATGTCTTCTGAACGATGAGTGACTCTATGGACACAGAGCATGTATTTGGACGCTAAGTCCTACTATGGATACTGAATATGTCTGTGTTCCAACCTTTAAGTCCAATAACCTGCAATTCTTCTTAAATCTAGAGAACATTAGTTCATAATATATTATCAATTTCTATAATGTTTGTTATCATAAAAAAACCTAAGTCATTTTGAACGCATAGATTTATGTTCCAACAGACTCTTCCTTCTATTAGTTTGATGTCTTCTTCTTGATGTTGTTTCGATTCTATGACTATATGTGAGTAGCCAGTCATCTTTGTTCTAGGATTAGGGCCTAACCTTTGAAAACTATTTATTTTTTTCATAATATTTTGGTTTCTATTTGTATTTATTCTTCTCTTTATTGATTTATATATGTAAAGCATTTAGCTTCCATTTTTCATAATTTTATACGTTTAGATGAAGAATTGAAAAATAAACTTAATCATTGGAACCCTAAAGGGGGAATTAGACATTAAACCACAAATGTAGGTTTAATCCTTCAAGGACTCAATAGATTAACAAAGAACTTAATGAGCCTACTTGAACACAACTACCACAAAAGTACGAGTCAATATAATTAGATACACCTTTGTATCATGAAAAGGAATAAAAGTTATCTTACGTTAATCTACCTTCAAAGGAAACCAATAAGAACTTTTAGATAAAAAGATTAGGTAAATAGGAAGTCATGATGTCAATCTTAATCTTGAAAGCTTTCTCAATATTAATTTTTCCTAAATTTACTTGCTTGTTTATTTCTCATTTAAATTTAAATTCTCAACCAACCTTATCTTGTCTCAAATATTTTCTCTTCTAACTAATTCATTTAAATTAAGTTTCTTTTAAATTGTAATAATTATGAAATCAAACACATAATCCTTGTGGATACAATTTTCCTTTATCAATGTTTTGGCGTTGTTGTTAGGAATTACATCTATTGATTTTAATAATTATTGCTATTTAAAAAATTGAATAAAATATTTTCTATTATAACTAATTTTTTTAAATTCAATTTTTAAATTGTAATATTTACGAAACCAAACACATAAATCCTATAGATATGATTTTTAAAAAATATTACTTGATGATAATATGACTAACTTTGTCTAACAAATAATTAATAACAAATGAGTTTTTTTTTATGTATGATTATTCCTAGTTTAAATTATGTTTAACTCTATCTTACATATAGTTAACGATAAAATATACTTATAGGACTACTTTACAAAAATTAAAAAGTTGACATATACATATTAGTATTAAGAAAAACTAGTTATTACCACTTAAGTTGGTAGTATACCCACGTACCACCATTTATAAAACTTCACCGTAGCCCAAGGCTTTATTACAAAAGGTTGACATCCATTCTTCAAACCTAACTCACAAGGAAAATCTTCCCCACACAAATTTATATATATATATATATATATATATATATATATATATATATATATATATATATATATATATATATATATATATATATATATATATATATATATATATATATATATATATATATATATATATATATATATATATATATATATATATAGGGTTTAGGTTATATAGTCTATAAAGTATAAATTTCTCTCTGACCTTTTATCTAAAACATAGAAAAATAATAAATAATTCTTAAAATTTTCTCACATCTGTCGACTTAATTCATGGCCCTAATAAAATTGTTTTAAGATTATTAAGTGCCTAATTAATACTTAGATGACATACTCCCTCCTATATGTTTTATAAATAATATTTTATTTATTAAAATATTTTAATTTAGTTCTTATAATAATTAGTCCAATTTCAAAGATTTTTTCTTTACAAAATACATCAATTTAATAAAAATAAAATATTTAAATCAAAATACATAAACCTTATTATATAATGTGTGAGAATTAAAATTTTATAAATTAAATTTAAATTAAGATTAAAATAATCTTAAAATGTAAATGATCCAAAATAAAAGATAATTATATCTTGATAATAGTAAAATAATATTATAATAAATATTTAAAATATCATAAATATATTTAAAATAATAATAAAATATTAATTAATATTTATAATATATATACATATATTAATATATAATCTTCAAATAAATGTAAAATAATAAAAATAACTCTAATAATAAACTAATGCAAAAAAAATAAACATTTCTACAATAATAATATAATCATAGTCTAAAATATAAAATAGTATTAAAAAAGAAAAAATAACATGATAAAAAAATTATACATGGTAATAATTTATTGTTACAATAATAAAATAATATTATCAAAATAAAAATTTAAAATATTACAAAAAAATATTCATACTCATGTATTCACAAATACTAAATCTAGTTCACTATAATATTTTTTGGTCAACAAAATAGATCTATGTGATATTATTATTTACTATTTATAAGTAATATTAAATAAAAGTTTATTTTAATGAGTTGATAATGACATAGAAAAAGAGGGACTTTTAAGAATTGGGAGATGAAATTGATGTATTTTTTAAGAATATAAAATTTAAGGTTAATCATTATAAGGACTGAACTAAAGTAATTTAATAAATAAACTATAAGAAAAATCAATTTTAGTAATGATAATTAGCAATCAATAAAACCGTCGCTAATAGCAATTAAATTAGCAACCGACATGAAGTTATATGAGTTAATAAATTAGCAACTGAATTAATCTATTTGTCAATGAAATATAAAAGAATTAGCCAATATAAAAGAATTAGCCAAGACATGAAAATATTGATTGCTAAATGAAGAAAAATAGCGACCGAAAAATCAGGTCGCTAAAATGGTAACTATAATAAATTGGCAACCTATTTAACGACAAAAAAATGTAATTTCAAAATTTAATAAAAAATGAATTTTAGCGACCGAATTAGTGATAGAATAAAAAAACAAAAATAAAAATAACAACCGAAATGATTTTTAAAAAAAAAAAAAACACAATTAACGATGGATTTAGCGACCCAATATATAATGATAGAAATTTAAGTAAAAAAAGGATAGATTTTTTTTTGTTGTCCAAATAATAGTGTTTTTTAATTAAATGAGTCGGTTGAATTTATATTTCCTTTAATTATGTTGTTGATGTTTATTTTGAATGAAGGGAGTGTATTTATTTTTAAAATTAAGTCAATTTAATAATTTTGTCTTTAAATTTTAGATTTTTTCTTTATTTATCCAAATAATAGTATTTTTTTAATTAAATCAGTCGTTTGGGTTGATAATGTCATCGCTAAAGGCTTTAGCACCTAATTTTGAAATTTTGTGATATTTTTAGGTTTAGAGACTGATTTTGTTGGTCGCTAAAAATTAATTTTTTTAAGTGAAAAAATACATATAAAATACATAGGAAAGTAACCATCTTAAAATGATTTTGTCAATAATAAAAATTGAATTGACTGATGTAAAAAAATATTAGGAAATATTTATTATTTTTTTATATTTTATAAACGAAACAGAGAAAGAGATACAAATTAAATTGAGGATTTACTATATATATTGGATAGATGCATAAATGTGAAAGATAAAACAAGTAGATTTGGAGGTCCAAAAGTCTAGTTCTGGGAGCAATGTCACGCTCACGAGGAAAAGAGATAAGAAGGAACAAATGGACAGTGACCCCTTCTTGTTTTTGCCTTATACATACACCAAACAAGAAACAATTAACCAAAAGCCTGGCTGCTAGCTACAAAAATAGAGCATTAAGGTATATATACATACCTAGCTAACGACGAAGAAAACACCAAAATCTGAGCCAAGCCAGACCAACATGCCCAGAGCATGGGTCTATTTACTGTGTGAAAGATAACCATATAGGCATATAGACGTATTGCCTAGGGTTTGATTTCTTTTTATTTTTATTTTTTCAATTTATATATTTTCCTTTATAATTTTTAAGTTCATGTTATTTTCACGCTGTTTTTCATTTTTAAGATGTTGTTAAGAAACTGTAAATTAATATTTTCTTATTTAATTTTTGGTTTCGCAATTTTCTCAAAAATAGGCAGTGAAGATAATATATTATATTTTTGTAATTTTTAGTATAAACATTATAACTAAAATATTTATCACTTACTAAAAGATAATTGTCAAGCATTTTAGGATTTCTTTTATTAGTATATAATTTTTGTCTAACAAAAATTTAATTATTAGTATAGAGTTTGAAGGTTACATCGAACAATATGATGTACTATACATTTGGTGTATATATAGTATATATCAATATTTTTATATTATATACTAATATGATTATTTGTTAGTGTAATATATCTTACTCTTAGTATAAACTTACAATGTTTATATTAACTCTTTAATTTTCTTTAGACAAATATTATACTAAAAAAGAAAGTCTTAATGTTTTACAATTTTTTCTGTTAGTGACAATTTTTGCAATAATATTTACATTAATAATTACAAAAGTATTATATTGTTTTCCTTGCCTATTTAAAGAATTGTAAACAGTTTATTTTTTATATAGAAACAGTATATACCAGACAAAGGTCAAAAGGTCATCAAAACTAAATCATTAATAAATAATAATTTTTTAGTGCATATTATAAAAAATATAGACAAGAAATATATCAAACACCATATAGGTAGAGTTTTCATTTTCTTCTTGATTATTCTGTGCTCTGACCCTTTTGTTGGTGGGTGTCTACTATGAATGAGTGCCAAATTTGGACATATACGTCACAACTCACATGTCTTCGAATAATTATTCCCAACAAAGACGTCAAGTATTTATGAGATTTGGTTGATAGCTAGGTACGATTCCCTAGTAAAGTTAGCCAATACCATCAAAAGGATGAACTGTTAATTATTTATTGTTTTGTTCAGTATCCTAATTAATTAAAGACTACAATAACAGTGAGCTGCAGCGTGATAAGTGATTTCAAACATAGACCAACTTACATTTGAAATTTGAAAAGTTTCCAATTAATGCCATGTGTTTGGGAGGTTTCTAGATGACGAGAGATTGACACTTAGCAAAAGTTTCTATAGAGTGAGTTGCAAATGTATATAAAATACACATAGATGTCAGGGGTTACATAGTAATGGATTGCACAAGGCCTATTTGAATTTCTTAACTAATATATTAGGATTGAAGTATAGTTGACTATAGAAAAAATCATAATGTAGAAAGGAAAATATTTACTTTCAAGTAATATTACAGTTGTCATAAAAATTAATAGTTGTTTTTAATTATAAATATTTTTTTATCTATTTCATGAATATTTAAAGAAAGAAAAATTTAAAATAAATATATATACTCAATTTTCTTAAGACTTTTTCTGGTTACTTATTGTAATTAATCAAATTGTAATTATTATTTTTTTACGAGACTGCATATATTTTCTATGAAAAATAGTTTTGTTTAAAAAAGATAAAATCACTATAAAATTTAAAGTTTTCTCTCCCAAAATCTAATGTATCCACGTTTTCTTGGACTCAAAATCATAATTAAATTGAAATAATTTACTTCCAATTGGTTTATATGTTTGGTGGTAATTAACGATTTGAAATATTAAAATTATATTATCCTTTTATTTTAAAAAAAACATATATGCTCAATTTTTTAAAGTGTTTAATATGTACACTTCGTTTTATTTTGATATACATAGGGCGTGGGTAGGAGGCTAGGTTAGTCTCTTTTAACTCTTTTAATTGCCAAATTTAAAACTTTAGAAAATAAAATGAAGATTTAGTTTAAGTATCAAAATTTTTAAGCTTATAAGTAATGGTGTTTAAAAGTTTTATTTCATTTTTTAATATTCAAAGTTAATAATAATAATGTTTAAAAGTTATGACTGAGGAATCAAACGAAGAGTTTAACACTAAATTTGAGCTTTGGAAACAAATATTGAAAATAAGGTTTTTCTTTAAGTAAGAGTAAGATAAAAATATATATAATATTTTTTTGCAATAAATAAAAGAAAAATAATTTGGAGGTAAAAATTGAAAAAAATATCATAACATAATTTCTAACTTTACGTATATGTATTATAAAATAAAATAAAAAATTAATAAAGATGTCACACACAATATGCAAACTATTACGAGATAAAAAAAAATTAAGAGTTACTTGTGATTATAAAGTACTTATCAAATTCAAAGTGAAGGTTTAATGTATTGTCATATGATCAACTATACTTTGATATAGAATGTTAAACTTGAAAAAAAAACAAGAGAAAAAAAATGAAAATAAAAATAATGATCAAATATGTAAAGATAAATGGTTCTCACACAATAAAGGACATGATAAATAATGATTATATATGATAAGATATTGACGTGAAACTATTAAGAAAAAGATGACACAAAATCAATTAATTATGATTTAGATATGTGTAAAGAATGTTACTAGAAATACTAATGAAAAAATAAATCATGATTTATATTCTTGTAATAAAGGATTCTGGGTGACCAAAATAACAACGGAAGAAATTATTAAAAAGAATTGCATGATGAATAATATTTTTTAGAATTTTATTTTTAATTGAATCTAATAATGTCATGTGATATATATGGTCAACCTCATTTAGTAAGACAAGGTTATTGTTATCGATTAAAATAATACTTTCAAGTTATTTGTTTGTAGTTACTTATGATTACTTTTACCAACATTGGTTGGTATAATGGTGATTATTTGGATTTTTTAACCAAAATATCAAGAGTTCAAATTCTAGTCTTACGTATGAAAAAAATACCATGTTGGAAAAGGAAATACTTACTATTTGATGAACTCACAGTCTTTGACTAACATTAGTCACTACTTTCGAGGGTGGATATTTCACATCTATTCCATGGATACAAAAAAAAACTTATCATTACTTTTGTGCTTAAGTAATTTTTCGTCCATATAAGTTGACGCTCTCATTTTTATTTCCAGATATTAGCCTATGTTACAAAAACGTTAAATCATTGGCGTCGTCACATGTCATGTTAGTAAAAGATGATGCTACAATAATGTTATCGCTTGTCATGTCAACATATTGTCACCTCATCAATGTTATGTCAATGAAAATATCACAAAAAAATGTGTCATGTTAACAATAGAGAGAAAAATGGAAAAAAAAATATTGGCTATAAAAAGTAGCATATTTATTGACACAAACAAATATTTAAATATAATGTATAAACTTAATTTAAAACTAATATAAAATAAAACTCTTAAAAAATCATTATTTAAAAATAAAAGAATACATCATAATTGATTTAAAACTAATATCATTTTATTATAATTTTTTCTTGCCCAAACATCCTACACATTAACAGAGACTTTTTAAGAATTTTATTAAAACTCATCACTTAGTGAAAGGTGTGAAGAGAATGGAAATTGTGGGTGTAATACAAAGAGAGAACGTTATGTAGAGAAGAAATATATGCTTATGTTTCATGCTTATTAAAGTTGTATTGTTTGGGATGGAAACAAACTAGGCTAGACTTTACCAGGCATAAGACTAACCTTAGTTAAAAATATAAGAAACATGTTACATTGACAACAATTCATACAACAATTTGTTCAACATTATTTTCAATCTTTATCTCTCTCAACTACATCATTAATTACACTCATATTTCTCTTTCATATCTTTTTTCTCTTTCTTTGTAGTGTTATTTATTGTACAAATAACATTTATCAAAGAATAATGTTATATCCTCTGACCTAATCTGTCGACTAATCCTCCGAACCAGTAAAAATTGTCATTGCGTGATACAATTTCTCATGCATGATTCTCTCAACGCCTCTTAATGCACAATTGAAAGATAATTCAGAAGATTATTCACAAGAAAAAAAATATTTCTTTATCAAAATATAAAGCTTGATAAGACCTTTTTACATATCATTGGTTTTTTATATAGGTCTAGCCTAACCTACATAGTAGATAATCATGTTACTTGCAATAGTTCTCATGCTTAATATAATTAGCATCCAAATCATTTGTATGCTGAAAATTTTTCCTATATTTAGTTAAAAGACTTGTTAGGTGTGATTGTTATAGGTTTTTAATAAGAAATATTTTTATTAAAAATTATTATTAATGTATTAAATATAAATTATATATATTATATATATAATATACAATATAATATTAAATTATATATTAGTCATATAAGAAATTTGTTAAAGTCATAAGTATGACCTTTTTACTTAAAAATGTTTTCTAATAAATTTAAATATGACCTTTTTAATAAATAGGTCAGGCCTTATATAGGTCAAACGGTAAACCTTGATAAGTCACTTGGTCTGTTTTTATCTAGCCTATTTTCACCCTTATCTACTATAAATGATGATAAAAGAAACAAGATATAGTGTAAAAAAATGAGAATATGATAGTGTTGAAGGAGAAAAAAAACAGAGTTATAAATTGATAATTTGTGTGTGCCCATGTCGAGAGTGTATTTTTTTTTCTTGTAAGACATGTGTTAGAAAAAAAGGAATAATATATATGGTGAACGATAGAGCTTGAAGTATTTATACAATAGGAAATGATATAAGTTAAATCAATTAAGATACACGCTTTGTTTATAAATAATGATTTTTCTTGTTATTTAATATTTTTATTTTATAATAAATTTAAATTAAATTATTCATTTTCATCTTTGTAAATTTTCTTTCTATTATTTTAATCATTGTAATTTTTTCATTTTTAATCATTTTATTATAAAAATAACATAACAATTTTATTAATATGACATTAATATTATTATGATAATAAACTAATATGATACGTGACAATATCAATGTGACACCATCTTTTAGTTACATGATATATAATAACATCATTGTAATATCAACAAATTATTAACATTTTTGTAATGGTAGTTTATGGTCCGGACTCAACATGAAAAGTTTAGAACTTATCCGGATGATACTAAAAGAAAACATCACAGTAATGGAAAAAAATGAAAAAGTAACTTACATGGAAGAGAATTTAAGCGCTACTTTTAATTACATTGAAATGAGTTAAATTATACTGTATTTGTAACTTTTAAAGAATGAGAATAGTTTACCTTATTATGAAACAAAAGAAAATTATATGGTTGCAACAACAAAATTAAGAAACCTTCATATCCTGCTAAATAACAAAAGCTTAGTTTAGAATAAATATACAATTTATATTAGTATTGTTTTTAGTTGATTTTTTTTTTAAATTAGGTGTGTTACATATTGGAGACTTACCAAAGTTGAAAAAGACCTCAAGGATCTACAAGAACTTACAAAAATATAACAATTTATATTAGTCTTTAAAATATATATGTTACTTGTGTTGATTTAATTCTCAAAACAAAAATTGCTTATTTAAAATGATTTTTGTAAGGATAAATATAATAAGTTGACAGCTATTATAAGTGAACTTGTTAAGATGAAAGTTATAAGAAACAAATTATCAAGACAAAAACTTCGAAGAACTTAAATAATTCAAGTAACATATTTCATCAGCCAAATTAATGTATATTTTACTCGATTATATTTCCAGAAGAGTTTTGCTTCAAAAATTTTAAAGTGTGTCCTTAGAAGACATGTTAACGTATAAAAACAAAATTGATTTAATAAAAAGAAAACATTTGATATTTATGATTTAAAACGTATGTATTTAAAATGCACTTAGATCATCTCTTCTTTTTTTTATAATAAAGTATGCTTTTACTGAAGAGAAAAAGGCACTAAGATAAAAATAAAATCATGATAATAATTTTCTTGTATCTTTCTCTGTCTAATGGTTTCTTTATTCCCAAAAAATTGTTTAAATATTTTTTTATTTTTATAATATATCTATCTTTTACTTTTAGTTTTTTTTTTTAAATAATCTCTATAGTATTCAATTTTTTTTAGTAATAGTCCTTATCTTTATTAATTCATAATCAACTGCTGCAGTGATTAAAGAGTAATAGCCTGAAAAAAAAAGTATATTAGAAAGATTAAAATAAGAATGTGATTTATTTATAAAACTAAATTAATAATTATATAAAGTGATGTGCCATCAAATTATGGATTAAGCATATAGTTACCGGCAACTAAGTAACGAAGAGAACTAACGCCAAAAAATTAAATCTTACAAGTATTATTTAAAAAATAATTTTAAAATAACTAAAATAAGAAAAATTGCAGTAATTACATTAATTACAAACATATTTAAGCTTTATAAAATTAATCCACATTCATATGTATTAGAGATACACATATGAGTTAAAAATTAGTTATATTAGTTAGAGAATTAGTTACTATAAATTGCTTTGTACGCTTTATTATATTATTGTAAAATCATTTTTTTCATTTTCTTTTTCATTTTTGTAAAAAATAAAATAAAAAATTACAAGAGTACAATTGAAAATATACAAACTAATTAGAGTAACTAACTTCTTTATTAATATAACTAACTTTTAACTAATTTGTGTATGTCTAATAATATGAAAGATTTCATATGGGTGCTCTAATCCAGTTGTGTTTTTATCATGAGCTCTGCTATTTAGACTGTTTTTTTATATGGTTTGAAGTATCCTCTCTATTCTTAATATATTTTTTTAACTCATAAATAAAATATTAAAGGAGTACTTTAGGAAAAAAAATACTTAATAATTTAGATATAAATGAATTAATTTTACCACTTCATGTAATTAACGATCTATTAACAATTTTCAAATTCGAGTAAATATACACTTTAATCACTGATTGAATTTCATAGGATGTTTTGTTTATATAATTTGGTACCCCAAGCAATAGCTTACCAGTTTTGTTTGATTAAAATTGATTTTCCGACGTAATGAAACCTTTTGAATAAATTAATATAAAGTTTAATCACCAAAAGACATTACTTGTCTTATTTTGATCTTTAAGATCAAGTTTTTGTCTGCGGTACAAATTGATCTCTAAAGTAATAAATTTACTAGATTTTTTTTTATATTTTTTTATAATGTAATAAACTTACTAGTAAAGTGAACTTGTTATATTAGTTAGTCGATAGGCAACTTCAAAGATCCATTCGTATACACAAAAAAAAATTTCTAAAACAAAAGAAATTACATTTAACACTTTTAAGGAATCATTGAAACAAATTATACATTCATTGGAAAGAATTATAATTGAAAGAGTATATAACCTGTGAGCATATCGCAACACAAAAGACATAGATGTGTTCTCTTTGGCTAATTATTAAGGTACGAAGAATTAATGCTATATTAATAATAAAAGAAAAAAAATTAACCCTGTAATGCTACATCCAATTTCAGGACTCACTACCATTTTTATTATAGACTACTAATTATTATATATTATATTAATATACACACATCCCCATAATTAATACTGAATTTGAAGGAATTAATTATGGATGGGGATTTTTAGTTTATTATTTTGAGGTCGTACAGTGATAGTTTTAGATTAATGCAATTGGATAAACTTTCTACTAAAGATTATAAATATATTTATAATATTGATGCATGTAAAAAAGAAAATTAAAATAGATAAACATAGATTTAAATTTGTTAATGTGATGTTACCCATTCACTTACTAAATGCAAAACTATAATGCACATATGAATATATAATTTAAATAAAGTGATGTCCTTTTCCAAGATTCATGAAACGTCACTGATGATGTTGCCAAATCAAGAGGCAAAGCAAATAGGCAACTGCTCATGTTCACATCTGATAATTTTCTACTTTATTAGGACATGAAAGTGGCGCAATTGCATTGAAACCCCATATGGTAACTATGGTCCCCTCTCTTAAAGCCTCTATTGAGTGTGACCTTATTGGCAAAGAGGTTTGCATGAACCCAACGCTTGTTGTTGGGATTAAGGGAGGGGATGTGAGTTTTCAAAGGCTTCTTGCTAAGGACTCATCAAACGGTCCACTTTGAAAAATGTTTTCTTCAAATAAAATAAGACAATAAAAAGTTGTCTTATTTGATTGTAGAGTGTATTTTTTAGATGTGTATATATAAATATATTATAAAAATAATAAATAGAGATAATTATACTTTTAATAGAAGTACAAATCTATCAAAAATTATGGAAAAAGTTTTTTTAATAAAAAAAACAAAACCCTAGTTAGATAGATTGATTTGATCTTTAGTATCTGAACTCTCAACTCAAGTATATACTTGAGAAAAAAAGGGTTATAATCAATTCATCATCATAATGAACATAGCCCAGAGTGAGAAAATCAATATAATATTATAGAGAAAGAAAGTGTGGATAGTGACATGTCTTGGATGGCCAAGAAAGGTTTAGAATTATGTAAGAGTGGGAGAAAGTTGGGATGGGGCTAACATATATGGCAAAACGAGTCAAACATTCATGAATAAAGAGTGCTTTGTTTTATGCACAAAGGAAAAAAAAAAGTGAGAGGAGTATCATTAAATTACCATTTCAGATAATTTATGTAAAAAACTCACTGACAAAATTAATAGAGTTCTCATTGCTCCTGTAACAACAAGAGAGGTCACCTTCGCTCTCTTTTTCAATTTGGCTGAATTAGGAGTAAGTTTTAAGCTAACAAAAGGTAAAAGTGACATGGGCACTGCAGTTATTGAAAGAATTGAAATGGAACACAGGTTGACATGCATATTTTCTCACTTTTCTATATGACACAAGATATATTTATGGAAGAACTTGAAGTAGAGAAAAGTTGAGTGGGACAAATCGAGCCACCCCTATATATATTAAAATATAATTCATTCTTATTTATTAGAGTGATTAAAATTTATTAGAATGTCTTCCTTTACAAATGACATATTTCATTTTTTAACTCATAAAATTTTAAAATTTTAAATTTCTATTCTTCAAAATTAATTATATATATCTTTTTCTATAAGATTTTACTTGACTTAATTATGTACGTTTCCTTTATATATAATTTTTTTATTTGGTACATATAAAATTTGGTATAGAATTGTGACTTTTTGGTTATAAGTTAAGAATATCATTAATATAAGAAATGAAAGTTGAGTTGAAGCACAAGTGCCCAACACAAGTCCCCACACAAGAGTATGCTACAAGCACAAGATAACCAAAACGAAGCCAAATAAAAGCAATATGCCCTTGATACCGTATATAAAAACAGGCCACACAAAGTAATACTAATTAACCACCAAATAAATTTTGTAAAAAAAAAAAAACACCAAATACTGTGCACCAAAAAAAAATCCCACCAAATACATAAAAGTGCCTAAAACATAGTAAGAAACAATATATAGGGATTGAAATTAATTAGAACTTGAAGATTTGTTTAGGATTATTTTGGTGAATATATATTGTTTTTAAGGGAGTTGTTTTAATCTCTCAGTATCCATGTATGTAATCTCCTTTGAATAATGAATCTTTTCTTTTGAATTTCATATTTAAGTTTTAATTAATTATGCATATATTTATATAATTTTAAATATTTTTAAAACCTATATTTTTAAATTCTAACTGAATCAAGTATACGAGCATATATTTCACTTTTAATTTTTTTCATCAGTCTCTTAAAATGTTTTTTATTTAATAATTTTTAAAATTGATCAATTTTTAATTAGTACATGTATAATGTAACGAATAATATTTGATAATAATTGTTCAAATTAATTGTATTAATAGATTATTTTATTTTAATAAGTACTTCATAAATCCCCCTTCCCCTAGATTTATTTGTTTCTAATTATTAATTTTTTTAGTTAAAAATGCTTTTTGTCTATTAATTTAAATACTTTACAAAATATAGGCTTTGATTTAAGTCGTATGCACAGTTTGTTTAAGTACTGAATATCAAAGTTAAGATTTAGGAATTAAAGACATGCATATTATTGCCAATATAAAAATTTAATTGTATTTTTATATCAATTATGTCATTTTACTTCTCAAATTTGAATTGTATATTAATTGGATCTTCAAGTTTTCTCCTCTTTATAATTCCTCCATCATAATTTTATCTAATACCTAAGTCATCAGTTTGTTTAGAATAGAAAAAGATTTCTTTTGTTGTTTTAAAAACAAGAATTGACCCACAATAATCATCAACATCAATTAAGTTATGCAGTCAGAATATCGTTTTAGGTCATTTAGTTCAATATTATGTACATTTTATTTACACATTTTCATGTTAATTATGAGATGGAGTTGAGAGAGTTGTTGTAAATAAAAAAAAATTAAAAACCCTAAAAACGCAATTCAAATGCAATATCTGGAAGATTAAAAATACGATTAAATTTTATATAAATTATTTTTAATTAGATATATATACCTCATATTTTATCAGCATTGTTATTATATATTTATAAAGATAATATTTTTCTCACACTTTATATATTAAAATAATTTAACCTACTCAATTAATACTAAGAGTTAATAAAAGTTGAGGTTAATGATAGATCAAACCATATTTATAAAAAGAAAAAGGTATATTGTCTGATTCCTTGAAATTAATTGGACAACTAAATTAATTTCTTTTCTCCGTGCACAAAAGAGTTTTAAGTAGATTATATAATAAATTATTATATATCATATTAGTTTTTGTAAAAAAAGTTAGAAGAATGAACAACATTAAACTAAAATACTCCATTTAAACTTACCCTGTGAAAATTAATTTTACTAGTGAATATATATACGTTTAATTTTTTTTTTAACTCTCTAACATAATATTCATCTTCATATATATCACTACTACATACATGATGTTTACAACATTTAAAAATATTATGAAAATATAAAATAAACATTATCCATTACTTTAAATAAATTTTGTATATGAACTATGTTGCACAATATCAATAGTAATATTTTATATTTATTACATATTATTAATAAAAATATTGATAATATTTTTAATAAAATATATTATTAAAAATGTTATATACATAGTAGTGTAAGAAAGAAATTTTTTTTTTTTTATGCTGAGAGGGATAGAGAGGATGTGAATGAAAAAACAAATACTTCGGACATTATGGATAGTAGGTCATTATTAAGAAAGGGGGAAAAGAAAAAGGATAAATGGAAGAGTTATGTGTACTTAGTTACCGAGAGAGATTGAGAGGCATATTACATGCTCTCACTCACCCATTTGTGTCGATCGTGTGATTCAACTTCACGGTTGAGGACCACTCTGCAGAATCCTGCAATAGATATAAAAACAGCCAACAAAGAAATAAAGAACCGACACCAACTTGTAGTACCATACAATACATACATGGTCCTAGAAAGAGAGAGGGACTTTACCAAAGAAGTTGAGGTCATTTCCTAGTCATTCTAAAGTTAGACTTCATGAACTCAGTGGTGTCTCATGTATACACGTACGTAAAATAAGATAACCACGAGATGGAATTTACGTGTACGTGCAGAGAGAAACCAACTGCCCTATTGGTAAATCTCTATTCTATTACCTTACCATATATCTCTCCCATACTAGTAAGTTACAAAGCGTGGATCCAGTACCACACATGAATGATTTTTTTTTTTATGGGTTACAAATCCAATTTTTAATACATGATTAATGCATTCTTCAGAATATGGATACAATAAGACTTCATGCCATGTAATAGAAAATATGTTCCTAATTTTGAAATTAAACCAACCAACCAGCGCCTAATCTTAATTATAAGGTTATTAATCTCCTAAATTCATTTTTTCTTCCTTAAAAATTATATTATTTTTATATATCCAAATAGAGCAAATAACAATCATCCATATTAACATACAATATATAAAGAGTATGATTAATTACCATAATTAACGTATTAACATACATGTTAAAAGGGGCATATCTAGTTAGAAGAATATTTGTATATAAGAATAAGAGGAGTAAATTTAGGTTATTAACCATACATGATTGATCAAGATTTAATGTTATATGATTATTTTAAAATACTATGTGATTTAAAAAAAAAAAAAACTCACACGATTTGTATATTTTAATCTTATTTATTGATGATAGAATCTAATGGTTAATATTTATTTCTCTAATTATAATCAAGATATAATGTATGTGATTAACAATTATTAACATAAAACATATTATTAAAATAATATTATATCCTATAATTATAGTAATATTTTATTTATATTGACTTGAAAATCATAAGTATTTTTAAAGATATGGTAATTAGCATCTACTAAATATTTAGAAGTATTATGTAATATAAAAATAATGATATTTCGAAAGAGTAAACTATTGTTTTCATCTATGGTTTTGTAGAGTATTAGTCATAGCGGCCTCTAACATTAGATAAATAATAACAAAATCTCTAATTTTAATTCTAATAGTCATTTTAATTTTGATTGTCATCCAAACATTAACATTGTAATTTAACTACTAACTTTGCATGTTATGTGTCATATAGGCAGCCACATAGCATAGTAAGGGAAACCTTTGCAAGGACTTAAATGACAGTTTTTGCTTAAATATTGGATTAAATTGACAAAAAATTTTAGGAGAGCAAAAACTAATAACGTTTCCCCCATTTTAAGTACAACCCTAATTTCTTGCCTTGTAATTGTTCATTTCTTTCTTCGCGCCTATCATCAATGTCCCTTGTTTATTGGAACTAAAGCATTCATCTTCGTCGGTCTATCTATAATTTTGTATATGGGTTGTTGAAGGTTGTTTTCAAGCAAAAGCTAATTTTTTTATGAAAGGTTAGTTGAATTCATTGTTAGTTTTATTTAACTATTATTGTGTTCATATTGACATGGGTGGTTTTAGATGTGGTTGTGTTTTCATTTTATAATGAAAGGGGGTTTATGGTTTTGTTTGAAGATTGATGTTTTATATGGCTTAGCAAAGTAGATGATTTTTTTTTTGCAAAGTAACTTAAATATGAGTGTTATTCTTTGACCCTTATTAATTCCTTGTTTGTGTGTTGTTGCACCATCATTATTTTCCTTTAGTTTACATTTTGTTTTTTGCATTTTGCCTAACCCTTAGTAGATCCATGTTGTTGCCCACACTATGTCCTTGTTTTGCTTAAAAAAAAGCATGTCTTACTATTTTGGTCATATGCAAGATGGTGTAGAGTATCACACTTATCTTGAACCGTGGAGGCTAGTTTGTTAGAAATAACAACGATAAACTGAAGTAGATAATTAGTGAAATTGGTGTTTGAGAGGACATGGATTCAAACAAGTTGAACATATTTATCCTCAATGATCTAGTCAAGTACAATAGAGAATATAACAATGTTGGTGATGTTTGTTGGTTAATAGATAAAAAAAATGAATTTCAATACTAATTTATGTATATTTACTTGTGGCATTGACATTTTAGACATGGTAATCACCATAGGCATAATCTATATGAGATAAATTTTATTATGATCACTTAGTTGATGATGAGCATGTGATCTTGGTGCTTGGAAATGAAATTGAAGAAGATGATGATGATAACTTAATTGGTTTAGGGAGCATTCCATAAGTAGAAGAAAAAGATGAAGATGATGAGGACTTATTAGTAAGTGGTGATGGGAGGAAGTTTGTAGTGCTATGGAAATGAAGTATAATGCACAATAACATGACCAGTCTTCAGCAAATGAACATGTCACATGATGAACACGCCTTAGATTGGTAGTGAAAAGGAAATTTCATTGGATCATGATGATGAGATGAACATGTTACATGATGCCCCATATGGGAAGGTGTCCCAGGTTGGCAGTGAGGATGAAAATTGAAGATTATCTACATAATGATAATTATCATTCTAAACAACTATAGAGATCTATAATAGTGATAATGAAATTGGAAGTGAAAAAGGAAGTTTTCCCTCAATTTAATGAAGAAACCAATTTGGTTATGTAATCTTGGAGATTAGAATGAAATGAAATTTAGTAACCTTTCATTGTTTAAGATAGTAGTGAGGAATTATACTATTCACTTGGGGATGAAGATTAAATAGGTGAAAAATGGCAGTGTAAGGGCAAAAACAAAATGTAAACAATATAGATATGAATAGAAGGTATTTCACGAATGGAATAAAAAGTTTCCAGGTGAAAACTTTTATTGAAGAACACAAACTGTTGTAGGGGTTCGAGAGAAAACAAATAAATAGAAAATAGGTTATAATTAGGCTCAGGGATAAGATTATATGTCAATCAAATTTGTAGTACACTGAAGCAATTGATCTTTTAAAACAACAATTTAGGGTGCATATTAATGAGATAAAGATATTTAGAGCAATGGTAGAGGCTAGGAAATAGGTGGAAGGGACTAAGAGGCAATAATATGGAAGAATACAAGATTATGCACATGAGGTTTTAAGGAGAAACTATGGTTCCTTAGATTATATATTTACCTTGATGGATGCAAGAAAAGGGTTTTTGGTAGGTTGTGATATGAATCAGAGAGACCAAGAAGAGTTACAAAGAGACTTGGTAGGAACTATAGGGGAGAACCTTCAAGGACCTCTAATCAAGAGCAGACTAAAGAAGTTGAAGGCTGAATTACAAAGGAACATGGACCTCCTTAGAGGAAAAAGGGTGTCCAAAGCAAGAACAACTTTGTTTGTATTATCCTCGTGTAGTTTAGATGCTTGTGTGCAGTCCTTTACATAGCTTGTAATAAATAGGAAGGTCTTGTAAAGCTCTCTAGACACATGGCACCATATGAACACTCATAATGCCTTTGGATGCACTTTGTGTCTTTGGACGCTCCGTTTGGATGAAGAGCTCAGTGTGACTTTTGAAGCCTCCTAAAGGTTTTATGAAGCCTTTGGACAAGGGTGTTCTTTGGACGACCCATTTGATTGACACATTTGGACATTGAGACCTTTGAATGCTCCCTGTCGACGCTGACAGCCTTTAAACAATGGAAGACTCCTTTTAGGGAATGCATCTCTTGGGTTAGTTGCCTTTGGACAAAGACTCCTCAAGACGACTTTGGACCTTAGGCGAAGGCTAGAAGCCATTTGACTTAGATGCTGAATTTTCTCGCCTTTGGACCGATAGCCTTTAGCAGACCTTTGTTAGAAGGTTCATGGGAGTTAGCTTACGACCCAAGGTGCAAGGCTTAGTTATGATAGTTTGAATAGTTGGCATGTATTTTCTTTATATAAATAGTTGAACTTAGGTGCTTCGTAACAATTTTTGGATCATTTTGAATGACATTTTCTTTTCAGCAATTGAGAGAATGATTCTTGTTTGTTTTTGGATTAGAATACTTTATTCTCATCAAGTTCTCCATGAGGTTTGTGGAGAATCTCGATTCTCTTATATAACTTTCTATTGAAAATTAGTGGCAAGTCATTTCTAAACTTTTTCCAATTTTCTATTTCAATTTTTTTATCCTATCTTTAATTTTTGTGATTTACTTTACTCTAATAATTCAAAAATCCTAAAACATATCCTAATTTCAGTTTCAATCATGACAAATGTGAAGTGTAGAGGATCTATGTAGAGATAAGACGATCCACGAGAACGATTCCAATCAAGAGCTACCCAAATCCTAAGTTCTGGAATTCGGATCGTATCAGATTGTAGGCTAATAATTGGCTTGGATGTATACTTTCTAAAGGGCTACTTTGGTGGACAACTTTTGTTTGTAGTAGGGCAAGATCAATGCTAACAATCAAATATTTGCCATTGTCTATGCTATAGTTAATGTTGAAATTAAGATAATTGAAAGTGGTTTCTCACCCTTACCATATGAATCCTGGGAACTAGAGGCAGCATGGATGAAATTTTATGTTAAATATGCAAAAGGTAATAGCTCACTTTAATTTTGCATGTTGTTGTTACGTTACTATCATGTAATATAGGGACATACTTGGTAGCAAGTTATGCATATGAAGAATTGAACAAAAGTAAGTGAAAGATGTGAGGGACTGGTTTGATAGTAAGTTTTGTAGGATAAGGATTATTTTGGCATAAATTTAAAAGTTTTTCTTTTTGTGTAAAAGGTTATGTCAGGTGCTCTTCTCAAGTTTTATGCAATGCACTTACGGATAACCTTTATAAAATAGTGAAAGAATGGATCTAAAAGGGGTGATTTAGGATTGTGTAAAATAAAAAATAGTTTCATAATTTAATCAAAACATAAAGCATACGAAAACTTTAAATATTAATGCATGATAGTATTTGTCAAAGTGACCCAAAGAAGCATGGACAACATATATAACAACACATATGAAGTGTTCAATGCAAAATTGTTCACTACAAAAGTAAACATATTTTGATTATGCTTGAAGAGATTAGATGTTATATCATGAGGACCATTAATGGAGTTGAATTTGGTGGAAGACTAGAACCATGGTGTCCTATGCAACAAAGCATATTAGACAAGGAAAATATTCAAAGCAATAAGTGAACATCGATATGAGCTAGTGGTAGTGATGAAAACAAGTTTGAATTATAATCTTAGGAAAAAAATGTTTATGTTAACTTGGGTACTCATTGTTGTGCTTCCAGATTTTGGCAGCTCACAAGTTGTTAGTATTGCTTATGTTATTTGTGTTCTACATTGTTATGAATAATTTTTTAACTATTTACCAATTGGATATGTACACGTATGCATGCATGTGCTACAATAGCATACAAGAAATAAAAGCCTAAGGATTATTGCAATCATTTCTTGACCTTAGGCATACATAATGCAACATATCAATATTTTATCCAATCAACACAAGGACAATAATATTGGACTCGCACGAAGTACAATAACCATTTCCACCAAAGAAAAAAGGCAAAGAGATGTAGAACAAAGAAGCTTAGAAGGAAATATGTGAATGAAGAATATATAAGAGGTAACATACTAAGGAGATCATTGGGTGAATTGACATGTTCCAAATGTGCCTTAAGTAACCATAACAAAAAAGGATGCCAAAAAAAATCAAAGGATATCACCTATGTCTGAAGATTGGGCACCAATATAGGTACAAAATTAGCAAGCTCTTATGGTTGAAGGACAACAACCTAGTATGGATGCAGGACAAGCTGCTACTGTTGAAGGGCATGAAGCACAAGCAGCAATAGAAATTAACTTATCACAACCACCTAACTCCCAAGACTTTTCCACTAACATTTTACTAATATGCAACTACTGTGTTGCCACTAATATGTTAAAGTGTGTTATAGATCTTAATTATGATTATCTACTCTTGTTACTATGGGGAGCAAATACTGGGTCAATCCCATCAACAAGTTCCACACCATTATCAAACCTAATTGGAATTACAACAAGGTGTAGACTACCTCCAATTCGAGCCACTATCACTAAGCCACATTTTGGGTACTCACCTATTGGAAGGGTACCTATTCCACCAGAGTCAATATCAGGGCAAGCTAAACATTTCATGCCTTCTAGATATAGACTCATTAGGTTTCATTTGTTTAGATTGGTTTTGGGGAAGATGTGAATTTTTTTTTTAATCATATATAAAGGCATATATGGTGTTTCTTGGTAACACTTGTTTGGTCTTGTAATTGCATATTTGGTACACTATGGGTGCTTTTGGACAACTATTGTGGTTGAGCACTTTTTTTTATTAATGATATCTAATAAAGTTATGGATCTTTTACAAAATTTTTGTTCAATTCCTCTACTAAATATTAGAAATTATAATACAATTACACATTTAACATAATCAGTACATTGTAAATTGGATCACATGGCTTTCTACTTACCAATACACAACAACAACAACAGAATTTAAAGGTCTAAAGATAACACTATACAATAACTCGACTTCTTAACTTCAACCGATTAAGTATCAAATTTACAACTCAATTTAGACATCTTCATTTGTTCTCTTCTAGTTAGATCATATGTACCACTTTATTGACTTCATTAATCCACAAAAAATTATCATAATCCTCTTGATCATGTTTCATAAGTAAAAATATAATTTATAAATTAAAACTTTTAATAAAAGTTATAAAGTTCATAAATATATACTTAATTGTGGCAATGGAGATGCATAGAATAACCTCCCAAGGTTTCTCTTTGTCCTTGGTGTTCAAATCACAACTCTTATACCATAGTAGCAAAAACGCATATATGCACTAAAGAACCTTGAACTTCCACTTACAAACATGGCATTAGAGGATTTTTTGTTCTTCCTTGGCTATGTCGATGGGCCTCCAACAGACATTATAGGTGCAATAAAATGAAAAAAAAATGTCGAGATGTAACTTAGAGAAAAGAAGATGAATTTTCACAAGTGAAAAAGATGAAGAGAGGAGAGGAGAATAATTGTGAGATGGGAAAATGAAGATCAATAATATGGTATTATTTAATGTTGAAAATATGACAATTGAAAAAGATGAAGTTACTATTAAGAATCCACAATTTTTCAATTTCATCCCTTATTACTTTTTCCTTCATTCACTATTAATTTGGTCCAACATTTAGACAAAAATTGTGTCATTTAAGTCTTTGTTAAGGTGTCCTTTACTATGCAATCAAGTGGCAAACCATGTGGCTGCCTATGTAGCACATAATGAGCCAAGTCAGTAATTAACTAATGGCGTTAACATCTAGATGATAGCAAGGCCTAAAATGACTAATGAAATTAAAAAGTTATGGATTTAGGTGTTATTTATCTTTATGTCATGGACCATTATGGTAGGTAAGGGGTGTAAAATAGATAGATTGGATAAATTTTGATTTGGATTATAATTGATAGATTAAAATCAATCCATTAATATATTTATATTCATTAAAAATTTATTAAAAAATTTAATCCATCCATGATCCATTTAAAAAATCCAACCAATTCATCCATAAATTCTTTTTAAAAATTAAAATACTATAACTATTTTAAAAATATTTTTTCAAAAGTCTACAAAAGTATTTTCAACTCGACTTTAGTCAAAGTAATTTCAATTTGGTTTCAGTTAGAGTATATATAACATATTCTCAGCCAAAGCACCTTTAGTTCAAGCTTGACTATAGTACCTTCGACTTAGGCTCAATTGGAAAATCTATGGCTCTACCTTGACCAAAATATTTTTGGCTCAACCTTGTCTTGCATTTTTTTATTTAATGTAATATAGTGCATTTGCAAAAATATGTAATGGATCACTAATCATCCATGAAATTAAATGGATGGATTGAATCCAATTAAATTTTTTTTTTTTTTTTGTAATTGATGGATTTACTTGTAGATGGATTAGATGGATGGTGGATAAATGGATTATTTTTCCACCCCTACTCTCAATGCCCTATAAAGTTAGGAAAATAATATTTTACTCTATTTTGAAGTGTCAATAGTTTGTTATTGAAATCATCAAAGGTACTTTGAAGCCAGAATTAAGGATGACAATAGTAATAGATATGATATGTACTTGCAAAAAATTTCTTAGTGGGTAGGATAATTACTTGTTTAAAGGATATTCATAAAATAATTATTCACAAATTTTGATAGAGATGAGTAAAGGTGCGAGTACATGTATTTTAATACTTGCATCGTCTCACATCTCCCCAACATGCATAGACACATGTACATACTTATCAAATTTATTCCTAACTCCCTAAGTCCAATATGTAAACCTTTGCTTTTGTTCCATTTTGTTTTTTGGCTCCTAAAGTCCATCTCCTTGAATAACTAAATTAGTATTTAGAGAGATGCGTTCAAATACCACATCAAACTATTCCTCGTGGATGCACCACCATTGCATCAAAGATTGGTCTACAACATCAAACCATGAGTTTTATTCCCTTTAACTTAAAAACACTGGTTTGTCCCTTTTTTTTCCTCTATTTCCCTTAATTACAACACCACATTCATCTTGCAAAAAATTTAACTAATAGTTTGGTTTTAAAGTTTTTTAACTAGAATTTTGGTGTTTTCTTTTATTGGTAATTCTATTATAATAGCTTGTTGATAATTTGATATTTAATTAATAGCTATGTTATAATCATACAATATAAATAACATTGTAGATCAAAAGTTGAACTAGTAATATAAAAAAAATTAAAATCAAAATTTTGGTTCTAATTACTATTTTAACATTTATTGAGCAACAACCTCATGGATGTCGCAAGAAAGAATGTCATTATTGTATATTTGTTGGCTGGAATAATCCTTCACATAATAGCATTGACTAAGATGATGCTAAGAAAGAAAACAATACAAAAAAAAATAATTTCATTATAAGCAATGTCTTCATCCTCTGTCATCGTCGATGACGCTGCCAATATCGTTCACATTTCACCTCTTCTCTATTCCTTTCTTTCCTTTTTCCACCTTTCTCTTTCCTTCTCCCTTCTTCCTCTTTCTCTATTCCCTTCTTGTTTGCTAGAAAATTGAAGCTTCACCCATATTGTCACTATGAGCCAACCATTACAAGCTACTCTCATTTGCCTTTATACCTACCACCAAGAAAGAAAGATAATGAAACTCATTTGTCATTTTAAGCTACCCACTACCAGTTGCCACCACAAGTCACCCATCTCACAAAGCCTAAAAACCACCACCACACAGCCTTCAACCAAAGCCCTTGATAAAAACCTGTCATCATCAACTACTTGCATGTAACCTAACTCAGCTAAAATTTAGGAACAAAAAGGAAGGTTGTTAATTAATATGAGTACACAAATTAAAATATAGCGTCAACCAAGTTAACACTAATATTAAAAAGTATTTTTTACAATTTAGTGTCTGTCATGGTTGACACAAGTTTAAAAAAATATTAACAAAATTAATGTTAGCATTGATCTAGTTAAAGCTAATTGCATCAACCGATTGACACAAATTGAAAAGAATAAAATGATAATAAAATATAGTGTTGGCCTAGCCAACATTGTCCTCAAGATCAATGATAAATGCTCGCAACTAGTCAATGTTTTCATTGTATTGTAAAAGATTAGATTGAGTTTTGGTTTCAAGCATATATATAGTTAAACTGTGAAAACACAAGGGGATTGAATTGTACTTTAAACAATTTTCTAAATGTTTTTTAAAACAATATCATCATACTAAGAAAGATTATGCTTTACTATAATAACTTGAAGAGTTCCTTAAGAAAAATTCTTAGTGAAATCTATTTCTCTTTTTAATCAAGAATTTAATTAAGAAAATAGATAAAGATATAGGAAAAGAGATAACCACATAAAGGTATTTATACTGGTTCACCTTAGCCCCAAATTACATCCAATCCTCAATAATCACCAAGATTTTCACTATAACAAATCTCTCATTATAAGTATTCTTTCCACAAGGCTCTTCAAGCTTAATCGAGTATTCTTTAAACTTGCTTCTCCAAACAAACAACTCAACTATTCTTTACTACAAAGTCTCTTTAGACTTCAACCATTTTCACAACAGGAAAGGCTTGGAGTAAAGCTCACAAAATTATAATGTCTTATAGAGGAATAAACAATGAAGATCAAGTCCTTAAAGTTAGAAAAAATATCAAAACTAAGAGAGAATACACTTAAAGTTTTAGATTAGAATAGAGCGGCAACATCTCTAGTTCTTAAGTAATCATATATATAGGTTTCATAAAATATAACTATTGAGAGATAATTTTGAGCATTGGCCTTCTTAGTATTTACTTGAGTATAAAGTGAATGTTGAGGTATTTAATGTAGTATTATTTGTAATTCACTAACTAATTACATTGATAAGATAAAGCACCTTGCTTATCTTGTACTATTGTTGTGCTACTCAAGACCAACTACCTTTATCTCTAAAAAGATATATCATTATTCTCTGTATGGTAGGTAGGCATGACTTTTGAATGACAATATACTTGATCATTTTGACTTTGCAGGTCTTCTTTAATATGCTTGATTTTAATTATTCAAATGTATGTGCATGTATTTCCTAAACATTAAATTATAAAGTGTGTTTTGCTTATTCGTTTGGTAAGACAATTTTATCATATGTCTATACTAAAAGCATTGTATATAAAATTTATCATTTTGCTTATACTCTCTCTATGTAAGATAGTTGTAGCTATTTATCATGCTTATCATTATAATTACCATGATTAACTCTTCTTAATTTGTTTATTAATTCACTCAAAACACTCTGAAACCTAACATATATCACATGGATAGAATTAATGAATTATTAAAGAATATATTTACACTAGGATGATGTTCATATTATCAATTGAGCATAGAATGCATTATTACTACCAATTAGACAATCATAGATGATGGTAGAAAGAAGTTACATCTACAATCTTGGGGATGATGTTCTATTACATAGATAGAATTAATGAATTATAATGCTGAATATGTGATTGTTATGATGTTCTATTATACCTTTGATTAGTTTCATATCCATTATCAAGGTTCATAAGTAAGAGGTTTTACCCATAATAGACAAGTTTCACTACATTAATAAGTGCGTGAGGTAGGTTGTTAAATCATCATTAGTTGCTTCAGAATTTGAATTTGAAGACATGAAGTAGGTTGTTGAGTACTTTTTATTTTAGGATTCATATAAGTATACTTTGGAAAAGTTCGTGTGTATACACAAAATTGGTTAAAATATGAAAAGAAAAGAAACTTTGCACTAATTTATTTACTTAATTAAATTTGTGTTTAGTCTAATCATTTTTTTATGTTTTAGTTTCTGTTATATTAATTGATCAAAACAATATTTAAATGTGAAAGATAAGCATCTGTGACTTTTTTAAAACTCTATTTTTTTATAAAGATAAAATAACTAAACAATTTGTATTTTTAATCTTGACTTTACAATTACAATTAATTAGTGTGATGTATCATTTTTAACTAGTTTTAGAAAGTATTATCTCAGGACTTGAAAGTTTATGAATTTATTATTCTTGGATTTTATTGTGATATTTACCTAATAGCTAAACATAAAATTAGAATTATCAAAATGAATTGACTTCACATTCACATCGACCTCACTACCAATTGGTCAAAATGTGAATCAACTTAATCCAACTTACATTTTAGTGAGGCAAAAATTGTTCGACCTAACTCAACCCACCACAAGTTAATGGGTTATAAGGATTGAAGCACTTAAAATAAAAAATAATATATATCAGTAAAAAAAATAGTAAAACAAAATGTACAAAAGAAAAATTGAAGGTGATAAAATTGAGGTGCTAAAAAAACAAGAGCATTAATAGCTTTATTACATTGTTTTACACAATATATATCAATCATTTAGAAAGTTATATTCAAATTCCAATTTTCTCTCTCTCCCAACCCGTAAGCTAGGCAAGGCAATGGGGTGGCGATGGAGTAAGTTTGGCTCTTTTTCCTTGCAAAAGCACGACAAGTTCAAGGACAAATTTATAAAAGGTAAGGATAAAAAAATGAAACTCAACTTCAACACCATCGAAGTTTATGGGGTTTTGAAAGATCTATCAAGAACTCATTCCACACTTTTTTGATAATTTAGTTTACTTATATATTTTTTAATAAATCATATATTAAGTTATTAATTATAATTTAATTCAAATAATATATAAAAATTAATAAATAATAAAGAACTTAAAAAGTATTTAAGAATTCAATTATAGTTATAGTTAAATGTATAATTTTTATGTTATTTTTTAAAATTACTATTATTGCTTTGATATTAACTATTAAAATAATTAGTTTATATTTTAATAGTTTTAAAAGATAAAGTATGAAAATAATTATGTAACTATATATAATTATAAAATTATATATAAATATATAATTATATAATTATATAATTAATAATTATATATATACAATGGGACAAATTCAAGGGCAAAGTGTTACATCCTCATCTTCGTCGTCGATCTAGCTTTCTTGAGCAGGAAAAAACTTAATCTCATACAATCAAATTATGTTTTCTCTGTCAAAGTCAAAACGAGGTCAGACGAGTATCTATGTGTTCAAGTTTAATTGCCATGTTTACTGTGAGCCAACCCAATTCACCACACGTTCAACATGGATGAGTTGTGAACTACGTGAATTGCATCAAATTTGACCCACAATCTAAACAAGTCAATTTTTTGCTAATCTAACTTGGCTCAAACCTCTCTATATAATATTATGCTTTTATATTTAATAGCCTTTGTATGTGTGTAACGTTTTATTTTATTTTGTTCTTTTGTTGAAATGTTTGTAATGTTTTATGATTATTTTGAAAGTTTTCCAATTTAATTAGAATTGTATTTTTAAGCAATATTTTTTATTCATTAACAAATGTTTGGGGTTTGATCTCTGGTTTGGACATGGAGTCGCAACTGGAGATATCAATTTACTCCTTGAGAGGTCAACTCGATGTGGAAGAGTACCTCCTAACATAAAAAAAAACCTTAAATATGTTTTTCACCCCTCACATTAGAGGTAAATTTGTTTTTGGTCTCTCAAATAAAAAAATGATGTCTTTAGTCATTGTAATTGAGATATACTCATTATTAGTCCATTGGTCAGATGATGTTAGTGAACCCATTGACATGGTTAATAAATGCCACATCAACAATTGTCACGTAGAAATGTTTGTCTAGGTGGAAAGCTTAAATATGTTTTTCATCCTTCAAATTTATGGTGAATTTTTTTTAATCCTCTAAAAAATTAGAAAAATAGTTTTATTAGTCCCTGTATTTTAGAATTAATCACTTTTAATCTCTCAACTCAGACAGTAATAGTAAACTCGATAACATGACAAATAGATCTCAAATTACCAATTGGCATATGAAAAGACTTGTCTAGGTGGAATTTGTTATCAATACTTTCATTAGTAAATTTTTTATATCTTTAATAAAATTTAATAAATATAAAATGTTGCTAATGATATTTTATGATATGTCTCAAATACAATATTTATTAAAATGTTATCAAAAGTAATAAGTAACAATTTTTTATATTTTCGTAACATTTTTTAAATATTATTAAAATTCATAACAAATTAGAATGCATTGATTACATAAATAAATATTTTTATATTGATATCTAATTATATATAGATCGTTATATTATTTTTATAGTAGTTATTTTAAAAATTATATTTATGAAGATTTTAATTAGTTGACCATGAAAATTGAACTCTTTAATTATTTAGTCATGGCAAAACTTGTGGTTATTCAAGGTTCTATTTTAAAAAAATATATATATGGTTATTATCAAGCACTAAAGTTAATATAATCCAAAGCTTTCATTCTAACCTAAATAATTAAAGTTTATTCATGGTAGTATTTAAGAATATAAAGGGGGGATTATTTTAATTTATATTGACATCTTAAGTATTTTTTTAAAACATGGTAAAACTATGTTAATAGAGTAATTTAATTTTTGTTATTTATCATTTTATTAATATTAATTTATATTATTATTTAAAAAACTGTTATTAAGATATTAAATTAGTGAATAATACTTAATAGTATATAGAAATTAAATAATATAAATAATCAATTGAATATCATTTTACTATGTATAATAATAAGAGTTTAATTTTGAAACAAATCTGTGTAAAGAATTTTACATTGCTCATTAGTTAAATTGTTTAAAATAATTATTATAAAAATTAACAATTTTAAATTAGAAGAGATCAAGTTACTTCAAGAATAATTAAATATAAAAATTACTCTCTTTAATAATTATATATATAATTAAATTTATTAATTCAATAATTAAATATTTAGTTATATTTTTAAAATTATAGTACACATTAGATTGAATTGATTTAATATAACATATCAAATAGTTTTAAAATTTTATAAAAAAAAAATTATAACATAATCTACTTAATGAGAAGCTTTTAATTGAACAGTCAATTGAATTTATGAATTTAATCTATATACTTAATAAGTCTTGTCTTTCTTCTTTATATTAATTATCTTATTCAATATTTCCTTTTTTTTTAATTATAAAAATTGTTATAGGAAAGTTTTGTGGAGGTAGACCATCCTATTCATACCCTTGTAAAGTAACTCAATTAAATAATCCAAAACACATACATATGTGAGAAATAAAATCATTTTGAATAAAGTAAAAGTATGTCTAAAATAATCAATGTGAAATAAAGAAATACTAACAACTTACTCTTTGACACACTCTATTATATTGAATGAAATGCACGTGGATTCCTATGCGGGTCTTGTTCTCTATTTTGTATATTTGATTCCCAAACTAGTGGATAATATGAATTTCAATCAATAAAAAATAATTTAGGTTAAATACATTAACCTAAAAAGACTTTTAGTGTAAAAAAAAATTACATTATCACTTGGTCATACTTTAGCATGTACGATAAGTCCTTAACTTGTATAAAAATTACTTTAGAATGTCATATCTAGAATTATTTTTAATTAATTAATATAAAATATTTACACCTTTAGTGCATGCAAATTAAAATCTTAAAAAAAACTATATTAAAAAAATAGTTAAAACATTATTTACGTGAAAAGATAAAATTTTATATACCATTACCTCTTTGAAAATGACTTGTAGACAAACCATTCGGGATGTAGTTTACATCCGAAGAGAAAAAGGAATAGAAGAGAGAAATTATACATATGATAGTTATTATAATGTAATAGAGAAAATAATAAGTATCAATTGAGTGTTTGTATTATTGAAGTACCTATTTTTATATTTCTTAACTTTCTTAGTGAAGGTGCCAAATGAGAAATATATGAACCACACTTCAAAAGAGAGACAGAAAATACATGAGATACGGGACATGACTGAATTATCGAAGAAGAATGCTATAGTTAAAATTTTAAGAATTTTAGTATTGTTATTAAAAAAATTGTGTTTACGAAGTTGTCAAAACAAATTATTTCCTAGTTCAGCCTAGTTCGATTGTCCATCAAACTCGATAATTTAGTGTATTTTTTTCTAAATATATATAAATTAAAAAATATTAATCTAATTAAGTTCGATATTCTTTTGTCACCAATCCATTGGTATACCTACCTCAAATTAGTCTAATTTTATTTAAGCAATGAATTTAAAAATTCACCGAACCTTGACCATGCCAATTTTAACGTCTTTGTTTCCGATATACTTAGACTATTCAACTATTGTTACAAAATTGTTTTTACCAAAACCTCTATTCAACTATTGTTACAAAATTGTTTTCACCAGAACTTAAAAAATTTTGAATGTATGATAACAAGTCTGGTTGTAAAAAGAGTTGTGATTTACAGACACCCATCATGTACCGGAAACACCTCATAAAACATTTTTGCTATATAAAAGAAAAAGGTGGCTGTATAGATCAAGTTACTACTCTTCCATGTGGATCCAAAATTAAGTGAAAGGGAGTGAAGGTGGTACTTTGAGAAGGCGAAGCCACTCTCAGACTTTGTGGCCTTGTCAGGCTTCACTCTGAGATGGATCAGACCCAATTGTCCATAGATCAGTCCCCACTCTCCTTCTGTATATAGGACCCACCACACCCCTTCCCCCCCCTCTTCTCCTTCCACACTCCATTCACCACAACATAACACTCTCACACAAACACCTTCATACACCCTCTTCCAATCCTTAATTTCTCAATATTACACACACAACACAACCCTCTCTCCCATTTCCACATGGACAAGACAACAACTGAGAGAGAAACCCACGACTTTATGAACGTCGACTCCTTCTCCCAGCTCCCTTTCATCCGCCCGGCGCCTCCCATCAAAGAAAAATCCGGCATTCGTCTCTTCGGCATCGAATTCGCCGGTGGAAACGACTCAGCAGTCGTCTCCACCGACGACTCGGAGTCCGCAGAGACGACGGCCAACAATAACCACAACATCACCTCATTCGACCTTGATCCTGCCAACAAGGATGATACCACTACCACCACCGCCACCACCATCGCCGACACCAACGGCGAAAGCAGTCGCCGGTTCGAGTGCCACTACTGCTGCCGAAACTTCCCCACCTCGCAGGCCCTCGGCGGCCACCAAAACGCCCACAAACGCGAAAGGCAGCACGCCAAACGCGCGCACCTTCAGTCAACTATGGTGCACGGTAGCACCTTCTCCGACGCGCACCACGTGTATAACAACCTCATGAACTACCGCTTCGGTTCCGCTCCAACAACACCACCAATGCCTTATCCAACGTGGAACAACACCAACACCACGAGGTTCTACGGAACGACATCGTTTTCTCACCACCACCATCACCATCAGCAACAACAACAACAACCTATTAACGGAAGCCCTTTGGCGTTTTGGCGAATCCCGAGTGGCACCAGCAATAACCCTAGTTTCAGCCACGAACGGTCCTCGTTGCCGCCTTTGTTCGCGACCGAGGAAATAGCGAACGTGAGAACCTCGCAGGTTGTCGGAGCCTCGGGTTCGCAAAACCGGTACGTGTATGACTCCAAACGCGGAAGTGTCCACGACCATGTGAGTTTGGATCTTCATCTGTAATAGTAACATGTTTCATTAGTTTTCGTACATAGTATCATGAGCCAGCAATAACCTATGATGGCACTACGAGAATCAGGGATTTGGCAGCGACTCTTTCTAGAGCGGCTTTGGGGACAAAATCCATAAAATATGAGAAATTTCTTTCCGAGAGGGAGAAATTGTTTCCATTTCTAATTCTTCTTTTTTTTTTTACATTAACAGTTGAATTTTAGATCATATATATATGCTATGTGGTTTAGTTATCACAATCTATTTAATTAAATGAAACTTTTATATTTAAATCATGATTATCCGATCCCATATTTCTACTCTTTCTTATAATTTTTCTAACCGTTAAACATCGGCTGTGAAATTAAAGATACGGTTTGGTAGCTATTCTTGATTTTAAAATTAGACACCATAATTGACAGAACATGTGTTTTGTTATGATTTAAAGCCATGGTTCATTGAAAGTAAACTATATATGTATAGTCACGTCGTCGTTTCGAGGTCTGGACTGGAAGAACTGTTTCACACGTGTGGAACATGTAAAGAGTAAGAGACAGTTGTGTGCGCATGAACAATTTGTCCAGACACACGTGTGCCTAGATCCATCATATTGTCCAGGCAGGTGGGGTGATGAGAGAGGTGGATTCTGATTCAATGCAATGTAATGGTGAAAAGTCATGATGATAAGGTTTGATGGGTCTGCTCAATTTTTTGCAGAAAGAAAGTGATATTTCCATGCCATTAGCAGGCACCATTGCTCCCCAAATTAAATAAATTCGAAATTACAATTTTTGTTTTTCACTCACTTATTTACACCAGTGCAAAACGTAGAGAGAGAATTAATATGACAGGTATATGAATATGAAGAATTGAAGATTCATAGATGTCTAACTATAAATGTGTGTTTATATGGATTTGTGCATACATGGATCGGCTTAATATGATTGTGTCCTTTTGTATGCCTAAGATGCATGGTGGAACCTAGCTAGCTCCTTCTATGAGACCTATATACCTACTAGGGCTTAAGTATCAAGGGTAGTAAATTAAACAGATGCACTAATAAGTGAATGGTATTCTTGTGTGCTCTCAATAAATGGGAGAAGGAACATCTTTTTTAAGAGCATGTGCATGTTGGTTCTGGAAGAACATGTTGGAGCTTTTTCTGTGTTCTTGATTGTAGGATAGCTAGGTTGACCCCAGATGACTCAACTGGGTGTAGATATTGAACAAAGTGGTCCTGATGTTTGGAAATTTTGATAGTGTTGGGGAGGATCTAGAGAGTGGAATTAGAGTTGATGCATGTGTAATGAGTATTGGGTAATGATTCAAAATTGAAGTGACAAGAGTGAATAATTACTAAGTTGATGAGTAGTGTTGACCCACAAGTAGGAACGCATGGGTCACTTCTTTTATGCCCTTGTTTCCAAAACACAAATCTCATGATTCAAAGGAAGTGGTACCAAGGGGTTTCATATGGGTTTAAAATGGCAAAACCAACCCTAAGAAAAGGATGTGTCCTCCTTTTCCTCTCAGGACTTTAAGGAACATATGAACATGGTAGTTAGACTGCCATCTTTATTTTCCCATCTTCTGTACCCATTGCTTTTATGTCTGATATACATAGAAAGATAGAGAGAGAAACCTATGTTAGGTGGGTTAGTTTTCGTGTGGTGAGTAGAAATATAGGACTTGGAGATTCCTTCTCTAGGGAAAGAGGGAGGAGGCTAGGACGTGTTCTCCTTAACAATAATAGACTGATAGTTAGTACTGATGCTTCTGTCTACTTTAATCATCTGTTATTTTGGCAGCACAAAGGCTCAGAGATTTATTTGCAACAATGGGCACTACCCAATGTATTTCCTTACCTATAAATTTCAGAGAAAAAGGCAATCAATCAATCACACACACATGTTAGACCTCCATTCTCCTCAACAATTGTTGGGACATGCCATTTTGACTATGCCATTACAAACATGCAGACAACACTTTTTCTTTTTTCTTTTTTTTAATGTATCTACATAGGTAGTCTTATCAAACTTGAAGAAATTCACTTTCTTTTTAAAACATTTTTTACAAAATTTGAATCTTAACAATCTTTTACTTAAATATTTTTGTTTAACTTATTTTCCTTAATCAAGACGTTAAAAATTCAAAAAAATAATTGTTAAAAAATGAATATGTTGATAAGTTTGTAGTCTTCAACAGAAATTAATTACTATTCTTAGAAATGAAAACCTCCAACATACTTCATAAATAAATATAAAAAAAAACTATTCACTCCACTCCCGACAGCATAATTTTATATATATTTAATATAGAGAACCACATTAATGTGAGTGAAAACTTAAACCCGTTTGTGAGGTGACCGGTAAACAATAAATGTGATTGCATAATCAATATTGGACCTCCTGAATTAACTAGGTGAAGAAGCTTAATCAGCACCCTCACAAATGGTCAACACTTAATTAGGTAGGATATACGATCCTTTGTCATGTTACTTATTTCCTCCTTCTAACCATTTGTGTTTGCACATCAAATGTTTTGTTCTTTTTAAAAAGAAAAGGAAACAGCACGCACTAATGAGCAATAATACTAACTTATGTTTGAAATATCACTTGGTCACTCAACTAAACATTAGCAATTATGGTTCCAATAAATATATGAGAGGTTCAGATGGAACAAAATTTCATTCAACTCTGGATATATATTTACATCTACTCATATGGCTCCAGTACTTTTCAACCATTCCATTTCTTACAAGTATCGAGAAACTGCAATCTTCTAAGGGTGGTAAATAATTTAACTTGGCTACAGCTCTTATTGGCTATCTCATCTGCATCTCCAATTGTACAACTCTTCAATGCTGTCGATTAATCAGATTTTTGAGGTACACATGCATATATCATGTCCTGACAGAACCTTTAAGCAAAATACATATAATAAGTAAAATTATTCATTAAGAGTTTAAATTTTTATACTATTAATTAATCAAAAATCATGATAAATATAATTTTTAAGATAATTATTTATAATAAAAATTAATAAAATAATTATATATGATAATTTATAATTAATTTGCTGAATAAAATTTATATGGTCACTTATATACTTATTCATTAATTAGCTAAATGTGCTGCTATGGTATTAAGGTTTCTACAAAGATTCTATTTTACAATGCTAGAAAAACAAAAAATAAATTATTATTAGTATGAAAGACATTTTAGTGACAATCCATTCCCATAAAAGGTATATATTAAGTTGTATTGTTTTTTTTATATATTCAGGATTAACTTATTTTGCATTATATTCTGAATATAACTTATAATCAAAATCTTATATACAATACTTAAGAAAAGCATCTTTTAAAAAAAATAATCAAAGAACCAAGAATCATTTTGTAACGTGGATCTCAAACTGTACGTTAATTTATTGGATGATTTAACACAAAGTTATTTTCTGAAAATTGCACATACATATATATTGTATAGGCTTATATTTGAGTAAAATTTACGTGTTTATTAATTTTAATTTCTACATTTAAAAAACAGTACTTTTTAGTTCTTGTATTTTCTAAAATATGGTAAATTTTATTTCTAATTAAGTTAAAATGAAATATGGAATAAAAACCAAATCCACTACATTTCATAAATACGAAGACCAAAATTATTACTTTTAAAAGGTAGAGATTAAAAACAATTTTAACCAAATCTTTAACAACCTAAAATACATTTTTCCTTTGTATAATTAGGAAGTCAGTCCGAAAATGAATTAAGAAATTTTCATATTTAAAAAACTAACCTAAGTTCTTTCCATATTGTCTAATAAACGTAATCTATAAGTTATTCTTTATGTTATTTTTTTTAATCTAATAGTTTTAATGAACAATTTATCTCTAACGGTTAGATTAAAATTTTAAAAATGAAGATAAAAAATAATTATTTTAAATTTACTTTTAGAGTAAATTTATATATATACATACATAATTAATTTTTAGGTAAAATATGTTTTAATCTTAATAAATATATTTAAATTTAATTTTAGTTTTTTAAAAATACTTTTATCAGTAAAACATTAAAAAGAATATAAAGGGTACTTTAACTCAAATACAACAATCTTACAGGATCAAATAATAAAGAAATAAATAAAGACAAACTAAAATATCAAAACACCAATTAGAAAAACAACATTTAGATTGTCCATTTTAACTTTAAATTATGTTTGCAATCGGACATTTATTAAGTCCAAAAAATTATTTGTTACTTTTAATTTTCATAATTTTTTTAAATGACTCCTATCGCCTCCTATATATTGATGATGTTACATATATTTAGAGATATGTCACATATCACCTTAAAATAATCATTGACATGGAACACCTAAATACATAGCATGAGACCATTATGCGGTGATTGAAACCATTTAAACAAACTCTAAAACTTATGAAGTCCAAAACCTAAAACGAAAGAAGAATACTAAAATCAAATTCATATTTTCAGCTATTAAAATTATATTTAAGCCATAATTTTTAATTTGACTCACCTTTCTATGTGATTCTTTTTGCTCAATACCCTTAATTAGTATATATTCTTTTATATATACACCATCATGTCTTTTTAAACAATCATTTTTTAGTAGAATTTATAGCAATGTTTTCTTAGGAAATTTTAATTATTAAACAATTTTTACCAACAAAATCCTCGAAACTTTATATTTCATATAAAGAATAAAAAAGGAATCAAATTACCCATTTCCTTTGTTGTATGTCTCAGTCCCCGTCCTCTAAACAAAACAAAAAAAACATATATTTCATGAGCAAAAATAACTTACAGTTGAGATAATGTTACATTTTAAAAGAGTTTTTTTTTTTAGTCACGTGTCAATTTTTTAATTGGAAAGACAGGGAAGGTAACATGTTATTTCAATTCACGAAAAAAAAAAGAATATTATTTTTTATTTTCACATACAATCTTATATTTCATCCTTAAATTTAAACCAAATCATGTAACCCAAAAACAAACAACCAAATGAATGGGGAAACAGACTTAATAATCGTTTATAAAATTCATTAATTGTTTTCACATAAGTCAAGCATATTACATTACATAAAAACAAATAACATACCTGCATTTAATCGAATGTTCTGTTGAACCAAAAATTAGCTAGGTATACGCTTCAAAGCAAACCACTAAGGAAAGAAATTACAAGTGTTCAACATTTTTTATTGTAAGAAGAATAAAAAAGATAATATGAATGAATCATTGATGAAGACATTGTCAACAAACTTCTGTGGAGGTGGAGTCATATTTGTCGATTGTTTTCCACCGAACAAGTACATATGAACAAATGGCCTTAAACTTAAATAATGACTCAACCAATACCATGCATGTACTTTGTTTATAGGATTGTATATGCATACTTTAATATATGAAAATAAGATATAATTTTAAATCATTTACTAATATGAGCCAAGTTAATTATAAGTGGACAAGACTCTACTAATTAAAGCCTAATTTTTTTCGTTTCATGGCTTAAGTGCAAAACTTTAAGAAAATTGAACACATTGCCAATTAATCTAACAGTAGTTATTGGTTATTCAATTACGTAATTATAAATTGTTATAAAATATAAAAGAATTTAACTATGATAATAATTAATTTACGGGACTAACTAATTTTATGCAAAAAAGTATTTCTTACACAAATTTTAAAGAATATGCAAGAACTTATAAAGTAGTATAATTTTGTGTTAGATTAATATAATAATTATGTTTAAAAACACTATATTTATTTATTAATAACAAATTATTTTTTGTTTTTCAATTTATTTTAAAAGTCAAAAATATAAACTTATGAAAAAATTAGAAATAAAGGTTGTTTCCTAAAAGCTTTTCAATATATATTTTTAATTAATTAATAGTTTATATAACAAAATAAGAAAAATTATCAATATTTTGTATTTGTTTCCTTAATCTTGCTAAGACAATAAGAGGATGTTTGATAGAAACAAGAAGTTTTCCGGAATGCAAAGTTGGAAAAGTTAATTTCCTATGTTTGATATCCTATCATAAAAAAAATCGGAGAAAACATTTTCATGCGAAGGTGAGAATGAACATTCTTCTATAATAATATGAAAATATCATGATATTTTGTTAATTCATTTAACATAATTATAAATTTAGAAATAATATTTAATTAAATATGATAAATAACTATATTTAAAATAAAAAAAATACCAATAATAAATATATTCTTAGTACAATTTTAAAAATAAAACTAGTTTATAAAATATATTGTTTTAATCTTTTAATATATTAAACATTATATTTTTATTTTTTTCTTTAAAAATGGTCGGTATATTAGTTAACAAATTATTTAAAAATATTACAGTTTTTTTAAAAAAAATTAAAAATTACAGTTAGTCAAATAAAATAATAACAGCTACAACAATCATATATAAAGAATTTCGTTGTGTTGAGTAGTGTATAATTATAACATTGACATTACGTTGAAAAAAATATATGCAAATAATTGATAGAAAATAGAAAATAATTAACATTGAGACGTAACAAAAACGGAAGAAACATTTGACGGTGAACAAATGACAAAATCTAGTGCAAAAGTGAAAAGGTGTAGATTAGATTCGAATTTACAATGAGATATTTATTTTTATCCAAAAGAAAGAAAAATAAAACAGTCAACGAATGTATATTTTTGACAAAATAATTAATTATTTGTTAACACTCTCTGGTGAAGCTATATACAAAAGGGAAAAATTACTTTCCAAAAACAAATTTGTCCAAGCAATTAGTAAATGAGGGGAAGCAGTGACTGAGGAGGGTGTTGATGAAAATTAAAGGCATTGTATTATATGCTGTCATGACCTATGTTAAGTACTATGTGTGTCTTTCTTTCTGACTGTTACTATTTTTCTTTTTTAAAAAAAAATGAAAAGAGATCTTTCTTCCCCTATAATTCTGGTCAGTCCCTCAACTAACAGGTGATATAAAAGGGATGTGCAGAAGTAGTAGTCTTTTACAGTACAAAACACTGCTCATTTCCCATATCATCATTACTTGTGATATAATTATTAAGGACTCTTCTTTTCAGCACTTAGATTCTGCATGTATCAAATTTTGTTTTAGGTCCTGACTTCATGTTATAGAACGTGTATATATATATATATCTACGGATCTTAAATGTTGGTGAAATTGAATGCTAGCTATTACAAAAAAAAACCTGTTTTCGTTTCAAGTTGGTCAGTCATCATGATTAGTGCGCGCTGTTCTTGGAGATCACGCAGGTCAAGATGCATGCATGTGTACCATCACTTGGTGACAAATTTTATTTGATTAATTTGTGTCGTCAAACACCAATCACGGTTTGAATCAATAAATTGAAGAGTGGCAGCAAAATTTCATCGACCACACAATTGTTGTGTCGTCTTCAATAATTTGAAATCCCACCGCGGATTATTACCTTCTCAATCAATTAAGTTCACCCATCCATGTGAACACTATTTGGATATCGGTTTGAGGTTCAATCGTGTAAGACTTTGAATGTTTTTGCTAGACTTTGAAAAAGCAACTCCACAATAACAACAAACAAACCTTTTTCCACTGTATGAGATTGGTTACATTCATCATATATATGTGTATATATATTATTATCATACAAAAAAAACATGTCTTCTTTACGTACAATGAATGTCCCAAGAATATATTATTGTTCAATTTCAGATTGTCATATACATAAATTTGTTGAGTTTTTCTTTTTGTACAAACTACCAATATCTTTTATAAAAAACAATCGTGTTCAAATCAAAATAACAAAGTTTTTCATTAAAATATTTAATATAATTATATATTCAAGAAGTTAAAACAACTCTCCGGTAATTGATCTTGTTAGATTGGTTATTGAAATAAACCATTTTGTAGAGGGTTTGATATGTGTAGAGGTGAGGGTAATTAATAATGGAGAAATTTGTTTGTTGTGTTTGTTCGAATGGAGAGTATAGTAGAAGTGGGTGGTGATTGAAAAAGAGAAAAAAGAGAGTTAGAAGGGCCACCAAAACAAAAATAAAAATAGTAGAAGGCATGAAAGAGAGTATAATATAAATAAAGACAATCCCACAATAGCGCCGTGGAGTTAACATCAGTCCAACCATCGAAGACCCCACAAGTAAATGCAACATATAAAAGCGCATGTGAGGGAGCAAAGATGATAAAGGCCACAATGAAGAGAAGAGAGTACACAAATAATGACTCACTCACTAGGACCACTTCTTCTCACTTTCAGATGCAGAGAGAGAACAGTGGAATTTAAGAAACATCGGCCCACACCTCAATAAAGTTTGCGAACGAGGATGACAGTTTCTACAGTAAGTATCCTTATTATGCCAACCATCCACCAAGGCCCAATTTCAACACAACAAAATCCTCTAACTTTGTATCCATCCTAAGTGCTGCCACCACCATGCTTAACAATGTCCCCCATAAACGCCAAACCTACCTTCTTCTATCTATATATATATATATACATACGCCATTTCCACTTTTTCTTCCATCCAAACCCACACAAAATACCCTATATTCATGTCATAAATATCATCTAATCACAAATCAGTGTATATAATAAATTTTATTTTAACTATCTTAAAATTTATACAAATAATTGCGAGAGTTTAAACCTAATTAATTCAATCTTATAAAATTAGTATATATGACGAAAGTTATCCCTCTTTTGTATACTCTAATTAACTATATTTTTAATTAACTTAGAATCTCCAAAAACAAAAAAAATTCTGAAATAGATTTGAAAATAAGAATGAGGATTGAGTTTCCTAGTTTCTAATATGTGATGTCTATATTATTGTAAATAATACGGTTATTTTCAATTTTATATTTACATGGATGTATAACAATATATAAAGGTGTATTTTTTTTTTTTCTCATTCTACCCTTCAACATGCTATTGCATTTCTCCAATTTCAATTTCTTTTTTAAGTAATGTTACGTTACAAAATAATTGCTCTCATTCTTTTCGGACTAAATAGTATATCCACTCACATCATAGAAAATTCTTACATTATTATTTATTTATAAATTACCATTATATAATAAATTTGTTAAATAGTATTCAGATGCCACATTAAAAATATGGTTAATTCAATTAAAATCAGGTAGACCTATGGATAATAAAAGTCTTTTTCAATTTTATTGATTAATATATGAATATATTTTTTTATATAATTTTAAATTTGTTCAAGACACTTAAATTTAATAACTATATCTATTTTTTATTCTTAAACAAATTTTGATAATTTGTTATTCCTTTTTTTTATAATTTTACAATTTTGGAGCTCCCACAAAGAATATAAACAAGAAAAACACTAGTTGAAAAGGTAAGGGGAAGGGAATGATGATGGGAATGGAAAGGGATACTAGTCCCCCTAGGGTCATCCCTACTAGCCAACATCTCTGAGTCTTAGGAGCTGCCTATATGGTTTAATTCATTAATGGATCCAAATGTAGGACCACCAGCAAGTCAATGCTAGGTTCAGTTGATCTTCAATATAGAGTAGGCACACCCACACACAATGCTGTCATGCCTAATTGGTCAAGTAAGTTTGATCCAGAACTACATGTGATACCCACCTAAAGAAATCAATTTTATGTTCACCTTCTCTGCACTTGTCATAGGCTAGAATGAGCCAGCAATGCAAGTTGGACTTGAAACAACTAATTCATGTACAACCCTCCCACCATCCAGTGAGATCAGTCCTCATCTCATTATGACAACTGAACAAGGAAATTTTAATAATATGATTATTATTATTATTATTAGTGTCAAGGGAATATTGCTACTTTGTTCACAATTATTGTTTTTGCACTATGTAGTGTGACGTAAATTTGGAGGAAACGCGATTTTCATCTCCCAAAGATGCCTCTAACAACAATTAATTTGAGCCCCACTGTTTCCAATTTCATCAATTTTAATTGATTCCTTTAAATATATAAATTTTCCTATTCTCTCCTCCTGAGACAGAAATTATAGTAAGGGAATTTTGAATTGGCTTTACTTAAATTCGTTATTGTGATTGTCCATTCTAGGGAATTTTAAAGGGCAAGACTTTCATGTCAGTTTTTTTAATCATTATAGTGATTTAAATAGCAACTTAGACATGCCCCTTTAACTATTTAATTATATATACTCACGATTTATATTTTGTTGATTTTCTCCTGAGTTAGTAGGAGAAAAAATCTCACTCACTTTAAATTACTTTGTCACGTTAGATTAATAAGTCCTACTCAAATAAATAAAATTTAATTGTTTATCCAAAAATGACATCTCATGGTTTTAACCAACCTATTGGAGTTCTTTTGTTAAACATGACAAAGTTTGAGTGTAACAGTGTGAAATTGATGAGTCACTTGCATAATTTTACAATATTGTGAATGCAAGTCTACTAAAATCATAATGTTGATTAAAAACATGATTGGATTGAATTGAACTGGACAATTTTTCAATGAGTCCCAATCAACTTTCAAAATTCTGAATTTTTAAAAAAGTGTGAAAATTTGATCCTAAACAAAATCAGCCTATTGATTGAATAAATATGTTTTGTTTTATAAAACTATTAAAACCTTTTCATTACATTAATCATTTACTTTTCAATTTATAACTAGAAGTTTACCATTTTCTTAATTTGTAATGTGGAATAAATTAAAGGTTTTAATGGATAAGGAGTTTGACTACAATTTATAATAAGAATGCTTACCTCATCTCCTTTTCATTGTCTGATGTGAGACTAGTATAGGATGAGTAATTTTATCTCTTCCTTTTTACTTAAGCTTGATTGCAAACAAGATTTTATAAAATGGTGTTTGTAATTAAGATTGTAACTATCACGTCAAGATTTTTTTGATGTGTTTGCTACTGTACTATGATAGTAATTGTAGTCCCATCGGTTAACTTCAACCACAATATAAAAAAAAAATATGATGAAACTTATGTAGCAAATTCATCCCATTTAATAAATTGTGTTTTTTATGTTTTCATTTATAAAATGGAAACAATAAAATCTAGAGAGTTAATAGTGTCAAATCAATTAACAGAATTGGTCTATAAGGTGATGAGCTCAACATTTCTTGGCACAATTATGAATATTGTGTACCTTGTTTGACCCATAGAACTTGCTTCCAACACCCAAAGCTCATTCTCCAAGTTTGAAAGTGTCAGAAGGCTCTTTCTCCGATTTTCAGATTTTGTCTTGGGGGCCTTTATTATGTCATGCAGCATATCTAGCATGAAGACGTGCAATTCATACATAGGTACTCTCTTGATTGCATACCTCCTTTTTTCAAGCTTACAAGCAAATGATGGGGAAGACTTATCTTCTTTATTTTATTGTCCCCAAGAACCCCAAGATTTTTTTGTTTCAGGGGGAAATGGAGCTCATGTAACTTCTTTCACTATTGCCAGTGTCATATCAGTGCAATAGATTAGATCAGCATCTCACACCATCATATTTGAATCCTTGCCTGTATATAAAAATAAATTATTTGAATCTTAATATGTGCATATAAAAAAATTTCTTAAAAGAGAATAATTCACCTCTAACTAATAATAAATTTTTAAAAAGATTATAAATTTCAATAATCATCTGAAATATTCATTTACAATCATGTATTTTATAAAAAAAATAAAAATCTAACAATACCAAGATGCTAACTCAATATCTTAATTCTCATCTTTTCATTTTTTATTTATTGATTTAAGTAACAAAGTTAAAGTTGATTCTTTAGACTAATGATTTCTGTGCTCCTAAGATGCAACTTCCTTTATCTTTACTTTTTTGCTAAAAAAAATAATAACTTCTATTTTATAAATGAAAGGATTAAAATAATTAGACAATTTAAAGTAAAGAGACAGTTTGTTATAATTTTTAAAACAGGTATGAATAAAATAAATAAGCCTTTTACTTATTTAATATGAGACCATTATAATTTGACTAAAATACGTTTATTTGGTACACAAATTTATTTTAAACTTCTAACTTATTTTCATAAAATGTTTCAATTAGCTAATAAAAATAAGTTAACTTACAAACTACTATTTTTTTTTTATTTTTATCCTCGTTAATTTTTTAAAATTTTTTTATTAATTTAGAAATTAAATAATTAAATATATATTTTATTATGTCATTTCACATTTATCAGTTAATTTTATTAAATATTTTTAATTTAATAAATTAATTTACAAATTTTTAATATTTCAACTCTTAACTTATAATTTATAAGCTTGAAGTTAGTTTACTAATACACCTTAAAGTATACTATTTTTAATTTAATACTTTAAGAGTGGACATGGGTCCCAACCCGTCAACAGATCGAACCTAGAAAATTAAGTTGGTTAATTACCAGGACACTTTTTTTTTATACTAAGACACTCTAAATTTAAATATGTAAAGCTATTGGGTTTCGTAAATAATTGAACCTGATAAAACTTAAATCAAAAGCATATATATGTGTGGCTTCTTTTGAGTCATATTTTGTTCCTAATTAATATATTCTCATGTACAATGTTTTGACTCCAACTCATGTTCACTCTTCTCCTTCTTACTTTCAACATTTTTTGTTGATTTATTATTTATAGATCACACAATTCTTTCTCTTGTTCATCATTTTCTTTTGTTTCTAGTTTCCCCCGCCTGTATGGTTCATTCTTATAGCTGGATATTCTTTCCTCCTTCATCCGGAAATCTCTAGCTACTGCCCCTATTCTGAAAATACTTTGTCCTGCCTCTCTTACTAGAACAATGTATTTGAGAACACTAAGTCTTTTATTTCAATATTTTATGACCAAGTACCTTGACTCTTTTACTGTTATGTGACGATCTTTTGGAAATTCTAGGACTGATTTGTGATTTATCTTCTGTCGCAATTTTTTAAGAATTTTTTCGTTGTTTAGATTTTTTAATATTTTTATGATTTGATAATGAAATATTAAAAAAAAGTTGACCCATGTACCCAAACCAACAAGAGTTAGTTTAGGTTTGATTAACAAAAAAAAATATACTTAAACCAAATCAACCTAAATAAGTTTTAATTGGTTTAGGCACGTTTCTGCTAAACCCAAACCTATCCCCAATAACACCTAATGGAAAACAAAGTTTGAGAGGGTGAGGAGCATTACTTAGCTCTTGAACTTCGATTTAAGCCCAGCCTCTTTCAATCAAAAATAACTAATAATACCATAAACAAAACCTGACAAATAATTAGGCTTTTAAACATGTCGACTAAGATTTAATTTCTATCTATATATACGATAAAGTTATGCTTGAAAAGATAAAATTCATTTTGGTAACTAACGAAGCGTTGCATAAATTTTTCTTACTTCAAATATACGTGTAAATCCTATTTTCTGATATACAATAGTAACTTGTATACACAAGTTTTTTCTTTCTAATGCAAACTCACTATGCAACAGTTTACTTTTTAGCACATCTCTTGGTACATAATAAGAAAAAAAATAAAGTTCACCGAAACATTAGGAGCCCAAATATATTGAAATATCCATTTTATCCCATTTTGCCTCCCAACTTCCTGCATATGTAGAACAAACCAATGCCCCTATCAAAGCATGCGATACCTCTTCAACTGCCACTTGATGATATGTAAATAATCTTACGGATAAAACAACAATTAAAATAAGGTTGAATTGAATTTTTGTTTGTTTTCTTTCTTAGTTGCTTTCCCTCAAAACACTACACATTGCAGTTCAATAAAAGAGCTTACACAGCTTAATAATAAATATAAACATGTATTATTCACATCATAAGCATTTTCGTATGGTGTAACAAAAATATTACAAATTAAATTTTAACAATCCTAACCGTCCACAGGACGGTAATGTAAACAAAATTGCCAGAAGGTAATGTATTTTGCTTGTAAGTAGACCCGAATGATCAGAGCCTCTTGAGATGCTGAGTTTTGGAACCGTAATTCTCTTCAATATGTCGGGTGAGAAGTGAGATTCCATAATGTGAGGCACTCGAGGCAGCATAGTAGGATGTTACAGTGAGTTGAGTGAACTTTGGAAGCACATAACCTAAAAATTTCACATGATGTAAACATCAGTTCAAATTATAAGCAATATTGATAACCGCCTCAGGAGTTTCAAGCCCCAATTCTCATATATTACATGTAAATAATAGAGTAGTAAATTAAACCAAATAAAGGAGCAATTACAGCAAAGCGATGCATCATGGGTGTCTACTGCTGCAAAGCTCCATTTTGTCACCTATTGGGGTTGCAGCTGTTATGGCATGAATTGCCATATATTCTAAACAGAGTATCACAACCGCAATGCTTATGCAGACTGAAAATTGTTTTGTTTTTTCATTTCTTTTTTAAATAAAATCTCTTTTCTACCCTTCCTGGAGCTAACAAGATTTCTATTTTGCCCATGCATATATGCTAAGGAAGTCTCTACTTTTCCCTCACTTATACTAAGACCTAACTTGTTTTCCACCAAGACCAATTTTAGGGTTTTAAGTAGAGCTCCTTCACCTACAAACAGTCAGCTACACATAAGGCCATGGCTGCTGGTGACCAGATGACTGAACAGTGGTGAAATGGATTCCATCTGTGGCATGTGATCTATTCAGGAAAGCTGTACTTCCACCGTTATATTACATTCCACTTGGTGGCATGTGATATTATATTATATTTTTATTTATCTTGTGATCTGTATGAAAACTCCAAACCAGCTGGTTAATGCAAATCAGCTCTGGTTCAAGCAGGTCACTGCAGGTATGATTTAGATTTTTAAGCACTATATAAGATGTTTCAAAAGAATAATATATATTTATAAGCCCCTAAAACCTACCTCACACCGCCCCTAATTTTAAGCAAAACAAACTCTGTAACAACCTGCCAGCTCAGCCTAACTTATCCTGATTCTCCCCTTGATTCCCTTTCTTCCTCCTTTGGTAAACCCTATCATTATGACCAAATAAATCTCCTTTGGAGTTAATGGCCCTATCACTACCCTCCTCTTGAGATTGCCTTGTCCTCATGGCAAATCATAGTAGTGGAGTGGAGCGGGCAATCCCGACAGTGGGATTACGAATAGTAAGATGACCGCTATTCTAATATTTTATATATATATTAAAAAATTATTAATATATATATAAATATAAATATAAGCTCAAAAACATAAATATTCATCAACTAACAACCATCATTAATAATAAAAATTCATAAAACCTTTAAACCCTTTAAAGCATAAACCATAAAGTACTAAGTAGACATTAAAACTCAAATAGTGAACAAATACAATAACTTCTTAAATCTTATTAGAAATCTTCTTCGTCCTCTTAAAGTTCCATGTCGTTATCTTCATCACTCCCGTTAGAACTAGAATTGTACTCTTCCTCCCCTTCATCTTGACTTAATTCGTCTTCATCATCTTCTTCCACCACTCCTTTTCCTTTTTCCTTCCTAGATGTAGATGCAGCAGCTTCCCTTTGCATTTGTGTTTGCCTTATAGTGTACTTCAAAGGTTCAGCAACCCCAGTTGCACTAGCAACATCTCTCCCGTTAGAACTAGAATTGTACTCTTGCTCCCCTTCATCTTGACTCAATTCATCTTCATCCTCTTCTCCCACCACTCTTTTTCCTTTTTCCTTCCTAGATGTTTGTCTCTTGTTTTTTCCCAATTGGATAGTTTCTTCGAGTTTTTTGAAGAAGTGCAAATCAAGGGGGCCCTTAACATTGACATTCTTTATCTTGGCAGCAGCTGAAGAAACCTCTGATGATGATGATGTAGGCCTTTTTCCACTTTTAAGCCTTACAATCTCTTGCACTTCGTCTTCCTCATCTTCATCCTCTTGCACTGCCTCCATATATATTTCATTTCCTGCCTTTTTTTTGTCAAAAGTTGCCTTCTATTCCAACCTAATGTCTTCCGGTATTTTCCTACAAGCACCCACATCTCCTCTTATTCCAAGTTGATGTTTTTTGGCTCTAGTAATTCCCCCATAGATGTTTTTAGACAAAAATCACATGTTACACTCTTCCTGTTCTTGTCCTTCAAGCTATTTACTTCCATGCAATGTCAATATTCTGACTAGTGGGCTTAAACATAAGCATTTGAAGATCTCACTGATGGTGTAGGTGTACCACTGTCACCACCACTAGCAACAGTGGTTTCTTTTTTTTTGTTGATCATTGGTTGGTTAGTGCCATGGTTGACGCCTTGACGGTTCTATTGGGCAGAATAAAAAAGGTACAGAAGTAAAGAAAAACAATATTACTGTTGTCAGCAAGAAAGAAAGAGGAATCAAAGAAAGAAAAGGGAGAATAAAAGTTAATAAAATAAAAAAAGAAAAAGAAAAGAAATTAAAGAAAAAAAAATAATTGAAAGATTGAAACTTGAAAGTGAAACTTCAAGGGAAACAACTTCAATTGAAAGATTAATACGTCGACGATGGTCGCATCGATGTTCATCGCTGGTCGTGCAAGTAGGCTTTGGTGGTTTTCAGGGAACAACGCTGGTGGTCACCAGAGAAAGACGAAAGAAAGCTAGGTTATCGAGAAAGAAGAAGGATATGGGGCATGAGACAGATCTGAATTTTTCAAACCCTAATAACCCAAAAATAACCTCACTAACATTTTAAACGTGAGGATATTTTCGAATTTTCATTTCCAGACAGCAAAACACACTTGTGTTTACCTATTGTGGTCATGGAAGACGCTATTCCAAGATTGTGCTCCACTCTACATCGCTGCGACCCTAAACCGCGCCGCACCATCAGTGCTGTCGCATCTCACTACAGCTCCACTCCACCCCGATAGCGGCCGCTCCAGCCGCTATTGATAACTATGAGGCAAATAATGGGGAACTGACTTCTAAGAACTCATCCTCCCAAGTAGTGTTTGTCATCAATAGATTTTTCTTTCCATTTCCCTAACCGTTGGTACAGCCTGTCCATGGTTGAGGGAGTAAATCCGCACTTTTGCCCCAAAAATTTTAGAGTTGCTTAGTTTAGTCCCTAAGATTTATAAATTAAGACATTAGTTCTTGAGGTTGCACAACTTCAATAACTTTCATCCCTAACATTAGTTCACATCAAAATCTAATGATGGAGCGGTGACTTAGCATGTTAAGTGACATCATGGTGGACCTTAAAACAATGTTCATTTCTAACTTTCCAATGCATGTCAGGCTACAGCCCACTCAAAAGAAGGCCAATATGCTGCTCCTTCGGCAAGTGGGGTGACCTGGCTGACAAGAGATGAGCTCCAATGTTTAGATAAATTCGTCAACAGACCCTGTTTGCCTTAAGTCAAACAATTCTTCAAAAGGATTTTTGAATTTCCTACTACCATATTGAGCTATTAAAGCTCTGTAATTTTTCCCTTGTAAGATGATAGAGATCTGAATAAGGATGGAAACTAAATCTTACTGATTAACAAGGAAATGTGCTACTAGAGGTCTTACCATCAAGAACCACAAGGAAAATACCCAGAGCCTAAACTGCTAAGGAAGACAACCTCCCTACTCCAACAGAAAAATACTACTCACCTCAATGGCCCTCACTATCCACACCTGCTCCCTATAAACCACCCAGTCCCTTGCCCCTCACACTTGCAAAATCACTAACTTCCATCCCACTCACCCCTTTTCTTTCTTCAAGAATATACTTTCCAATTGGCTTTATTTATTTGGGCTTATACCGAAAATCTAATCCACTTCCCTATTGAGCTCAATTCCCTGTTGGCCTCAATTGCCCTATTTATTTGAGCTTATACCAGTGGATTGTTGGCCCTTCCATCCTTAGATTGAGCAACTCAAACTTAATGGTCCTCCAAGTATTTTGGACTTCAAAATACACTTCAGCTCAGGTTATCCATCCAGGGTATTGGCCATCAAACATTGGGAGCTCCTCCTCTCTAATGGATATACAATACTCCTATATATGGTCTACTTTGCTTCCCAATTAGAAGAACCACCCCCACTGTTAATTTCCTGCTGAAGATCCCCCCACCTGCTTCCCTGTCATCTTGATGACTTCATGCAAGATGGAACACTGCATATCAGCCACTGCAACCTTGAAGGATCCTGGAGTTCTACTAGGCGGCTATCAATAACAGCCACCTTAGCCTACAAGACAGAGACATAGACTATTGCTATATTTACCAAGATATTCCCAATCAGCCACAATAGCAATTTGGCAGGTCGAACCACTGTTAGGATACCAAACAGAAAATTAAGCAAGATAGCAGGAAAAACATTGCAAGAACTGAATGAAAAGTCTCCAGTATTATTTACTTTCAGTGAAATATATGTAAACCAGATCAAGAGGCTCCTACAGGGACACAGCTCTGCTCCCCTCCTTAATGGAGTATTACAAAATTCACACACCCTCCACTCATGGACCTATCCCCATAAAACCTAGCTGACATGTAACCCCTAATTTTTGCATAACAAACTGTAACTACTGCCCACTCAGCTCAGTGTTTCCTGATTCCCTTTCCCCTTGATTCCCTTTCTTTCTCCTTTGGTAAACTCTCCAAACCTTGGGCCTCCTATCATTACTACCCAATAACTTTCCTTCTTTGGGATCATGGGCCCTACCAGAACTCTTCTCTCCTTCAACTGGTTTCTCGCTGATGGCTGGGTGTGGTTATTTGCTGGGTTGTTTCTACATTTTGTGAAACAAAATTCTTTCCTTTCAATTTGTTTGGTATTGTTTTGCTGCTTCTTTACATTTCACTGGGTGAGGCTAACAGCTGATGATAGATGTTGTAAAAACACATTTCTTTTTTGTACAAAAATTAATGTCTACTATATTATCAGTTATACCTTTAATTTGAGTTGCGAGTAGTGCCCTTCTCATGCATTTTCAATTTAAGTTAGATAAGATGTTAGTTGTGATTTTAAAGTTATTTTTACCTATTTCAGTCATTTTACATGCATATATATAATATACTTATTTGAAATTTTGAATATAATTTTGTATGTTAGGATATTACAATCCATGTTACTACCACACATTCTTGTGACACCCGCACTTCTTACCCTAGGTAGTATCTCAAGATTCACAACATTGATTCAAGTAACCAAAAATCAAAATCAGAAACAAATGGGGCATAACCTATCATTTCATGCTTCTTTTTATGTTAAAGCCACTATCATGCAATAGTTGTCAAATATTCAGCTGAGCACCATTCAAAGTTTGAGGGACCCTAATATAAACCTAAGAAATAGGCATGTAAAGAAGTTACCTCCAAATGCAGCACTTATGCCTGAGAATATCAACAATGGAGGAACCTGTAAACGAATTAGAAAAGAAAAAGTTAGCTATAGAAAATAACCAAACTGTATATGGTACATCCCTACATCTAATCTGCTAAGTACAAAAGAAAAGCATAAAGAAGATGAAACCAACTTCTATGAGAAGTCTATTCAAAGCATCAACAGAGCATAAAGCTAAGTAATTGTAATTAGCATGGGAAACTCAAAAGTCAATTAAGGTCTACAATACATACCCCAACTACAAAAGGAAGCCACTTCGGTCCTTTCAGACCATTTTGAAGATATGGTAAACCTACAACCAAAGATCAATTAGCACCAATATCTTCAACAAAGAAGGTACATGGATTTTAATATTAATCCACTAACAGCACGAAGAGTTTAAAACTATCAATAATTACTATAATGCCTAACTAAAAAAAAGGAAGTCTTTAATTTCTATGCATTGTCAATGTAAAAAATTTTACACCGTCAACAAATCAGAAACCACTGTAGGTATGATTTTTAAGGTGGATATTGTTAAGGTCAACAAACTTATTATGCATGACAATTTGTGATTACATGACAGTGTAAAAACTCATTATATGGTTAGTGCATACTGCATACACTACTTAAAATAAATTGTTAAAAATATTTATTACAACTAAATGACCCGAATATTTATACAGAAGAGACATTGGATACCAACTTTATTTAAATTTAATCTCAAACGGTTTATCACAAAGAAGAACACAAGAAAATAAAGTTACCTGTATTCAAACCATGAACTGCACTAAGCATACCACCAATCCCCGAGCCAGCCTATTCATAAGTAAGCACAAAGAAAATAAGCATATTGTTAGAATTTCTGCTCAAAAAGATTAGTTTGAACTTTGAATTAAAAAAAGAAAAAACTTAAAAATGTTTGTGTTCTTTATAATATAGTCGTTTTATAGTTCAAATCCTTATAAAATAATGTCGATTTTGGTCCCTATAAATTATCTTTATGGTTTTAGTTCCTTAAAATATTACAATTTTGTATATATGTCCCTCTATTGAAAGATATTCAGTTTAGTTCCTATTGTTTAAGAAAAAGATAAAAACGTAAAAAAATTAGACACCAAAACCGACCAAAAAAAAATATATACGCACTAAAATCTTAAAACAGGTATAGTATAAGGACAAAAAAATATTTAAGAAAAGAAAAACTAACAAATTTTCGTTAATCTTAATTTCGTTAGAATATTAATACTACTATTGTGATGAAAAACGAGAAGCGAAGCCAATTAGGAAGAGAAGAACATACGACGGCAGTGGCGTCGTGCAAGACGGGAGTAATGGTCCACTCGCCTCCTTCCTGATCGCAAAACAAAGAAAACATCGGTGAGTCAATTCATCGAACACCTTGTTCGCAGCAACACACACGTTGCGAGAGAGAGAGAAACTCACTGAATTAGGGTTGATGAGAGAGAGACAGCGAGGGCATCGAGCGGAACCGAGGCCAGGGTTGAGGGTGGGATCGTGGTGGAGATTTCCGCTCCTTAGTTTCTCTTCATACACCTCTCTCGTACCCATTCCTCAACGCTCCACAAACTCTCTGCAACTTCGATCGATGTGTAAAAATATTAAGAACGAAAAACAACAATCTCTTATCTCACTCACCCAGTGTTTTGAAGATATATATAAAACAAATGTTTTTTGCTTTGTAAAGAATCAAATTTATTTTTATTTAATTACAATTATAAAAATTCTATTTCAAAAGATAGTATTAATTATTATTTTAAAAAATTAATAACATATCAAAATAATAAGAAAAGGATTTTTTTTAATTATAATTTTATTTCCAAAATAAAAGTCATGTTTTACGGAAAAAATGATGAAATAAATGGATTCTATTCGGCTCTCAAAGGTATATTCTAGATTGAATCGTTTAGAAAAATTATCTCAATATTATTGATTTTTATTTTTTGTTTTAAATTTAAATTTAATTTTATCTAATATATTCTTCTTTATTTTTTATAAAATATAATCAACTAATTTGTTAGGATTAAAAAAATAGTTTATTTAGATAATAATGTTACATTTATCTTAAATATATATATATTTTTCTAAAATTACTTCTAATATTAATGAATCATACTCTTATTTTTTTTATAAATATTTTTTATTAGTTTTAATTCTTTTATTTTATGTATTTATTATTTTAATTTTTATTGATATAAATGTAAAAAGTCAAATAGAATACTTAAAATACTATTGATACAAGACAAAGTTAGATTTTTAAAAAGCCCTCACATTAATGAATTTCATTTATTATTTATTAACCTTAAAAATGACTTATGAGTAAGAATGTTTTTATAAAAAAAAAATAATTAATGTATGAAACATTTTAAATTGGTTCTTGTAAAAAAAACTAAGGTAAAGTTTAAAAATTGGATGTTATAAAAGAAATCAAAAGGAGAGAAATATATAATAATTTAAATTAAATCAGTTATATTTCTTTGAGTTATTTTTGTAAGACTCAATTAACTAATTTACTAAGATTAAGGAAATGAATTTATTCATGTAGTAACATTAAATTTATCTTAAATTTATATATTTTTCAAAATTATTCCTAATATTAATGATACATACTTTTATTTTTATAAATATTTTTATTAGTTTTAACCTTTTTTTTAGGTCTTAGTCGTCATTAATATATTTATTATTTTAATTTTAATTGATTATGTATGTAAAGAGTTAAAATAAAATTCTTTAAATGTTCTTCATACAAGATAAATTTAGACTCCCAAAAAATATAAGACACAGATATATTTCATTTATTATTTATTGTCCATAAAAAATTAATCATAATTAAGGATCTTATAAAAAAAACTAATGCAAGGTATAAATTTGGTTCTCCACGGAGGCAGTAATTTATTATAACTAAAATTTATAATAAATAATTATTTTTAAATATATAAATTATATGATAATTATTTGATAAAAAATGGTTTAAATTCTTCAAATTATTAAATAATAACTAATCAACTAATAAATTATTCTCAATCAAAAGATGAAAGGAATAATTAGACAAATTAGACAAAGTAAAAAAAAAATACTACATTGTCTAACGAGTAATAGATAGAACATTTTTTTAAATGAAAGATTGAATGGATATACATGTAAATTTTCTTTATGACAAAAATGACGAGATAAATATATTTTATTATTGAGTTATTAAAGAAGCTCTACAAGTAAGATCAAAGTCTTTTATAAATAAACTTTATCAACATCAAAAGGTGCCCATCTTCAAAGGAAGTAGTAGTGTATCTAAAAGTAGTTTTAAAATATGTTATAAGTCATGTGTACCAAAACAAAAAAAAAATGAGTCGGTTAAGAGTATTTATTAAAACATTAAAAATCCAACTAACTCTTTCTCTTTCCAAAAAAAGAAGGATGAAGGAAGATCAACAACAATTCTCAATGGTTATTTCATAAAGACCTTTTATATAGAAACTCTAAAAATTGTGTTTATTTTTTTCCTCAATCATTTATTCATATTATGTTCTAAATACATCGACGGTAAAAAGATCTTTGACAAAGTTATCTTCCAAATTTCTAAAGAAGATTTCTTCTTCAACTATCATGTGAAAGTTTAAGACAATAAATAACATTTACAAAAATATTTGCAAAAAAAAAGTCTAAAATTGTGTTTTATAATAATAAATGAATATTTTTAACATAGATTATATTTTAAAGTTATAATAAATCTTCTTTTATATATATATATATATATATATATATATATATATATATAATAGAGTTAGTTTCTCCTTAAATAATTCACTCTCATTTGAATACTTCACTCTCCTTGTACTATGTACTACATTGTCCCTTGGTGAATCTCACCTTCTATTTTCTTCTCCTATCATTCACAATCTTATGTTAATAGAAAATCTAATGAAATTTTATATAAAAATAATATTTTATCTTTTTCACATAATGGTTTAGGGTTTAGCTTGGTGAGGATGGGAGAGTTCCCAACACTGTTTTCATCTTCTAGAAGGCCACCTCATATTCTTCAATCCACAAGAATTTCTCGCTCTTCCTTATGCAATGAAAAATGGATAACAGTTTCAACCGATCGAGATAGAAACTGTGTCAAGGTCATTATCCTTCTCGCTAGTTGTTGCACTTCCCTAATATTCCTTGGACTTCTCATGTTAATGGCAACTTGACACTTCTTAGGGTTGACCTCGATCACCCTTTCAATCAACATAAACCCTAGGAACTTTTCAAGGCTTGGACCCTTAACAAACATTTTTTTGAGGTCAGCTTTAACTGGTGTTTCTTCATAACGTCAAACACTCGCCGCAATGCTCCCCAGCTATTGCAAACTTGACGACCATATCGTCAACATATACCTCCAAGTCTTGACCCATTATGTCTTTGAAGACCCTACCCATTAAGCGTTGATATATGACACTTTATTTTTCAAACCGAAAGGCATTACCTTATAACAGACCGCTCTTGCATCTGTGATGAATGCAGTTTTAGCCTTGTCTTGAAGGTTCATCTTGATTTGGTTATAACCTGAGTAAGCGTCCATAAAAATTAGCAAACTACGTCCTAAGGCGCCATCAACCAGTCAATTGATGCTGGGGAATAGGTACGGGTCCTTAGGACATGCCTTATTCAGATCTATGTAATTTGTGCACATTTGTCATTTGCTACTAGGTTTTTTTACCATGACAACGTTGGTCAGTCAGGTAAGGTATTGAACCTCCCTAATAAAGCGTCCTGCCAACAGCTTGTCAATTTCCTCCCTTGTCACCCTCCGCTTCTCTTCTCCCGATCTTCTTCTTCTATGAACAACCGACCGGGCTTAGGAGATGATAGATAAGCATTGGCACAAAAAGTCTACCCAGACATGTCTCTCGAAATTCATGCAAAGACATCCCAATTTTCTATAAGGAAACGAACCAGTTTCCCTTTTGATTCCCCGTCCAAGGCAGCGTCTATGAGTCAACGGCTTTCACCAACATATCCAATTATTACAATTTATAACAAAAGACTAAAATCTAAATAGCTCTATTTTAGAAAAAATATATATACATATATATATATATATATTCTAACTAGCTAATAATTTAGCTTATATATTAAGGAGCATGCAGAAAACCCAATAGCCTACAACATTAATCTGAGTGAATGAGTTTCACGAGCATATCCAATTATTACAATTTATAACAGAAGACTAAAATCTAAACAGCCCTGTTGAAGAAACAACAGAGTACTACACATAAACCCAGCTTCCGGCGACAAAAAAAAACGTTGTCATGCTCAATAGTGGAAGACGTACACATCATACTCCACAACAGCTTCCAACTCACCGAAAGAGTGCGTCCTGGCCTGCGCGTACCCGCTCGCAAAGCGGAACAGCCCGCTGCCACCGACCACCGGCATCTCCCTGACGGCGGACGCCACGGTGTTCCGGCCAAGCACGCTGAGGCTGCTCCCGTTGTACTTCCCTTCCGTGAACGCGAAGTTGAGTGCCATCAGGAACCCCAACTCTCTCTGCGACGCCGACGCGTACATCCCCTGCGCCCTCCCCACCACCTTCGACGCCGCATCGGGCCGCGCCGTCAGCGGGTCATCCATCATCACCACCGCGCCGAACTGCGTCGGAGACTTGTCGGTGCCTGGAGCCGCCGCCACCCGCACCGCGGTCTGGTTGCGCCCCCCGACGACGTCATGGAAGAAGAAGTGCAGGTGGCTCAGCTTCTGCGGCTGGTCCAGTCCCAGCGAGGAGGGGGAAATGGTTCGCGCGAAACGGTGCGTTTTGGCGTTGGTGGTGGGAGGGAAGAAGAATAAGAGGAAGATGAAGGAAGAGGGAAGGAATATTGAGAAGGAATTGGCCATTGGGAGAGAGTGGCTTACCAGGAAGAGTCAAGCACCACTTTTTATATATATATATATATATATAATATATAATATGTATGGAAAGTAGTGATCTTTCTGCACTTTAGAATACTCATTGAGGTACACCCGAACATGGTGAGCATTCTTTAGCTGTGTTTTTATTTTTTATTATATTTTTTTAATTATGAAATTTTAATTCAAAATTTTATTTAAGAGATTTGAGATTATTTAGGTCTGCGTGATGTTAGTTAATAATAAATATTTTAGAAAATAACTTATTATTATCATATTTTTTAAGAAAATAATATGTATAACGAACATCAATGTAGTATAATTTAATTATTAAAATAATAATATTTTATCAAATTATCACAAAATTAATAAAATAATAAAATAATCTTTTAAATTATATATTATTATTTAATTTAATCTTTAAAATTATATCAAATGGTTCAATTGATTATTAATTATCTATTAATTTAATTCTTAAAATTATAATAATTGGTTAAATTAATTTTTAAAATTAAAAATAATTAATTATCCTTTTTACTTCAAATCACTTAAATTATTGATTGAAATTTTTTTCTTATATAAGATTCATAAAATTATAAATTTAGAAGTAAAAAAATATGTAAAAAGAAATGTTAAATGACACCTAGATAATGAGAAAAAAATAGAAGAAAGTACTCGTAAGATATACAAACTGTCCCACACACTTTTTAATATATTTTTTATTATTAATTAATTTTTTTTACGACTAAAGATGTGTTCATTTAATAAAATATCACACAATTTTATAATTTTTAATAAATTTTAATTAATAAAAATTTCAAAAAAAAAAACTTCAGAATATGTGTTATTAATATTTTTTTTATGTTATAACATGATAAAAAAATATAAAGACAAATAATAATAAATGTTAATATTTAGAATAACAAAGTGTTCACTTATCGCAACTCTTGATAAAAATTTAATTATAATTTTAATGTATTTAATACTTTTATTCCTCTATCAACTACGTTTTTAAAATGAAAAAAAAAATTCTCCTTGTACGTTGTGTTTATTTTATTAAAAAGGTTGGTTTGCTCGCACGTGAAACCTTTCGTTATAAAAAATACTAAACCCTATTTACAAAGGGGTGGCAACTGGCAAGTAATAAGATAATACTATCGAGAAGTGATGTGACTAACATTGTAGGACTCCAAAAAAATAAATTATTGTAGGACAGTAGAATGACAATTAAACAACAAATATAAGGTACAGCAAATTTGTCAAACAACTAGTGATTTAATGGATCCGCTCCTCTAAAATTTCAAAAGAAACTGCACATGTGCAGTTACAAATCTAACTATTAAAATTAATAAAATTTAATTTCAGATATTAATTTATTATGTAATAAAACAAATTAAATGGATGGGATTCATGTTATAACTTTAGAGGATCGAAATCCGTTATTTAATTGAGTCTGACATCACTCTATACATACAAGTGTGACAATTAAATAATTTTTTCAACTTGTCTTCAATAAAGCTATAAGATGACAAGATTATTTATAAATGAAAACAACTAATCAACCAGTACCCTTATAAAGGAAGGTATAGTGTAAATGTTGTGATTCAGATAATAGCATAAGAACACACAATTAAAATAAAAGATGAGAAAAACACACTACCCAGTGGCAAAGAATGTAATTTACTAATAAAGTAATTACAACAAAAAAACAAAGGAAACAATTTGGGAATTTTCTCCCACACCGCTTCTTTGGGGCACTTTTCTTTTGTTATTTTTCTCCGGTGGTGTATCTTTCCTATCGCCTTACGCCCCCCTCATATAAGGGGAAGGAACCGCGTAACCGAAGAGGAATTAAAAAGAGAAAAAAAAAAAAATGGTGGCGGTTTTGTAATGAAAAAAAACGGTGGCAAGTTTATTTAAATAAAAACGGCTTTTTATTGACACCAAAAAAGCGATGGGTCGTTTATTGACAATAAAAAACGCCACCGCTTTTTTTTGCTTTCAACAATCTTCCCACTTGAAGATTTTGATTAGATTAATCAAATCTTCACACCTTTATTCTTTATCCTTTCTTGTCATGTACTACTTTTCCGATGAGGCACAAAGGGATCACCCATGCGAACTTGTCAATGCTAACTGCTTTGTCATAACATCTGCTAGTGTTCTCATCAAAGTGTGAATCTTTTGCATATCCACACTTCCTTCTTCCACCACTTCTAACAAAGTGATATCTTATGGCTATGTGCTTTTCCCTAATGAAAGCGCCGATTCCTAGAATGTGAAGGGCATTCCCGATTGTCACAATACACAACAATTTGTTCTTTCTTTGTGCCCGAGTTCCTCCATTACCTTTTTAATCCAAATAGCTTCCTTTACATGCCCGGGTGGTCGCTTATGTACTTCGAACTTCCGTAGTAGATGTAGCTATAACATCCTCAGTAACTTGGATAACCAACTTATCGCCTCCCGCAATTGAAATACATACCAAGTAGTAGATTTTCTTTTATCCACATCACCCGCAAAATCAAATCGACATAACCTCCGACAAGTAGTTCGATCCTCCGTAACATAAAAGCAACACCAGGTCCCTTTGATATATCTAAGGATCCTCTTAATAAAGCATTCCAATGTTCACCACTGGATTTCCCATGAATTTACTAATCACTCCCACTCGCTTGTGCAAAGTCCGTCTTGTACAAATCATGGCATACATAAGGCTTCCCACCGCGATGCATACGGTTTTCGAGACATCTCCATCCTCTCTTCTTCACCGCTAGGGCTCATCTTGGAGGATAACTTGAAATTAGTAGGAAGAGGGGTAGAAATTGGCTTACAATCTTGCATGTTGAAGCGCCGCAGCAAGATTTTCAGTAAGTAATTCTTCCGGAAAAGCCAAACCTTCCTATCTTTTCTGTCTCGGTGAATTTGCATCCCTAAAATCTTGTTTGCTCGGTCCCAAATCCTTCATATCAAATTCCTTAGCCAATTGTGCCTTTAATTCTTGGATTTGATCTTTTGTTTGGGGCCTACCACCAACATGTCATCCACATACAATAGCGAGAATAACAAAATCAGTATTACCAAACCTATTGTAATAAGTACAATAGTGCGAGCTCACTATTGTAACCAAGGCTAATAATGAAGGAATCAAATCTCTTGTACCAACACTGGGCGCTTTTGAGGCCGTCTGAGATTTGGTCAACCCGCAAAACCAAGTTTTCTTGTGTTTTTAAAGCCTTCCTGGTTGGAGCATATAAATTTCCTCTTCAAGTTCTCCATGAAGAAAAGCAGTCTTTACATCTAATTGCTCAAGATGTAAATCAAATACAAAGACACATAAGCTAGAACAATTACGATTGTCGTCATCCCGACAACCGGTGAGAATATCTCATTGAAGTCAATACCTTCTTTTTTTGAGCATATCCCTTTAGTACCAATCTAGCACGATATCTTTCCACTTGATCATTGCCATCTCGCTTGATCTTATAGACCCATTTACAACCGATGGCTTTCCGGCCCTTTGGAAGTTTCACAAGATTCCATGTCTTGTTCTGTGAAGAGCCTCAATTTCTTCCCCGCATTGCGATCATCCAAAGAAAGCATCTGAACCACTCACACCTCCCGAAAAGTTGAAGGTTCTCCTTCTTCATTTAGAAGACAATACGCATCATGACTAGTCATCACATATTGTGAATGCCAAGATGGTTTGCTCCTTTCTCGTGTTGATCGTCGGAGTTCTCCATTGCCAACCTCATTTGGCTCCTGTTCTTCATGCCGCCCTTCTAACTTCGGAGGAAACTTCAAGTCTTCTTCTCAATTGGCACTTTAACCTTGTCCTCTATCAAGCTGTTATTTGTCTGCTTCATTTTGCAGTTCATTTTCTGCAAAGACTACATTCCTACTAACAATAACCTTGTGGGCGGTGAGATCCCACAAGCGATACCCTTCACATTGTCGGCATAGCCCAAGAAGATACATTTCCGGATTTTGGATCCAGCTTTGTTCTTTCTTGTGAGTTGTACATTACGCATACACAGGACATCCAAAACCCGTAAGGATGAATAATCAGCGGTTTACCATTCCACACCTCCATTGGTGTACACAAACCAATTGTTGTTGATGGAGATCGATTTATTACATAACAGGCAGTTTTTTTGCTTCTGCCCATAAAGACTTGGCCCTCTCCTGCTTTGTTTGCAACATAGCTCTTGTTCTTTCCAGGAGAGTTCTATTCATCCGCTCTGCTGCTACACCATTCTGCTGAGGTGTATGTGGGACGAAAAATTGTCCGACAATACCTCTTGCTTGCGTAATGCTAAAAATTCTCCATCTACATATTCTCCTCCGTTATCTGTCCTCAAGCACTTAATTTTCCTCCCAGTCTCAAGTTCTACTTGTGCTTTGAATTCCTTGAACTGAGAAAATACACTTGACTTCGTTTTGATAGGGTACACCCACAATCTCCTGGGAGTAATCATCGATAAAACGATACAAAATATTTTGCTCCTCCTAGGGATAATCACGGGTGATTCCCACACATCTGAATGAATCAAGTCTAATTTGTGTTTACTCCTGGTAGTCGTCTTAGCAAACTTCAATTTGTGTTGCTTACTTATCACACAGTGTTCACAGAAGGGTAAACTTACTTCTTTAAGCCCGGGTAAGAGATTACGTTCATGAGAATTTTCGACCACGTTTCGACATATGACCAAGTCTGCAATGCCACATAAATGTCACATCTTCCCCGACTTGGTGCTTTGCAAATCGATGCATTAAACTTCTGCAACGTATCTCCACCAAAGATATACAAATTTGCCAAGATCTTCTTAGCCTTCATGACTACCAAGTTCCCCCTCACCACCTTTAAGATTCCATCTTCAACATGGATCTTACATCCGAGATCATCTAATTGCCCTATGGACAAGTGGAGATTCTTCTTCAAGTCCTTCACATGTCGTGCCCCTTGAATTGTGCGAACAAATGCCATCATACATTTTTTATTTTGACAAGTACCTACTCCAGCAATCTCCAAGGCATGGTTGTTTCCCATGAACACGGATCCACCTGAGATAGGCTCATAAGTGTGAAACCAATCTCGATCTTGGAGTCATGTGCCAAGTTGCACCTGAATCCACTATCCATTTATCATGAAACTCCCTTTTACTTGTTAGGACTCATGACTATCACTCACTGGAATGTCTCCATCTTCTAAGGTATTTGCAACATTACCTCAGGAAGATGATTCTTGATTCTTTTGTTCATTCTTCCTCTTCCAACACTCTTTCTTCGTGTGCCCTTTCTTGCCACAATAGTAGCATTTGAAATTCTTCTTGCTTCGAGAGTTTGACCTATAATGATTTTGACTCCCACTGAGCCACGTTAAGAGTTGATCTTCCTCTCATCATTGTTAAAACACGCTTGTTTGGAACTTTCCACTTTGCTTTCATCCTTCCGGATTCTTCTTCAAGAATAGCTCCAAACGTCCTCAAAGTGTAAATTCCCATCAATATTATTATTTGTAATATTGATGATGAGTTGATCATACGAGTCGGGAAACTACGAAGTAGAAGCTCCGACGCTCATTTTCAACTATATTGAAATCTGCTTCGCGATAATTGGGCAAACAAGGTGTTCAAGGTTGATGTGGTCCACAATCGATATGGACTCACTCATCCAGAAGAGTATAGAGTTTTCTCTTCAAGAATATTCTTGTGTGAAGTGATTTTTACCTCATATAGTTTGATGAGGGTATCCCAAATCTCCTTTCGTTTGTATTCTTTTCTCGCACACCTTTGGATAGAAGCGAATCCGCCATTGCTAAGTGCAAATTTGCAATAAGATTGTCATTGATTTCTTTCCACATTGTCCGTGTGAGTTGCGGTTCTTCCCTTCAATTGCCTCATGCAATTGTCTTTCCTCGAATGGCCTTCATCTTTAATTTCCACAATGAGAAATTACTCCCATTGAACTTCTATCTCATATTTCGTTGTCATGGTTTTAAACCGACTTATGCAACCTTCACTTATGAATAGTATTGCTTTCTTTGGACGACACGGTAGGCCGTGAACAAGTTCACACTACCACACTCCAAAGAATGAAGAATAACTCTTTTTCGATGTGGAAGATCGATTAATCTGCAACCACGTAAAGATACTAAGAATTTTCTCCAACACTATTCTAGTGACTATAAGAAGAGAAACACAACCGACCTTTTTTGATACCACTGTTGTGATTCAGATAATAGCATAAGAACACACAATTAAAATAAAAGATGAGAAAAACACACTACCCAATGGCAAAGAATGTAATTTACTAATAAAGTAATTACAACAAAAAGAACAAGGAAACAATTTGGGAATTTTCTCCACACCGCTTTGGGGACACTTTTGTTATTTTTCTCTCCGGTGGTGTATCTTTCCTATCGCCACGCCCCCTCATATAAGGGAAGGAAACCGCGTAACGGAAGAAGGAATTAAAAGAGAAAAAAAAAACGGTGGTGCTTTATGTAGACAATAAAAATTGGTGGCGTTTATTGACAATAAAAACCATTGGCCGTTTTTATTGATAAAAACGTTAGATTTTATTGACAATAAAAACGGCCACCGTTTTTATTGGCTTTTCAACAGTAAAGGCACTCATCGATTAAATGAAAAGTGGGGAAAAGTATAATGTAAAGGACTAACATATTTGAAGCCTCCTTTGTCATTTTCTAAAAGAAAAAACATATTTACATAAATTATATAAAGTGTGCGAATAGTTCAAATTAAATGTAAAAGAGTGATTTAAAATTATACTTATTTATAAAATATTAAAACGATTAATAAGAGAATATATCCTTACCCAATTTTTATAATAATCGTTAATCATTTAAAACTTTACAGCTAGTTGTCATCATTTCTTTTTCAATTCGCATCATGAGTGAGAGTTTAGGACTATAATAATAAATAATAGGTACCGGTAATACATTGATATTAGTGATATTATATTTGAATTTTTTAAATAAGATATTAGATTCAACTTTTATGAATAGAAAAATATTATTAATTTTTATTAAAAGTGAGTAATTAAATTTATTAATAAAATTTAATTATTGATAAATTTAATAAATATTTTATCCTTATTATATGATTATAAAAATATAATAGAGAAAAGGGATAAGAATTTGTCTTCGATTGAAGACGTTGACACAAGCCAAGTGTGTCATGCGAGTCTTCACTGAATCTTGAAATCTTGAAATATTGAAAATTGATGAAATTGTTTTCCCTCTTTTTGCGTGTAGTCTTGCATCGTTTTCCTTAATAAACAAATAAACAAACGAAGTTCATTCATGTCTTGCAATATGAGCAAATAACACGTGGTGTAGCAGTTAAAACTTTTAAAACTCAATCGTTATCAATGATGACGAAGCAACAATAGGAGAGTAAAACATGTCTTAAACCGTAGGAAACATTTTGTGTTTGTTACGTAAAGTAATTTAAGAATGAATGACTGAGATTTTTTTTCCTGCCTTCTCTTTTTATATATTTATTCATAGATTGTGATAGGAAGTTTTCAATCATTTTTCTTTTTTTTTTATCACCTCATTTATTAAGTTGGATAGATTCTACATTTAGACTCATTTTATTATTGTGAAATTTATTAAAATAGAAATAATTAATACTTTATGTTCAATATAAATTTTTCTTATTCATCATCTCATTTATCAAGTTGGATAGATTTTACATTTACTCATTTTTCTATTGTAAGACTTATTGATATTAAAATAGTTAATATTTTACCTTCATTTTAAAGGGTATTTCTTAATATAAATGGAAAAATCAATAAATTGACTCTAAAAGAAAAGATGGAGACAGAGTAGAGAGAGTGAGTGGTAAAGAGATGAGTAAGGAAAAGAAGAGAGAAAGAGAATGAGAAAAAAGAGAGTATCGTTGTTTATGACGTCATTAATGTTAAAAGTTTTATTTTTTGTCTTTTCTCATTTTTCTCCTTGTTTTTCCTTCATCTTCTTCCTTCTTTTTTTTTTTGAATCTTTATTTGTTAGTCATCCTTTTCTTTTCTTTTATTTTCTTTGTTCTATTTTATTGATTTTCATTTGTTGGTTGAATGAGTTTTTGAGTTCGATAATAATACTGGAATGACTCAAACAATTAAGGCGTAGTAGAGTGTTAATGCTTATTCGAGGTGTGACACCCTATACCTCTAATACTAACAATACTAATAAAATAAACTTAGAACAATTTAAATTTGAAAACATACATCAAGTGGTAAATGATTCACAAAATTTGGTCATACAATGTAATTGAAAACAAACTTACATCCTTACTAGCACTCAAAGGCCAATTCTAATGTCATAAAATAGAAATCAAACTACACAATCCTAAAGTAATTATAAAAAGCACCCCAATGTCATATGTACTATCAGTGAATGAGAAACCTTACCTCAATCCTTATTCTTCTACTTAACGTCACATGCAAAATGACATTTAACCCAAACACAAACAACACACAACAGAAGAGAGTGAGAAATGTACCTCATTCAAGCTCATGGTATAGCACACTAGTAGCACACACTCACATAATTAATTACAAGATATAAAATAAACAATTCACATATGCACATGAATGACAATAATGCATTCCTAGTACTACTTCATATGTCATATGGTACCAACTCTAATCCAGGTAGTAGGCTAGGGGGGCCATGACACATTTTCTTCATGCCCTAAACCATGAAGCATAAGACATTGTTGGGCTGCAAAACTATGAAGAACTTGATGACTTAGTGCATTAAGCCATAAAAGTGAAAATTGTAACGCCATGTTTCTTATATGATTAATTAAGTGGTTGAAAAATAATTACAAGATAAAATTTAATTTAATTTTCGTATAAAATTATAATAAAAATTTGAGTTTATACATTTTTCGAGAAAAGTCTCAAATGAGGTTGGAGTGGTATGATGCACATTTTTTACGCAATGACTTCTGTGATGGAATAAACCTTCGAAGTTATGAGATACCCAAAGTTAGTAACATAGTCATCTACATGCTTTCTAAGACAATTAGCATGCACTTCAAGGTAAATCACTAGTTGACCTTCCATTTTTGGCAAAATGTGATTATAGTTAATCACCTTATCACTTTTGGTATAAAATCCTAAAGCTAAACTTACAATTTTGGGAATTTTTCTATCAGCCCACTTCATTCCCATTTTGGCTAAAATCACTTTAATCATACCTTCCTTTAACTCTTAGGCAAAGGGACTTCTTCTGATTCTTCTCAACCCATGGATATTAGATTACCTCAAACCCTCCTTAAAACACCTCATCAACTAAGAATTCAGAGTTCCTTCACCCTTGCAAAGCTTTGATTTTCGTCTCCCCCACCCATACCTCCATTGTTGATCTTTAAGCTCCTTAACTAAAGTTTCCTTTCCAATCTTCACTCTAGGTAAGGGAAGCTTGTCTCTTTATGATTTTGTGGTTACGATGTGGAATATGTTAATTTATAATGTGTGTAAATGAATCAAAATATTCTATATTGATCTAGGTTAAGAGTTTAGAGAAATTTTCTTAAATATATGAATGTATGTAGGAAAATATGTGAATATGATATATGTTGTGTTATTGGTGTTTCTAATGAATGAAATGAGTTTATTATGCTATGTAATGAAATTTTGTGTAATGTTTGTGAAATTTCATATCATTTTGAGTGCTTTCATGATGGAATCATATTAACTTATGAAGTTGTTACATGTTCTCGCTGAGCAAGTACCTTTACTCTCTAAGGAAAAATTGTATGAGTGATCGTTGAGCGAGATTTGATTCTTGCTAAGTGCCTCCAAAATAACACTTACAACCTGGAAAATTTCTCTGTTTCCCTGAGCGGGCCCTTATCTCATTGAGGGAGTGTTCATGAATTGATGAGCATTATGAATGTAGACTCATAATGAACCCATAAATTCATATATTTTTCTAAGCGAAGGCTATATCTCATTGAGTAAGGACCTCAGATACCTAGAAAATCACTAAATCATTGATTAAGTCATCCACTAGTTGAGCAAAGGTCGAGAACTTTGAAAATTTAGTTTCCCCGTGAAAAATTTTGTTGAGCAATCCTTGATCTCGTTGAGTGACTAAAATGGAACTAAGAGTGCAAATTCTCTATGGCTCCACTTGCTGAGCAAACCCACTAGATCATTGAGCAAATTAAAGAGTAGGACCTCTATGGTCTGTCTCATTGAGTGAACAAAATGCTTCACCGAGCGAACACACTAAGGGATGTGCTGAGCAAGAAAGGACCTCATTGAGCGAGGAAATCAACCTCGTTGAGCGAGGATAATGATAAATTCATAATCATATTGTGCTTTTAGTTGAATTGTGACTATACTAATTGGTTCATATTATTTATATCATTAATCACATTTCCTATAGTTGATTTCATTACATATAGAATTGGTCATCATTGCATTAGAAACTTAATTTGAATTGTAATTTGAGGTTCTTCGATGTATTAGAGTATATTACACACTATAACCTCAAAGTAAATTCTCTGAACAATTCAACATTGAAAAAAAAATAGAGACGAGTATTAAACAGACGTTCAACAAGTTTTATAGAAGAGTTTCTAAAAAGGTTTTCAAAATTCAATTTTCGTAAATTCACCCCTCTTGGACAACATATATTATTCATTTTCGACATACTTAAATTAATGTTTTTATATGCTTTAATAATGGAATAGTTAAGATAATGTACTAAAGCTGTCTTCTTTATGTTTTGGTTGAATTTGATTGAAGAAAAATAGAAGCCTTACATAGTTTGGTCATCACTACCTTAAACTTTAAACCTTGTTAAAATTTTATTTAAGAGATGGAACCTTGATTAACTAAAATGCCTAAAAATGAAAGACTATTCAGGTTATTAAGTAAAAAAACAAACTTGCAATTAATAAAAATATATTTAGACATAAAATAATCCTTATATGGTTTAATCAACACTAATTAAAGGTGAACTAAGTGTATAAAAATGCCCTTATATGGTACCTAATTGTCATTTTAATTTAAGTTCAATTAGTCAACTTACCCATATTCTTAATTGTTTTATGACCTTTGATTTTGGTTCTTTCCTTATCTAGGACGAAAACATAGGATAAACAATTGGAACTAAACGTTTGAACTAGTCGCTTGAATGTTGAAATTTTCCCTGGAGTCGAGTCTACGCGACTATTATTTGTTACATTTTCTTTGCCTGCTTCTTCATGATATGATGTTTGTTTGGTGAAAGATGTTGTGTATGAAATTGATTTAATATTTAATTTATATATGTAAATATGTGATTCTTTTTAAGTAGTTTACCTTTGCATATTTGTCTATGTGTATATGATTGTGATGATCACAATGGTGTGTTTGTAGGAGTAGATGATAAGAATACCTCAATAGATCAAGGCATTTCACATTGAGTTTCTAGACATCGCCATAGGATGTGACAACAAAGCATGGATAATTGATTGGACTACCCACTAAGCTTGGTAAAAAGGAGAGAGATTATTATTTCTTATGTCCTATTGGGATTCCAGTCTTTTTCTTTCTCTCTTAACGTGTCATTTGAGTTTTGGCTACCAATTCAAGAAATGTGGAGAGTACCAACCTACACTCTTAAAGTTATATCCCATTCAGCATCGTATCGATGGTTATTTCATGGAAGGCCACACTTATAAAGGGATCGTAATTGAGTTAGAAGGCATGTAATGACATTTCATATTCATCATCTCGCCCTTGATATCCTCAGTTAGGGAGTGTGTTTTGTATATAGTTTGTCGTTCCATATTTTGATGTATATATTTTATTATGGATACATACCATTGTTGTGAAAACTAGACCGAACTAGTCGATTGGACCAAAAAATGGGTGAACTGGTTAGGTGACTGATTCAAATAAACCACAAAGCCAGCTTAGAGAAAAAATGGTCAAAAAATAAAAAAAAACTGATAAAAAAATTTGGTAAAATCGATAAAAATCACCCAAAATTGACAAAAAAAACCAATTCAATGAAAAATGTTTAATATAACATTATTTTTACTTTTTTTCTTAAAAAAATGAAAATAACCTAATGTATTTGTCATTTTCTTTTTTATTCAAAATATAAACTTATTAGTAATAATAAATATTGGTACATATTGTTAAATTTTAGGCTTAAGCAGTATGATATATTTGATTTGAACTTTTGTATGTATACTTTAAATGTTAAGAAATTATAAAATTATGGTTTATTTTTAAATTTTAGTATTATAAAGTTGTGATATTATATTTTTAATATTATTTGTGTATTAGTTAATTATTATTATTTTATTAATATTGATTCAACCATGGTTGAACTATTGAGCATTAAATAAAAGTCTTATTTGATTCAATGACAGGTCCAATTTTAAAAGCATTGGGACACCTTTTGTATTCACATATGTACAATTTTGAGATACTTTGACTTATGATGTATATGGGTTGTAGTGTCATAAGATGGTACTTTATTCTATTGTTTATATTATGCATGTGTACTATTTAGTATGTATTTCTATTACGCTTTAATTTTATTTATAAAGTTAAGTTGGCAAATGTTATACAAATTATAAAAAGTTACATGTATTTTCATAAATAACTTTAATTAGAGATTGTTTGGTACATCTTTAATTAGAGTTTTATTTAATATTAAATTATTTCATGATTAAGTTGATTGGTGTCATGTACCTAAAGTAGATCAAAGAGTAGAGGTTGAATAATGACCCTTGACAAATTGTCTTTCTTTATACAAGTATAAAATATTTTCTAATGTTTATGCTCAAGTTGTTTTTTGACGATCAAAATTTGTTGGTTAGAAGTAAGAAAATGCTTCTCACACTTCATGACAAATAAAACAAGTAATATGAGTAAACTAAGAAGCTAATATAATAACTTTTTGCAAAAATATAGTTTTGGTTATTATTACAAGTTGTTTTTTTTTATAACATTTTAAGGAACTACTTTTGAACTATAAATTCAATTTAAAGCTTATTTAAGTATTCTTTAATTAATTTATAGTAAACTCAATTTAGAACAAAGTTTCTTCTAAACAAAAAAACAAATATTAAGTAGCAAATTTGAATAAATAGATGAGAAGCGAGTAAGAGAGGATACTTCATTTTTATATTGGTTTATCCCTTAACTTTGGGCTACATCTAGTCCCAATCTTTTGTAAGATGTTTACTAGAAAACACACCAATTACATATTATTTATCCTTAAGTCTCCACAAGCTTTCACTAGTATTTTTCTTAAGTCTCTACAAGTTGCACAACACACTAAGTATTCTTTTTCCAAGTCTCTTTGGGCTCCAACACTAGTATTCTCACCTTTATAGGTACATACAACCAATATTCTTACCTTTGTAGGTTCTCACCACCAATATTCTCACCTTTGTAGGTTCTCTCAGCCCAAGTATTATTTCACAAGTTGCTCTAGGCTTAAACATATAGCTCAATAGTTGTATCAACTTACAACTAACTCAGTTGTATTTTCATACTTATTCTAGAAGCACCACTCTCCTTATTGATTTTTGAGTTTCCTTTCTTATTTTTTCTTTGTTTACTTGACAAACCTTTAACTTTCTCTTTTGATCAATCTACACAATGACACAAAGAGATTTATGTATGCTTTTTAAGATACAGAATGATAGATACAAAGCTAAAGTGTTTTTGGCTCAAGAAGGCTATAACTTGAATTTTCTCTCTTTAGGAGCATTTTTTTTAATTTACCCTAATTAAGCTATTTTCCTTCCTTGCAATGATCTTCTTTTAATGAGGGTTCTTTTATAAAGTTTAGTGCTTTAAACTGGTCCTTTGTTACAGTTAAAGATAAGTCAAAATGTGTGAATTGTCTTTTTTACAAAACTGTCATTTTAATAGTTTTCTTTTGTCTTTTTTCTACTTTTGGAATCTTTTATCATGTGGCTTTCTCTTTCTTTCTCAAAGTCATAAGTCACTATTTGTGTTTGAATTTGTAACTATTGGTGTGAGCTGGATTTGTAGTGAGTCACTCATTGATTTAATAGAAAAGACGTTTAATGATATATTTATATGAATGATATATATATTTTGTTTTGAAGTCATTAGCATAAGATGAACCCTTGGGAATAATTCTTTTAATCTTTACTAAGTATAAGAAAAAATGATCATTCATCGTGGAAATAAATCAAAATGACAATTCTCTGAAAATAATAAAGGAACACAAATGTAAATTAGCTATATATTGAAGAAAATGGTTATGTATACTTGATAGATGTGAGGTGATTGAAATAATGGTCAATAAAAAATAAAAGATGAAATAAAATTCAAAATGCATCAACCTTGTGACTCATGTCTAATACATGATAATAGAATTGAGAGAGAAATTAGAAATGAAAACTATATCTAAAGATCCTTAAAGATCCTTAATATGTAATAATAGCCTTTGCAACTAGTTAGTTTTTAATATGAATCTTTTAAACATACAAGCTAAATGACTCAAATGTTTGCTTAACATAGTTCTCCTGTTTTTGATAAAAAAAGGTTTTAAAAAAATTTCCAAAAAGGAAAAAAAACTAAATTCAATCCTATTTCTCATATGTTTTTATATTTTTTTCCTTTTAATATCAAATTGATGTCTAAAGGCTCACATTATAATCAAATTGTATACTTAAAAAAATAAAGTTGTATGAAGCATGTTTGAGAATTTTAAAGATAGAAAATGATTGCATAAAAAAAGCTTAATTATAGAAATTAATACTCTATTTGGCAGTGACAAAATACTAATGAAGGATAATGATGGAATAGATAAAAATACCAACGTAAAATAAAAATACATGTTTATTCTCCATCATCTTGCGCTTCCATACGCAACTTAATCGATTATATATATATATATACATATAATTGATCATGTAATTTAAGTTAATCAATTACGTTTATATATATTTATATATATATAATGGTACGTTTTTCTCTTCACTTTCTTCCGTTTGCATACTGCCACATACTTGATCCTTTTTTCTCTCCTTTGTATACCTCTATATCTGTTCGTTTCTCTTTAGTTTGCCGCCACCATTTGCAGCACCATTGTTCCACCAGCAATAATGTTCTTTATTGTAACTACAAGTTGCAGTAGCGAGGGATTAGTCTTGAGTTCTGCTTGTTTGGATTTAAATTTTGAGAAAAATATTGTTTTTGGTTGTTAATTATATTATTAGTTTACTTAAGATGAATTAGTATGTGAATTTTTCATTCTTCAATTACTCTTTTTTTGTCTTGTCCTAAATAAGTAATTGAAAGAATATGTCTTGTTCGAATAAATAAGTAATTGAAAGAGTAAAATCGTAATATAATTCAAAAAAGCAATACAGACAAAGCAAGTAAAATATATATATATATATATTTTTTTTTTTTCTTTCTATTTTTTAAGGTTTTAGTTTGATATTTTTTATTATATGTATTTTGCAAGATATATAATTGGACAAAAATACATGTATAATGTATATAGTCATTTTTAAAAAATAAAATTAATTATTTTATATATATTTAATTATGTTAAAAATTTTCTTTTTAAAAATTTTTAAATATATAATTAATTATGTATATTTGTAAACGATTATGATATACATAATCGATTACAAATATACATAATTAATTATATATATTTTTAAAAAAATTACATTATGTAGTTAAAATTTTATTTTGTTAAAAATAATCTTTTATGTTCAATAAAATATTTTATACGTACGTTTTTTTTAACTGGTTATATAATTAAATTTTCATTATGTTATGTTAAATAAATATAAATATATATATGTTTTATTTTTAAATAAAAATTATTATGTAATTAAATTTTAATTATGTTAAAATAATATTTTATGTTCAAAAATAGTTTATATATATATATATATATATATATATATATATATTATTTTTTAAATAAAAACTATTATGTAATTAAAATTTGATTATATTAATATGTTATGTTTAAAACATATTCATATACATATTTAATGAATAAGGGTAAAATTGAAAATTTGTATATTTTTATATTTTATTTTATCTTTTAAAATAATTTTACATCTTTATTTCTCTTATATTTTATTTCTACCAAACAACTTAATTTTTATTATATTTGTTACTTATTTTTCTCTACTTTATTCCTTTCCACTCCACTCTACCAAACAAAGCATAAGTTTACATGCTAAAGATTAAAATCGAAAGCATGAAATAAATAATCTTCAATTGTGCGGGAAACTTAGACAAAAGAAGGATGCAAACTAAGAAAACCTTGAGATCTTTAATAAACCTAAATGTAATTAATAGAGTAAAATATCTATAATCTAGGTTCAAGATACTCCTTAGCATAATAATACTAATGTATAATGAAATAAAAGAATGAACATGTAAAAGCCTAAGATTATAAGTATGATGATTTTATTCTAAGTGTTATAATATGCAATTTAAGTGTTTATATTTGAATGATAGATGAATCATTACGAAAAAAAAGACAATATATTATATGAAGATCTCTAATACTTATTTAGAACACAATGTATGAAATGATATAATAAATAGATATTATATGCATTGTTTTCTAATGACTTAATTGTTTTTTCTCTAAAGTTTTATAATCACATGAATTTTGCTTTTTTGTTGCAAATTTATCCCATAATATACAAAAAAAAATGTAATTTGTCTTAATTCCAGTTGTTTAAAGAAAAATTTGTCATAAAATTGTCTTGATCTACGTTAGGAAAAAATTTGTAAAAGTGTAAAACTTTTGGGACAAAAAATTGTAATTAAGTATTTTCTAAATAAGGCTCTTATTATGAAAGTTTAAAATAATATAGAATGAGTGGAGCTCGGAAAATGTCTTTTTATGAAAAATATGATCTTGGTTATAGAACTCTTAACAAGATAAAATTTATAATAAAACGGGAGCTAAAAAAATAATCATTTTGTGGAAGTAATCTTGATGATATAATCTTCAAAATGATAAAAGTTTACTTAAGATGCATATGTAAGAATTTGAAATTCATAATACTAGGTTAGGGAATAAAGTCAAAATCATAGTCGACCTACAAGGAAGATGAAGCTCCTTGAGCATATCATGTCAATGGTGTTTTTCGTATCATAATTTAAATTTCTAATTGACTCAAGTTTTCTCATTCACTCCACTCGAGACTAATCTTGTTAAACATACATTTACAAATGAATTTAACAACTATCTTCTTTAATCACTTGTTTTATTATTTTGTTAAACATGATTTAACTCTATTGTTATGTTTTTCATCAACTAAACCCCAAAACTGTATGTGTGACATTTGTTGTTAATATAGCTTATTGCTTAAGAAAATTAATCTCTATATACGATGCTAGCTTATTAGGAAACCATGCTGGAATATACCAAGTTGCACCGTGTAAAAGCATGATAGAAGTTCATTACTTTCATTTTGGTACAAAATTCTGTGGGTAGAAAATACAATTACTAAAGTAGAAAATGACAAAATCATTCTAAGCACGCTCTCTATTTTTTACTCTTGTCCAAACCCCATTAAAACCCAATCCCCCTAAATTTATTGTATTTTCTACTTATACACAAAACCCCCAAATTTATATCATCCATTTTCATTCATAACACAAATCTTAAACCCACCATAAACCCAAACCTCAATCATAGGCAAAAACAAATTACAAATCAATTAAAAATAAAAGAAACCTACAAAGGTAGTATGAAAGGTGCAAGGTAGAAAATGAACTAGATTGTGGGTGTTGTCATAGAGATGATGTTCGTAGTGAACTTGGAAATGTGAGAAGTAACGAGGGTGATTGTGAGAGACACAAACCAATGTAGATTGTGAGAATAAAGAGAGGAATGATTTATAGTATGGAAAGGGAGAACAATTGACAAAAGCTAAGAGACACGGGGAAAGAAAAAAATATATATTTCAAGTGCACACTTCAATCCTAACAGAATGGTTTGCACCATGGGTTAATATAAGCAACATTTAATAATTGTTTTTAAAATATTAGATAATTTTTATTTTTATATTTAAATGGGGAATGAGTTTTAAATGTTGCCTAATAAATTTAGAGAACAATTTTAAGTTGAAGTCTATAAAATTCAAAAAATTCTAAAATACACCAATGATATATATAAAATCATTGTATATTATGATCTAATACAACAATTTTTTTACTATTTCCGAGACAAGTGTTTATATTTGATAAAAGGTAAATCATTATGAAAAAAGAAAATATATTGTATGAAGATGAGAAAGCAATATATATTTCATACACTTTAATACTTATTTAGAACACAATGCATGAAATGGTATAAGAAATGAATGTTATATGCAATGTTTTCTAAATAAGGTTCCATGATGAAAGTTTATAATATAAAAAGGGTAGAGTCATAAAATATCTTTTTTTTTTTTATGAAAAATATGATCTTGGTGGTAGAAACCTTAACATGATAAGATTTGCAATACAAATGGGAGTCAGAAAAATAATCTTTTATGGAAGTAATCTTGGTGACAGAATATTTGAAATAATGAAGTTTACTTAAGACGTAAGAATTTGAAATTTCTAAAGGCATGTTAGGAAATAAAGTTAAAACCATAATCGACCTTTAAGAAAGATGACGTTTCTTAAGCATATCATGTCAAAAGAGTGAAGGTAATGTTATTATGCCTAAAGAAGAAAAGTAAAAACCTACAGGACTTGAATAAGTGGAATGAGTTAGTTTCATACAACATGACAAAAAATAATTTGAATCTCTACTTGAAAAGACATCTATTTAGTGTCTGATCGTGCCTTGAACATAATTGTCTCTAAATAAATATACTCAAAAAATTTTAACAATAGAGAAGAAAAGTAAAGAAAGTTATGAAATGGTTAAATTCATGAATCGCGCTATGGAAAAAAAATATACATTATCTTATAATGTATTACACTCACTCATACATCATTTTTGATATGGAAATTTGGTTAACAAATTTAAAATAATTTTAATGAAACACAAATGTTTCCACACACAATAGGCTAAAACTATTATAATTTATATCTTTTTAAAAATATCTTATTATTACTAAGATTTATATCTCACGTTTTCATTAGGTTTTAACATTTTCTAGATTTTCTTAAGAAGTGATTCCTAGTCCCGCTACAACCTAGTCTAAGTTGGATTTAAGTTGTGTCTAAATACTTAGAAAAAAGAAATAATTAGAATTTTGTTAAGAAATATCATACTATTACATATATTTGTTTTCAAAATTATTATTGCATAGCCTTAAAATATTATGAAATGTAATTTGAATGAAAAAATAATTACTGTTACTTAAAATTTTTACCGAAAGTTTATTATTTTTATAATGTTTTTCTAAAAATAGGATTTATTTTGCAGATTTACTATTGATTTATATGAAGAATTTTTTTAAAAACATCTTTCTTTATTTTATCCAACTATTTTTTTTTCTCAAAAGTGATTCATATTATCCTCTGTATCGTGTTATTAAATCAAAATATTACAGATATAAATAATTAAAAGCCCAGGATATAATAAAATAATAATAAAAACAATAAATTCATATTAAAACTATTAAACATTTTAAACTAGTTGTATCCATCGATATTCCGTTCTTATAACAAATACTTGTGAATAAATTTTCAAAGAATAAGAACAATAACCTAACAAGTAAGATTCAATTGATAATATATACTTAATTTGTCGAAGAAGAATTTAAATTTGAATTTGATTATTGCAAAATATATTTTTGAAGAAGAACAAAAATTCTAATTGTTGCTAAGTTTTGAACTAAATATTAATATTATAGTTAGTCAAAAGTAGTGTTTTGAAAATTAGACCAACTAGTTGGACCCAAAAATTGGTAAATAGGTTAGGTGTTGGATTCCATATAATCAACTTGTAGAAAAATTTATCAATGATAAAGATGAAAAAAATGGACTATTAAGTGTATTACGGATCGATCCAATGCAGGTAGTAAGTTATAGTGAATTGGATAAAAAATCTAAATTAAATAAGAATCTTTAAATTAAAGCTCAAGTTAAGTCTAATGTGGGTTATAGATTTTTTTGGCTATCTTGAATTTTTTTTTATTTTTTCCAAAAATCAAAACTAATAACATGATAATTATTTTTATTAGTATATTTATTTTAGTGTAATAAATAAAATAACATAATTATGTTATTTTATTAATACATTTAGAAAATGATTGAAAAAATAATTAATTAATTGTTTTTAATATGAAATATATTATAAGATAATATCATATATCTTTTTAATATCCATTGTATTTACATTTTTTCCCATCTATGCCAATACCAATTTTAACAAAATAATTTCATACATAAAATGTTAAAATCTTTTTTTTTTTTTTTGCTTCTAGCTATGAAGTTCATGTTCCCTTTTGTACATCAATAATATTAGTCTAGATATTTGACAGAGGGATTTCCAAAATTTGACTATCAATATCATTGACATTTTTTTATATAATTAAAAATACTCATATCTTCTTAAATTTCTTCTACGACTCTAAGCTCCAATAATGTACATGCACGTGCATGAAGGAGGATACTTATTTGTGATTTGTTTATTGTGAGATATTGTATGTAATAACTTAGCGTGAAGGCAAAAATATTTGTGATTTGATTTTTTTTAGTTTATTTAACTTCTCTTTCAAATTTCAGTAAAATTAAAACAAAAAAGCGAATGGTCCGAACTTATAAGTAGGCTTGAGCTCCATTGTGACATGATCTTTAACAAAGTAAGATAAAAAATATTGCATTTAATTTGGACAAAGAAAAATAAAGCTCAAGCTCTTAATTTTATCAAACTAACCCAATAAACTTAACTCATTTTGCCAACTTTAGTTGATAAACCAAAAAATAAATCAAAAATAAAAAACATGTCAAAATTGGGAAAAAAAAAATTTCATTCAACGAGTCAATAGAAAAACATTAATTCAATGCCATTTTGATTTTTCTGAAAAATAAAAAAATTAACCTAAAATATTTGTCATTTTCTTTTTTATTTTAGATTAAACTTGTGATGTTGTTAATAAATATGAGTGTATTGTTGAAAATTATACTTAAATGTTCTCATATATTCTATTTTGACTTTTATGTGTATTTTGAATGTTCAAAACCTATGCTATTTTTAGATTTTAATGTTATTAAATTATGATATTATGTTTATTTATTATTATTTTATATATTATTTAATTATTATTAATTTATTAATATCGATTAAACTATAATTTAAATATTGAATCTTGAACTAGTGTCTTGATTGATTTAATGACTAGTTTGATTTTAGAAATACACTCAATTATATTTTAAGTCTCTGTAAATATGATTCTGGTTGATTTTAGTCATTGTAAGTTTTCTTTTTATTATATTTAGATCCTTAATATTTTTTAGTATAATATTAAAAGCACCAAAATCACTATTTAAAATATAAATAAAATTTAAAAATAAATTAAGTAATTATCTTATTTATATGAAATAATAAATATATTAGTTAAATGAATTATACACATAAAATTAATCTAATTATCTTAATTTAAAATATTATTTATTATTTTATCTATCTTAATTATATTTTTATTTATCTTAATTATATTTTTATTTATTTTTAGTCATGCAAACATTAAACTAACTAGAATTGATGATAAAAATTAAAAAAAATACTATAAAAATATTAGAGATATAAAATTAACAAATTTTTTTACAAGAACTAAAACCAAACAAATATATTTATAAATACTTAAAACATATTTAATATTAAAAATATCAATGCTAAGAAATGAAACTTATAAAAATACTTCAAAAAATTTATAAAAAAAACTTAATTATGGTAATTAAAAAATAAAAAACATTTATCATTTATCTTGATTTCATACAAAATCTATTATTATTTTAAATTTGTAGCTTATTAAATATTTACATTTCTTGTTAATAATTTTTCTTGACAAAACCCCTCCTTGATACATTTTTCTTCATTTGGGAGTAGTCCACACTCCACCGAACCCAAGAGCCACGAGAAAAAAAAATCTAATAATGTGCCCATAAAAAAAAAATCTACCTAATCTAATCTTCGAAAGCGCCCAAGAAACAAGGTAAGCAAAGAGCGAAAGGTGCAACAAACCGAAGCGAAACCCCAATACGCAGCGTCGTATCCCATCGTAATCGTATCCGTATCCCACCATCATTAACAAATACTCTCGCTTGCACCTCTCTCTCACATCATCTCTGAAGAAAGAAGAAAAAAAAAAAAAAACGAAAGCTCGATTACTCGCACTTGTTCCTCTGCAGTAAAACCCTAGCCATCATCCACCGATCCCTCGTCTCTCTCTAGAACCTTCGATCCGAATTCCTAGATCTGTTTGCAAGGCTGGCGGGTATTCGGGTCAAGTAATGGCGGATCCGCCAGGTATCCGCCGTGCCGTTCGATCTTTTATAGGGTTACCGCGCTGTGACGATTGTCATCCCCGTCGTTGTTGTTATTTTTATCAAGAGGAACAAGAAGAAAAAGAAGAAGAGTGAAGCATGCTGAGCGTGGTGCGCGTGCACCTGCCCTCCGAAATTCCCATTGTAGGCTGCGAACTCACGCCGTACGTCCTCCTTCGCCGCCCTGACAAGAGCGTCTCCACTGACGATGTTCCCGAAACCGCCCCCTTAGATGGCAATTTCCTGCGCTACAAGTGGTTCGTTCTTTCTCTTCCCCTTTCTTCTTTGCTTTCTTGATTAACTGCCTTTGACTTTCGGTCAAACAGAAACAAGCGATTAGAAACGTGATTCGCTCAGTCAGTATCAGTACCGCCGTTTGTTGTTGTTGATGTGATTAGTTTACTAGGGCGTTTCAATGAAACGTTTTCTCTTTTTTTGATCTTCAGTTGAAGAGAAGTGAGTGTTGGCTCTTTCTCTATTTTACTTTTTATTTATTTTGAACTTGTATTATGAGTTGAAGTTTGTGTATTTGCTTTTACTGAGGTTTTAGAAAACTGTTTCGGCTACAATGTCAATCTTTTATATTGTGAGAACTTGTGGACAAATATGGCAACAGAGAGCTCAGAAATCTTGACAGCATGGCTGAAATTGCAGTTGCAGACTGTTCTTTAATAATGGTTGTTACTGTTAATTCCTTTTGTCCTTATAATGATTGGAATTCTTAAAGTATGTGTTGTGTACCATTAAAGAATTTGAGGATAGGATGGAAGTTCATGCTTTACATGATATTGCAAATTAGATGAATTATGTTGAAAGTGCTAGGATTGTTCTGTGTCTATGGCTGCATTTTCAGGAGTTGGGATGTAATAGAATGTGGGTCTTGACCTGTGCATTCAACTTTTTTTGGGGTAAATTACTTTGGAAGTTCAGGATTGCTAATTCAAATGTTATTGCAACAACATGTTACTAATACTGGATTCAATTGATTAAGCACTGATTTGCAGCCTGTTTATTTAGTCTTCTCCTTCTCTATGTTAACGTTACGATAATAGCAAAAATAATCTTATCCCACGAGGTGAGGTTGGCTACATCATTGATTACGTGCTGTTATTAGGTTTGGTTAAGATTAAAACTTTAGAAATATTAATCACTGTGAGATCCCTTTTAATAATTTCCTCCAGTGGCCTCTGCACATGTCCAAACCACCTTAATCAATTTTCTATCATCTTTTCTTCGATAGGTGTTACACCAATTTTTTCTTGTATACAATCATGTATTTTGTTCTATTGTGTATGACCATCACACATTTATCTTAATGTACTCATTCCTGCTGCTACTTCAACCTTTTTCCCTTATTTTGTTTCTTTTAAAGACCAACATTCACTACCATATAGTATAGTTAGTCATATAGCACTACAATAAAACTTCTTGAGCTTGGTAAGTGCTTTAAGCGTGCTGTGATATAGCGCTACAATTATTATGTTGTTCTTTCTTGTATGACCATCGCATGTTCATCTTAATGTACTCATTTATATCTATCCCCATATAAGAAAGTTCATAATCTCATGGCCCTAGGAATTCTCACACTAGTAAGTATCACATCATACTTGTTTTGTACAGCTTGAAAGTCACTTGAACACTTTTTTTTCAAAGCCTTCCACAACACTTCTCTTGATATTCAATCATGTTTTTTCCATGTCAATAAAAACAATACGTAAGTCTCTTTCTCTTTGGTACATTTCATCACTCCCCACAGATAGCTTGTTTTGTAGACCTTCCTAGCATAAATCCAAATTGATTCTCCACAATCCTAGTCTCCTTTCTTAGTCTATGCTCAATTACCTTTTTCCATAATTTCATTGTGTAGATCATAAATTTTGTCCCCATGTAATTTACACAATTCTGTATATTTTCCTTGTTCTTATATATACGGAACCAAAGTGCTCATCCTCCACTTATCTAACATTTCCTTAGATTTTGAAATCTCATTAAATTTTTGTGGTTTTGACAAGTTTTATGTTGGTTGTTGAGGGCCTAACACAACCACTTCCTTTATCCTAGCTTAGGACTGGCTATGAGATTGTAGGTGGAGTTTTCTCTTTGTTAACATTAACCTGCATAAATTTGTTATGTAATGTTTGTCAATAGATCACATTTTCTCTAAGCTTTGAATTTTGGATTATGAATAAGTCATCCACTGACATTTTTGCCAAGATGTGGAATTGAGTTCAAATGCATATGTGAGAATAGTTTGACAGCAACTTTTTTATTACTGTATTTAATTAATAGTGATACATATCACACTAAAATTTTTAAATTATTTGTATAGAATTTAACTTAATTATGTTATTTCTATTTTTGTTGTGAAAGAGAAATTTGGTAGATCATCATCCTCATACTGGTATATGAGATGCTCTGTTATCCAATTCTCATGTTTGGTGCAGCAATTTCAAGTAATATATTATGAAATACCAAAGACTGTAGAGACATTTTGGATTCCTACTTCATTGTTATCCAATGTCAATGATCTTGTATGCAGCATCTCAATTAGGAATCCAAGATATTGGGGGGTATCTTGTGTGCCTGTGTAGAGTTAGACACTGACACATCAACTTCATTTTGGATTCCTACTTCATTGTTATCCAATGTCAATGATCTTGTATGCAGCATCTCAATTAGGAATCCAAGATATTGGGGGGTATCTTGTGTGCCTGTGTAGAGTTAGACACTGACACATCAACTTCCTCCAAAGAAGCAAAGCTGGAAGCATTTTTGTATTCAACCTGCATATGTAGTATCTAGTGTTACTAAATTCATGGCAAATTTTATGGGGAATATGCTTTGGGTTTAATTAATGATTTAGGATAATTTGTAGGATAGAGTTAAGATATACAATCATTGTATCTGCATTTTCCTTCATAAGTGCACAAGTTTCAATTACATGCAAACTATGATGTCTGTACTTGTTGAGGAAACTGTGTTACTACTACCTATTAACATTACTGGTAGTGATACTTGGTTTGACTTGTTGGGGAAGAACACCAGTATCAGATTGTTTTTGAAATTCATTTGGGTTCTAGAATATGCTTTTTGGTGCAAAAAACTGTATAATTAAAGGCTGCACAATTTTTATAAGTGTTTTGTGTAAATAATTCTTTTGTGTTTCATATGCTACCTTGGTTAATTTTTATGCATTCAAATGGTCAAATGGAGAAAGGTATAGCTTCAGATTTATGTGTGCTGAGTGCATTATTTTTAACTGTCTCATGCATGTTATGGGTTTTGTCCAATTATAATATAGAAGTTGTTTGTGGGTGATAGGTTGTGCTTGTAGTGAAGATATATATATGAAGGTTAAAGTTCTATGTTTTTAACACCCCCTCCATTTTTCATGTTTTGGGTTAGTTGGTATGTTCTGGATTTGTAATTTGTCACTCACCATGCCCATATTTGTTAGTTCATGGTTATATTGACTCGATGAAATATAAATTTGATCCCAAATATGCTTCCTTTATATATACTTTCTATTAATCTGATTTAGAAATTGGACATTTTACATTGTTTGACTCTATATCCTTTGGCCCTCATTTTTGGCAGGTATCGTGTACAGAGTGATAAAAAAGTTGCTGTATGTAGCATACATCCATCAGAGCAAGCCACACTGCAATGCCTAGGTTGTGTTAAGGCCAAAATACCTCCTTCCAAGAGTTATCATTGCACCACAAAGTGCTTTTCGGATGCATGGCAGCATCATCGTGTCTTACATGATCGTGCTGCAAGTGCTCTTAATGAAAATGGAAATGAGGAGGAGGAGGTATTTGGGCGCTTTAATAGTACTGGGTCTGGGGCACTCAATTCGAGCTTATCTGCCTCTGCATCAAGTGCTAGCTTGACAAATGGGTCAGCTGCACCTTTGTATCCAGCAGCTGTCACCCAAAGAAGTGGTGAAACTTGGTTTGAAGTTGGACGATCTAAGACTTACACCCCTACTGCTGATGATGTTGGTCATGTCCTTAAGTTTGAGTGTGTTGTACTTGATGCAGAGACGAAACTGCCTGTGGGGCATGTTAACACTATACTAACTTCACGTGTCATTCCTGCTCCCTCGCCTATTCCACGGCGAACGATACCTGTTGATGGGATGGGGCATATAGATGTGGATGGGCGAATGACATCTTCAGGAACTTTTACTGTTCTATCATACAATATATTGTCTGAAGCATATGCCTCAAATGATCTATTTAATTACTGTCCTTCTTGGGCTCTTTCTTGGCCATATCGCAGACAAAATTTATTACGAGAAATTGTTGGTTACCGTGCAGACATTATTTGTCTTCAGGAGGTACATGTTCTTGCCTGTGATTTTGGTTGAAAAACTTGATTTAATTACTTGGTTCTTCAACCATTTTTTTTCTTTTTTTTAGTGAGAATGGTGTTAAATTAACTAGAGAGGAAGTTGGAGTAGCACTTATTATAGAAAATGGTAGAGCCTTAGGTGGTTTGGACATTTATGCAGAAGATTTGTAGAAGACCCAGTAAGGAGAGTAAATTAAATGGTGTGTGTAGCCTAATAACTAGAGGCAGAGGCATGCCAAGAAAAACTATAGAGAAAATCATTACAAAGAATATGGAGGTCTATTGAGTGTTGTCAATAACCATGTTTTACAATAGAACATTATGACATCATCTGATCCATGTAGATAACCCCACTTAATGGGAAAAGGCTTGGTTATATTGTTATTATTAAGTAATTATTTATTTCACTTTGTTGAAGTCATCTTTAAATTTATTCCATGTAGATAACACCCAGTAAGCAGTTGTTTTTTTTATCAATGTGATTATTGATTTAGGGACACCAAGCATATCTACCAGTTGTAAATGATTAGGACATCTTTATGAATTATTTTAGTAACAATAAACATTACAATAATTTCCATGCATGTGGACATTTTTTTTCTGATCTACATAAGGTCATAACCCAATCCTTAGAAATTTATGATTTCACCCTATATTCCAATAGCTTCTGTATTAGCTAACAGACAACCTTTTTCCTCCAGGTTCAAAGCGATCATTATGACGAATTTTTTGCTCCTGAACTGGACAAACATGGCTATTATGGTCTGTACAAGAGAAAAACAAATGAGGTTGTTGCAATATTCTGGTCCTTGTGATCATAAATTTTAAAAATATTTTAGATGCTAACCTGTTTGTTGTGGGTTTACTTACAGGTGTACAGTGGCAACACAAATACAATTGATGGTTGTGCAACATTTTTCCGAAGAGACAGATTTTCACATGTGAAGAAATACGAGGTTGGGAATTGATTTTGTGTATGTTAGTTCCATTACTTTTGTACACAAATTAAAATGATGTGTGCTTGCATGCAGGTTGAATTTAACAAGGCTGCACAGTCTTTGACGGAGGCTACAATTCCAACCACTCAGAAGAAAACTGCCTTGAATCGACTGGTTAAGGTGGCTTATTTTGCCAAATATTAGATTTCACTTTTGATTTTCGGAAGAAAAAGAAAACAAAACTGTTACTTACCAAGTTTTCTTTGTATTAGGATAATGTTGCACTAATAGTGGTTCTAGAAGCAAAAGTTAACAATCAGCCATTTGATAATCCTGGGAAAAGACAGCTTCTTTGTGTGGTAAGCTCTTTCATGTTCATATCTTCATGATCCATGATGTGTATTTTTTATTTAATATTTTCTTTTATTGTTTACTCCATTTGTTTATTATTCCCTGATTTTCTGATTGTCGTTACATTTAGTTTGCCGATGGTGATCTGGTATAAAATCTCTGTATTGTACAGATCCTGGGTCCACCCCCAAAAAAAAAAAAAAAAAAAAAAAAAAAAAATAAGCTATAAAATCTCAAAATATAATAGATCAGTTAATGTGTGGTTTCAGTGTTTTCTGAAAACCATAATTTTGATCTTCCTCTAAGAAATAGATATGCCGTTTCACCCCTTTTTTAGGTTTAGGTTGAAACTACTGTTTTTAGCAATCCTACTTTTAACTCATTGCTTGTGGAATGTGGACTTTAGGCGAATACACATGTAAACGTCTCCCAAGATTTAAAGGATGTGAAACTCTGGCAGGTAAATTACTTTCTTTAGTTTGTTCATGTCGATCAGTTTGTTTTGAACATTACAGTTTCTAATTTTCTCCTATTTTAGGTTCATACTCTCTTAAAAGGGTTGGAGAAAATAGCTGCAAGTGCAGACATTCCAATGTTGGTTTGTGGAGATTTTAATTCTGTTCCAGGAAGGTTTGATAACTTCTTTTCTTTATGTAAAATATTATTGTTTTATATATTGTAAGGGTCTTGTATTAGTATCAGTAGTTTGTGTGTATAAAGTTTATTCTTTACTTTGTTGCAGTGCTCCTCATGCACTTCTTGCAATGGGAAAGGTAGATCCTTCACATCCTGATTTAGCAGTTGATCCGCTTAACATTTTACGTCCTCACAGCAAGTTGGTTCATCAGTTACCACTGGTAATGTATTCATTGAACTGCATCCCATTAAGGAATAGCTTATATAAAATATGCTCGTTAACCATTTTAGTTCTGTATTTTGTATCAAATTTTCACCTGATTTAATATGTTGTTGGTTGTTTGTAACTTCCAATTTAGGTCAGTGCATACTCATCTTTTGCAAGAACAGTTGGCCTTGGATATGAGCAGCATAAAAGGAGACTGGATGGTGGAACAAATGAACCTTTATTCACAAATGTCACTAGAGATTTTATTGGTACTCTAGATTATATATTTTACACAGGTGAGCATGGTGTTATATCATTTTAATAAATTCAATGTCTATATCTTTGTCACATTTTTATGAATGAGTTGTGGTTTTTCAGCGGATTCATTGGTTGTGGAGTCATTGTTGGAGCTACTGGATGAGGAGAGTCTGAGGAAGGACACTGCACTTCCTTCACCTGAATGGTCCTCAGATCACATAGCTCTCTTAGCCGAGTTTCGCTGCTGCAAGAATAAATCTAGGCGTTGACACTTAAGGTAGCCACCATCCTCCTCCCAACACAGCTTGTTTAAAAATTATTATTGGGAGAGATCAACAGCAGTAGACATTTTCATTCTTTTCATCAATTTATGGATGGCTCAAGGCTTTTATAGTTCTGGGGATTGATAGTTGGAAATTCATTTATATTGGAACTCTTCACTTTCATATTCCTTGGACTTTTGAAGCTGGTTCCTTTAAAATTCTAAAGGATGAAGATTATTGTGTCTCAAGGTTTATTAGCAGAGAAAGGGTTTAGGTTGTGTTATTTGGAGAGTGAGGGTTAAGACTATGAATGAAAAAAATGAATGCTGTTTTCCCTTTTTGTTGAACTTGTTAAAGATGAGCATCGTGCATATGATTTAGTACCAGCTGTTTGTACAGCGTTAGTTAGAGTTGTTTGTTAATGATGATTGTGAATCCTTGCAGGTCAGTTTCAGAGACACGTAAAGGAACATTTGCAAAAATGTTTGGTTGGTAAGTTTCAGAGACACGTAAAGACTGAAACATTTGGTTGGTAAGTTTTTTGTAAAAATGGTAGATCATCATCATACCTGTCTTTTCCAGGTATCTATCTCCATGTGAGATCATTGCAATGATCTGCTATGTATCATGTCACCTTTATCTCAGAAAAAATTATGATTGTGCCTTATTGACTTGCCTCTTATCATTAGCATAATTTTCTGATTACAATACGACAAAATGCATTTGACTGCTTTGCTTCCGTTGATAACTAAAATTATGATAATCTCTACTTCATTTGGATGATAGCTACTAGGTTCTTGCGCCCATCCATTCAATATTCGAATTAGAATTTTAAGCCATGATTTTTCATTATTTGCTGATTAAATTAATGCAAGAAGCAAGTTACTGCAAGGCTAAACGCTTATTATTTCTTAAATAATTACGTGCAATACAGAAGTGTTGGTGTGTTAAATTAGAAAACCAAATTTTAATATATCCTATCATGCATTTAAACATATTTTATATTATATATTATTTATATTTATATATAGTTGTTTACAAATCTTAATGTTGATCTATAAGATCATTGCAGTTTTTTTTTATTATATATTTTGTCAATCACTAGATTTTTTTGCAGCTGGGTAAGGGTGTGGCCGATAAAAGCTCGTTAGGGGTTTTGAACAACAAAAATAAAAAGATATAATGATATATTTGGTTCAGCAAAAAAAGCCAAAAGAAAGTAAATAGAATGAATAAAAAATAAAATGATTTTCTTGATTGTTTGGTAAGAAATAAAATAAAAATAAAAGCAAGTGAAAGAAGAAAACGTTATGCATGTAAAATGATAAATAATTCAAATGAAAATTAAAGTGTGATATAAATGAGAATATTTTGTTTTTGAATATGAATAAGACATTCTCTTCCCTTTTCGTCCATTTTTGGATATATAAGATAAAAATTGGGTGGGAGAGCTACTTGCAGGTTTCTTTCTTCTTTTTGTCTCCTTCCACCAAACAAAGAAGGATTAAAAATTTGAGGTTTTTCTTTCTCTTTTCAATTTCTCTCTCTATTTTCTTGTGTAACAAATGAAGCTCGAGAAAAATTAGGGATAAGGTCAATAAGTTTCTCATACTCTAGGAGCTTATAAAAAAAAAATATATATATATTTAATTTGGTTTCTCAATTATTATTATTATTATTTTAAATAGTTTTTAAAGTATCAGTGACATGATGTCATACCTCCTCTTGGGACCTTGTTCTACTTTGCAATTTCCAATGTCATCATTAGATATTAGATAATTTTGAACACCGTAGGACTCTAGAAAATATGACATGATGTATTAAATATAGATATAAATTTTGAACACCATCTTCTCTTTCAAGTAGAGTGAATATGAGTTAAATCATATTAGTTTTCTTAAATAGGCTAAGTATATTTTTTTTAATGTTTAAGGCCTAAATTTGATTTATTTACTTGATGAGTTGTTTTAATTAGACTGGCAAACCTATACAGAAATCACTAGAACTTAAGCTTTTAATAGTCTAGAACCATCGGTATTCGAATACTATTACACATTTAACGAGTTCAAATTGAGTTAAGAAAGATTGCTATAAACAATAAAAAATAATAAAAACAATATTATTATTATGTTATTTACTTAAATAAACTTATGGAACATGACTTAAAAGGAATTTTAAATTTATTAAAACTTCACCTATTTAATTGAATAGGGTTTTAAAACATTTTAATTTAACTAATTAGTAAAGAGCATGGTTGTTTTGTTCAAAATATCATACGGTAAGCTATCACTAAAATTAAGGGATGGTAGGGGTGTATACTTGCATTTCGTATGAGTTTATGTCTTATTATTTAGCACACATGTCTAGTGTAGACTAGGCTATAAGACAAATCATTTGACCTATTTTCTTCCCCAACTCTCAACTTTGGAACTCCTAAAGTGTCGAAGTCAATAATAAAAGTTCAAAACTAGCTCCCAATAATTTTGAAGCATCGTACAGAGAAAAAAATTGTTCTTAAGAAATTTGTTTATCTTAAAATAGATAAAAGTATAATAATCTTTCAAAGAAAGAAACTACAAATTTTCAAATAAAGAAAAAGATAATGCAATTTAAACTCTGAGAGGAGGAAAACAGAACCAATCAACTTGTGCGTCCAGTCAAGCTCTAATAATTGGACTTAGGAGTATTTGTTTTGGTTCAATTCACATGAAAAATAAATAGTCATTTCAATTGAACCAATGAATAATCTCTTAAAGATTATCCATTATATACGCAACAACGTCAAGGTCTGCTATAAACTGGTAAAAGATTTGTTATGCTATATACTAGCTCATTAGAACCAATTATTGTTTTTTTATTAATTTCAATTCCTCGGCCAAAATTTGTAGGCTCATTATGTACATGCATACAGGTGCTTTTACCTAATTTAAAGCATGCTTTACATTTACATGATAATTTTTTATCACTTTATTTATTGAAAATAAAAACAATAAATAATAAAAAATTTACTGTTTATGTATAAATATTTGAAAATAAAAAATAAAGTAAAAACACGACGACTTTTACAATAAAAAATGGAAACAAAATATTTTCTAAAATTAAATGGTCTCTTAACTTTGTCTATTAAAAAAGCTTCACTTAAAAATAGCTCCATACAAGTTGAGACCAGTGTAAATAAACGCCTATAATTGAAAGAAATGTGATAAATACAGAATTTTTATAACATATTTATTTATTTTTGTCTATTTCTCTCATTATTTATTACTTTTCAAACTTCTCTTGGTTATAAAATTTGCATCGTACAAATATCAATTTTCTAATTGAAAATACATGAACCTTGAAGACGGAAATGGATTAAGAGAACATTTAAGAAAATGGTTAAAAGTGAACAAATTTAACAAATATAATTGTATTAATAAATTACATAGTTATAAGAAATTAGAGACTAAATATGAAATTTAAAAAGAAAAATTATGGGAGGAGCTGGGGCCATGGCCCAGAAGCCAACCCTACTTGGGGATAAATTTTTAGCGAAGAAAACCATTCCGCTGCATTTTACAAACGCCAAAGATTTGTCTTGATTTCACAATAGGTTAATTTGAATAAACTTCTCAATAATAAACACTTATAAGAAAAAAAAAGTAATAAACTTCTATAAATTAATTAATTTCTGCACAACTTTTAAACTTCAACTTTTAAAAAAGCTAGATAAAAAACTTCTGTAAAAGTTGAAAAGTATAAAATAATTTCAACATATGAAAATATTTTAATTTATTTTACCTTTATATTTTTTTTTCTTATAAGTATCTATTAAAAAATTTATCCAAACAGGACTAATGTTTTCTGAAGTAGCAGCTTAGCTCTTCAAACTCGGCTTCTTATGCCAAAATATCTGCTGTAGAGAAGACATAATCATCCAAATCAATATAATTACTTGGATATAAGATTTTTCAATGCCCCAAAAGACACATGCAGAAAGAAATGCCAAAAAAAATTGTGGTTAAATTTGCAACTTCTACAAGTTATATGCCTTATTGTCAAAAGGACTTGCTTTGATTACCAAATTTCCGCTAACCACACATTAACTATGCACTTTAAAGCATTTCAAATATGGAAACAATTGTAGCAACTCTTCGCGGCTTCGTTTCTGCAAGGGAATAAACGAACTGTTAGAAAAACTAATACATGTAATTTGTTACAAATATAGAGCCGTAGGAATTTGCCTTGATTCCAATACATCCGTTCACATCAAGGGTCGTAATTTTGGTGGAACAGGACTTTGAGAGTGCCTCCAGACATTTGTCAGTCACACCAATTATTCCGAACAAGCTGCATATTCGTCCTTTCAACACATCAGCAAGAGAAGTGATTTTTGGATAACAAGTAACATACACACACAAACAAATATATACAGAGCATATTAGGAAAGAGATGAGATTGTGAAAGGACTAAATCTCAAATGTATAATACAAATGGATAGTTAGAGATTAAAATCAATTAAAACAATTGTCACCCTATGTGTATCATTGTATGACTAAGATTTACTCATTTCATCTCATGCTCTTACTATGCCCGTGCATGGCAATGTATTACTTCACATGTCATGATTTAGAGCCAACTTAAATAAGGTAGAGCTAGGGCAATTGCTTCAAACAAGCCTGGCCCCTCCATAAATGCAGTATGCTAAATGAGTATCTTGTGCTCAAGTGAGATGAAAGTTGTGTACTAGAGCATTGCATGCCATGGGTTTTAAAACCATCTACTGAGAGGTTATTATACAAAAATGGGATTCTTCCAATTTGGGTTAGGCCTAACTAAATCTTACAAAATCAATTTGTAGGGTAAAGATTGTTCCTCAGTTATATATTATATTTTGTCTTACATTATCAATAGCAGCTGGAGCAGCTACTATCACGGTAGAGTGAAGCCGAGATACGACGGTGTTGTCGTTGCGGCGCGGTTTAATGTCGCAACAGAGCGAAGCAACCCACGATCCTGTGTTTTGCACGTTTAGGGTCCGCTACAGTGGAGGTATGCAAAAGGCCCAAAATACCCTCATTTTTAAAACATTAGTGACGGTATTTTGGGTTTTTAGAGTTCTGAAAATGGTTCATGAAGCTCTCCTATGCCCCGTTCCCTTGTTCTTCCCCAAACCCTAACTCTCCTCCCTTCTCTACTCTTCTCTTTCCTCCTTCTCTGGCAACCACCAAAGACTACTGATGACCATCGATGCAACCACCCTTCTCTACTCATTCTTTTTTCTTTCTTGCTAAGTGACAACAACAATATTAGCAGAACCATCAACCATACTATCTGGTTTCCAACCAAGCAATGATCAACAGAAAAAAAAAAAAACCACCTCTGTTGCTGGTGGTACACCATCAATGGGATCTTCAATTGCAATGTTCAAGCCCAACCAACTAACAAGATTTAGAAAGTTATTGTATTTGTTTACTATTTGAATTTTAATGTCTACTTGTCTAGTTAGTACTTAATACTTTATGCTTTAAAGGGTTCAAGGCTGTTATGAATATTTGTTATTAATGATGGTTGTTAGTTGATGAATTTTGAGTAATATTTATCTTTTTTAACTTATATATATATTAATAATTTTTTAGTATATATATAAAATATTAAAATAGCGGTCATCCCACAATCCGCTATCTAGCAATCCTAGTTCAGGAGTTAGCCGCTTCGCTCTGCTATCTAGGATTAACTACTATGGTTTTGTCATTATCACTAGTTGATGTAAGATCTCCAACACATTTCCTCATGTTGAGGACTGGATATCTCGAGCATGAAGTTTGTAGTATTGGACATCTGTAGGTCCAATAGTAGCCTTATAGCAAGTGATCCAATAAATCCAACAACAATCGCTAGGATAAGCTTTGATACCATCTTAAAATGTGAGTTTAGGCCTAACTCAATCTTACAAAATCAACTTGTAAAGTAAAGATTATCTCCTATTATATACTATATTTTGGTAATCTTACAGGATTTTCAACACATTCTCCTCATACTAAGGACTGGACATTTGTTAGTGGTCTCATGACGACCAATAGCAAATAGCTCGATAAGTCCATCAATAATCACTATAATAGACTTTGATATCATCTTACAATTTGGGTTTAGGCCTAACTCAATCACACAAAATTAATGTATAAGATGGGGGTTAATTAAAGTCATGTACTAGTATGCAAACTTGTAAATGGTGTAATGGACATTAAAAATGTTCCACTGTGAAACAAAGAAGTGAACATTCAAACCGTACCATATATCTTGAAAAGCATTTATGTTCATAATATGTGTAAGCCATAAAATTTTCAAAAGTCAAGATCAAGAGTGCACCATCCAATACCATATATGTAAGTGCTACAAACTTCTCAAATTAGAGATACCTTAAAAATTCAAGAGAGGTGCAACCCTCTGCAATGGATATGACCCCTTCATCGGTCACACGTACACACCTATCATGTAAAATTAGATATAAGCCCTTTACTTTTATACAATGAGAAAGATAAATGTTCAGGTTGATGATTCATTTACCATGTCAGATTGAGGGATAAAAGGTTCTTGCACTTAGAAATACAGGAGAGCCCTTCATCTGAAAGATTCTGCAAGCCAAACATTTATCTATTAGTAGTCTGCATTAGACAGGGTGGTGCAGAGAAATCTCCAGAAACCCTAGACGTTTTACCTGGGCACCACAAAGATCCAAAAACTTGAGACGTGCTAGAAGGCATATTTTCCTATAAGCTTCGTCTGTGAAACTGAATACGAATAATGCTCTGAATTAATCCAATTCCAGGGCAAGACAACTTGAACTTAATGTTGATTGTTGAGTTTCAATTTCAATGCCTACCTTGACAGTGCATAGAGATTCAAACTCTGAAGAAATAGACATTTGTGCAATAAACTCTTCAACCCGTCATCTGTTATTTTGACGCATCTAAGCATCAAATTATGAGGTATAAGCATCAGAAGGAGGTAGGTATAATTGACCCCAATGTTCATTTGCATCATCTTAGCAGACTTTGTTTGGAATCTTAATGTTATAGTTTAGGTGAAAATTTGCATTTGGCATACAAATAGAAACAAAATCCTTGGTCCTCCCACCCCAAACAGTGACAGTCTGATTCATTATTTGGGAAATGACATTTATAATCCCATAATGTGCAAGATCTCACAGAATCAGTTATAAATCACTGGAGATACCTAGTCAAATTTAGTGACTCTAGTTCTGGATAATTGTCAGCAACAAGTTGTACACCTTGGTCTGAAATATTCTGCAATTATGATAGAAAGTACTTTGTTCAAACCTCAGAAGATACAAGTACTAACTATCAATAGACAAAATTCAATTTAACATAAAACTGTAAATATGAAATTGCAATAAGATGATAAATAAATACCAAAATATCATATCATATCATATCCTGTCAAAATAAAGAGGTTAAAAGCATATTTAGTAATATTGTAGAGAATATTCTAGACTTCGATAGTTGTACTTTACTCACTCACAAGAAGGATTAGAGCTACCAAAATTATAGGCACTTTGTTAAAGGCTTATATGCAATTTACATATAACCCGTTTCTTGTTTTTCTATATTGGAGTACACCTGGAGAAAGCTATAAGTTAATGACACAGAGTAAGTAAAAATTGACACAGCTGTAAATTAGAACTGAGTGGTGGCCATGGAACGTATTACAAGTACACATGGCCATAAAAAGATAAGTTGGATGATAGACACTTAAAAAAGCTTAACATCTAACAGCTATTTTATTAATTGCAATGCATATTTATGAAGATGCAAACCATGAGCTAGAACTATTATTTTGTGACAAGTTTAATCAGAATTCTGGTGCATACAAACATACTTTCTTGGGAACACTTGTCTGTAGAGTTATTTAGGTTTTTGTGGTATGGTAAGGGTATACTCAGAGTCAGGGTCAGCTTTCACATCAACAGATAAGTCCCTCCTTTGGCAAAACTTAGGCACCCCATACATCAGTCTAGTACATTTAGATAAATTAAATGCCCTAGGTGCTGGCCCAAGGTTTGAACCTGAGTAGTGAAGGCAGGGAGCAAGCCACCTTAACCACTAGGACATTTTATGAGGTTTAGGGCATGTTGACAGATATATAAAATTTAAGTACTGAATTTTTTCATGATGAAAAATTAGGTTCTGGTCTGCAATGTATGATAATATTTTCATAGTAAATGCTGAAATCGTTTATAGGTATAGACATTTAGTTAAGGTAACACCACGACACCATAGTAGTTAATCTCAAATAATGAAATGGGATGGCCAACCCCCAAACTATGATAGCGGAATAGCAGATAGCGGGATGACCGCTATTCCAATACTTTATATATATACTAAAAATCATTAATATATATATATATATATATATATATATATATATATATATGAGCTCAAAAACATAAATATTACTCAATTCATCAACTAACAACCATCACTAATAATAAATATTCATAAAAGCCTTAAACCTCTAAAGCATAAACCATAAAGTATTAAGCAAAAATAGATCTATCGCCAAAGAAGACAGAACTCGCCAGATCTGTCACTGAAGAAGATAGAAAGTTGTCGGAAAACGTCGATGGTGGTTGCATCGATGGTCGCCGGTGGTCATGTAGGTGGGCTTCAGTGGTTGCGCTGGTGGTCGCCAGAGAAGGACGAAAGACAGTAGTTCAAAGGAGGAGAGCTAGGTTTTTGGGGAAGAAGGAAAGGGGGCACAAGACAGCAAAAATGCAGCTACCTTACCTGTTGCGGCCAAGCAAAACGCGATTCCAGGATCGCGCTCCGCTTTGCGCCGCCATGACCCTAAACTGTGCCGCACCGTTAGTGCTGTTGTGCCTCACTGCCCCCTCCAGCCACTATTGATAACCATGCACGACACTGATGGAAACAATAGACAATAATTTAAATAATGAAAGAGCTGCTGTTGAATGAATCCAATCAATCCATCTAGTGACCTCCCATGTGCAGAATGTTTTCAGAACTTTTCACTTAAATTCCTTTTTGGTTGGTATTAAACCATTAAATCAATCTTAAGTGCCAAAAGCCCAAAACAACTCTTTAAGCACTAAATTACATTTCAAACCAGCCCATATACTTACAACCATGAAGGGATGCATCAATTAAATTGTACATTCATGGGATACAAGTCTTTCTGTTTATCTATGCATAACAAATCGTTGATATTAAATTAACAATACTGAAAGACAAAATTACCGATCCAAGGCATCATGTACCTTACATCCACTTATGTTCAAGTCAATTATGTGTTTGCAGTTCCTGACTATATGTAGTAGTCCTGTATCTGTTACCCTGTAATACGATTCATGTTTTAGTATGTTACTAAGGATTGACTTTTGCATCCAACGAAAGATTTTCAACTGCTAACTTAAACATCACAAGTTAAGAAGAGTTTAAAACACCTGACATTCCAGTAGATCGAAAAGCTTTTCAGCTGGGGGCAACAACTGGTTATTGCTTCAATTCCTGTATCCGATATTTTTTGGCAGCCATTCAGATTTAAAGACTCCAAGCTTTGAAGAGAATTAAAACACTAGAAATGCTTAAAAATCTTTGGTTAGAATCCCAGTCAACATATATTCTACACATCATAATGTATTTGCACAATCATTGTCAACTAAGGTTGCCTTCTTTATCAATAAATATCTAATTAGAAATGATAAAATATTCCAGCTCTGTCAAAGAATTTATAAGTTATTACGACAGAGAAACATCAGATGGGACTTCTACATTGCAACTGCAAGAAGGTCAATTAAGCCCTTTAATCTGCAACAGTTATTAGGTGCCTATTCATAATCTGTGATACTGGTACAGTGGTACCCATATATTTATCTTTTCTTACATATGATGAATTCCTGTTTCTACTTCAACCCATGAACTGCATTCTCGTTACTGGAATATTTTGAGCCAAAAGCTTACATTATCTTCTTTCAGTTTATTATTCAACAAAATCACAATGACACAAGTTACATTTGAGACACGTAGTAATACCTAAACATGATATAATAACTAAAATTTCAAAATAAAACAAAAAAGAATAATGTTAAACTAGATTTTTCCTTATCAGTTTCATCCTTCATGCTCATGCATCAACAAATTTTTAATTTTATCAAGTTGGATGCATCAGGATAGCAAATATGTCAATTTTCCACATCCTAAGATATTAGTAATTGTGAAGTCAGAAAATAAACGAGGCATCTTTTGTGAATAGAGTAATAATTAGTACTTGGTACCTCTTCACTCTAAACACCTATAATTCCTCTTTATCTTTATCTTTCTATCATATCATATCACTTAACATACCTACACTTATCTCTCTTTCTCTCACCAGTGGAGGTCCCCACTAATCATTTATGTGGTGGATAATAGAGTAACAGATTTATATGAGACTATTTTCGTTGAACCACCAGGATTCTTCCATTGTTAACAGATAGGCGGACATAAAATTCATAGAAAATTATAAAATAAAAAATTACACATATGTTACCTTATCCTTAATAAGAATGAGATGCGTATCTTCAACATCTCTTGCAAACTCAAGGTTAATCTGCTTCACATTGCTATACCTAGGCTACAAGAATGGATCAAATTTCACCCCAAAACACTATTAACCACAAAATGTCAAGTCAAACAAAAGCCAGAATTATGACAGAGTTAACTTACTGCACCATTGGGTAATTAAATATAGGTTAAACACATAATTCACTCTCTACACATGTTGCAAATTCTCAATTTGGTACTCTTACAAGTAAAACTTACTAAATCAATTCTATATGTGTAAACATTACCGATTTGGTCAATGCTGTCATGACATCGGCCATGACAATCCTACTTTGACCATTAATCCCTTTTAAGTATTCTTAATTTGGTGCTCGCAGATAATGTTTCAAAATTTCAAATTAAGAATGCATAATAGGTTAATTGCAACATAAGACCGTTAGAAACCAACAATTTAATAAGATTTTACGTATTGAGAATCCGCAACACACACACACGTAACCTTGAATAAAAAGAGTAAAATTAAGGAACGTAATCAAAATAGGTTGATTAAATAAATCTTAAAGAGAAAAGACTAACCAGAGAAAGAGCAGCTATAAGGCGATTCGCCGCATTATTTAACTCGCGAAAATTGAGTGACTAATTAAAAACCAAAAACAAATATTAATATATAAAATTTGATAAAATAAAATAAAAAAAAAAGAGGGAAGAGTTGAGGAGAGAAGCGTACCTGCCAAAGGGGTTGACAAGAGAGAAGGGTACGATGAAGGGAGGGAGAGACGAGAAGGAGAGAAACGAGGTTCGTGTGAGAGAGAGGTAATGTGGAACACACCAATTTCAAAACCTTTGGCACTGTCTCTCTGCACCAAACATCCTCCTTCGTCTCTGTTGCGTCACTTTCCTCCATTCGCGTCAATTCAGGTCAGGTCCCTGCTTCTGCTTCCCAATTTCGATTCGCTATAGGTTCGCCTTTGCTTTTGCACATTCTATTGCGCAACTAAATAATATTTCCCTATTAATTTTTACAAATAAGGCTTCAATAAATTTTACATACGTCTAATATATACTCCTTGTATTATCATTTTAGTCTTTATTGGACTTCTTTTTTCTATTTTAGTTGTTATAAAACTTTTTTTTACTATTTTAGTTTCTGGTTTTGTTTTTTTAATCTTTATAGAATTGTATTTTTAATATAGGTTATTCTTCTTATATTAAAAGATTTTTGTTTTAATACTATTTCATAAATATCAAGTTTATTCTTCCGTACAATCGATTGTTGCCATTAGAAATGACAAGAGGGTGGGTCCCATGAGTAATAGTTCAAAACTATTGGTTTAGTTGGATAAATATTATCTTGTACTTGTTTCTATTTTTTTATACTTGTCAACTTTTTTAATATTTATAGGTGTCTTTGGATATATATTACAAAATAGAAAATAGTTTTTAAAAATATTTTAACTAATATTTCAATCAAATTTTTAATTATTTTAACAGTTTCTTTTTTAAATAATTTAAAGACAAAAAAATAAAATTACTCAAATACTCTACATATTTGCATTAACACATAGGTTGCGAAGTTAATTCTTATGTAATATTATATATTTAAACAATGATATTTAACTAATTTATTATAACAGATAACAACATATATCAGTCACCTTGATATCCGTCTTTTTTCCTTGTATTAACATATATAGATATATTTATTTAAATTATTCACAAATACTTGTTTAACTATTCAACTTGAATATTTTTCTCATTCATAATTCCCAAATTATATCAGAAACTAAAATAATAAAACAAAATTTTATAAAGATCAAAACTAACAAAAATAATTATTAGAACTAAAATCATAAAATAAATATATTACAAATTACAAAGAGCATTAATATATTTAAGCTTAAAATAAATAATGAAATTATGGTTTTATTATAATTTAGAATAATTGATGGGTTTGGTTAATGAATAATACCACAAGGAGACTATAATAAATAAATAAAAATATGGAGAGCCAGTTTGAAACAGAAGAAGTAGCGCGGATAGCCAAATTGGTGAGACATGAAGTGACGCAACTATCCCTCCCCCATTTATTAGTTCCTTAGTTCCCAGAGAAATCAATTGGGCGAAATCGACCCAAGGTTAATGTTCTGAGATGAAAATGGCATCTGCCACTCATTTTGTAGCATCTCTGACAGCCCCCCAAAAAAATATATACACCTCTATTGACATTAAGTTATTTTGTTTATATTTTTATCTTTTTCAATTTAGTTTAATTCATTTTTTTTAAGTTTCATCCTTTCAATTTTTTGTTATTCTCTTTATTTTGCTTTTATAATAAAAGCATTTATTTATCTTTGCACACGCTATTTTGGTGGCTTTTGTCCATGTAAATTTAATAATTTTGTATTTGGATCATGCTAGTTAGTTAATTTTACATTTTGAATCTATGAGATAATAATACAAAAACTTAGTGGAATTTTGTAAGAAAATATATATATATATTATTGACCAATTGAATTATCATAATTAAGACACAAATTAAGTAGATTTTTTAAAATGTCAATAATTTGTTAATGATTATATGGTCGGAATTTATTCTCTTATTTTTATATAAAATCCCTTTCCCTTAATATAGCTATATTATATATATATATATATATATATATATATATATATATATATATATATATATATATATATATATATATATATATATTTCATTAATTTCCATTAGATTATTCAGATTATAGTTTCATATTTTTCATTTTTAGAAATTTTCATTTTTTTCTCTTTTTTATGTGTTAATTTTTTTTATCATTTGTATTTTCTTAAAAAAAGAATAATTCGTTATTTTTCATTTTTTACTTGAGATAAATGTGAAGTATTCACTATCAACCAATCATTATTTTTCATGTAAAGAGTACTTAGTAGCGTTTTTTAATATTTTTACATTTTCATCCTTTTAGATAATCCAAAAGACTTATAAGTTTAAGATTAACTGAATCCTACAAAACCAACTTAAATGATAAGGGTTACTCTTACTTATATATTATTTTTCGAGCTATATTTCTAGAATATAGCACTTGAGTTTCTCTCAATACATCTCCTCACATATGACTCATTAACAATCTAAAAGACTCTAATACCATCTTAAAAATGTAGGTTTGGTCCTAATTCAATCCCCTACATATACACTATTTTTAGACTCTATCTTTAGTCAATGTGAAACTTAAGTTTTTTCTAATATGATGGGTATCTTATTAACATATTTAGGGAAAAAAAGAATTCTCATACCAGTTTAAGAATATGGGTTTAGATCTAACTCAACTTTACAAAATTGAGATCTAACTCAACTTTACAAAATTGACTAGAATGATGAGGGTTGTTCACACTTATATATTCTATTCAGATTCTATTTCTAATTAATGTGTGATTTGAATTTTTTTTTTAAATACACCTTTCACACTTTACAATATTAGTCTTAGTACGTGGATAATACAATGAATGACAAACTAATGGATCTAAAATTGCCTCCATTATTATATGATCTATTGGAAATAATGTAATTATTAAAAAAACTAAATATAACATACTTTTAATTAGATTGAATTAAATATCCATTTATAAAACAACAATTAATGATGAGTTAGATATTTTTAATTAAGTGAATTATAGATGAGTTGATTTTTCCAATATATTTCTAACAAGTTATAAATAAATCAATAAAATTACATTTTTATCCATCTATTATAATTAAACTTAAAAATTAAACTTTATCTAAACCATCCGATTGTCGCACCTATTTTAAAGCAGCAAAATGACATTTTCAAAATGATTATAGAATTTTAATTAATATTGTACTATATTAGATATTAAATATATATTAGTATTTTTGTATTCTAAAAATATTTGTTGAATCAAGTTAATTAAAATTATTTTAACATTTATATTTGTTAACTTTTTTTTTAAATTCCCGTAAATATAGATTGTGCAAATGAAAAAGCTCAATCTTATCCAATATCCCTTCTTTTTTCAACCGGACCAAAAGGTCAACGAATAACTAAGATTGCACTTATAGTAGCTTAATAATTTTGCCTTTATCAATATTTTGATAAATAGATTAGATACAATTAGTAACCCAAATTCCTATAGAAACAAAATATCCTTGATAATTTTTATTTTGCTGATTTTAAATATACATAACAAAAAACCATGGTGAAAAATATAAATGTTTTCTCCCCTAATTTTAGATATTTTATCTCAAGGTCAACAACAATAGATTCAACATCATATTCAGATAAACAAATATCCTAATCCTTGATTCATTTTAGGTTCACTTACCATAATTAAGGTTAAGGAGATAACAACAAAAAGTATTGTAGTATTTAGATTAATTTAAAAATAATTCTTATTCAGATTATATACAAATGACTGGATAATCATAAGATGATAAAACGAGATAAGAAATAAAAGGTTGCATGAGGCATGATGACAATTTCCTTTTTCCCAAGCAGCCTTGTTCAATCTCAAAAGTTGGATAAAGTTATATGACCAAATATTATACGATGTAGTATAGCACCATTAAACTAAGGACAACTTAGGAGAAGGGTAACTTAGCTAATAGCTATGAATAAGAATTCTTAATGATTTTCTACTAACAGATTACAGCCAGTCACAGAGGAAATTGATTTAATGGATCCTTCTACTAAAGGAAAGACAAGATTAGGTAATTAAGCGCAGAACCGTTTAGTTGATAGAATAATCAAATCAATATGTGCATGCTAATTAGGGATAACTCCTGAGAAGACTGTCAAAGGCTAAGGACCCTATCAGAATACATAACACAGCATTACTCACCATTTAAACTCAGTAATATCTATCTGCCCTTTGGTCTCCATCCAATCTGTTTACACCCTCTCCCTCTTCTACAGACTCAAACAAGTCATCCAGTCAGAAATTTTTGGGTTGCTTACAGATTTTGTCCTCTCCATATGAAGCATTTTCCCCCACCTTATTTGCCTAACCAGCAAAACCAAGCCAATTGTAAATCTTTCCTATGATAAAAGATTTCCAGTAGTATGGAATTGCATGGATTCAGGCAAACCAAGGTTGAGAAGATACAGCTTTTCACCACTAAAGTCTGAAATTTATATACAATCGACGAGAGAATGAATTAGTGATGTGACACCAATCTAATCCCAAGCACTTGACATGCCTTGACCGTACCCTCCACCATAATTGCCATGTCCACCACCAGTTCCACCATAGTAATCTGATCCTTTATTATTTGATCCGTCTCTCCTAAAATCGCGGCCACCAAAACGGGATCCCCCCCCTGACCTCCTATTTCTGCCGCCACCGCCGTAAGCAGCCCTTGCTGCATAACGGGTGAGCCAGGCAGGTACTTCTTGATTTGCCTCTTGCATCAGATCAGCCAATGGTTTAGCCAAGGACAAATTACTTTCATTGAAGAAGGCCGTTGCTAATCCCATTTTACCAGCTCGCCCTGTTCTTCCTATCCGGTGCACATAATCATCAATGTCATTGGGAAGATCAAAATTTACCACATGTGCTACCCGCGGGATGTCAAGACCACGTGCTGCAACATCTGTTGCCACTAGAATTGGTGTGTTTCCAGTCTTGAACGACCTCAATGCTAGTTCTCTTTCCTGCATTCGAAACCATTACATTGTACACATTTATTTTCAGGAGTACACAGAACAAAAGAAATATAGACGAGGATAACTTGATTGTAAATAGAATCTTTGGAAAGCCTTTGAGGAAAATCTTAAAATAACTATGGCATTATGGCAGATTGTATTTAAGGATTTCAATCCTCACATAAGAAGAATAGAGCAGAATAATATCAGGATTAACAACAATAAAAAAAAAAAAAAACTCATTGTAGCCAAAAAAATAAGGTAATTTGAAAGATAAAAGCAGAAATTCTATTGGTTCTAATGGAAAGAGGTAAGTACTGGAAAAGTCACCTGAGAAGTAGAAGTACCATTCAATATTATTCAATGAAATGATGATGGCATGATGATTTCCACACTTTTTTAATTTAAGAATTGAATGAAGAATTTACTAAGAAATTGTAATCTTAAAATGAAAATTAAAGAAGTTCCTTCAGAGTAGGAATTGGGTGAAAGAGATGGGCTTTCATGGTTAATTCGAAACCCCTCATTTCAATCGTAGCAAAAACAAAACAGTAGATTTTTATTGAATGAGAAAAATTAGATTTGTGATGCCAATGCCTTTTCTGTGGTGGTAGAGATTAACATGAATGGGAACATTGGGAAGTATTAAATTTGATCCTTGATTAATTTTGTATAAAAATGAGCTGCTCAAATTTTATAATCCCTTCAACGTCTCGTAGGGAATATTAAACTTTATCAAAACACAAATCAAACTTTGATAAACTACATTCATTTGGACTAAACCAATTCAAGCCCCTGGCCTCTCCTATGAACAATAAAGTAACATAAAATAAACAAGGAAAAGTTAATTTTAATGTATTCATAATGCTGATATGTTTTACATTTAATATATAAACATCAATTAGCTAAACAGACTCACTTGTTGTGTTCTGTCACCATGAATGCTAGCGGCAGGAAATCCATTAACACACAAGCAGTGTTCCAACGCATCAGCTCCTTTCTTTGTTTCCACAAAAACTAATGTTAGACCTTGCTGCAAAAAACCAATAAAAAATCCTCAAACAGTGAATATTAATAATCAGCAACTCAGATTTACCTACTCTTATGCAAACAGCTGTTTCAGTGCAACATAGTTTTTAAAAATAGTGAATGTCACTGACAAATAAAAACTAATTATGGCATACACAAATCCAAGGCTGAAGACCAGCAGTGCGAATAGGTGACAATTTACCTTGCCATCAATTCCATTTTCCCTCTGAGCATGAAGAAGGTCCATGAGGTGGCTTCTCTTGTCTGACTCAAGCACATATTCTACTCTTTGAGCAATTAGGTCAGTACTTGAGCCAACTCTTCCAACAGCCAGAAACACATAACTTGAGAGAAAATCCGATGCAAGTCTCTGCATTCAAATGAAAATTGCAAAATGTGTTATCTCAAACCCACTTTTTCAAAGTCATTACAATCACTGTTATATTGTGTAGCTAAAAGAAAATTACATCTAGCATATTGCAACATGGTTGTCAACAACTCAAGCTCTATTGATTGGAGTTTCTATCACAAATATATCGTGTAGCTAAAAGAAAATTACATCTAGCATATTGCAACATGGTTGTCACTTGGAGTTTCTAGCACACATACAAGGCATCATACTCAGCAACAGAGCATAAATAACTCATTTCACAGTCAAACACAGCCAAGCTTAAGTATCTTAATGACAATTAGAAAGCATCACACTCAACATTTCCCAAAAACTATATATATTGCCACAACCACCATACTAGCTCTACAAATAATATTTTCTGTTGCCAAGTAACAAACCAAGCAGTGTCATTGTTTGCATTTTCCAAGCTAATGCAACTTGGTTATAGGCATCAACACTTTCACCTTCCCAAATAAAGTGCCACTTGCAATGAAATAAATTTTAAAACAGCTTGGTTATAGAAACATATGGGTCTACATAACAGACACTGTTGTCATAGCATTGGGATTCCACCCCAATGAAACACAATTTGAATTTGGAGTATTCCCTAAGAATTATTGTACCAAATCTAAGGATTCATTGTTAACACACAAGTCAATTATTTAAAAAGTAAGAGAAGTGTTTGATTTTCTGCAAAATTAAGGATGTCTGAATCAAGGTTCTAGAGGTTGCTAGGAAAAAACAGTATCTGCAAAGGAGAGAACTGCCAAATTCACACCTAGAATCTCCTTGTGGAATAAGTATGAAAGTTAAAAGCAATTGTTCTATCTTGACCATACCATAACCGGATTTTCTGTGATGTTATCAATATTTCAGTCATGTAAAAGACAGGGTAATAAAAGTATAAAACAAGTTTTTCTCCCTTTGTTCAATCAAATGCTGTCTTCTTTCTCAACTTTCATGCTTGTTACTATTGGGGTATTCTTCCATAATTATTATGCTTTGAAGCAGTTGTTCAAACACCTCAAATAAGGCAATCTCAATTTCCATGAGTGCAAGAATAGAGTGAAAACTTGAAAACACTTCCTTTTCTCACTTCAAATTATACATACTGCCAGCAGTGAAAAAGAAAAGAAATACCAGAAAAATGCCTTTTTTTTTTACAGTAAATGGATTTGTTAGCTTCTTTAAAGAAAAGGTGTTTCCAGCTTTTAGAAAAAAAAAGGGAAAAATCAACTTTCCCCAAATTATTTTCTATTTACAAAAGCAATTTTGAGCTCTTTCTTTTTTGGGAGGGAGGGGAGAACTCCTCATGCAAAAACATGATCAATTTGAGAATGAGTGAGTTCGAGTCACAAGATACCTGTATCTCTTTGGGAAATGTGGCACTAAACAGCAGTGTCTGTCTAATGCCCGGGGGAGGCATGTCCATTTGTTCAACTATCTTTCTTATTTGAGGCTCAAAACCCATATCCAGCATCCGATCTGCCTCATCAAGAGCTAAATATCTTATCATCTGCAATGACACCCTAGCCCTCTCAAGCAAATCCACCAATCGTCCTGGAGTTGCCACCAGAATATCAACGCCTCTCTCAAGCTCCCGTAACTGAACAATGCAACACAACATTATCATCTAATCAATAAAGTGCATCCCAAAAGTACACTAATAAAGAACCACTAATACAAAAGCCAAAAAGACATATAAGCAGGAGTGCATAGTTACAAATATATCATATTACAAATTAAACCCGGCCAGCAACAGTAGATGTGGTCTCACTAGGCTAAAAAGCTACATTCTACCCATTCTGTATATAAACCAAACAAAAAGACCATTAAGAAGCTAATACAAGACACATTTCAAGTCCCCATTTAATAAATTGTTGTAACATGAATTTAGAAAAAAGTACAAGCCAAGAGACTGTCTTGGAAATCACTAAGAACAGTATCATAGATTTTAAATAAAAAGCTATCAAATACTTGATCCAGATATCATACTAACTCTGAAAAGCCAGGTTAATAAGAGGGATGAGCCTAGACTAAAAATGGAAGAACCCATCTTTATAAACCATAATTATATAGGGAACATGAGACATAGAGGACAATGACAAGAAAAATCAACTACTTATTCACTTGGTTAATTCTTATCTGTTCCACAACTCCTATCACAAAGAACTTCTGTTCTCCAAATAGACTATTATATAAATTCTCAAAACTCAGACTTTCTGACCCCTATATAAGTGGGTGGCCCATCATTGAAAAGAAATGCAGATTTGTCAGGTATGTAAGTTAATCTCACTAGCATAACATGAATTGATACAAATTTAAAACATGAGACACTAGTAAGACAACATGGATAAAGCAGATACATCATACAAGTAATAACAGAAAAAGAAAAAGTAGGCATATTTTCAACTTATGAGTGGAACTCTGCAAGTGTAATTTGGCTTTTCCAATTACTTATTCTTCATAAGTTGAAAAAAATTTGTGCTCAACAACACCATGGCAATACTATCAATATGAAGGAGTCCATTTAAGTTATTTACAATGGGCTAGTCATTAATCAATTTTATGATTAAGTTGGAAACCATCATCTATCAGTTAATCCTTTCACCTAAGCATATAATTACAATAAAGTGCATGTAGTATAATCCATCACTTCTTTATTTTCAGGTTCAGGATCCCTGAAACCATGGTTTGTACTGTTCATTTTGGATCTGTCTCCTCTGAAGTGAGCAATTCACTTTAGAGAATAAAGTAAATAATCTCAGTCATTGATAAAAAAAAAAAAAAATTAATGGTTGATATTATATGCACATGCATAACAATTCATGGATGTGTTGGAATAGTACTCATTAATTTTCTCATCAACGATTGATATTACTTCACCTTTACTCACTTTAGAAGAACTAAATCCGTTCATTTCAACACAACCTTGTCCGTGCTTGAAATGAAAAATGGTATGTTTTTTGTTTAATAGAAATCTACGAAACTTATAAATATTGCATGCATTAGCTTAAATGCCAGTGTTAAGGAGGCGATGGTAAATAAAACAATCAAAAGAAAGTATATAGATGCAAAAGGATAAAATAAGTTGGAGTGCCTTGAACAACAGTGGGTAAAAATAACCTGTTGGGTGATTGGTGCTCCTCCATAAGCAACCACCACTTTGACACCTGTTTGATAAGAAAACTTTTTGGCCTCATCATGTATCTGCGAGATAAGGAAATTTTGGATTTTGAGGATATAGATAGACAGATATATACGCATATGAAGGCAGTGCAAACCAGAATCTAAAATCAGAATAGCACCTGACATGAAAGCTCCCGCGTAGGGGAGAGGATAAGTGCCAGAGGAAAAGCAGTTCGTGCTACATGTGGTCTTTGAACATATTGCTCCCTCATGATTCCACTTATAATAGGAAAGCAAAATGCAGCAGTCTTTCCTGACCCAGTCTGAGCACAGGCCATCAAATCTCGCCCCGAAATAGAAATTGGAATGGCATACCTCTGAACTGGGGTTGGTTTCACATACTTGCATCTCTGTATATTCTGATTCAATGCATCACCCAAATCTATTTCGGCAAATGTATTCGCAGGCGGGGGCACATTCTCCCCACTAGTCTCCACTGGGATATCATCATAGGCCTCAAAGTTAATCCCCGTGTTCTCTTGCTCACTAAAAGATTGATCCGCAGCTTCATCATTCTCAAAAGGGTTCACCTCGCGCCTCCCACGGTCCCTCCCTGCCCCTCTACCATTCCAGCCACCACCACCACCACTCTGAAAATTATAACCATATCCTTGTTGTCGCCCGTTATCAGCTTTATAGTAACCACCCTGCTGAGGAATTGGACCACCATGATTCACCCGGTCATTCACCGCCGGCAAAGAAGCCGTCGAGTGTGCTGCCGCCGCAGGAACAGGAACCTCCGACGACAATGTCCGGTTGCGAAGATGCGGAGGCACGTATGCTGCCCGGGGAGGGCCCGCCGAGGCATTGGTATTGCTTGAATTGTCAGCAGAATCCGCCCATGAAGTTCTCATAGTTGCAGAAATCGTGACTTTGCTCTTACGACAAGCAAATGCAGAACTAAACGAAACAACACAGCACAAAACTTCGCTTCCCAGTCCACGATCCTCTTATGTGCACGCTTTATTATTATACAATCACGATCAGCTGAACAAAAAAGGAAAAAAGGATCAAATCGCATAAAGAAGCATAAAATAACCAAGATCGCGGCAAAGAAAACTCAAATTTCAAACTCGAAATCCAAAAATCGCAAAACCACAAGTCGCGCACACGAAATCCAGCAGAGCAAAACAACAAAATCTCAAATAATTATCCGAAAACAGAAGAACTTCTCAAATTGAAAAACGTTCCTAAAAAACTAACAATCCACAAGCAAATAGATCGAGAAGAAAACCGAAGCACGTGGTTTCCGAAAACAATGAGCGAATCGGATAGAAAAAGAGAGAAGAAGAAGAAGAAGAAGAAGAAGAAGCGAACCTGAAGGAATGAGAGAAGAGACAGAGCTTCGATTGTTGAGATTTTGCTTTTTGATAGATACCTTGGGGAGGATATGCCGAAAGGAAAGGAGATTTTTCTCAGCGTTTTCCAAGTCGAATCAAAACTTTTCCTTGTTTTCTCTTCACGTTTTCTTGGCTGCCAAACACAATTTTTTTTGCGCTGAAAATAAGATGGTTAAAATATCTTGTGTGTGAATATTCTTTCTATTCTATTATAATTGCGACTCTAACTCGTGCTTTTTTCTTATCTGGGTGCGTTTACCTCTCCAACCAAAATAGCATTTTCTTTTTTTTCTCTCCCACTTTCGTATCCGTTGATATATTGAGGACTCTTTTTACTTCTTTTTTTTTAGTGAAGGACTCTTTTGGTAGCTTACATCAAGCTCAACGTATAATAACAGTAACAGATAGTTTTGCTTTATAACCAATATAATCAATATTTGTTTTTTTTATTTATTAATTTGTTATTTAAATATTTAAAGAGATTCATGTTCATGCTCAGGTAGTGCAACAAAGACAAACTGCTAAACCTAAACTAAGGCAGACTTGTCTGTGTGCTAAAAAATTTTGAAAAAATAGAATATGTATTTACGTTATAAAATAATTATCATAAAATTATTTTACATCAATGTATCATCATTAAATTTAGAATTTTTATATTTTCAACCAATATAAAATAATGATATGTATAAATTTTAGAGGATTTTATATTTTAGAAATTTTATTTTATTTCTTAAATTCTTAAATTTGATTTTGATGTTATTTTTTAAATAATTATTTTTTAATTTTAGAATATAATTTAAAGTGTTTTTTACATATTTAAAATATAAAATTTGTCTCATTTATATACAAACTTGTAGAATCTGAAGGATCATAAATAAAATAAAAATTATTTAAAAAGATATTCTCAGGATTAAAAACTAAAAAAATCTAGTATAAGAATTTTTTTAATTATTTGTAGAACTTATTTTCTCATTATTTTTATCATATTTATGAATTTAAATATTAATTTATTTCATAGTTTTAATTCTTATATAAGTGAAATTTAATTTCACATTTAGAATCAATAAAAAAATTTAAAATTATGTTTCAAAATAAAAATATGTCATTGTTTTGAAATGACAATTAACTCAAATTTATGAATTAAAAAAAATAAAAATGAATTTTTTACAATATAAAAGACAAACAAATTTTTAGATAAAGGAAAAAAAAATATAATTTAATCTGATTATTATAAAAATCAATAAATTTATCATAAATGATTGGATGATAATATAAAAAATATATTATTATTATTATTATTATTATTATTATTATTATTATTATTATTATTATATATATATATATAATTACTTTTTTATTAAAAGGTAATTTATCCTATTTCTCATTGGAAGATTTTGAGAAATATTTGAAGAAAGAAATTTACTTGATAAACGTGCATCTAAAAGATAACAATTTGCAATAACATTGTTCAACCCTAAAAAGGCATATATCCAAATTTCAGATTTCGTATGAATAATTTGTCAATCTCCAGAATATCAAGGGATTTCATTCATCACTTGTAAAAAGGAATTTTTTTATTTCTGTTTTAATCCTATTTTTATAAAGATATTTCTAAAGATTTTGGTTAAAGATTTTGTTTTGATTTCGTAGGATAACTAAATCGTTTAGTTAGGATTGTGGTAAACTTTATTAACTAGTTACTTATATATTTAAATGTAAATATAAATATAAATATAATTATATTTCATTATTTATTTAAAATTTTGAAAATGTTTAAAAATATTTTTAGAATTTTTATGTTTGTCTCTTAATTATGTTTTGATAAAGATATTTCTATATATTTTAGTTTAGTTTACTTTAAATTCTTAGTTAGAGTTGTGGTGAAATTTATTAATAAGTTATTTAAATTCAAATATAAATAAAAAAATGTTATTACATTTAATTATTTCTTTTAAAATTTGAAAATAATTAAAAAACTAAATTTTTATTAGGATATTTTGAGTAATATTTAAAGAAATAAATATATTTATTAGAAAATTCGGAATAAATATAAACATATCTAGAAGATAAAAATTTATAATAGCTTTGTACGATCCAAAAAAGTTATATATATAAATATTAAATTTTGTGCAAAATAACCCCTCAATCCGACCAAAAAGATATCTCTCAATCTCCTGAAGTTCCAGGGAGTTTATTCATCCACTAATGGAAAGGAATTTTTATATTTGTGTCCTAATTTTTTTATAAATTTATGTCTATAGAATTTAGTTTAAGATTTTGCCACGATTTTTATCGGTATCAGATATTAAAGAGTTTATAATATTTACGTATTCTTTTTAACTAATTATACTTGAATTATATCCTTGATTAGGATTATAATAATAATCGTTAACTAGTTATTTAAATATTTACATATAAATATAATATTTAATTAATTATTTTAAATTTTGAAATAAAAAATATTTTTTTATTAGGATATTTTTAGAAATATTTGAAAAATAAAGAAATCCATTGTTAGAAAATTGTGACCCAATTGCTAACTCTGACTTGGTGGTAAAGACCATATATTCATGTTTTTTGTTATCCATAATTCTCAATTAATTGAGTACACTTCTTTTTCTTGGTTTATATTTGTTATTAATAAAAATATTTATTATAAAATAAGCTAAATTATAATTTTGGTTATTTATTTTATGATAAAAATGTGTTTTAAATTTTTATCTTTTAAAAAAAATTATTTTAATTCTTTAACCCTCAAATTTTGGTTAATGTTGTCTTTTTTAAAAAATAATCATTTTCGATTTTGGAATATGACTTTGAACTATTTCTTTATTGACTTAAGACATAAAACTTGTTTCATTAGATTCATTTAGATAAAAATTATAGAACTCAATTAAAGTTTGAATAAAAAAAATCATAAATATGATAAAAATTACATAAAAGTAAGTCTCTTAGACATTTTCCAAAAGAATTTAATATAAAAATTTAGTTTTCTTATTGGTCATGTGACTCATTTTCACACAATTTTACCTTGTTTATAATTTTTTTTTTGTTGGAACATTAGTTGATATCTATAATTTTCATATAAATGAATTTAATGGAACAAGTTTCACATTTTGAATCAATCAAAAAATAGTTTAAAATTGTGTTCTTAAATCGAAAACAAACATTTCTTTTTTTGAAGAACAACATAGGACAAAAATGAATTTTTACCATAACATAAATGACCAAAGTTATAATTTAGCCTATAAAATTCTAAAAACTTTATTTTTGCATTCATCTTCGTTATTCTTTAAACCATATTTTTACACCTACATCTCTACTATTCTTTGATCTAGGAGTATACGGAGATCAATTTAGATTAGTTTTAAGCCAAAAAGTCATCCAATCAAAAACTAAAACAATGTGTAGTTTGGTTTTATTTAAATTTTTTAAATCTGAACCAATCCAATATGATAATATGTGGCTTGGATTAGATGTGATGATTTGGTTTTCATCACATATTCTTATTGACCTTTTAATTTACTATTACTAAAAATATTTAACTCAAATATTGAATATTATTTTTAAAATAAACGAATTATCTTTTAAATGTAAGCATATTATATACTAGTAACTTATTTAAAAATAAATAAGGCAAAATATTAAACATGTTAATTAATTGATTAATTATCCTACATTTCTTTTTTAAGAAAATAGGAACATATATATATTCAAAATAAAGACCAAGGCGAACAAAGTATATAATTTTACTAAGTTGGTTGTATACATTAAAAACGTATATAAAAATATCAATGAAAGAAAAAAAAAGTTAAATGTGAAACAAATGATAACCTATATCTATAAAAGATATTAATTTGGTTTGGATTGTTTTAGTTTTACAAACCTGATCCCAAATTTGATCGGTTGAATAAGAAAATGATCCAAAATAATCCATAAAAATTCAGTCTTTTTCAGTCAATTTGGAGTTTAATTTTGGATTGTATTGGAGATGAACAGCCCTACTTTGATCTATAACTTTATACTATATATTCATTTCTCTTTGAACCCTAATTTTACACTTCATTTTTATCTTCGTTTAAATCATGATTTTATATTCCATCTTTATTATTTTTTAACATTATGCATTTTCCAACAATATGATGTGTTTATTAGATCAAACCTATATGAAATACTATGCGTGGAAAGATAATATGAGATGTGATTTCATTTATAACTACAATAATTACTTTATCCTAAGGTATGTTATTGTCTTGTATTTTCATTTTCATTTTCATTGTGCATGACTTATCTGTATTTTACCAAAACTTTCTTTCCAAAAATTTATACCTATTCCGAAAAGTAAGTTCTAAAACTATATTTTTTAGTTTCAGAATATTTCCTAGAATAGTTATAAATTTTTGGAAAGACAATTTTGTTATTTTTTTTTATTTCATTACAACTTTATCTCTCTTTTTTGTTTATAAACTAATATATAATCTAATGTGTATGAACGAGAGCACGCTATTTGTCTTTGTCACCTTTAAGACACAAACTTGTCCACATCGAAGAAGAAATGCCCAAGAAAAAAAATACTCGTTGGAGGAATTGAGGAATGACAATTACAAGAACTGTGAAATGTCAATGAGAATAATATTTCCGAAAGAGAAAGTGCAGAGGAATAGAAGGGCTTTAGAGGAAAAGGATTTTTGGAAAATAAGAAGAAATGAGGCAAACGAAATGCACAGTTATTTTTTTAAATCAATAAAAGATAACAATGTTGTAAAATTATATACCAAAAAAAAGATGGAAAAGAGGTTTATTAAGCAATTTGAGAAGTGCAAATAGAAAAAAACCTACATTCAAATGAAGAGGTGCATTGAATTAAGATTTTAAAGAATTTTAAAAGATTTTGTTGTGATATTCTTTTAAAAGATCTCGTTATTTCAATTTTAAATAATATAAATAATTTTTATAATATTCAATCAAGACTATTAAATTTTTGAGTTTAATGGTCATGCACCATGTATTAAAACAGTAGTTTTACACTATCATCCAATTACAAATCATTGTTAATATAACTTTTAAGATATTTAATGTAAAAAGTCAACAAATTTACCATAAACAATAATTATAATTAGATGACAATGTAAAACTATTTTATGGTGTCAGTGCACCTATTTTTTCTAAAAAAAAAAATTAAAGACAATGTAAAAATTAGGTGATATTTAATTGAGACTTTTTATAACTTACAAAAAGTCTTTTTATATTAAAAAACTTACAAATTTTGATGGAATATTTAGTATGGTGAATTTCAATGAATTTTATGTGACTTTTTAGTAATAAATTACTCATCCAATAATCTCACTCAAACTCTTCATATTTTATTAACCTTCCCCTTCCTTTTTTTCTTGTTGTTGTCAAACTTTTATTTTTTTTCCATCACATATTATTTTTTCCATCATAGATGTTGGTATAATATTTGATTCTCTCTTTCTTTCAATCTTACATGCCTTCTCACCATTTTTTTTATCTTTTTTCTCATGATTTTTTGTGTGCCATTTTTATGAATTTTCAATTCATTGTTACTAAAAAATTAAAAAATTAAATACAAATTTTTCTTTAAAATAATGTTATTTACAAGTATTTACAAACATATTAATTGATTAGTATAATATATATTCTTGTAAAATTGATTTTCTTGATTAGTAATAATTATTCTTACATATGTTGTGTTAGTAATTCAAATAAGAGATTCATAAAAAAAAAATAACAAGGGAAAGGACAAAGAATTACAATAATTCCTTGTAACTTTGGTTTACTACAAACCCATGAATTTTTTTCAATTCATAAAATATTTTCAAATCTTCTATATTATTAAATATAAATTCATCAAAATCCAAAGGATATGATCTTGATTATAAAAGTTTTTTAAAAAAATGTTATAAATAATTACATTTTCACAAAGTCTTATAAAATTACAATACTTTTTATTTTAAATAATCTTTTAAAATATTAATTCAATACACCCTCTTAGATTAAATAAAATTAAAATAGATAGATAAGTGTGATGGGGAAAAGGTCACCACTTTGATGATGGGGAAGGTGGTACAGTACCACCAATAAGGCACACCACCAATGTGGTGACATAGCGCAGCGGATAAAAATTCCCCTAACTTGCAAGAATTCCTAAGGAGTAACCACAAATGCAAAAGTCACAATGAGAAGAATCACATAAGAGAGACCAATATTTTTAACGTGGAAAAACTCCCTCAAGGTGAGGAGTAAAAAACCACGGGTCATCCAGACTAAAGAAATTAATCTACTATGATTAATTGAGAGTACAAGAGTTATTCTCTCATCCACTCTGTGAAAAAAATTCACTCTTTCTTTATATGAGAAATTCTCACTCTCTCTATTTGAGAAATCTACTCTCTCTCTCTCTCAATCTCCGTGAGAAATTCACTCTCTTTCCTATTTCTGCTCAATCTAACCCCTTCTCCTCTTATAAAGAGAGACCTAACGGCTTGAGTAAAGACGCCATTCACATATAAAGTTCAAAAATAACCCAACAAAGTGGAGAATGGATTGTTACTCTCCTTTCTCTGTTTTGACTTAATGTTTACAAATTAATTTGTGACCCAATTCACTTAGTGTAAGCATTCAACTTTACTAGAGTCAAAACATCTATGTTTCTCAATATCTATCATTCGTATGAATGATTACTCTCTCTAAGTCATTCATTCTTTTGTTTCACGCTACATCTATTTGTCTCTTTTCTTCACTATATGCATCAAACAATTCACAAGAAAGAAGGACAATAACAAACAAAATTATGAAAAAAAAAGTATAATGTATTATGATATCTTTAAAAATTACTTTTAAAAATATCAAAAATTAAAACATAGAACATGTACTGCAACATATATTTCTTTTAGCCATAATTTAAAAATGTTAGGAAAATATAAAAAAAAATTATCTATTAATTTGTGTAACATTTTAGTAAATATTGAATTTGAATTATGTTACAAAATGTCACAGTAACACTTTATATTAAATAAATATTACTAAAAATATAAAAAACTATTATTAAATAATAAATATAATAGTGATATTTTTATTAAGTCATTTTATGGTGTTTTTTTTGCTCAAAGTTATAGTTCTAATAAAATAATGAGTAAGGACATGAAATAAAAAAATATAAAAATTTTAAAGTAAGGGTAATACAAGAATTAAAATGTTATATTTCATTCTGTCCTTTTTTTCAACCGATTGAATAGAATTTTGTTCCATTCCATTATAAATATTCAAATAATAAAATGACATTTTCAATTCATTTTTCTTCATTCCATTTCGTTCTAATATGTTATAATCCACTTTGTTTTCTCTTGTCAACAAAAATTTAGAATGATTTAATCTATTGGAAAAGAAAATCCAACTTGAAAGTTATATATAAATTTAAAAATTTTGTATAATATACTAAAACACTTTACCATGTATTACATCGATCAATTGGTACGGAATTACTCTAATTTAATTAGATGTCTCAAATTTGAGTAGTAGGTATGTGATTGTAGAAAACTTTTAGAGGAAAAAAAATTGTTTCCTAAAATGTTCTTATTTGACTTAAACAAAATTATTTCCTTAGAAAATACTTATAATTTTTTAAAAAAAAAAGTCAAGGAATTTCATTCATCCTCTTATTAAAAAGAATTTTAATATTTGATCATTAATTCTTTTTTTATAAGGATATCTTTATAGATTTTAGTTTAAGTTTTTGTTTTGATTTTTTAATAGATAACTACATCTCTTACTTGAGGTTATCATAAATTTTTAAAATAAATAAAAGCACGTATACAAGAATTACACATACATGTAAATCTTTTGTCCATTGTTATTAACTAGTATTTTGTTCCAAATCAAATTTAATATCTAAGCTTTATTATTAGTTATAATTAATTATCATAAAATGTAAATTATTGATATTATATAATTAAAATAAATAATAATCAATATATAAATTATAAGGGTAAATATTTATATAATAAATAAATATAAATTATTTATAAAATTATATTATATTTAAATTACATTTAAATATTTATATCAAAAGATATAATATTTTCTACGAAGATTTCATAATGTTAAACCAGAAGCTTTTATTTTATGTTCAACATATAGACTCATCATAAAAAAAACAAATCAAACATCTAGACATTTTATTTTTAAAATGTTACGTAATCAAAAGATAAAAATAAGATGTCATTTTTTCATAAGATTTCATTAAATTGAATTTTTAGTTCATACTAATTAATATGATGAGATTTTGAAGGAGAGAAGAAAATAAAATATAAGATACCTAAGGAGAGAGTGTAGTATAATGTGTAAAGGAAGTCATCTTGAGGCTAAAGCTAGATAGCTCTATTCATTGTTTTGTTTGTAATCTATTCATTGTTTTCTTTGTTACAAACAAATAAAAACAAAAAGGAGAAAAGAAGCTGATAAAAAGGGGACTAATGAAGAGCTCAATGAAAGCAAGCTCTCATTCCATCTACTTGAAGAAACATCTTCATATTCTCATACTAGATCAAGACTAGAGTATAACTAGAGGTTGTACTTGTTCCCTTCCCTTAGAGCATGGTCATAACAAGACAAAGAGGAGTATAACTATCTAAATTTTTATGTTCATGAAAAATCACATTAAAGCAGTTTTTATATAAATAATGATTCACATGAAATGATTGAAAAAATTATGTAAATAAGTAAAAAAATTATTAAAATAAGCAATAATGTTTTAAAGACAATAAAAATATTATTTAATTTAATTTTAATTTGAAAACAATAGTATGATTATACTAACAATATTTCAAATACGTTAGGATTTGCTTGAACTTAAAATAACTTTGAAGAGAATAATTTTTTTTTACAAGAGAGAAAAGCAGGAAAAGGAAAAAAAGAAGATAAAAAAGAAAAAAATTAGGATGAACCTACACCAAAATTATTTATCTTTAGTTTCAAAAGAAAATAATAATAAAAGGTTTAAAATGATAGCAAAAAATAAAAGTAAAATTATTTTTTTATTTCAAAGAATAAAATAAATAATTTTAAATTTATTAACATTTTAAAATTTATCTTTAAATCTATCTTGAGTTTTTATTGGTTTCTTGTTTATTGTTTCCATCAAATTATATACTATAAACATTGACTATGAATAAAATAAAATATTTTTATTTTTTACATGTTTTATTTAATATATAAAATAAATATTTTAAATTTATCTTAAATTATGATCCAATATATTTTATATTTTTATTCTCTTTATTATATTTTTATTTAAAAATATTTATGTCATTTTATAAATATCTTTCTATTTTTTTCTCCTAAAAGGAATCAAACAATTATCTTACTTTCTATTCCTTTTCTCTTCTCACTTTTTTTTCTTTCACTTTCTTCTAATTTTTTATAAACCAAACAAATTGTTAAAGGATGTGATTGGAAGCCAGTAATTGCATTTTCTTCAATCATACATACGACATTGTCTCCAAAAAGAGAAATCATTCCTTCTTTATTAAGTAACTATTTTAGGTTTTTCTTGTAAAAAGTAAACAAGCATATATAATTTCGAAGTTGGCATCGTTATTATACAGTTGTCGTGTACGTAACTAATATATTTTCAACAAGAGTTTGCGATTGAGGTTCTTTATCCCCGTTAGGTAAACAAAAAAGAAAAGAAAAAGTGGACAAAGAGTTTTCCAAGCGTAACCAAACTGCCTAGACAACTTACCTATATGTGCAAAGGATAAAAGGAATATTTTTATTTGCTTGGTTAACTAAAATTTACGAAAATAATATTTTAAGTTGACTCCACAGTTAAATTCTTTTTTGGCAATTAAAAAAATATTTTTTTTTCATTTAACAGCAAGAAATTACTGATGTGTAATTCAATGTCTTCGTAATTGAATTGGGTCTTGTTAAATATAATTAGGAGAGACAAACAATTCTTTATTTACTATTCATCCAATCCGTTTTATTTATTACAAGTGAATTTATCTAACCCATGTACTATAAATAAAAAAAGCTAATGAATTGAATTGAACTCATTCCTTAATTTAATTTCATGCATATTCAATGATTCATTTACTATTTTTTAAAATTAGTTGAATTACAATAAATAAAAAGTAAATTTATTGAATAAAAAAAATGTAAGACAGGTGAGTGAAAGATGTTTCTATTGAGATTAGGTCGAAAATTGCTTGAGTCAAAATTAAGTAAATATGAAGGACAAGTGAAAAATATTCTTATGCATAGTGGAGGTGTTCCAATCAAGGTTAACTTAAATATATTTTAGGTAAAACAAAATTGAATATGCTTTGGTTAGAATAGAGTCAATGATGTATTGTGGAGACCAACTGAAAAAAAAATTATGAAAAATGCTAAATAAAAATTACTTTAACTGAAATCGAGTTAAAATATTTTATAGACATTTGAGATTTTTTTTTTTGAAATAATTATAATTTTTAATTTTCAAAAAGAATTTTATGAATAGATTGGATATTCATCTTAAAAAAAAATGGATGATGGATGGATTTGATTTTTTTTTAGAAAAACTTTAATGGATATAAACGGATTAATAGATTGTTTTTAATTTATCTTATCTTATTAAATTATATATTTTTTTATTTATATAGTTAATATTCTTAATTATCAATCCCTTTCAATTTATTTTTTTCTTTATTAAATTTAATTTCAATAGGTTTTATTTTAAAAATTGTTAGTAATTAAAAATAATATATTATATCACAATTTAAATTATTGAATGTAAATTCAAAATATTATATATATATATATATAATATTTATATACTGTGAATTTTAATTATATAAAATAAATATTTTTCTTATGTAAAGCAAATCCAGTAATATGTATATAATAATAGAAGACTTAAGTTTCCTACGTTGACCATTTATCTAACATAACATCTGCAATTAGGATTCCAAGAACATCATTCCCTTTACTAGATGAACGCATCAAACATTGGGCCATGGAGCCCAATATTCTAAATGTGAAGGTGCATGTTACAACGTCTCTTTTATTCTTTGAACAAAGAACGTCCCCCAAACAAAGCATGACAAGATACAAACATATATGATGGAGATGAATCCACACTCATGTTTTTAAAACTAGACCAATGATTTAACCGGTAAAAACATTGGTTTAAAATTTAATGGTTTAATTGTAGTTGAATATGGTAGTAGTTAAATTTATATTTTTAATAGATATAATATTTTAAGTAATAAAATAGTATAAAATTATGAGAAATCTGGATTAAAACATTATAAATTAACATGAATGACTAATTATATGTTTATTAGATAAAATTTATTAATATGTATTTTTATTAATATTAAAATTGTCTTAGATAAAATTAAAAAATAAAAAGATTAAAAAATTGAAAATGAAAATTTGAAAAATACCCGTTCAAATTAATTTTGTGCATCAATTTTCACCAGTTTGATATGTTCTTTATCGATTTGTACCGTTTCTGAAAAGCTTCAATTTTTTTGGAGTAAATATATTAGTCACCAAATCAATTCTTGGTTAGATTTGTTGAATCGTTTGGTTTTGAAAACACTATACTTAATTACTAGTAAGATAACACAACAGATAACACAAATACATATATACATACATGTCATACAATATGTAACATCCATGTTTTAATTAATCTTTGATTAATTTTATTGATATAAAATACAGGTGAAAATATAATTTAAAACATAAATTAAATTAAATTTTTATATAAGTTTTAACAATTAATTCCACTAAAACTTAAATTGTACCCTAAAACATATAGAATGAGCTTATACTATTTTTTATGAGCAGTAGACGGTGAAATATTTTATAAAAATTGATATGATTAATCATAATTAAAATTTTATAAAATTTTGAATTAATTTTGACATTCTAGATTAAAATAATATCATTTTGACTAGTATACACATTTTACAATGAACTCTTTTAAAGTAAAATAATGCTTAAAACTAACCACAACATACGTTAGTAGTGTCATAATTTGTTCATTAGACACACTAATTACAATTAATTTAATACTTAAACTAATTTGATTAAACATTCTCTTTGTTCTTTTTTTTATGAAAGCTTTTATACATTTTTCTCATATGTTCCTAAATTGAAATGAAACACTTTATTGACTCTTAATTTGGTCGAGAATCACATGCTTAAGAAAGGACTTGAAATTGGAAGTCATTTGAGATCCATGACTCATTTAAACACTAAAAACCATTATCACCCATATTCTAAAACACTTGGCCTTTTGCTCTCTCTTTTCATCCTTATTGGTTGAGCCATGTACACACTTTCAAGCACTCCATATTTTCTTCCTCTCTTGCTTGGAGACCACCAAAGTTAGGGTTTCAACATGTCCCTGTCACCGTCTAATCAAAAGTTCCATTTTCTCTCAAAGCTTAACTCTCCATAGACCATGTAAAATCTCTCCCTCCCCATTCATATGTTATTTTTGTTTTCCACTTCTCATCTTGAGTTCAAGAAGCATGGTCGGTGGTGATTTAGTTGCAATAAGCAAACTTTGTAAAGCTTTGTCAAAAAATTTTAAATGTTCTATAAGGTTAAGGGAAGCCTCATCTTTTTAGACACTAATTCTTTTTTTTTTCAAAACTCTCTATTTGATGTAACATTGATGTTTTTTCTATCTATGTTAATTTAAGTGAGTGAACAATTTAAAAAGTGTAATTAAATTTAAATTAGTTGAAAATAATTAAAAAAATGTTGTATTACATGTTTCTTGACAAAACCTCAAGAAAAGGTCAAAACAGTTGGAAACACGTTTACCAAGGTGAATCTTTCCTAAAAGTGGTTACTTGAGTTGAGAGAGTACTAAGAGTTTGATGAACAAGAACCCTGAGTGTTTCCTAGTTGAGTATAGTCGAATCAATGTCATCAACTCGCTTTTTAGTGTGATGACACATTTTTTGAGACAAAGCACTAACCGATTAGAGTTTTGGAGTAACCGATTAGAGTTTTGGAGAAAACTCTAAAACCCCATAACCATCAAGTTAACCAAAATCCTTGTAACTACTAAGTAAAGAAACCCCTAGTGTCTTCTTAGGGATTTCCAAACCCCTTTATCCAAGAGTCACAAAGATAAAGGACCATTGGTCAATGAAACCCTTTCTATCCCTTGGTACCTATAACCCTATAAAAATAAAATTCCTTGGCTGAGCTTGGGTTAGAAAATCATAAGCAAAAACCCCCACTTTCCTTCTCTGAAATTCGTTTTCCTTCTTCTCCAAGTGAAGCCACCATTGTTGATCAAGAATCCTATCTCCTTCCCTAAAGTGTTCATTCCCTAAATCTATAACAAGTAAGGGAAGCTAACCTTGTACGATTTTCATGGATTATATATTATTATTATACTGTTATTATGTTGTTTAATTACCTAGGAATGCATGATAGTTATATGTTGTAAGATTGGTAGTCATTGTTGAGTTTTAAGGTTTTTGAGATATTATTGAATTGATCATGATTCTGTGGTTGTATGTGGGTTTTGTCATTATTTTGATGTTTAGAAATTGATTAAATGTTGATTTGGAGCTTTTGGTTGGATTATATGAAGATTTACTTGAGTTTTGATGTTTTTTTTGAGTGATTTAGATGTTGCTGGGGGTTTTGGCTAGGCAAGTCCATTGTCTAGTTGGGCGAATGACCCTTTTTGGGTTTCTATTGAAGGTTTATTGGGCAAGAAGAGACTCTCATTGAGCGAACCTGCGTTTTTCTAGGTAGATTTCTAGAAAATATGAGTTTCTATTGGGTGAGAGCTTTTCTCATTAGGTGATAGCTTTAGAGTGCATGAACGTGATGAGTATGACTGGGCGAGTTAGAGTTTGGCTGGGTAAGTCTAGTGTTTGGCTAGGCGAATCCAGCATCTGGTTGGGCGAGTTTTGAGTTGGAGCTGAGCATATTAGATGTAGTTAAGAGTGAAGTCACTATGACTTTATTTGTTGAGCAAGACCTCCCACTCACTGAGCAAATAAGAGTTGAGATTTTATGGATTCTTTGTGTCATTTGGCTAAGCGAGGATTTAGCCTTGCTCAATGAGACATAAGAAATGTGTGGAGAATAAGTCTTTGTGAGTTATTCTGCTGAGAGAGATGTTCACTCAATGAGTGACTAAAATATGATTTGAGCTCTATGTTTTATTTGCTCGTTGAGCAAATATGCATATAATTGACGGGTACCTTTCTAGAAGGTAAGGATTTGCGGGCGAACAATCCCTCTCACTAAGTGAGAAAACAAACCTAAGTTTCAAAACTGAATGGATGAATAATTTATGTAATAATATTTTATACTTATGTTATAAAAGATTGATGATGGGTAGGACAAATGTAAAAGAATAAAGTGGAACAATAATCAAGTTGAAATTAATAAAATGTGGAATGTTGTTATCATTGAAAGATAGAATAACTTTACTCTTGGGGATGGTTAAGGAACCATTCCTATTGATCCTAGTTTGTCTTAGGGAGCCATGTGAAGATGGTGGGTGCGTGTTGCTAATACCCAAATGCCTAAGAAAATTAGGAGCTATATTGACATAGAGATGTTCTGTGTCACAAACATTTTCCCATCTATTAGCCACTTTGCATGTGTTTATTGAGCCTTTTAGTATATAAACTTTTTGAAGTCCTTTATCCCAAGTAATGTGGGACTTAAGTCCTTGAAATACCATCACAAATCACAATAATTTCCCACATATTTCAAAAGGCTTAAAACAATTTTTTTAAAAGAAGGTTCTTGAGTTCTCATATAAAATATAATGAGGACCCAGTGTAGCAAGCTATATGAACCAAAAACACTTAATGTATGTTAGTATTCTACCAATCACATTACACTCCTACAATCCTTGTTGTTATCTTTATTTTGCACTACTAGGCCATGCGCACAGTTGATATTCATAGATGCTCTAAAGATCTTGCCAAGATCCCATATAAGTGGACCTACTTGACACTTATATAAGAGATTTCATCAAGTGTACGCTACAAATCATATACCACCCATAAATGATATGAAGATCATTAGAAGCTTTATAAGTTGTAAAGTTTTTCACATTTACATAAAACTTTACCATAAAGCTTAACCTCTCATTAATATAGTGTCCAACATTTTCTCACATTATAGGAATGGATTAGTATTGAAATTAATTTTAATGCTAGCAAAATTGACAATTGACTTATTCTTACCCACATGAACCTTCTTCATTGGATCTCCAATCACAAAGATTAGATTATCATCACTTGTTTGTTTTTAAGTGGCTTAAGTCTCATTCCCCTCAACATTTCTACTATTGTTTTTAATATTGTGGGGTCATGATGATGAATTAAATCTTTGTAAAAAAACAATTTAACAAAACAATGTCAAAATATAAAAAGTAATTTAAAAATGTAAAATTTATGCGTGCATATAAGGATGGTAATGTGAGTTGGGCTTAACGAGCCAACCTACCTAGCTCATAAAAAATGGCGATGTAGGTTAGGTGGTTTAGCCCACCAGCTCGCATCAACCCAACCTGCCAACTCACCAGACCACTAGCAGGTTAACCCATTAAGCTCTCTATTTTTTAAAAAATGTTATTACTAATATTTTATTTATGTTATGTGGATGCATGATTTTTAGCGACTCAATATAATTGACATCAATTTATTTATTTAAATTTTTTAGTATTATTTAAAGTACATATTTATTCATTGTTAGTTTATTTTATAAAAGCAATTCTTCTAATAAGACATTTTATATTCAAATTTAGGCTAAGTTATATTATTTTAGCTCCTTTAACCAAATTCAAATTAGTATTGTGAAACAAAAGACTTTAACTCTTTCACACCCCCCTTCCCTCCTCCCCTCCTCCCCTCCTCCCCTCCTCCCCTTTATTAATTTTGGTGAGTCAGCTTACCAACTCAACAACTCGCCCATAAACAAGGTAGGCTACAATTTTTAACAAGCTCAAACAAAATAGGTTAACTCATCCCAACTTGGTTTTGACAGGTTACTGGCAATACAAGCCAAAACGAGATTGACTAACCCATTTTGTCATCCTTACGTACATAATGAGTCTCTTATTTTCAATATTTCCAAATTTGTAAAAAAGCATAAAACATGTATAAAAAAAATGTAAAACTAGGAAGACTAGGATTCGAAGTTATGCCTTGAGTGATAAGCTAGTGAGAAGCTATTCAAAAGCCAAAGGAGGGAACCTTTTTTTAAGTTACCATTTTGAATTTGGTTCCTCTGAGGAGAGTGTAATAATTGTAATTAATTTTAGAAAAATCAAGGATTGACACTATAATTAATTTTAGATTTTATTATATATGTTTTTTTTTTTATCATAATTTTTAACTATTGATTTTTTAATAAGTGATTGTGAGTGTACTTTATTCTCTAAAGTGTACCTCCCCACTTTAGAGGAGTCAAATCCTACTTTTTTTGTTTCTTTTCTTTATTATATATAATTTCCTTATTTCTAAAAGTTTTTGTGAAAAAGTGTTTCACCAACCTTCTCCTTGAAAAGATAAGAAAAGTCCAAAAAAAGTTGGACCAAACACTAACTTACTAAGCAATAGTTAAAATTGACCCTAATAAATGTTGTGCTTTAAAATATTAATTGTATCCTTATTTTTGAGGGAAATATAGATTCTAGAACAACCCTTTTATATATATTAATGATGAGATTAAGGAATTGATTGATCTTGGCTTGGAATAAAAGGCCTTAACTTTTGTCATCACAATGTAATAGTAACTCATTTTCTCCCCATTGATCTTGCCAATTGGCTAAATTCAAAGTTGAAATAAAAATGCTATTAAAATGGATTTGGATTCTCTCATTTTTACTTTCAACCTGAGAGGTTAAGTTAAATAAATCTAAACAATCTATTATAAATTATAATTCAATGAAACTCACCATGATTAATGAACTTGAAATAATTAATTGCTAGTCTATTAGCTAAGTAGGAAGGCTGAGCATGAAATCGAGGTCTGAGCTAAAATTGACAAATCTAATTTCTTTTTTTTTTTTTTGCTTTAGGGTAGGTTTGGGTGGATTTTCAAGTAAATTAAATTAAAATTTTGGTTTTATATGCATTACATTGGTTAGGTTCGAAATTGGTTTTTTAAACCCATCAGAAACTAAATTCAACCAAAGTTGGAGTAAAACTTATATTGAAATTGTGATAGTACGTTACTACATTAAACCAAATGACTCTAGTCTCGAAGCTTAGAAGTCTCAATTTCAAATACTTGATCTACTCATTTTTTTTTAATTAGTAACTTATACTCTTTCTTTTTCTTCGAAAACTCTAGCCATCGTTGCCTCTTTCCTCATCTTCGATCTCTATCATTCCCTAAGACACATAAGCTCATCTTTGTGATTTTTTTCTTTTCCTGTTTCTCATCTTCTTGACTATATTCTCATTTTTTACCTTTCTCTTTATTGATTGTGAATTAAAAGGAGATGAATTGGGGTGCTAGTTCGAGTTTTGTTGTTGTTGTTGTTGTTGTATCATTGCAAAATCATTTATTTGGTAACTTTACCTTTACTACATCAATCTTGTAACTTTACTTTCATTACATTAAAGTTGCAACATTACCTTTACCACATCAAGGTTGAAACTTTACATTTACTACATCAATCTTGTAACTTTACTTTCACTACATTAAACTTGCAACATTACCTTTACTACATCAAGGTTGAAATTTTACCTTTACTACATCAATCTTGTAATTTTACTTTCACTACATTAAACTTGCAACATTACCTTTACTACATCAAAGTTTAAACTTTATCTTTATTACATCAAGCTTGTTTTCTAGGGGATTAGAAAAGTACCATCTATCTTTAGAATATGGGGAAAAAGTTATGCATGTAGTTAGTCTACTCCTTGGTTTTGCTCCTAATCAAGAAACAAAGAACAACCTCTTGGGTGGGTTTCTTTCACCTAGCTATGAAGCTATTGGGAATCTTGTGAGTCCTTTTCTCATCTTGGGTATACCACTGATTTTGATTTTGTCATGCCTACTTTGATTATCTCTAAAGAGCTAATTGTTTGAAGTGCATTTTATCACCATTGGTTCACCTGTATTTGTTCTTAACATGGTTTCTTATTATATGATGACTATGGGCTCAACTCAAGTTCCCCAAACTAGAATGTTTTTCTTGTATTTATAGTATATAGGTTAGTTCTAAAGGGAAGCATCTGCTGATAAAATTTAGGAATTTTGTTTACAAGTGACAATCCTTCAATTTTAAAATTATGTTGATGTGCAGTATATCAATTCATGCTCCAGTTGCAAGTTTTTTTAAATTTGTCTCTTCTTTCGTAAAATATAATACATTCTTAATTTCTTATTCATACGAAGTGAATGCAATTTCTTTTTGTTGACTTTTGAATCTATTTGCAATACAATTTTATAATATTTTTAACATTACAAGATGCATTTCATTACAATTTTATAATATTATCGTTTCATTTAAAAAAAAAACTCAGAAATTAGATAAGGCCCAAATAGTATTGGGCCAAATAATCTTGCATGATGTTATATCTATGTTTGCTTAATTGTAGTAAATATAATAACTTGTCAATTGTCTTTGGACTATTAAAAATAAATATTGAGATTTTAAATGGACCATTGCTAGAAGAGACCCACATTTGGGCATTTAGTTTAAAAATTGATAAGAAAACCAACACAGATGTTAAATTTATACGTTAAAAAAAAGAAAACACAGCACAATCCGAAGTAACCCACCCCATGAATTCGTGACCCGCCAAGAACTGTCATGTTCAAATAGATGAATTATTTGGTCAAAAGGGGATGAAATGTAATTAGATATTTATCAAATTAGATATTTTTTCAAAATTAACAATTAATAGTCTCAATACTAATAAAAATATTTTTTAATATTTTGGCTTGATAGTTGATTCTAACATAACTAAAACTTTTTTCGTTCTCATATTTATTTCTCTTGCGATGATAATTTGATTTTTTCCTAATAGTCTTCAAACTTAAACAAGAATGAGATGATAGACTATATTGGCCAAGTAATGGGGGCTAGGAAGATGGTTTGTAGTTATTTGGTATTATGAAAACATAAGCTCATCAATTCAATAATTGAACAACAATAAATAATAACAATTATCTTAGGTAGTGGAATTGAATTAGTGTAGCAAGTGAAGAATAAAAAACATTACACAAGACTTGATACACATGAATTTGATTAAACAAATTGATAACGTCAAAGAATTGATTGCAAAGAAAAATAGGATTGGAAGAAAAAAAATATCTAGATAAAAGAAATTATGCGTGAAAGGAGAAATTGTATGACATCATTAAAAATAAGCCTCATGATTTTGCATGAGATTGTTAGATTGATATGATATTTATACCTCATACTAAAAATCACATGAAATCCACCCAATAAAATAATTCAATCAAAATTTGTATGTTTTTAAATATTAAGAAATTTGTACAAGTCATAAAAAATCTGAACTAAACATCAAATTCCATTACTCTTTAAAAAAAATCTTAATAATTCTAATTGAATTCACTAAATTTTGTTACCATCTTTAAAAAAATCATAATAGTCCTAATTGGATACCAAAAAACTTTTTTATCCTAAAAAATCTTTTGAAATTCTAATTCAATACATCATTTTAAAAGTTGGGAAAGAAAGAAAAAGAATAAAATAAAAAAAGTGTTATAAAAAAATTAAATTAAAATTACTTAATTGGTCAATGAAAGATATTGAATTTTAAGATTAAAATTAAATGCATATCAATTCCACAAATAATTTGCACTTTAGACTACATAAATAGATGTATAGAAAACAAGTGAAGTGGAGATGGAAATGGAGAATTCTCTTTATAACAATGGAGATGAGCATCAACCAAAACCACCAAATGGTGGAGGACATGAAGAGGAATCACGAATGTCTTTCAGGGATAAGGTCTTAGGCACACAAACTTCTTCTAAATCGATTATGAATCTTTTACAAGAAGGTAGTATGGAACTCGAATTATATGGCTATAACAACTTTGTCAACCATGGAAGAAAATACTCAAATTGTTGAGGAAGAAGGTGGGTTATCTTGTTACGGGAGATAAGTTGAAATCAATGTGAAAGTTGACCGATGGATTTGAGTTAATAGATGTTGGTCATGGTTCTTTCATGGTCAGTTTTGACTTGGACAAAGATTGTGAGAAAGCTATCAATGATGGTTCATGGATGATATATGATCATTATTTAACCGTTCGTCCTTGAGCATCGAACCCCCAAACTTGGGAGTAACAACCATGGAATTCATAGATATAAAAGAAATAACAATGCATCTGCTAATGGACTACCCATAGTTGAAAGGGCAATGATGACTAATTATTGGTCTTTTTCTTATCTTTGTCTTATGATGAATGTATTTCATGATATGAAGATTCTTGCTTGGAATATCTGTGGTGTTGTTAATGGTAAAGGAAAACGTAGAGTTAGAGAGTTGATTTATCTTTATCAACTCTATATCTTCATACTTTTAGAGACACATTGCTCTTTTGCATTTGCAAAATAATTTTGGAAGTCTTTGGGTTTTTGAATGTGTCACCTAGTAGAAGCCATCGGCCATGCTAGAGGAATCTATGTCTTTCTAGAGCAAACAAGCCATTTTTAAATTCATGTTCTTGATACTTTTACTAATCTATTACTATGAAAATCTCTAAGAGAACTAAATCGTGGGCTTGTACAATTGTGTATACTAACCCTCAACTGGGATAAAGGTTTTCAGAGAGTTGTTAAAGGGCTTCTAGTAGTAAAGGAAGATCCTATCCAATTTAATAAATAGGTCTTTGGTAATATTTTTAGAAGAAAGAGAAAGTTGCAATTTAGATTTTGGGGTGTTCAGCTCTCTTTAAAAGGGTGATTCTGAAAAGACTTGAAAGAAAGCTTCAAAATGAACATAATGATGTTCTCCTTCAAGAAGAGCTTATGTGGTATAAAAAATCCTAGGAAGAGTGGGTGAGGTTGGTGACAAAAACACCAAATTTGGAGGATAGGTCTTGGAGTACTAATAAGGAGAAACTAAAAGATGAAGCGAATAGGTATTTGGAAATTTTATTTTCTACAAACATGTTTGTAAGCCATGAATAGGTATAGGTAGAACATATGCACAACTTAGTGAAGATGTTATCATACACTTCTTACTCCTGTATGAAATCTTTTAAGGCTCTAGGTGTTGAAAATATTTTCCTACTATTAGTTCCTCATTTGCTTATTCCGTTATACTAGATCATCAAAGTTTTAGAGAATGTATAAATACCTGGATTCATGATAGTTGCTTGTTTGAAAATCGTAGTAGAATCTTCAGTAATTGCGAGTCGTTGGTTTATGGTCTTCCTCAATCAAATCATCTTAGTTCCTTCTAGGGACCTTCGTTTCTCTCTTCTGATGGGGAGAATAGAGAACATCTTTTGATTTGATGTATTAGAGACTATAACCTTTCCTAATATGTTAATCTACATATAAGGTTCTCATTATCCCCTAACGGGCTAACATGGGTATCAACTCATTAAGCCCATATCGAGTCCTTTTAGGAAGTTCATTTGATTACTTAAGTTGGATCACTTTTAGAATTATAATCACCTTAAATAAATAGCTGATATAATTGTATATTAAAATATAATGCCGAAAAGATTAAAAAAAATTACAAATTTCTAATATTAGGACCTGATGACTTTCAACCTTTCTTCTATGAGCAATTGACTTGTTGTAGGGAAGGATTTGTGGTTAATGGTAAATAAAGTTTTCACAAAAGGAATGGTAGATCCTAGACTACTTGAGACTTTACTAGTTTTGATTCCTAAAGTTGATCAACTTACTCATTTGAAAGAGTTTCGACCTATTAACCTTTTGCAATAAAATCATTACAGAGGTTTTGGTTAATATTCTGCCTTTTTTTTTTACATGATCTTATTGGTCTTTTCCAAGGAAGTAGAGGAACTATGGATAATGTCATTCTGGCTCAAGAGGTCCTACATCACATAAACAAAACATGAGCTATAGGTGGCCTATCTGCCATTAAGATTGACTTCGAGAAATTATGATTAGGTCAATTGGGATTTCTTCTAAACTACACTCTGTGATTTTAGGATTGATATTAAGGTTTGTACTCCCTTTACATGGAACGCCTCATGTCTCTTGTGGAACTTCTAAGAGATGAAAGTTCAATCATTTGCATTAACCCCAACTTGATTAGAGGCATCTTGCTTTCCTTATTGCTTGGTATCCATTTCCTTACAAGAAGGAGGCAATGCATGAGCTTGTATTGCTCAATCTGAGACTTAGCTATCGTACTCTTTATATACAAAAAAGAGTTGAAGAATAAGCTTATGTCATACCATGTAGGACTTAAGTTTTTATTATATTTAAATGACTTATTTTTTTTAATTTAATTAATTAAAACCTAATTTTAAATCCAATTGATATTTCTCTCAAAATATTATTATTTAATTATAAAATAATTAAACTACTTACTAATAATAATTAATAAAATATAATATTTATAATCAATAATAAAATAGAATAAAAACTCGGATGTTACAACTTGCATAGACACGTACTACATAAGAAAAGAAATATATATAAAAATATCACATTTCTAAAAATAAAGGTAAGTCTTTTGCTTGAACGGGAAAATAGAAAAAAATATAAGAAAGAATACGAGTAGGAGAAAAAAAAAAGTAAATTATTTTATTATTTAATATGAGATAAAAAGTATAATTCTATACTTATTCAATTGTTTTTTAAAGTAGAAAAATAGAAGATAAATAATTTATTAAGTTAAATATAACCCTCTCTCTAAATATAATAAAAGAAAAAAGGATTTTCTTTTTAAAAAAATTAAAGTGGGTCCCATAATTTTTTTCCTTCTCTCATTTTTTCTTTGTTTTACTAAAAAACTGTCCTTTATTTAACACAGAAGAACAATAACTAAGGTGAGAGAAAATTTTAAAATTTGAATTAAAAATAAAAAATAGAAAATTTTAAATTCTATTTTTAAAAGTATTTTTTTCTCCTTTTATTTTTCTGTAATTAATAAAAAAACACATTAATGTCCATATTTTTTTTTCTTATTCAAACATTGTATTTAGATTTCTTAAAATCTTCTTATTTTCTCTCTTTTAAATTTGATTTTAGTCAAACAATAAGAATTCTACCACGCAACTAGTGCTGTTTTAATTATGTAGTTTTATTTTATTTTCATTTTACTGTTTAACATTTTTTTTTTAATTTTAATCTTCCAACTATCTCTCTTTCCGAACAATAAACCACCTTTGTTACATTTTCTCCAAAGCTATCATTGAAACGAAAAGTCTGACTATAAGCCAACCACCCCTAACTAAGTCTAACAACCCTACACTCTTAAATGCAAACTGCTAAACCTCCTTTTAGCCTTTCCTAGTCCACAGTCTTAACTGGTCCACAACAACCCATCTCTGTCGTAGCCGTCCACAAATCGCTCCCTTGCTCCCTTGTATACAAGTGGCAAAACTGAGTTGCACCAAGTGATTTAACTGGGCTCAACTCAGCTCACCAGTTAAATAAATTTTTAAAAATATTGGCTCATTTTGTTTTTTATTTTTTTAATCTATTAAAAATGAATACAATATAAAAAAATTTACAATCCTCCAACACCTAGCCAACTAATGAGCTAGACTTTTATGGTATTTTATTTATAGATTAAGTTTACTCAACTCATTTTTGTGTGAGATGAGGTGGGATATTATAGATGAGTTGAATTAATTTATACTTCATCTAGTCTTGCGTATAAGAAAAAAAAAAGTTTTGGACAAATATCAACTAATTTCATCTTATTTAATAGAAATTATCTCTAAAATATTCTTCATTATTATAAATTTATATTTTTAATGATTTGATTTTATTTTTATATCAAGTTTTAATATTCATTTAAGAAAAATATTTATTATTAAATGATATGGATATAATTAACTAACTTTTTAATTAACATAAAATAATTTTTTATATAAAAGACTAGAAAAAATATTAATGTATTTTTATGTTTTGATATATTTTTTTTAATTTTAAATCTTCTTGATATTTTTTTCTATTTTTTTTCTTATTCTTTTTATTTGTTGTTATTAACTAGTATATTGTTGGGTTTTTATATTTATGTTTTTTTTTATTTTTTTAGTATTTTTTTTTTGTATATTTAGGGTTTTGTTAGATTAAATTACTCATATAGTCCCGTTGGAAAACTTCAAGTAATTCCTAATTTTTTTAATTAAATTCCTAAACTAGAAAAAGTAAGTCAAAGATTAATTTATGGTGGTTCAAAACCATATGAAAACTTTAAAAATATAGGAACTTGGTTAAAAAAAATTTACATGATCAAAAACCCAATTTAAAAGAAAAATAGTTTAGAACTTATTTAAAATTTCTAAATAATTTAGAAACTAACTGAATATTTTTATTCTTTTTAAATTAAACGAGTCAACAGTCAACTCATTTAATTCACCATATTTAATAAATTGATTTAAATTGTGTATTTTTTAACTAAAAAATATGAAATTAATTTTTAAAATTACTCAACTTGAATAAATCATAATGATAAATTTCTTTATAAATAATTATAAAAATAAAAATAGATTTTTATATAAACTAAAATTAATTTATACATAAGTTAAAAATAAGTTTTTTAAAAAATTAATATGATAAAATCTTTATAAATTAACATAGATGAGTTAATTTTAATATAGCTACTTTGCAACTTTGCAATGTACAATGTTGCTCAATAAACAGAACCCCGCGTTTCATACAAGACAATTCTAGAGGTGTTAAATTGGATTACCAGTCAGTAAATAAATTCTTTCATAAATATTAATAAAAAGGAATATATATATATATATATATATATTCCTTTTTATTAATATTTATGAAAGAATTTATTTACTGACTGGTAATCCAATTTAACACCTCTAGAATTGTCTTGTATGAAACGCGGGGTTCTGTTTATTGAGCAACATTGTACATTGCAAAGTTGCAAAGTAGCTATAGACCTAGCACAGCGCCTTAGTCTTGCCATTGATGGTGTCATTTTGACGTGACAGTGTATCATGAATCTTTGAATTGCATGTCCCTGTCATCACATGAAAGTCTTCATTTATGTGTGCTTGCATAACCTGTGGGCGCGGTCGAGGAAATTAAGATAAGATTGCTACAGAGAAAATCCTTTATTAACAATAATTGTAAGGAAATAAAGTCTACAATACAAATACTTAACAATTCAATAATGTCTATCTGAAAATTATTATTCAGTCAAGTAATATATATATTTATTAAATATTTTCTTGGATTATTTATTAAATACATAATATTTAAATTTTTAAATATTTTATCTTTTGTAATTAATATATTTAATAATTTTATGTATTTTTTGTTACCATTAAAATAAATTCATGTTAATTAAATTAATTTTACATAATATTTTTATTTTATTAATATGTTATTTCATAAGAAATACAATTAGTTTTAAATAAATTTAATACTACAAAATAATTTTACATCATTATTTAATTATAAATTATCGGTGGTATAATTTTAAGAAAATTATTTTAAAATTTAACAAACATATTATTCATGATGATCAAGTTCAATCTTCATATTTTATGGAGCTACGGTGAAACAATAAATGAGGTCCTTTATTATGTAAAATTTTTTAAAGTAAATATTATATAAAAATAAATACATAATTTTATTAAAAATAATAATTTTATTACATTAAATGAATGACATAGTTAAAAAAATTAAATAAGTATTATATTTTTTATTTGATTTACTTTTATATTATTATCTATCATCAATAAAATATTATTATCTCATATTAAATATTACATGTATGTTCTTTATTAATATATTAATTTTTAGTTTTAACTAATATTTTATCATATGTATCACACAAGATAAATATTTATTTTTATATACTTATAATATTATTTCATAATAAATAAATATTTTAAATATATAATATATTTTCAATTTATATAAATAATTTAAATTATGATATAAATCTATTTTTAAATTAAAATAAATAAACAGTTTATATATATATTGGTAATAGTTTAAGATGATTGGAAGTATATTTTTTTGTATGATTACGAAGGTGTGTGAAATGCAATTCCTAAGAAAAAAATTTGTTAAATTTTTTTAATTGAGAGTAAATGTTTCATTATTCAAATTTGAAATTTTAATTCATAACATATAAACTAACATAAAATAATATAAAAAATTATCATATAATTATATAATTTTAAAAAAATATTTAAGCTTGTGTATCGACCTTGGATCTTGAGTTGTCATTTCTTTTATTTATTTTTATGATTATTATGACGACTTGTGAATGTATAAATTATTATTTTTATATTATATAACAAATAATTTTGAAGGTACAATAAAATTGTTAAGTTTTATAAAACCACTTAAACCCATGTTTGAAACGAAAGAAGCTTGGGAGATCAGACAGCAAAGGAAGGAAAAACATGCCAACTCAGTTCTAACAATTAGTAAAGGAGTTAAAAACATGCCAACTCAGTTCTTTCCGGTTTGATATCACTACCAGAGGAGGAAATACAAAAAAAATAGGCGGGGTCCATTGTTTTCTTTTGCTTTGAGGAAGAGATGAATTTCATTATATATTTTTTTATCCTTATTGGATCTAAAATTTACATCCAATTATTTATTTAAATTCAATTTTAATTTCATCAAAATCTAAAAATTATAGACAAGATGAATTTAATTTTTTAATATTGTACATACTTAAATTAAAATAAAGTGTAAAATTTAAATTAAATATATTTTTATAAAATATATTTTAAAACAAATAGTAATTTTAAAATATATAAAATCTAATTTAAAAATTAACCCATCCAAATTAATTACATACGCGGTTGAGTCATTTCTAATATTTTCGATTTTCCATTTTCAAGAAAAAGATGAGTGAGAATTGATATTGTAAATCAAGGTAATAAATTACTCTTATTTTATAAAATTAGTTTTTTATTAATAGAATTTTTGTTATTATATATAAATATATTTTATTAGCTACACATCAGATAAATATATTTTTTATTTAAATTTTTTTTTTCTATCAAACCACTTAAAAATTAATTCACTTTTTATTTTATTTATTTTTCACTTTATTTTCTATACTAAACATTCTGTAAAAACCATATAAAAGGATGTCTAATTAATAATGTAAAAACTTACTAAAATTGTAAACCAATTAAACTCTTTGAATTAATTGTATATTAAATTAAAAGAATTGCAACTTGTAGAGAGCGGAAGGGAAAAAAGAAAAGAAAAAAGCAACAACAGAAACAAACAAAAAGCGTTTTACCTGGCATCGTGCAAATCAACCGCCATTACATAACACTCCATTTTTTCACTCACTCCTCACTCCGCTCTCTGCACTTCCCCACACCGGAGAAAGAAAATCCCCCTTCACCGTTAGGGTTAGGGCTTCGATTTGCCCCTAATCCAATCGCGCACGAGATGGGCGTCAATTCCCTGCCATCGGCGGAATCCAACCTCGATCTCGACGAGCAGATCTCGCAGCTCATGCAATGCAAGCCACTCTCCGAGCACCAGGTTTCCGTTCCCCTCGTTCTCTACGATCCGCTTCTTTTCGACGCGGAATTCGCCTCGATTTGAATTTGTTCATTGCTTGATTTTCGCCTTTTGTTTTTTTCTCTCTCTCTTTTCCGTTTTCGAATCGCTGAGACTAGGATTATTGGAAGGAATGAAGGATCGAGTCGGAAATCGGTCTTACTTGATGCGGAGAAATTATGGAGATGAAAAAAAGTATAGAAATGGAATTTGTTATAAACAGTTTTCATTTTCGGCTATAGAAGTAGCTTTTCCTGTAACCCTGGTTGGATTTGGATATAGTTGGAGAGTTGTACAGGGTAATATGGGTCAATCAATTTCATGGAGTTTGGGGGAAATTTTAATTATGGTATGTGGATGTTATGAATTGCTACGTTAGGTTAGGGATATGTTGTTATGTGGCGTCGTGCTGAAGTTACGAAGTGAGATGTTTCCCGTTTGGCAGGTTTGGTGTTTAGAAAATCTAGTGTAGGATTGTGTGTATTTGAAACTCTGGGAGTGCTAGCCTTGGAGCGACTTTCCATGTGTTTGCTTGTGCATTAAAAGCTATGCTCGTGAGTCATGATGCGCGTAGAAGACGTGAAAACCAGAAGCTATATGAATAGCTTCTACATTGGAACCGATGCAAAACCTAACAGCCTATTTGAGGTTTCTCCCTTGTGATGACGTGACAGGGTGGTCGTGAAAACAGCCTCTCCACTCATAAGGGTGACGTTGCATTCATATGACCATTTCTAGAACTCAATTGTGGAAGCGTTATGCTCTGACTGTTTGTCTATTGAATGTATCTGACACTGGGAATTGGAATTTTGATGAACTGTTGCTGGTTCTGTAGTGTATTTGGCAAGATGAAGGAGTTTTTTCTTGTAATATACCAATGGTGGTTACTTAGTAAGAGTTATGCACATTAAGTTGTCAAGGTTTTGTTGGCATCTTGGTGGAGTAGTGTTTACCAAAAGCTAACTGTGGGTTCTCTCTCTATCTTGTACATTGAACCACAATGCAGAAGGGATTCTTAATACGTTGTGTTGGGGCTACTTCCGTGGTCTCAGCTAGTTTTTATAATAGATTCATGCTTTGTCACTTTTGTATCAGCAGTATTGTTTATTTATTTGTTCCTGGAAAAGATCTTATTTCTCAAAGTTTGTATGCTTGAAAATTGAGTTAGATGGGAAAATAAATAGATTTCATTGCTTCCTTTGTCACCTATTTGCCCTTTGATACTTATTATTATTTTTTTACCTTAGAAATATTGTATATGTTGATGTTGATTTTGTTTTCTTTCTCTTTTTGGATTGTTTTAACAAAGCAATCATGATTCCTTTTGGAAGCTATCTCCAATATCATTTCCTCCTCTGGCTATTATTATCTTTGGGAGATATATATAAAAATAAACAAATGTTCTTGTTTTCTATTCTGCCTGTAGGTTAGAGGTTTATGTGAGAAGGCTAAGGAGATTTTAATGGATGAAAGTAATGTCCAGGTGCAACCCTTTCTTCCTTCTTTTTTTTTTCTTGTTTTATGTTTTGATATTTCTCTAGCACTGCCTTTTCTTCTGCTGCTTGCTTTGCATGAAAAATAATCCTTTGTTGGGTCAGAAATGAGTTGTTGTTGCTTGTTGGACATCAATTTTATTTTAGGTTTTTCCCCTTATTTGGGTTCATTTGTCTGATATTATTACTTTTATTGCATGTTTTGTGGCAGGAAATACTACTTCTTTCAATCCTTTTTGTATCAATTCTTGTGTTATGTAACTTCTTCTAATGCCAATACATCACTATTTCAATGCAACTTTTAATTGCACATTTTTTTTCTCTTAGAGAGAGAAAGCATTAATTTTTCTCTCTCCTGTACCACAGCCTGTGAAAAGCCCTGTGACAATTTGTGGTGATATTCATGGGCAGTTTCATGATCTTGCTGAACTATTTCGAATTGGAGGGAAGGTATCAGTTCTGACTATCACTTTCCTTTTGTATTCAACTCTTCTGTTTCAGCTAGGGAATGTCTTAACTAACTAACTGAGACCTGCCAAAGAAAAGGCTTTTGAAGATTGAAGTGCTTCAGAGCTATTGTGGAGTAAATTGTATAACCAGGGAACTACTCCTTGAAATCACTTCAACCCTAATATTACCACATTAAGGTTTACTAACATGTCACTTGTGCAAAATGAACTTTTTTGTGATAAGATTTCTGCTTTATCTTTTTATTAAACTTTGCTGATTGTTTAGATATGGAATCTAAGAATATTTGTTTTGTTTACAGTGTCCAGATACTAATTACTTGTTTATGGGTGATTATGTGGACCGGGGTTATTATTCAGTTGAAACCGTAACAGTAAGTACAATGAAGATAAACTTGTTGAATTTTCTGCACTTATTAATAGGTTTTTCTTTGTGATTTGATAGTTTGTCCCACTCCTATTTTCCCCAAAAAGAAAAAAGAACTTCCTGGGAGCTTTTGTTTTATGTTATTCATGCTTGAAGTCTATGAAAGTATGGGTATGCATTCAAGTTGCTTGTTGCTATTAGGGTGAAATAGAATATTGGACTGTCCCCAAATGGCAAGTAGCTCATTTCAAATTTGTAATATAAGGAAATATAATTAGAATTTGCACTGTGCAGCTTTATTAGCGGCTTTCAACGTAGGCAGATTTAGAAGGCTTGCAGTTTATAAAAATTATGTCTTTATTATATTATTATATTTCAAGATAAGTTTATCCGAATCAAATGCTTGCCCAATGAATATCAGGCAGAGGCAATTGCTGGGATTTTTAGGCATTGTTAGGGTTTAAGAAAGGTTTATTCTGATGCAATCTGAAATTAATATATTTTAAAGCTATGGTTGGATATTTGATAACTGTTTCTGAATTGGCATTTTTTATTTCTGAGATCATTAAAGGCCATAATATCTAAGCATACTAGATCTCAATATCAGTTATAGTAAATTCCTTTCCATTAGTGTCAACATGTGTATGTACATGATGACATCTATAGGATTGCAATTTTTTTGGGATATTACTTATGCTGTGATTGCCTCTTGTATAACAAGATGTATATTTATTTATTATTTGTACATATCTTTGTATCTTAATTTCCCTTGGCTTGATATTGTTGTATTGTATGTTAGAGGTATTAATTAGTTATTCTCTCCAGCTTCTGGTGGCACTGAAAGTGCGGTATCCTCAGCGAATTACTATTCTTAGAGGAAACCATGAAAGCCGTCAGGTATGCATTCACAATCATTTGAAATTATGTATTATGTTCCCTGAGATCCTTTATTAGACTTATTTTCTGGAGTTATTGAGTAACTTGGATTCTTTAATGCCACAAAAATTAGCTTATCTTGGAGGATTTCTAGTCGTATAACATCTTGTTGGTAACTGTTCAGGCTTTGCTTTTAAGACTCATGTTAGTTGTTGAACTAATTGTTCCTTTCTTAATCTTTTTTTTTTCTTTTTTCTTTTGTGCACAGATCACCCAAGTATATGGATTTTACGATGAATGCCTAAGAAAGTGAGTTTTCAACACCTTCATTTAGAGGTCAATGGGGAGGGCAGGGGGGTACTTCTATTTAAAGACAATCTTATATGCTTATAATTTTTTATTTGTTTCAGTTACTCCTAAAGACAGACAATCTTTGTTGATTGTTGATATTTAGCTTGAGCTGCACTATGACTATTCTACTTCTATATTATAAATTTGAATCCTCCTCCTTGAATGAGAACATTTTTAGGAGTTATTCTTAAATGATGTTATTCTTGATTGAGTGTGTTTTGAGCGGTTCTCACTCACATTGAGCCACATGGCTTTTCCTAATCCTATATATTAAGCATTTAATTTAATTTTTTTATTCCTTTCAAATATATTTCTCAATTTTAATTGGAAATTTAATTTGATTTAACAAGCCTAAAAAATTTCTCTCAACCATCTCAAACCACTCTCCTTATATTTATCTGTAAACTTGATTTTCTTAATCAATTATCTCTTTTAATCTAACTTTTTCATCTTTTTTCTAAATTGAATTTAAAATAAATTATCAATAATTAAAAACAATCTGATATCATAATATAGATTGTTCACCGTAAATCTAAAATATAATTTATATGTTTAAAAATATTTATCTATTACGAATTTTAATTATAATATATGTATTTAAAATTATTTTTTTAGAAATTTTAGTTATAAAAATAAACATTTATTGTCTGCATTGCAAAGGATAAAATACCAGTAACCCTAATAAATTCAAACAAATACTAATTATGTAACTGGAATTAGATTGAGATGCAGCTTGACTTGATCTGGATTTAATTCTTTTATAGGCTCAATTTTATGAGACTATGGATCAGTTGATCGTAAATGTTATCTTATTGATTTTTTTCATTCCTTGTTTCCTTTTGAAAATGCATAATATTTCCTATGATTGTTACTTTTGCAGGTATGGTAATGCTAATGTTTGGAAGACCTTTACAGACCTTTTTGATTTCTTTCCATTGACTGCATTGGTTAGTACACTTCTTTTTCTCATTTGTGAATTTAAATGGTAGACAGGACAATAAATATTAGGAATAAACTACATATAAGTTATTATGTAAATGTTTTAGTAAATTACATTCTTCTTCTTTTTCCTACATTAAGCAAAATTATCAACATTTCCCCCTTTTTTGTAAGAGGGTTGAAGGAACTCTTTTTCCTAGTTTTTTTTTTTTTAAACTTATTTGAGCAGTACTAATTTTATGAATTTTAAACTTAACCTAAATTTGTGTGATATGATAATGGACTAAGACAGGATATGATAATTTTTAACAAATTCATGCAGTTTGTGCAAAAGCATAGATAGGGTTGTATTATGTTTCCAAATGAGTTTTTTGAAATTTTTGCTATTTAAATAGGATTTCTATAGTCTTTTTAGCAAGAAATGATGGTCATGTAATTACACTGAATTTTACTGTTAGTGAATTTCAAATGCTGAAGTTTGTTCTGGTAGTTTGTAGTTAGCAACTAGTTCAATTGCCATTCATTTTCATCATAATTATTTTCTTCTTGCCATGCTGAAAAAAATTGGTATTTAAAGGTCATAGTTTCAGGCTTTTTGATCATTCAGCTTCTAATTTAATATGGGTCCTTCCAGGTTGAGTCTGAAATATTTTGTTTACATGGTGGGCTTTCACCTTCAATTGAGACTCTTGATAACATAAGGAACTTTGATCGTGTTCAAGAGGTTCCTCATGAAGGGCCCATGTGTGATCTGTTGTGGTCTGACCCAGATGATAGGTGTGGCTGGGGAATTTCTCCTCGTGGTGCTGGATATACATTTGGCCAGGTAAGATATAATTGCTCAACTCTATACGTTGAATATATTATTTTGAAGCATTTGAGAGATTGGCTACGGTATTTTATTCTTCAATTCAAATTCACATTCTTTCAGGATATATCTGAACAATTTAATCACACAAACAAGCTTAAGTTGATTGCTAGAGCTCATCAGCTGGTTATGGATGGATTTAACTGGGCTCATGTAATTGACCTTCTTATGAGTAATCTTTTTTGTTTTGTTTGCTTTGGAATTATGGGAGTGAAGTTTAGATATGTCCATTGTTTTGTTGAAACAGGAACAAAAGGTGGTTACCATATTTAGTGCACCTAACTACTGTTATCGATGTGGGAACATGGCTTCGATTTTGGAGGTTGATGATTCCAAGGGCCACACATTTATCCAGGTCTCTTCCTATCTTATGTAACATAATTGCTCCTATACTGGGTGGTAAAATATTTTAATGTGCAATGGGTCGCTGGGCATAAATTTGAAATGTTCTTGCAGTTTGAACCTGCTCCCAGGAGAGGAGAACCTGATGTTACCCGTAGAACACCTGATTACTTCCTATGATGTTGCTGCTACATATCATACTGGGGTAACATTTACATCTCATTCTACGCAAATTTCAGGTAGTTTGTGCATCCTCATCCTCATTGATGAGATTGCTGTAAGCACCTAAATCTTTGGGTATGCACTCCAAACTTTTTTGGTGATTGCCCAATACTTATTTGATGTAAAATAGGCAGGTAACATTCCAGTTTTTTTGTGAACGCTCAAGAACTTGCTGAACACCCTATTGGAGAAGTCCCCCCTAGATGGTGGCCATGTCAGAATATGTATTATTCCAGCGAAATGTGGATATTTTTTTTTGTTTGTTTCCCCGTCTCTAGAAGCAATGACTGGGATTTTATATATCTGTTGATGATTTGCTTTGCTATTTTCTATCAATTTTCAGTAAAAGTTGCATGATGATAGTGATTCAGTTTTGTTCTTATTAATTATGCCCAATTTCATTTTAGAGCTCATTGATGGTTATCTCTTGGCCTGAGATAGCCTACGAAAATAATATATATAAACTCGTCAAACTTTGTTTTTGGTTAGTCAAATTAAATAGTTGTGAACGAGAGGAAATAGGGTTTTTTCTTGCCTTATTGACTTCAATGAGGTTGTATATGTCTACAAAAATTTAGTTTCTGAATATCACTATCTGGCAAGTTCAATCTTACGATGACTTGTCGAAGTTATCAAAACCAATTATCACGCTGCTTCAGCTGTCCAGGTCAGTGCTGATCTCCGCTGTGGATTTCATCTCTAACCGTTGAATCTTGATAATTTGAACCTAGTATCCTACATTCTTTTGGGGCAAATGTGGATTTTTCAATTATTTTGGAATTATTTTACAAGGACTGAAATTACTATTAGACGAAATAACTTGCCTTTCAATTTGGCTCCCGGAGTTATAGTTTAGTAAAATTTGCGTATGCTAAAAAGTTTCATGCCTAAATATGTTTTTGTTTTTTCAAATTTGGACCAAAATTTTTTTTTCTTCAAATTTAAAATTGTTTAAGTTCTAATTTGAAAATGTCTACTTTTAGCTGTTAGAGTTTGACGCAGTTAAGAAATTATTGACGTATTTGACGTAGTTAAATAATTATTGACGTGCTTAACGATGTTTTTTTTTATGGTTTCAAAATGCAATGTGATAGTTTTAAAATTTTAAAATATGTTTATAATTTAATTTTAAAATGTATTCTGTGACAGTTTTAAATTCCAAAATCAATGTGAGAAATCTTCCAACTCCACGCCCCAAATCCTCTCATGGCTATCCTCAAATCCAAAATAGCTTGAGCACTTCGTTGAGCCTTGGTCATAGTCCGGTTCCAAAAACACTCCCTGAAGATGGTCGTTGTTTGTCAACTTGTTCATACTCTCAACCAAAGTCTACGAAGGACATGGCTACCCCATACTAATCTTTGGCGAAGCTTGCGACTAGTTGATATTCCGCTACGAACCATTAAGGAATCTTTGAGGAATTGAGGTCTCAACACATCTCAGGTTTTGTGTGCTTCCTTCATTATTGGTTGGTTTAGAGAAAGCCAAAACTAAACAAAGCGTTAAGGTCGGGTGTTAGTACACAAATGACAACGCGTGGTAATGTGAGGCGTTTGGAAGGAGTGACAACGCGTGGTGATTGACTTGGACAATATGAAAATTGTTGGTTACAATGATAGATATGATTCTAGTGCCAAAGCAGAGGGCACTAAGTACAGAGTGTCTAAGCTTAAACCTCCCTTTTAGTTAGATTGGTCAATGGTCTCGCAGATGGGGGTTGGGGGATTTCTCAAATAGATTTTGGGGGTCTAAAACTATCTCAAATCACATTTTCTAAACTCGTAAAAAATACGTCGTTAGCCCCATCTGTAATTTATTAACTACGTGTCGGCATCAAAAAGAACCAAAAATATAAATTTTCAAATTAAGGGCTCTAAAAAGAACAATTTTAAATTTGAAAAAAAAAGCCTAAATTTAAGAAATAAAAAATATATTTAAGTTTGATTTACAAAACAAATGTGCCTTTGGAACTAGTCGATATTCAATGCATGTGTTAGCATCCCATACTCATGTATGAAAAAAGGGATGGCACAAGATCGACCCCAGCCCAAGCAAGGCCTGCATTCTGAAGAAATCTTATTACAGTTTCAACTTCAAAAGCTTCGTGCCGCAACAATGCAACATAATCTTATGCAAATAACCTTGTGTAAGGCTACCAAACATTTTACTCTTGGTAGGTCAATTTAATGTGGGGATATAGCTGGGTGATTTTATTGGGATGCCCAAGGGGTTCGATACCCCAGGAAAAGTGCATTTTGCTATAGCTTTGATGCAGAATTTTACAATCAGAATTGTAGGCATCACCAGCAGCATTATTCCCACAAATACAGGTATAGTAAGTTCATAAGACTTTATAGCATTTTCATAAATGTCTACAAAGGTGGAGTAAATTAGATCCGATCCCTCAGCATGTTACAAAGTGAACCAATAGCGAGATAAGCCAGGCAACGATAATAACCAAAAACACAGAAACAGAAAGTTCAAGATGACATTAGGCATACAAAAATTTATATTTTGATGCTGAAATGTTGCATTTTAGTGGTGGGACCGGGATAGTCATAGAGAGACATGATTTGGGTACTGGTGACATTACTTTTAGTGCCCCACTCGGCCACTAAATACTCCTAAATCTTTCATAGAAATTATAACACTATGATTCTTCAGCGCACCTCTAGCTACCTTAAAAAAATTCTGTAAGAATATTATAACAAATAAAGAAGAATGGTAAGTAAAATAATCAAAAGGAAAAAACAGGGAATGATTCTAGCTCTTGGCAAGTTTAGTTAGTGACGGAGGATCACCAGAACAAACCCTAGGTGACTACTTGATTTTATTCGTGTATATTTTTTAAGCTGGTTAAAGTGCATTTGTACCCAAGTCAGTCACCATTCAAAACTAGTCAGATATGGTATTAAACGATTTCGTCATACAGACTCTTTTTAACTAATTCAAAAAAATTAAGAAAATTAGTTAATTTAGTTAATGTTATTAAATTTATTAATAATTTATATTATTTTTTAAAATTATCTTTAAAATATTAATCCTACCAAAAAAAAAATAAACTATCTTTAAAATGATTGAAATTTATTATCTTACTTTTTCAACTTCTTACTTTTCACCTAATTAATGTGTGGAAAGAAAATAATAGTAATTCAATTTATCTTATTAACTTGTGCTTAGTCATTTTTTCTAATCTATACAAGAGAGAGAAATAGTCTATCTTATTAATTTATAATAGTGTTTATGAACTAAAAAATGTAAAGTAATTAATTTTTTTTGACAAAAATATAATTAATATAAGAGATAATTTAAAAGAAGTCTTATAAAAATAAATAAATTTCTTAAAATAACCTTGTATTAAGGTAAAGAGATAGTAATTTATATTTTGATATGTAGCCCCCAATATGCGCAGAGGTAGCCAGCAATAGTCAAATTGACCTTAGCAAGTAGGTAAAACGATTGTGGTACAATATGCCACCAAATGAACAACTTAGAATTAAAATATTCTACTTCAGCATTTATATAAGGTGTTACAAATTACAAATAGCATTTCTCATTAGGAATAGGATTTGTAAAAAATTTCTTTATATCAAAAATAAACTTTTATATTAAAAACTTTTTTGAAGTTTGACAAAATTACATTATGTGTTCTCAAAATTGTACATATCTCCTTCAAAATAAATTTTAACAAATAATTTTAAGTTTTATCTCTCCAATCTCTGCACGTTAATTCATTAATAATACAGCATTGTCATTCTTCTCACCAATCCTTAAAAAATGGTTTTGAAAATGTGAAGGGGAGAGACCTATTAGCTGTGTCTGACAAAAGCAAATTCCAACAGAAGAAGATGTAAATAAGCGAAATCGGTTACAAATCAATTACAGAATTTCGATTACTCTTATACTTATTCTTATTATTAAATTACATTATAAATAATGAAGCATACCCTTGTTGTAGTGGTTGGCACACCCTATAGGGTTTAAGGAAAGAAAGAAAAGCACATATTTTAGTACAGTTTGTTGCAGCATAAGAGTAGTGAGTACATGGCACAAGATATAAGTCACTGACTACCCATTCCTCTTCCCTTCATGACATGTCTCCTTAGGCCAGGTATATGGACATTGGTGATATAGTCTTTCCAATCAATGCTCTTTACATCAAACCCAAACTCCCTCTTTTCTTCTTCAGACATGCTTTCCATCAATCTTTGTGTGTTACTGTTATCAAACCTGCATCACATTTATTGGTTTAAAATCAGTAATTTATTCCTCATAAGATGTACACTTGTTTCATATTTGACTAAGCAGAATATACACTGACCGGTAGTATAAAGGGTTTGTACAATGTTCATTGAAAAGAATTTTTATATTATCATTCAATTAATAAGCATTCATAAGAAAAAAAATAAAAAATAAAATAAAATAAACTTTTCAATTTGTCAAAGTTATCTAGTATTAATTTATTTAAAAACTGATTTTTAACTAATGAAAAAACTAATTTTAGTTTATGAAAAATTTATTTGAAAATGTCTAAAGTTTGTTAACTTTAACCATAATTATTTTAAAAATTATTTGTAACATGATTCCTAACTTATTACCCATCTAAACTTTTTTACTTGAAAGTGCATCATTAAAGTGATTTATTTATTTTTGCTTCATACGAACCTGAGTCACTAGTTGAAGAGTGTGAAATTAAGTGAGTATCTAACCTTCCACCATAGAATGTGTATGGTTCATAAATGTTGGCCAAGTACTTTGCTTGCTCCACTGATTTTCTGCACATGTTTTCAAGTTTCTGAGACATCTTCCCTTTTGAGGAGGCCATAGCTGTGAGGCCTCTTTTCTGAATAGCATCTCTCCACAGGTGACCAGAGAATTCTTCTGTGGAGCTAAACAACTTCATCAGTGGAACTTGAATTGGCCTACCCTTTGAGTCAATGCATGGTGAGGAGCTGTAGTGTTCATAGAGAAGCCTTGCCAGGTCTTGGAAGACTAGAGGGTTCACCACAGATGAGGCAATTTGGTACACATTGATTTCTGGCTTTTGACTCATTCCATGCCTTGCCATTGCTGCCAAGGTTGCATTAACAACCATGTCAGCTGGGACCTATGATGAGAGCAAATCAAAAACTGTTTAGTGTGAGAAATGAGAATTGTTAACCAATCTATGGAGTTTAAAAATTGTTTAATCCTCTTTAATTTTTCAAATAAGACAAAACTTATGTACAGTTCCATGGGTGTTTTTGGTATTATTCTTTAATTAAAATTAAAGTTTACCTCAATAATCTATGTTGACATTTAGTACAAACCTTTATTACAAAGATTACCGAGATAAAACTCTAATTTTGATGGACAAACAACACCGAAAATACCCATGATATTGCATTTAAGTTTTGTTCTTTCAGATAATGGATTGTGTGAAACAATCTAATTCTTTAATGTCACTTGCCACATCCAGTACTCCATTTGGGTCTACCAAGAAACCAGTTAGCTGCCCTTTCCCATAGCATAGAACTATTGGATCCATCATCCTGGTAGTTAAAAGAAAAACTTTCAGTTCTATCAGACAAATTTAGAGTGCAGTTTGTTTAAGATTCTTTTTCCTAAAACAGTCACTTTTGAAAAGCATTTAAAAAAATCAGAATTTGGAAAAGGAAAATCAGATTTTAGATTATTTTGAGAAGTTAAAAATAAGAACTTGAAAAAGTCTCTGAAAGAAAATTACTTTTTATGCTATCTTAAAATCACTTTTTCTTAAGCTTAAACAAATGGTCCTAAGTTCTTTTTCTTTTGTGAAAGAGGGGGTAACTTACCTATTTCCTTCCATCCACCCAGGAAATGGTTCACTGAAAGTGCTCTCAATAACACTTGGTCGCATTACAACAACTGGAATATCCCCTCTCAATTTGTCAATCATCATTTCTCCCATAGCCTTTGTGAACACATAAGTATCCTGCCACCCATATCTTCTGGCCCTGTATAAGAAATAACTCAACAATCAAATTAGATTATGAATTTCTAAATAGGAGGGTGAATCTTTCTGTTTCTACAGTTTTTCTTTATCTTTATACAAAAAGATAAAAATTGGAAAGATAAATATGACTCATTTAAAACATAAAAGTTTCAAAAAGACGTCATCAGTGGCATTAATAAGTACTTTTCAGCAATATCAAGGCTTGTGATGAAACCACTACTGCAATTTAAAACCTTTATAGACGTCAATACCTCTCTAGTCCAATCTCCTTCATCTTCTGAGCTAGTAAGTTGTCTTCAATGTCCCCTTTGTAATTTGAAACCAGATTTATTTCTCCCTCAATGTCCAATGTAGGAAGGTATGTTGGTGAAACTTCTGACATAAATTTTTCTCTTGCTATGCACTCTCCAATACTAAATGGTCTTTCCATGATCCTACCTTGCCTTTGTCCATTGACATATGCTGCATATACAAGCAAGGATTTTGTCATCTTGGTATACAATGTAAATCATACTAACTTAACACATGGATTTGAGTTTTTAAACCATTCTTGTACTTTTTTTACCTGTAGAAACATGCAGAAAGAGCTTGAGCTTCTTGCACTTTTTTGCAATGTTCATTAGGCGGCATGGCCCTATGGTGTTTATGTTGATAGCAGTATCATATCTGATTACATTAGTCAAATGATTACACAGAAAAAAATGGGAATTTATCATTGATGGAGAAGCTTTTGGAGAGTTAGATGCTAACCTTTCATCAAATGTGGTATTAGCTGCAGAATTTACAATGATATCTACCTCGTCCTCAATAACATTAGATATATCTTCATCTAGTCCAAGATTGTGTTCGCAAACATTGCCTACAACAGGAACGAGCTTGCTCAACATAAAGGCTTGGTATGATTTTCCATGGATTTGTTGAAGGCATCTGAAAAGTTCTGTGTTTATGATCTAAATCACACAAACAAAATTTTAATGAGACCAAGAAATGAAGCCATGAATTTTGACAAATGCAAGCTGAAGAAATAAGGGCTTGTTGGATTGAGAAAATATTTTCTATTTATTCCTATTTTCAAAAGTACAAAATTATTTTCTTATTTTCACTTTGTTTTGTATTTTCAAAGATTCATATAGAAACAGTGAAAACAAAAGAAATCACGTATTTACTATTTTATGTACAAATCTTGAAACAAAGTGAAACCAATGTGGCATTTTTTGTAATTATATGTGAAAAAAAAAAATTCTTCTAAACCAAATAGGCTCTAAAATTCCATAAAAACCATACTTCATTTTGCAATCTCTCCATGGCAGCTTGCTTATTGTTTGCCTTGATCAAAAGGTACATTTTCCCCACATCTGGTTCTGTCCTTAGAATCTTCTCAATAAAAACTGAATTTAATAACAAACAAATGTCACTATACATCATAGTCAAAACAAAACCAATTAAATCATTGAGGAAACTTAAGATACTTAGCATATTATCTCCACAAATGAATATATTAGACACATACCTTTTGCTAGAAACCCAGTTGCCCCAGTAATGAAAATTTTTTTCCCTCTTAGAAACTTGACAATGCCTATTCCATCTTCCAAGCCTATTATTGTGGTGGATGTTGGTCCACCATAAGGCACCAAATCCTTCACCACAATCTCTGCCTGGCTCTTCCCATTTTGTGACAAGACCAAGCTTCCTGCATCCATTAGTGTTGCATGATCTGTGCCAACCAATGATGATCTTTCTGTCAACACAGAAGACAAGCCTGAGGACTTTATCACATTCCCTCCTCCCTGGCAGTACACAACATTGTTCTTCCTCCTTGAAGGGTACCACTCTTTGTTTTGTGGCACTCCAATGAGTCTAGTGAGTAAACTTGAGGAATAAGAATAGCCTATGGACAAGACCCCCATGACTTCTACTAGCAAGGAAAATGAGAAACAAAGTCAAGAGAAAAAAAGGCTAGTGCTAACTAAAGGTGGTGCAGTTAAAATTGGTTGACTTGAAAGCTTAGCTAATTTCTTGATGAACAAAAAAAGAAAAGCAAGTAAACAAACTCAACTCTATAAGATAAGAGAAGGGTGTGGTTGGTTTGGTGCACAAAGAGAATGAATGGAGAGAGGAGTATGAGGGGGAAAAGAAAGGTAGGGTGGATTTAAGGATGAAGGAGATGAGGGTTAGGTACTTATAATATTGTTTTTGTGAAATGTGAGAGTATATCTCATGACAAACTCTCTTTTTGCCGCATTGTCACACCTCACATGAAGGCACCTAAAGCTTAGATGACGGGAGCTCTCTTTCTTTCACTTGTTTGATTATTCTCATCTTGGTAAGTAGTGCTTTTCTATGTTCTATTCTTTGCTACAAAATATAGGGGAAGAAAGGGTGTGATGACACACTCGTTGCTTTTGCTTCCCCTTCTGCTGCAACTTGGGTTTACCTAGTATGTATATATACAGGTTACATTTGTTCTTCTTTTACTGTCCCTATTTCACAAATTTGGTCTTCTAATGTTTTTCTCCGAAATGTGATCTCTTTTTAATTGTATAATTTTAATTTATCCTTTAACTTAACATTTAACAATATTGAGATGACAATGTATTAGAGTGTCACATCAATTTCAATCAAATATTAAATGTTAAATTAATTGATAGACAAAAATAGCACAGTTAAAATAGTAAGGAGTCAAATTCATAAAAAAAAAACTAAATTTGAGAAATAATAACAAGAGAATTAAATATGTAATTAAGTGAAAATGTATTAATAATTATTCTTTAATAGCCATATACAGATTAATAGTAAGAGTATGTCAAAAGGGTAAGCAGATGAACACAAAAAGTTGAGGCTTCAAATGCACTTTAGATAAACATATATACCAAATATGTTAACTTCTTTTTACGTACATGATAACTAAGTGACATTCACATGTATCACATCACATTAAGTTAACCCCAATTTGTGTAGTTAGATATTATGGGAGATATATTGTAGAAGAGAAACACATTGTATGTTAGAAAATTGTATGTGTTCAGTTCAAAAAAATCAGGAGAGAGAAGTGCAAAAGGAGTGTATGTTGGTAATTAACTCCATCTGTTTAATGGAGAATATATGGGCCAAAGTCAAATAATTACATAAGAATTAAGAAAATTAGGTAACATTTGACATTCGATCAAGGGCAAAATGTAGTAGTTTATTATGTTTTGTTCTCTTTGATTTCATCCTTTTAATGAGAACTAAAAATATACCATTTTTGTAATTTTTCATTCTGTTCTATACTATTTACCAAATGCTACCTTAGCATCACATGCAGTATTTTTAAAATAGTATATGTACGACAATAAGTGCATCTTTATATTTTATTATAACAAAATTCAAAATTGCGTTCGAGCTACAGAGTTAAAATAATCGTAGTATTCTTTGATTAAAATAACGTATAACCTTTAACAACAACTAGCGTTTGTAGTCCAACGGTTAGGATAATTGCCTTCCAAGCAATAGACCCGGGTTCGACTCCCGGCAAACGCAATTATTTGTTTCTTTATTTTTTATATTTTTTTGACAATGGGTAATTTCGTAGTGTTGCCAACTTCTATGGGTATCTATAACTCACTATTAAATTTATATGAATTGACATCATAAATAAATAGAACAAGTTAAATCTAATATCATTTAGTTGCAGTTTTTATTTTTGGTACATGAGTATTTATTTTATATAATAACAGGAGGAACAGATTTTATGATTAATTGTATACAGGTGGGCATCATAAATAAATAACACACCAAGTTAACAATCTTTTACTTTTAGTTCTCATTTTTTATGTATAATTTTGGCAATTTTTACTTCGGTATGAACACTCCTGAGATATTATTATCCAATGTTGTCAAATCCTATATCATGTGAGTATTTAGTTTATATAATAACGGGAGAAACAAGTTTTAATATTAATTTTAAATGGGTGGACATCATTAATAAATAGCTCATCAAGTTAGAACCTTGTGATTCTCAATTTTTTATATATATATTTTTGGCAATTGGTAATTTGGAATGAACTCTGTGGATACATTGTCCGATGTTGCCAAACCCTACATGGCTCCAGAGCATTTATTTTATGAGATTAACCATAGTGCAATTACACTTATAAAATAATTTTATATTATTATTTAAGTAAAAATAATTATTAAAATAATTTTAAAGTAATTATTATAAAAGTCAATAAATTTATTAATAATATGTGATTGTATAACAGTATAAAATTGTTTTACATTCGAATGTATAGTTTATTTTTTTATTTTTTATAATAGAGAAAAATAAATTTCACCATTAATTTTATATGCATGGGCATCATAAATAAATAGGGAAAGTTAACAACCTTTATTTTCATTATATACATATTTAAATATAAGTACATATATGTTATATTACATATACGATCATTTAATGCTATCTAGAAAAGAAAAATTGCTTTAAATCTCTTTTGAAAAAGTGAGTAATTTAGAATATCAGTACTCTATAGTTAGCATATTAATTAATAACATTCTAGACATAGGTATATTTTCTGTGAAAACCATGTCGAACTAAACTCCTATTCTACTCCAAAGACGATTGAGGTTTGATTCTCCAAGAATTGTGAAAAACTTAATTGTTTTTCTTTATTTTTTGGTCTCTAACTTTTTATGCATCTTCTAAGTTAATAAATAATTTATTGTTTCGGTTGATTGGCAATAAACACAGTAGAATTGATAATCTTTGTTGGCTAAGAATGGTATACTAGGTTAAATTAAATGAACTAAGCCTGTGAGTTTGTTCTTTCTAATTTTATTATTATTGGGTTCATTCTTGGAAGTTTAGTAGGGTTGTTTATCGATAAAAACAAAATATCAAAGAATTTGTTTCAATTTTCGAAACGGTAAGGATGGATAAATTATTAAAACCGGTTAGTAATCATAATCAATCTGTGTAAAAAATGAACAAGTATCTTTGTATCAATTATCAAATACCAAAATTATTCTTTGGAGTACATGTTCATTATTATTGAAATTCTTCAACTTACGTTTTCTACTTTTTCTACCATTTACTCCTTCGTTTTTTATTTTAGTTTCAACTCCACCCCTCCTCCCTCCCCTCCCCACTCTTTTTATGTTGTAGAAAAAAAAAAAAGAACACAACAAGAATTCGAAGTGAAAGCACCCACAAAAACACATTACATATAGAAATAACAAAAAAATACAAAATTCAACGTGATTTGACATTTATTATATATATTCATAGAAACATCTCAACATATATATTTACTATCTCAAATACATATATATTACAAGTTTTCTTGACATACTAAAAAAAAATTCTCCTTAAATTATATATCTATCTTACAAAATCCAAGTATCTTCTAAAAATTAATAAGAAATAATAAATGTTATCTCATCAAGAAAGAGATCTTTTTATGTCTCTTTGTCATACATTTATTCTATTTTGGAAATCTCCTCCTTTTGTATAACTCTCACTCTTCTACTTGGGGTGGTATTTCTTCTCTCCACAATGACTCTCTTTTATAGTAGCCGTGAGTAACTTCTAAAAACTTATTGAATAAGCACTAATTAATTATTCTCTTCTTTTCAAAACTATTGATGTTTTAGCCTTTTCATTTTATTTCAAAACTGGAGGATATTTGTTTCATGTCATCTTCTTTTTTATGGGAATATGAAGATGGAGATATTTATTTTTATGTTTGTTAGAAAGTCATGAAAAGATATTATTGAGTATCTTTTATTTTTGATAAAGTTACATAATCATATTCTAAGCAGTTTTTAACGTGAGAAGTTATTTTCTATTACACTTATAAATTTTATTTTTATCTAAATTATTTTAAATTTTAGAAAAATATTCCTAAGAATATTAAAATATAACTAAACACCTTTTTAAATATACTTGAAAATAACATTCAACTATAATGTTCTTGAAAACATGGTTACTAAAATTGTAACTGATACCATGAAACAAATGTCCTCTTTCAAATTTCAAGTTTCATTAATTATTTATCTCAATTTAATAACTTCAAACTCACTTTTCTCAATATTTTCAAGTTCATTGTCCAAGCTATCGTCATAATTCATGAGCAACAACATCCGAATTCTTGTAAGATCTCACACAATCATCTTCAAATCTTGATAACGGAATCTTTTTACAAAGGAAATGTTTAATTTACTCCTTTCAATTTAAGGTCATAGTTATACACTGTTCAACCTTAAAAATTCAAATGCAATTCCTGAACTTTTAAGTTTAACATTTGCGTTTTCATCCATTCATTAACTTCCCATCATACATTTTGGAATTTGTAATGTTGAGATCATGTTTTTAAGTTTCAAGACCAAAGTTCATATCATCCTAAGAAGTAAATTTGATCTTTTCAATTAATAAATTAATAAATTCTGTACAAAAGATGGTCACCTCTTTTCTGCCTATAGCCACTGAAATTTGACAAAAGAAAATTAGATAGGAAGTTGGTCACATTTATCATGCTATTACTTGATATTTCTCATTGTCTCGTATATACATTGAATGCACATGTATGGCAGAACATTGGTAAAAATATCTTAATACCTAAACTAGAGCAGAGCAATTTCATATCAGTTTAATGAAATATAACAAGTTTGAGTCATCTTCTAGCGTGTTTGAAAACATACACTGCATATAAAAAATATCATGTCTATGATGTAAAAAATGCAAATATATAACTAATAACGTCCATTTGACGTGAAAAATCACATCCATTATTAGTTTCCAAGCATGCCCTTCACCTTATTGAAGCACAATATTTGTATTTTTGCCACAAGGTAATTAGAGCCTCTTACAAAGCCTTGGTCTTTCTAGTTTTCAGTAGGATGTTAGACTCAGAATCAATATTTCTTGTAATACTTTGTTTTTACATACTTTATTTTATTAATTGAAATATATGCTGAGTCTCACTAAATATGTGGGTTACATTTTTTATTTGGTGAGGTCTCACTAACGTAACTCATGAATTTTGAACTAATAGAAAATAGTATATTAGAAAGAAGAAAAAAAGTATCAAAAGAATGTGTTCCTAACACTTTTTTTATATATATTTTGTTATGGTGGATTGAAGAGAATCCACGGACACAAATATCTTGCTCTGTTGTTCAGTAATAAGAAAGTAAAAAATTGAACTACCTTCATCAGCACAAATCCATATTCTTGAGCAATTTGATAGTCTCTGCAGTAAATGGAATTGGAACCATCCAGAAAAAAAAAAATTCAACGACTAAAATGACAATATAATTTCTGTAGAATGTTCACTAATGTACGAATCAGAATGGAATATGCCAAACTCAAATCTGTAATTGGGAATTGAAAATAGTACTCATTCCACACACACCCCTCCCCCAAAAAATGCACCTCATATAACTCTCTTGGGGAGTTTTGCAATGTCACACCATTAGATATACCAAAATCCAGGAGAAAACAAGAGAAGAATAACTAATCGCCGTGCAAGCACCTACTACAATTGCATTGAAAACCAAAACCTCGAAACAGTAGCTCTCGCCGAGCATCATGGTCCAGGCTGGCATCAATATAGCAGATTCTGAGTTCTTCACCTGCAGTTTATCATAACAGAATTGTTGTGCATCGATGCTAACTCAGCAAAAGCATTTCAGATCAGTGGGGAGTACTAAGTTGCTATTTTACATTGTTTCTCTCTGGTAAAAATGTTAGAAACTGAATCTGGATTTTTATTCTAATAAAACATGATGATGAATTCATGACACTAGCTTTTCCCTAATTAAATTCTACATTTTATTTACTTATGGGAGATGATTATGAATCATGAATGGAAAATTTGATGCATTACCAAAAAATGACCAAAACAAGAGTACAAAACTGTTAGATAGCTGTTAGTTGTCATTCTGTTATATTAGTTAGTTAGTTGGGGATGGGATAATTAGAAAAATATGGCATGTTTCCTATCAATAAAGGAGAGGTGGAAAGAGAGGGTATCTTGTCATTTAAGAGAAATGGGGTCTTTGGGTATTAGGAGACATAGACCCTCGAAGTTCTACAGTATTTTCTTTATGTAAATTGGGAATTTCTTTCCTATTCTTTCTAATAAAATACCAAGTTTCTATCAACCGGTATCAAAGCTCCAATCCTGGAACTGTGGAGGGAGTTGTTGTGAAAATGTCTCAAAGATTGATTCCAAGTTTTGATGGAAGAGAGGCCTATTGGTGGCTGATCAAGGTAGAGCAGCATTTTGAGGCCAATCGAGTTAATGTAAGATATGAAACTATTGTGGGTTATGTTGTCATTGGAAGGAGAACTCAAATGGTGGGTTTCTTGGAAAGAGAACAACCAAAATGCAACTTGGTGGACGTTTTAGAAGTCAATGCTCAAGAAATTCCAACTAGAAGCTTGGGCTTGTCTTCAAGATTCAGAAACTGAGGAGCAAGAAAACAAATGCAGTGATGAAATTCAAGGGAAAAGCCACGAACCAGTGGAGCGGAGGGCAAAATCTGATGTTGAAAGGCAGCAAGAGAACATAATGCAAGATGAAGAATTCTTGGGAAAGGAAACATCCCAGGAGGGAGAAACCCAACAAGAACAGGAAGTAGAGAAGCAAGATCTAGAAGAACGAAAGGAACATGATGAAGAGGGAGAAACCGAGGGTAGAGAAGCAAGAAAACAGCAACCACTCAACATTCTGAATCAAGAACAGGATGATAGAAGCAAAGATGAACATTTGAAAGTGGAAAACAAGAACCACTTTGGAGAAAAAGCAAACTTCAGCACAACAGAACCAAATCATCATCAGCTGCCATATGCTGTAGTGCAGTTAAGAGAACCATGGAGTCACAGTCCAGTAGGAGAGGCATTAAGACTACTTTGCTGCCAAAACTATTGCTGAGAATATAGCATTGGACAAGAATAGAAGTATTCAACTATTTGTATTTGATCCAGGAGGAATTGATAATATTTGGGGGGCTGCTGCAGTGTTGAGATTTGGATTGATCACCATGCTTCAATCGGTTGGAACACCGGTGGGACTTCATTTCAGAAGCCACAAGCCAATTCACCTTGAGGACAAGGTGAAACTTTATGGAGGCAATATTGTTAGATAGCTGTTAATTGTCATTCTGTTATATTAGTTAGTTGGGGCTGGGATAATTAGAGAAATAAGGCATGTTTCCTATAAATAAGAGGAGAGGTGGAAAGAGAGGGTATATTGTCATTTGAGAAAAGTGGAGCCTTTGGGCATTAGGAGGTGCAGACCCTTGAAGTTCTGCAGTATTCTTTTCTATAAATTGGGGATTTATTCCCTATTCTTTTTAATAAGATACCAGGTTTCTATCAAAAACTAATTTTTCTAAGAATGATCATATATAACAGAATAAACTAGATTCCATGATGGACCACATTGGCATCTGGTCAATCAAAACTTTCATTTGTCCTTTAAGATCATTACAATTTAACTTTTTATTCCATTTGTTTCATTAATGTGACATTGGTTTTCTTCTTTTAACTTCGACTCTACTCTGTATCTCACTCATAACACACTATAGCGGCATTTGATAGTAAACTACGTCATTCTACAGCCTGGATGGAGCCAAATCTCAGAACCTTTCACCACTAACAGTGAGGAAATTACATAATAATATAGGCCAGGTACTATGTTCTATGGTCTCTTCTCAGGCATGGTTATCAATCTTAGATTGTGGGGAGGAGTGACCAACCCCCAAAATGTTATAGCGGGCAGCAGAATGACCACTATACTAAATATTATAGATACAAGATTAATAATTTTAACTATAAATGTATAAATTCTCAAAAATAAGTAACCAAAATTAAAGACATCCATAATTAATAATCAGAAAGCATAATCTAATTCAGAAAACAATCATCCTCAATCGAAGGTATTATTATTAGCAAAGTCAATAATAACAAAAGTAATGTGATTGTGGTTGAGTGGATGATGTCATAGCTGTCAAGAGAAAATGAGAACATAGGAATGGGTAAAAAAATTTGTGGAATTAATAAAAAAAAACATAGAACACAACAAATACGTGACAGAGACCTAAGGAGTTGGAAAAGAAAAAACAGAACAGGGACTAATTAAGGGAATATAGACAGCAAAGTGTAAAAGAGAACACAACATGGAAAAAAAAAGAAAAAAAACCCTCTATACAGAATAGTTGTGCTGTGATGCATGAAAAGAGGGGTGGCCAAAAATGACACTAGAGAAGTGTGGGTTGGCTAGAAACAATGCCAGAAAGCTGTAGCACAGGTCAGACTTTGTGGGTTTTGTCTAAAATCAGAGGGAAGGAATCAAGTGTTTTGACTCTAATCAGAAACCCAAAGCATTTCTGAAGTAAAGAGGGAGAAGTCGCAAAAATACCCATGAAAACAAACTCAGCAATGCATAAAACAGCAAGGTAAAGAAGGGGTTTCCCACTGTATAAAAGAATGGTCACAACAGTGGTGATTTTCTGGGATAGCAGCCACAAAATATTATGCAACCAGATTCTTGTAGCAACTGGAGGGCACCAGCCCACCACTATAGCATGCCATTGCCTATTGATAACTATGTTCTCAGGATTGTCAAATATTATATTTTCAAGATGGATCTTTTAACGTTCTTTTTCTTCTCCATTCAAATTTGCCTTCCAACGGACAAGAACAATTAAACCTTATCCCACTAGATAGAATTGGCTACATTGATCAATCAACACTATGGGTCCTATCAAACAAATCTTATAAAACCATTTAGAGCAAAGACATTATTTGATGATTTCTCCTAAAGTTCTATATCATTGATTGATGTCATAAAAGATTATTTGACAAAGGTTTGTGTTGAGTGCTGATTGCCAACTACTGTCAGAAAAACCTCAGAACTGTCACATGCAAATACATCAAAATGAGCAGATTTTCTTCAACAATCATCAAATGCACTACTTGCTACCTACAGAATTGGAAGGGAAAGGCATTCAATTAAATAAAATACAAATACAATTTAGGACAAACCTTCATCAATGTCACGGAGTGCCTTCAATTTTGCATCAGCGTTATTTATCCATAAAATGTGTGCATTAGGATCTGCAAACCTATTGAGTTAGATTGCTCCTTTCTCAAGGTAAAAGGACAAGATTTAGGGAGTCAACTCTTTGTGTGTGAGTGCACATGCATGTGCAAGTGTAACATTTTAGTCACAACTTATACTAAACATGAAATGCAAATATTTGTTAAAATTGAACTTTTCTTGTTCTCAGTCATATGTGCTTGATGAACTATTTAAAGGATCTGATCCAGTTGGAAATCTTGATCAAGAAACCAAAAGATGGGAAAAGAGAAAATCGAGGGAAATAAGAGAAAATTGTACTCACCACAATCATGATTGTAGAAGGATGGAAGTATATAGACAGCATTTCCAACAGCAGCTTCAGCTTCCACAGATGCAACTGCTGCTGAAAGAAGATCTTCATATAATCCTCCAGCCAACTCAATGCGAAATGCATTGATTCGAATTCGTGCCAAAACGTTAATATACCATTGCTTAGTTAAAACTTAAAATGTTAAGAAAAATAGGCTCTCAACTTATATCTCTTATGTATGTGCTGTGCATCTACTTCATACAAAGTATTCCTGACACAAGAAGGATACAGGCAATATGCTCATCTGGAATAAGTGCCTTTGTGAAGGCATTCCTTAGCAAGACAAACTCCTCTTCCATCTGAAAAATGATTCTATGCATAAACAGATCACAGCAGCAAAAAACTGATGCCAAAGCTGTCCAATTATAATACTTATCAGATTCCAATTTAAATAGTGACCACTTACAACATAAAGCTGTCCTAGGCACAAGTAAGAAAAGGCAGACAATAAATGCAAACTATTTGGACATAATATAAATCTATACACACTTTCCACCTCTGCTTTGTCTTCCTTCCCATTTTCACTTTTATCAAGCACACCCTAAATTAAAGAATAATTACGAAAAGCTATGGGCAAAGAGGATACTTTATTGAAATGTTCACAAAGAAAACTAATTGATTCATCATCTGGTTTTCATTGTTTTTAGAAAAAACCTGCTAACTAAAATAATCATTATCTGAATTTTATTGTCATTATCCTAAAATTCTAAATGTCTCACCTCTAAAACCATCTCAGGCATCAAATTGGCTGGCTGAAGTATGTCAAGAGTGTCACTTCTGGCATCTCTTGATATGACCATGCAAGCCAATCGCTTTACCAGAAAGGGATACTTCAAGCGACGGGTCCTTTGTAAAGAGATCAGGAAATTGTCACTGGTATAATTTAGGCACAATAAAATACTAAATGATAAGCTAAGGTGTGAAGTGTTAAAAAACACTAAAAATGTTTCAATAATTTATCATTGAGCCTATCTAATTAGAATTTCAGAAGTAAAGTTGTGCCAAGTGACAAATTAGATAATTTTGTATATTACATCAAGTGACAAAAGCATCAAATAAGGTTAACGAGGGATGAACATATAGCTCCTTTTATCTTTTTTCTCCTTTCTACTGAACTTTCTGAATTGTACCTACCCTGGTAAACAGAAAAGTGAACTTAGGGGAAATTTGCATTGAAGATCCAAGGCTACTTACAAAACCAAAGAGAAAAAATCAGTTCCATTAACATTGAAGAAGTGAAATGAAGCATAATTTTTTATTCACGTGAGATGTTTAAAAGATTGTTGAAACCCATCACAATTGAAGATGCAAATCTTCTGATGCTAGAGAACAAACTCCCATACCGGCAATAATCATCAAAAGCCACCCAATTCGCTTTCATCTCAACATCGTGATATCCCTAAATGACATAAAAAATCTTAAAATAATTACACCAGCAGAGAAGCAAAAGTGCACGTTTGTTCACTGCAAAATCCTAAATTGGATATTACAACATGGGTTATTTGTTGATGCAAGCATTGAAGTTGACCAGGCAGCACATGAGAGAACCATGACTTAAAAACATACTTATGACTTACAAGCACAAGTCAGATATTAAATTTAAATATGACATTGATATCATAGACAACAGGGATATGGTTAAATTATTCGCTTGCTCTCTATAGTTGTCTTCATTTTAAGTTTTAGTCTCTATACAAAAAAAAGGGTAAGCTTTAATCCATACTCCTTACACATACATAAAAGTTAAGTTCTGATCCTTGTAATTAAGAAGATAATATTTTCTGGCAATGCAAAACCGCTACAAAAACTTTTTACCAGTGATGAACTGCTACAAAAGAAAATTATATAAAGACTAAAATTTATAGTTTTCTCATACAAGACAAAAGGTTAGATTATTCATTTAGTTCCTGGAGTTGTTTCCATTTTAAGTGTTAGCTCCTATACAAGAAAATTATAGGTTTTAGTCCCTCTACACTTTTTTGTAGTTGTTTGTCACTGTCATAAATTTTTTGCGTCGGTTTTATACTATCAGAAAGCTTTATAAGGCATTAGTGTCAGAGCTCAAAACTTAACTTTCATGGAACTAAATCTTACAGTTATATCATATAAAAACTAAAATTTAAAATAGAAAAAACTATTGCATCAAATAAATAGTTGAAGCAACTTAAAATGAAGATAAATAGTTTAACCTAGAGATAATTGCAGTACTTTCTTATTTGAAAAATTAAATTACACTTAGCTCCTTTGCTTTATTATTATTAATATTTTCGAGCATACAATGTTTTTGTTGTGTGCGTACATAATTGTAAAAACGCGAGAGATAAGGAACCTTGGAGAGTTGGTGGCAATGTTGGCTGCAAAACGGCACGTGCTGAGGTTGGGAGTGGGGAAGCGCGGCGAGGCATGAGTAGCAGACAGCGTGGGTGGCGGGGTGGCAGACGGCGGGGTTGGCGGTGTGGATGAGGTCGCCGGCGCCGATGGGGCGAGTGGCGAAGACGGCTCGGCCGACGGACTCGGTGAGTGCGACTCGGATGGGAGGCGGCGGCGGCGGCGGCGAGGCGGTGGAGAATGAGAAATAGAAGGGAAACGGTTTATTGAAGAAGCGGCGTGAGAATGAAAGTGCCATAATTTGTTGTGTTATTGCTGAATTGCCACAAAAGTGTGATCAATGCTCAATCTATTACTTGGACCTGTCACTGTTTCCAAAGGGAAATTAAATTCAGAGGACATATGGAGCAAAGTATAAATCTATAATTCTGGGCTACCCATTGCCAACGATTAAGAAACAAATCGAGTAAATCATCCATTTGTTCTCTCTATTTTTTTTTAAATAGTCCTTTAAATAATAACATTATATATAAATAGTTCATGAAGTATTGAAAAATTATAAGTTTAATCTTTGTGTTGAAATATTTTACTAATATTAAAGGACTCGTTTGAAAAAAAAATATCACTGCTTGAGAAAATATAAAACATAATCTCTAATACTTTAAAATTATTTATATAGTTTTATTACTTTAAATACTACATAAAAGAGATAAAATAATATTATAGGAATCGAATTGATAGTTTATTTGAAACAAAACAATGAAGTCGTGAAATTTTGTAAAAACATAAAAAAACATTATGAGTTCAATGGACACATTTTAATTAATTGAAAATTAGTATTTTAATTTGTGTTTTTATGAGATAAATACTTATTTTATATAATTAAATTTTATTATAAAAAAATATTTTTGAATATATAAATTATATTATAGTTAAAAATTTGTAATAAATAAATATTTTATCATATGAATTTTATATTTAAATTTATAATTAAAATTTTATATTGTGATATAAAGTTATTTTAATTATTAATAATTTTTTTAAAATATATTAAAATTTAATTTAGAAATAATGATAAAGAAAATGTTAGATTAAAAGAGAAAAGAGGTTAAACAAAATTTATGGAAATACTCTTGTTGGAGAAAAATTGAAAAACTCTCTCATCAAAAAGTAATTTTTATAAATTCTATCATCTAAGATAATTATTCTAATTTATATAGATAAAAAATATTTTTTATATAAATTTTAAGATGGATGTTATTTAGAAATAATGATAAAAAAATGTTAGATTAAAAGAGGCAAGAGGTTAAACAAAATTTCTAAAAATATTATTATTAAAGAAAAATTTAAAAATCCATTCATCAAAAAATAGTTCTTATAAACACTAGCATTTAAAATAAATATTCTAATTTATAGATAACAAAATATATTTTCTTTTATAAATTTTAAAATAACTATTATAAAAACAACATTTTAGCTTATCATCACATAAGGTAAATATATTTATTTTTTCTATAATTATAATTTATAATTAATAAATATGTTTAAATTTATAAATTATATCATAATTAAATTTTATAATAAATAATTATTTTAAATATATAAATTATATTTTAGATTTATAATAGATAACTTAAACTGTGATACAAAATTATTTTTAAATTAAAATAAATAGATAAAAACCAAGTCTAGTATGCAAATGAAAATAAAATAACTATAGTTTAACACGATTAAGACATATTTTTTGAATAGTTTGGAGAAAAGGTATGATATGCACCTCCCAGTAAAATAAGAAATAAAATGTTACTAGTATTCCTAAATCTCAGTCAAAATAAGACACAAAGCATTAAAAAATTTTAAATAAGAGATTGATGAGAGTGATAGTTTTACTCGTGCTCATAAACTCGATCCTTATGTTTGTGTGCATATTTGTTGGGAGAGGTCATCCCTTCAAATAAATTTTAGTATATGGAAAGATTAGTTTTTGACTTTCTTATAGAAGATATTAAGTTTACCTAAAAAAATATTCTAATTTATAATATAGAAGTATGTTAACAAATTATTGTAGATGTTAATTTATGATTAAATGAAAGTATGAAAAAAAAATTACATTGTGATTGCATTTATTTATTATTTACTATATTTTTTATTGATATTAAAAATAAAATGAATAAAATTTTATCATGTTTTATAAGATCGAGAAATAATTGAATATTTTATAAAATTAAATTTTAAAGTAAATAATCTTTAAAATTTTAAGGACTAATATTTTAGAAGTTTTTTGCTCATTTAATTTATAGTATAAGAATATATATATATATATATATATATATATATATATATATATATATATATATATATATATATATATATATAATTTATATTTGACAATAAAATAAGTTTAGAGTGAAAAACTTTATTTAATGATAAATCAGCATTAATTTAAAAATATAAATATATTTAAATGTTTTTAGAAAATGTGAATCTTCTATATTTTAATAGAATAAAAATACATTTATTTCTAGTCTCATTTATATATTTTTTTAAAAGGAGATTAATTTATAATTTTATATTATGACTAGATTAATTTATCATTTGTGAGGTTGTATGGTAATATTAAATTAAAAGTAAATAAAAATATAAAATTGGTTAACTACCATATTTTTTAATTTAATTGTCATTTTGTAAATATATATATATAATAGTATTATATATAATATATTATTAAATTATTATATAATATAGATTGCTATATATAATATATTATTGTTATATAATATCTAAATTAACATATATTCTTATATTTTATATATTTTGTTATATATATATATATATATATATATATATATATATTCACATAATAATGTTATATATTTTTTATAATATCATATGTTATATATTATTATATTATATATGGTGAAAGAACGAGAAAAAACTATCTTATTATGATATTTTATGGTTTATAATTTCTATCATATTTTACTGGTGCAATAAAACATCAAATTACAATATGATATAATAGTTATCATATTATATTTTGGCTACCAAATAGGCCCTTTAAGTGTATAATAATAAATTTATTTTATTAATTTGAGATTTTTTATTTATAAAATTTAGGAAGTGAGGCAAATGTCTTTGGTAAAGAAATTTGTGAGACGAAATAACTTGTGTCTATTTGACTCAAAATTATGATAGGGTCAATTTTTCAAATACAAACTTGACCTAATTAAAACACAATAACATATAGGACAAGATCAAGTCATCCAACTTGTTGAAATAATATATTAATCTTAACATTATATATCATAGAATTTAAAAATATGCAATTACAATGTCTATTAAAATATATTTCAAGATAAAGAATATTGATATAAATAATGTCATGTTAAACAAAAAATTGTTTATTAAATTAAGAAGTGGTATTATTATTTAAAATTATACTTTTAAAAAAAATGTATGATCTAGGTTAGGATGATCCAGGTTAGGATGATCCAAAGTACAACTCAAATGTACCCTCAAAGGATATCATATATAATTTCTTAAATCTAAACCCCCTCAAAAGTCTTTTTGGATCAATTTGGTTAATGGAACATGTCAAATCATCAAGACTCCTAGCCTCCAAATTCAAAGAAAACTCACATTTCCTCACTCATATAGAGAAAGACAAACCTGTGCGACATGTCAAATGCGAGACTTTGTCTTGCTCCACTTAACTAACCCTTAAAATTATTAATTTAATAGTTTAACATTTATGCTTTATAAATATAATTTTTATTATTTAATCATAAATTATGTGAGGTATATTTTTTAAGTAATTAATATAAAAATTAATAAATCGACACATTTAGTAGGATATTCCACTTACACTAACTAACTATAACTTAAGTTTGATTCTTATATTTTCTCTATTGACAGCCTATATAAATTTTATTATAAATTTTATTATAAATTTTATTATAAATTCATGTTGAAGTTGTCGTTCATCTTTTAATTTTATAAAGAGATGTATTTTCTTTAATTTAAACTTTTTAGTAATAACATGTGATTTGGATAAATAAAAAACAAATAACATGCAGAGAAGAACTTAAGTTTTTTTGGGTTAGTGCATTTAAATTAAAATTTTAATTTAATTAATATTTTAACTGATTTTTAATCCTTTTTAGGCTTTTAGATGCCGTCTCCTTCTTCTTTCTCCGTTAGACGCGCACGTCTCTCACCTATGGCTGTGGACTAGACACCCAACACAAAGGTTCTATTTCTATTGAGTTCCAATTTCCATTGTCATTATGAAAATAATAACTCTTCCTAACAACATGCAGAACCACCTGTCACCTGACATTAATAATGCTTTACTAAATAAAATGGTTTCACATTGTGGGTCATAAATGCAGCTGAAGTACTAGTTGAAGGTAATGTGTCAATACAAATGCTTCAAGGTAGCAACAATAGAAGCAATACATCCATGGTATTTTAAGTTTATATTAAAAAAAGATACATTCAATCATAGATTGAAACAAGTGATAATAATTTGGTAAATCTTTTTACATTTATCGTGAGTGAGTTTCAATCCTCCTTACCCTTTTTTTTTTCACTTGGTGAGCAACTCAGTCCTACCATGTCATTGATTACCTATAGTAACTAGGTGGACTAACTTTTTGACATTTATGTCATCATCATGTTATAAAAAATTACAAATAAATACGATTAATGTAAGAAATTATATAAATCTTGATACAGTAGAAACTAAAGTAACAACAAGTAACTGCTAAGATTAATTTAATAACGAGATATTTGACTAGTATGCACAACGTATTAGTTTCGAGCCTTATTATTATCTTTTATTTCCTTACTTAAAAAAAAAGTAACAATAAGTTAGAACATTAATTAAATTTAAAAATTAGAAAGACATATTTACCCATTATTTAAGAATCCGTTGTTTTAAAATTGATTTTAATAAAGGTAATTTTAAACAGTTACACATAATTAAGATGTGTATATAAATTAATCTTAGGTATACATTTACATTAAAATATACATTTTATTATTAAAAGTATGAAAGTTAATTTTTTTAATGTCAAAACAAACATAGATTACATTTTTTGAACAGAAATAGAGGTAGTTTTTCTTAGTTTGCAATAAAATGTGGAGGATGTTAACATACACAAAGGTGTAAAACTTAGCAATGTCCTTTTTAAAATACATCAGATATAAAATAAAATAAAAATTAGTATGATTTTGCCTTTTATTTTTTCGGTTTTAAGAGTACAGATAGTTACCAAGTACCAACCTACAATCTTCTCCAACACAAGAAAAAAAAAGAAGAAAGAAAAACATGGCTTCATACACAATTCAACTTCTTAACAATACAACACGCAAACCAAACTCAAAAATTGGAACTCCAATCAACAACCAATAGCTGCTATCTATTAGTATTACCCCAGAATGTGATAATGTAATACAATTACAAAAGCATTATACATGTTAAGTAACAATTAGCATCATCATCATCAACCATTTGTTTAGCCAAAAGATAAAACCACTAAACAATTACAAGTTTCCATGTATATATATATATATATATATGTATATATATTATTATTATTATCATCTATGCAAGGGTGATGATCTCCAATCTAGATCATCCTCTGAGCAACAATCTCTCTGCAGTTCCTGAGGAGGTATGAAACAGTCCAAGGACAACCCTGGGACATTGAATGCAACATCATCAATGATCCATGACTCTTCCAACTTTGTTATGGCTGGTCCAGCCTTCAGGTTGTCCCCAAACCTAGTGATCAACGCTGTGGATGAGCCGGCATGTGCAATCATCACGTGCAATCATCACACCATCAACAATTCTGTAATCCTCAATCTTGGTTGACATTGTGGTTTCCCAGTATGTGGGGTGAGACCCTGGTGCTTGAATCCTGGTCAGGTAAGAGTCCTCTAGGTACACCAAGAGTCCACTTCTTTGGCTGAAGTAGCCGAATATGGCGTGCTTTATCATCTCCGCTGTGTTGTCACTGCGTTCAGCAAGGTCCTTTTGATCAGCTGAGAGTTTCAGCACAAAACAATCCATGCCTGAGATTTGTTTCTCCCCCATGTATTGTGCTGCACAGAATACAGCAGACACTGCCAAAGGGTCCAGTCCCTACAACGCACAACCTCATGGTCACTTAATGTGACAAACAAAACCACTTAAATCTGTACCAAATAGTAGAGATACCAAGAAATAGCATTATAGATGCTGAACAACTCAGACAGTCTCACTGCAGAGTGGACCCTGTAGGCTAGAAAGTCAACAATGACATTCATATTTTGTGTGTAAACATTAAATTTAGCTCTTTTTGGTTTTAAAGAATCTTAAATTAAAAGGTTAAGAAAAAAATAATTACATGTGATGATTGATGATCAATTTATATATATGAGAAAATAAGTTATACATTCGCAAAATGTTTATCCAATCATAAATCATTATGTATGGTAAGTTTGATGACTTTTACTATAATTATTTTAAAGTTGTATGAACAGTTATTTGTGATTGGATGAGAATATAAAATTATTTTACATTGTAAGTCCATGACCAGTGGGAGGAAGTTGAGAAATAAAGAAAAGGAAACAGGGGAATGTGGTTGGTTAGATGGAACAAATGAGTGAAATTTAATAAGGAAACAAAGATCCATTAAATTGGCTGATAGCATATAGGTATATTAAAAGCTTTGTATTAATTAAAAATGGACAATAGCAATATTGTTAACAGGCATTTATGGCCATTTAAACAAATTAAAAATACTGTGCTACACCTTTTACAGATATGAGTCAATTTAACACATTCCAAAAGGTCATAAAACTATACCCCACCAATTCATGGAGGCAGGGATTAGGTCATAAGTCATAACACTTTCCAATTTCTTTATAATGAGGAGAGTGCATAATATTTTCATACTCAGCATCATTAGTTCCAACGTTAACAGTCACATTTAGCTGTCAATTGTAACTCATCTCTAAAACCAGCTTGAAGATGCCACCAATGAATACTTATACCAACCAACACAACAGTACTAATAACAAACACACCACCAAATTTGTTGGAAGATTTAAAACAAGACATGATGATGATGACGATAACGATGACGAACTTACCTGAAGCGCCCGGCGAAGAGGGCGCACGCCGCCTTTGGCGGCGTGCACACCGAGCCAAGGCGTGTGGCGCCAGGCAACGACACCATTGCTACCAGCCTCAACTTTTTGACCTCCCAAAACCAGCTCAATCTGCCACTTATCTGGAACCATTTGCCACATCACAAAGCACCCTTTTTCCAAGTTAACACCGCCACCGGTGGATCCAAGCTCATCCACCACATCCATGGTCACTTTCCCCGTTGTGAACACATTTTTCACTATCCCCTCCAACTTTCTACACCCTGTCGCCGCCCTGAAGTGTTGTATAATGTACTGTGCCGAGGATGATACCTATTACACACATTGCAACAAATGAAGTTTTTTTTTTTTTTTTTTACTGAAATGTCTTTCCCTTTCTCCATAAATAAAAATATATCAACCTTCTATATTTTAACACTAAACACCCTTTAGAGTAATCACATGGTAACATGATAAAATCGGTGGCAAACACAAAGAGTAAACAGGCTCCATGTAAAAAGAAAGTGATAAAAAAGTAACACTTTCAAATAACTTTTTAATCTTGATCAAGAAAGAAGATCATTTCAAATAAAAAAAAAAAAAAATTGATGGTATCTTTCTTCCTCTTGTAATTAGAAGGGGATGTAAAGATGAAAAATATTGATCTTGGAACACAATTTAAAACAGTAGTCCTTTGTCTTGCATGGTGATGGTGCATTAGAATTTAGAAAGAAAAAAAGAGAAGAAGAGAAGGGGTTGCCTGATTGAGGGGCAGTATGGGATGAACAGGGACAGGGAAGAGGGGGCAAGCCAAGACACTAAGGAGGATCTTGAGGTCAGACTTCTTGTTGAAGACAAGGGAAAAGTGGGTCTTGATCCAGTTCCAGTTTCTCCACGACTGAAGGCATTTCTTCGTGTTATTGTTACTTCCTTCGTCTTCTTCGTTTATGGGTTCTTCTGATAATGGTGCAAGTCTACCCATCTCAGAGGGAAATGCGTCGAAACACTTAGGACGGCCTTCCAATAAACAACAACAACAACAAGGCACTGTGTCTGTTATTGCTGTTGTGTTGCGTCCGGGTTTCAGCACGCGCAGACCCTGCGCGTGGGACGCACGAAGTTAACTGCAAGATTGATTGTGATGTGACGCCCAAGGTTGAATTTTAAAGTAAAAGCTTTTGGATTGCATTATTATATATGGTGCGGTGATAAGTGATCTAATCGGTAATCCACCTGTTGTCTCTTGGAAAGGAATCTTTAACTTTTTATTTCTTGCTATAGTATTGTTTCATTTTTAGAAATTCTTTTTTTTTTTATCGTCACGTCGCAAGTTGCAAAAAGTATTCCTAAATTATTAATCTATGTAAATTTGGTTATTTTAGTGTAATTTATGATTTTTCACTCTCAAAACCCTAATTTAAAATTATGTTACATTCAAGTTAATTGCTATTCATACCAACATTATATTATTAATTAATCTCAAATATTACTTTTAAAATATTTTTTATCAAGTTAATAATTTTATTATATACATAACAAATATGGTTCATCAATTGATATAAAATTATTTTAAATTAACCAATAATTTCGAGTATTAATGTATAATTCAAACAAACAAATTTTTTTAATACAAAATAAATGTGATATATTAAAAGAAATAGTATGAACTATATATATATTTAAGATCTTTCACTTTTTTCTTTTTTTTTTATCTCTCACTATATATATATATATCACGAGTTGATAACCATTTTTGAATCAACACTTACACAAAACATGTGGATGATCTTAGTATAGAAAAATACTTGATAGTACAAATAAATGTTGCACTACATATATTTCAAGTATAGGCAGACGAGTACTTGAGTATTGAAGAAATACTGAAATTAAGAAGCACATTCGTTATCTAGAAATTATAATAAAAAAATATAAGAAAAACATACAAAACCATCACTAATTGGACTTATTTCATAATTCAGATTATGATATGCTTTCAATAAATTTGTACACTGTTCTACAAAAAAGCATTTCACTAATGGTCGCACGTAGGCCAACAACTTTTCACAAGTTGTTCCCAAAGTTGGTCCATACTTTCTTTATCTTTAGATTGGAGGTGGAAGTGTCCTAACACGAGGGAATCCATGATCTTTATCTTTTGTATAATAATAAAAAATAATAACATTGTCATTGTCATTCTTCTCTAACTTCCACCATAATTTCTTAAAAAGAGTACGTTATATATTTATTTTATAATAAAAAATTCGATAAAGAAGCCAAAGAAATATAAAATAAAATGAATAGTACGATAAAGAATACAAAGGATAAGTATCAATAAAAATAACATAATTCTTTTTATATAAATAATCATGCATATGCATAAGGCACATTGGAATAACTTTGTAAGTCACGTGCTGTGCACATCTTCTTAAAAGTAGTCACCAAATGTGAAAATTTTGTAAGTCTAATTTTTTTAAATATATCACATCAAATTATATTAATATAATTTATATTAACTATTATATTATTCAATAATTTTATATAAAATATAAATTTTAATTATTTAATAGTTAAGTTTTTATATTACTTTAATTATTTATATTAAATTTTATTAAATTTAAATAAAAATAATCAAATTATTTAATATATTTTAAAATATATATATTTTATTAATTTTATCAATAAAAATTATATATTAAATAATTTTAAATTAATATAAAATTTTGTATATATGATATACATAAAGTTATTATTCAACGATTGACCGGTTAAAATTTATATTTTAAATAAAATTATTAATAGTATAATAAATAGGGTAAGTTATATCGATTCATTTGATTTCTTTTCGTATAGAAATATGATTTGTTTGAAACAAATCTAAACCGTCAATATAAACAAATTCTACTATTTATAATGTATTTTATATATATAATTGGTTAGATGTAACTATATAATCGATTATGATTATATAATTATATTTTATTAATATATTTTAATATATTTATAATATATATATATATATAATATTACATATTTACTTTTAGTAATAATATAGTAATATAATTTTGATTTATTTTATTTATATACTTTTATATGTTATATTTTTAATATATTTATATGTTTGTTAATATATTTATACATTTAATAATAAAATATATAATTATATATATATATATATATATATATATTTTTTGATGTATTTTATGATAGTTAATTAGTTAATTATAATAAATTAATTAATTAATTTGATTTAATTTAGTTGGTGGCTGGATTAATTTATTTTTATTTTAATTATTTATAAAATATTATCAAATTAATTATAATTTTTTTGATTATTAATAATCAATATAATTTTTAGTTGCTGTTGTTTTTACAAATTAATTAAAAAAATTAACAATTAAAAGTAGCAAATTATGTTTAAATCATAGTTAATGATATTTTTATAAAATGTGGTTATTTTTTTATTAATTATGATCAATATACATAGTTAAATATATTTCTACAATTTGTTAATAAATAATCCTCTTTTTGTTGATATTTATATTTATAAATTTTTAAAATTAATTATATGAAAATAGAATTTGAAAATGAAAATTTTAGATAATATATTTACTGAAATATATCATTAGTTAATTACAGAAAAGTAAAATAAATAAGTACTAACTTAATGTTTTTACTTTAAAAAGTATATAATAAAGAATATAGGATAACAATAATTATAAATAAGTTTAAATATTAATTACAGTATATTTTATTTTTTTGGTTTTAAAAAAACAAATCAATTTTTTTATAAGTATTTTCTCAGTTTGTAAAATATTTTATTAAATCTAAAGCCTTACACCAAGGTAAAATATTTTGTAAAATATTAATTTCATAATAATTTTCATAAATAATTAATATAAAAATTAAACTAATCAAGCAATAAATTAAATCAAAATTAATTAATTAATTATAGTTAACTAATTGATTATCATAAAATACATTAAATTTTATATATATTTATAAATATATTGTTATTTTATTATTAAATATAATTATATAATGTTAAATATATAAATATATTAACAAACATATAAATATATTAACAAACATATAAATATATAAACATATAAAAGTACATAAATAAAATATATAAATATATTAAAAACATATAAACATATAATATATTACAAAAATATATAAACATATAAATATATTAAAAATTATATAAATACATAAAAATATTTAAATTATATAAATATATAAATAAAATATAATTATATAATCATAATCGGTTATATAATTAAACCTAACTCATTACGTGTGTGTATATATATATACTCGATTAGATAATTTAACCTAATTAATTATGTTTAATTAGATAATCAATTATATATTAAAACAATCTATTAAAATTGTATATAGAAAAACAGTGACATGATAACAAAGGATATAATCAATTGTATATAAAGATAATTTATTATGTTCAATTACATAATCAATTATATATTAAAATAATCGATTAAAATTATGTATAGGAAAGTTATGCCAAAAGATAAAGAAAGCTATAATGGATGAAAATTATGTATATGAGAATGACATTAAAGATTAAATTAGTGATTTCATATTTGATTGTTATTTTTACTATGTTTCTTTGTTTATTTCTTTGATCACTAATACTTTGCTATCAGATAGGCTTTGCAGTTTCGTCATCAGCCTTAGACTATATTTCTGGACTACCAAACTGGCTGATATTTCTCTCCTTCTAATGCATACATATTTATATAAATTCAAATTAAATAATTATTATAAAATTATTGTCAGATTTAGTTGACGCCCATTCAAGTACTAAATAATACTAATATACTACTTCTAAAATGGTAAAGATCATTAAACTGATTAAAATGTTAATTTGTAATTTATTAGTTTAATCACAATTAAATTGTAGTTTAATTAATAATAATTAAATATATATTTTATATTATATAATATAATAAATTAACAAAAACATAAAAAAAACACAGTTTTGTAAAATCTTAAAGTAACATAAAACAACCATTATATATCTTATAAGATAAAAAGTAATGATGGAAGTTAATTAACAAATAAATATAAATTAAAATAATTACTAATAATAAAATAATATTTAACTTAAAATACATTTTTACAAGTTAAACTTCATAAAGAATTTCACACGTGTCTCTTTTAACGTTGAAAAAAAATAAATTTCATATAAATAAAAAATTTACACTCTGATATAAATTTATAATTAAATTATTTTAAATATATAAATTTTAATTTTATTTAAATATGTTTTAAGTACTTATAAATATAATTTTGTTTGATTTTAATTTTTATTATTTTTATTCTTGTATTATTTTAGTATTTTTTTTAGTTTTTATCATTAATTCTAACTAGTTTAATATTGATATAATTAAAAAAATAAAAAATATTAAGTAAGATAAATTAAGGTATTAAAAATATTTAAATTAAGATAATATTATATTACTTGTAAATGTATAATTCAATTTTATTTAATGTATTTATTATTTTATATAAATAAGATAATTACATATAATTTATTTTTAACTTTAATATATTACAAAAAATAATTTTTATTATTTTAACATTATTCTTACTTTTTATTTCACCGATTTACTTTTAATTTGTAATTTTTAAAAAAAAAATCACAATCCACTCATTTATTTAGACTCTTATAATTTGTTTTTAAAATTACTTTTAAAAAGTTAAAATGAATTAGTAAATTAAAAAGTAAGAATAATGTCAAAAGTAATAAAATTTATTGTTCATAATATATTAAATTTTTTAAAAAATATATAAAAGTAACTATATATAATTATATAATATAATAAATATATTAATTAATTTAATTGCACATCTAAAAATAATTTAATTTAAGATATTATTCATTATCTTAATTAATATTTTTCATTATGTTAGTCATTATAATACTAAACTAACTAGAGTTAATGATAAAGACTAAAAAAATTACTAAGAGGATGTCAAGTTAAAAGCAAAATATATATATATGCAAAGACTAAAAATAAATAAAGTCATGTTTATATAGACTTAAAATATATTTAATCCTTCTAATTATAATTGATAATTTAAATTATTTTTATTAAAATTATTTTTACCAAATTTAAATTAATTTTTTAAAAAAAATACTACAAATAATTTTTATTAAAGATAATCATTTTCAAGTCACGTAGAATTACTATAAATAACAAAGTTCTCTTTTAAATATCTACCTCAACCTTATACTGCCACAAGAATTCGAGACTATAGGTAATTAAACTAAACTTTAGGCAATGAAGAAAACACACATTCTGCTCAAAAGAATAAATGCTCTCTTTTTTAGAATATTCATGAATATGTTTGGATTGGTTTTAAGATAAAAAGTTATCTAATTTAAATATTAAAATAATATGTAATTCGATTCAGTGTGAATTGTATTCTTAAAAAAATATATCAAATCTAATATAATAAAATATAATTTTTTATTGAATTTAATAATTTAATTTTCATCACAAATCCTTACCAACATTTTTATTTGATATTACTAAAAGTCTTATACTCAAATATTGATTTTTTTTTAAAACAACTGAATTATCTTTTAAGTGTAAGAATACTAAAAAAAACTTATTAAAAAAAATACATAAGATAAAATAAAACATGTTAATTAATTGATCAATTATTTTACAATATAGTTTATTTTCTCAAAGAAAATAGGAACATATAGAGAATGAAGTATATATATTTTTATTATGTTTGTTGCATCCATAAAAAAATATAATAAAAATGTCGATGAAATATCAAATATATATATATATATATATATATATATATATATATATATATATATATATATATATATATATATATACTTACTTCAATAGTAATTTTAAGATAATTATTTGTCATCATCACCATTTATTTTCTTATAATCTAACAAATAAGATGTGTCACCTGTTAGAATTGCTAGATTGCAAGAAAATGAATGACAAGAATAAAAAATAAAAATTTCTTAGAATAGGTGAATCCACGCCATCAGATATATATATATAAAGTTACATATAAAATATATAATAATTTATATATATATTAAAAAATATCAATTTAATTTGGATTTCTAAAATTTGATTGAATAAGAAAATTATTTAAAAATATAAAAAATAATTTTTTTATCAATTTACAATTTAATTTTGTATTTGGTGAGATATAAACATCCCTATTTTCTTAAACTTTTTTTATTATTAAAAAATTATTAAAAATTACAAATTTTGATGAGATATGTAAATAAATAAAGAGAAAAGCTCATAATGAATTACACAAAAATTTATAATAGTAATACATTTTAATCCAATAATAAAGAAAATGTAAAATAAAGTGAATCTAACCTGGGTCCTTGGTAAAAATAGGTTGAAATTATAAAAGAAGAGGGCATTAAAGCGAGTTAGCAGGCGCGTGGGAATATTATTTCCGTACATGGGATGGAAAGAATACATTATACATACATTCATACCGTACAGATGGAGCTTTTAAGGGAGGCAATGCATTGCAGGTGACTCGTCCCCATCCTTTTCTATTTGTAATTATGTTTTTTTCTGGTTGTTGGCTACAAACATAGCAACATAGGATTTGATGCTTTCTGTTTCTTTGCAAATTTCTGTTCACTCCAACAAATACTAAACAAGTTCGAAAATTCATCTGCCAAATTACGACTTTAACCTCGTCAACATCAAAAGCAACTGCACTGCTATTATAATTTAATGCTTAAATTTATTTTTTATTTTTAATTATAAAATATAAAAAAAATTATGTAATAATGATATAAAACTATTTTAGATTATTATCTAATTACAAATTATTATGTATAAGTAAATTTTTTTATTTTTATAATAATTATTTTAAAATTATATTAATGATGATTTATAATTTAATATTAGTGTAAAATTATTTATAGTAGTTATGTATGATCATTAATTTTAATATAAAATTAAAAATGTAAATTTTGAATGTTTTATATTGTGAAAATTATCGGTGTACACCCTATTTTTGAATGTGTAAAAGATAGAAAAGAAAATAGAAAAAAGAAAACGATAAATGCAACAAATGCTGCAAGAAGAAATAGAGATAAGAAGAAAAATAAATTGAAATTGAGACGAAAGAGAAAATTAGTGTACGGATACAATTACTCTTTATATTATTTTTTAAGAGTTTAACTTTTGTATACAGTGAATTAAAAATTACACTTAACTAGTAAAAAAATATCATTTATATAAATTTTTAAGATAATTATTATAAAATTTAATAAATTTGTGATGTACATGTGATTGAATCTATATGTGCGGAGATTATTTATTATTTTTAATTAAAATTAGAATTTATTTCAGCAACACACGAAATAAAAATTAATATTGGTGATAAAAGTTAGTTATTAAAATTAAACTTAAAATTTTAATTGAGAAATAAAATTTCTTTTGGTAAATATTGAAAAATAAAACACTTGCTGCATGTAAGCTTTTGGAAAAACTAAAAAGTTAAGATAAAAAAAAAAAAAAGTGAATGGTATTGTATATATTAACATGGTATGACTTTATTGGGCATATGTGAAACCTCAGAGAGTGATCTTATGATCATATCAGGTAAAATAATTTGATTGTTTATTTATTTATTTATTTACTTTACCTGATTTAAACGTGGGACCAGCTGGAAAAAAGAAAATGTTGATCAAGGTACGACTTTTTTCTTTTTTTTTTTCCTATTGTGGATTAGTTAATACAAAATTACAAAGTAGTTTCACCTACTAGCTGGAACTGAAAGAGATGTTGAGTAGTTGGTACATGAAAATGGAGTTTTTTTTTTTATTTATGGGGCCACAACAAATCTAACTTTGTCTTTTCTTCAACTTCAATTCTTTAATAAAAAATATGCAATATGAAGTATGCTATAATATTTATTGTAAATTAAAATTATTTGATAAACTATCAAATCAAATAATGTAATTAGTAGGTTGGATATTTTTTTTTATTCATTGAGACAATTTTTCATGAGATAAAGTGATATATCTAGTTGCAACTTTATGTTTAAGCAGGGATCGAATATCATATTTTTCTTAGTGAATAATTACAAGCGTGCAACTTTCGATAATTTATTATTTAAATATCTATGTCTTTCCTATTATCAAATTATTCAAAATTACAAAAGTTATTATATTTAAGTACAATATACGATTTAACATGCATAAAATTTATTTTTAAAAATTACATAATTTCATGAATGAACTAATATTTCTAATATCATATAATTGCATTCAAACATTCATCCACTATGATCAAACATCAAATTGGGTCCTAATTAAATCTCATAAAACTAAGACTTTGATGCACATATTGAATGTTCATACATTTTTAATAATTAAATTGAATCATAATTGTATGAAATGACACCAAAATAATTAAAAAGAAGTTCATTACCTTTTGAAATCTTGTTTGATTCTTGTTTTGATACTTCCCTTTGATGCTTCAAATTTTTAAGAGAGTAGGACATTATCTTCTTCTTTGTCTCTCTCTAGAATGTGTTTTAAATGAGTAGTCATTAATCTTTTTATATGTCTCAAAGACACATGTTTATAGAAAGAGTGAAGAGAGAATATATTATTCCATGAAATCACCCAATGATTTATATTGTCTTATCATGAAATAATACAACTTCATGTACTCTTATAGAAAACATTACAATAGTTTCTATTTATGAAGAAATCCTTAAATTGTAGGCTATATTACTTAAATCTACTTATCATGTGATTTCTAATATTCATTCATATGGATATATTAGAAAACATAAAAAAAAATAGTTCTACTAATGTTTGTTAAATAAATTTTCTAACATGTTGAGTAGGAAAAACTTTTTGTTCTTATATGTGATAAAATAACTTGAAAGATTATAGTATCATCCTTTATTTATTTATCAAATGTGATGGATTCTTGAGACTATTACACATCTAAAGGTGAACTTTAAAATTTTGTCAGACTAATCATTAAAAAGTATATGATAATTTTAGGGTGAAAGAGTCTTCAAATTGATTATGTTGTAAGATTTCCTTCCATGAACAAAGAAAACAAATGAGTCTTCAAATTATAGTCTCATATAATTTGAAGATGATTTCTTTAATTTTGAAAATAAAAATCAAACTAACATATGTATTCACTATTGCTTATTCATATACGCTTAAAATATATATATTAACAATGTTAACTAAGACTAAATAAATTCAATCTAAACTATTCCAAACCACAAATTCAATAAAATGAAAAATATTGTTAAATAAAATTTAAAAACAAATATCATTTCCATAATTACGAGTTAATATTTTGATAAATTATTAATGAAGGATATTGTGACTCATCTCATTAATATAATTATTAGATGGTTCATTCCAACACCATTATTTGTCATGGTTAACTTAGAAGGGACTGTAAACACAATTAACAGAGAAGTTACGTGTGGATGGATGATTTGTGATCACAGTTTCATGTATTTGTTGAGATATTCAACTCATATTGGTTCTTGTTCCTTTACTTTACCTAAATTATGGGACATTAAGAAAGAGTTATCACTTGCTTATGTTAGAAGGTTTACCAATATTTGCATTGAATTGAACTTCCAAGCAACCGTTAAATTGATTACAAGTGGATGCACTTCAAGTCATCTTTACTATAGTTGAATATCAGATATTAAAGAACTTGCTCCTTCAATATCACAGTTCTCTTCTCTCATATCTATCGTGAGATGAATCATGTAATAGATGTCTTCGCTAAACATGCATTCTCAAACAGTATAGTATATCATTTTTTTATGTTTTCACCTGATCTTTTATCATTTTTGTTATTAGCTAATTCACTTGGTGTAACTTTTTTGAGAGGTTTTTGCTCTTCCCAAAAAAAAAGGTAACATTTTTTATTCAAATCAAATTGGTGGGATAGGCCAATAAAAAAGTAACCCGAAAATGACTGAACTTATTTGCTCCGATGTTTTTTTTAAATCATATGTATTTTTAGCAAAAAAAAAAAGGGGCTAAAGTGACGTAGCCTAATGGGGTACGAGCCATGGAAAGATGATGACTTTTACTATTTATACCTCCCAAATTGCTAAGTACATCTCTTTCTTTTTTTTTTTGGTATATAATTTTACCTAATAACCATTCTCTTTTATTTATTTTATTTCAAATAATTGTGCATTTCATTTACTTCATTTCTTCTTGTTTGTAGGAAATCTTCTTATGTTGAAATTCATATATTTCTCCACACCTCCTTTTCCGACCTTCCGTAATTTTGTTGTCGTCATTACTCAGTTTCTCTTGCTGATAAATTTTGTTCTTGGAAATCCTTTCTTTAGTAAGAATAAATTAATGACTTGATAACAATGAAGGAAAGCAATGTTTCCTTGTTTATGCACGTTATATTAGATATTGGTCTATGAACATAAAATGAAGAAAAGTAAAATTATAATGAAATAAAAATATCAAAACTGTCTTTTCGAAAATTTATACATGTTCTGCAAAGTAATTTTTGAAACTAAAAACTTAGTTCTAAAACTTACTTTTCAAAACTAGTATAAATTAAAAAAAAAAAGTTTCGGGAGAATACAAAAAAGTCACACATAATGAAAATGATGTTACCTTTGGATAAAGTAATTGTTGTAGTTATGGACAAAAATACATCTAAGTATCTTTCAACGAATAATATTTCATATAAGTTTGATGGAATAGGTATATCATATTGTTATAAAACACGGTCTTAATGAATAATAAAGATAAAATTTAAAATTAATATTTAAAAAATAATAAAGATGAAGACGAAGTGTAAATTAGGATTTAAAAAATAACAAAAATAAAATGTAAATTAAAATTTAAAGAATACCAAAGATGAAGTGTAAAATTATGATTAAAAAATAATGGTGATGATGGTAAAAAATAATATATTTATTATTTTATATAAAAGAATTTTTTATATAATAACAAAATATATATATATATATATAAAAAGGCGATATATTTAATAAATTAGAAAGTGTAAATAGAAAAGCCAAAAATAATTTATACAAATTTTGAGCCCAACTCTTTTTTGCTTTGGGCCCCTTGGGCTTGTACGAGCCGAATGACTAGCTTTGCGGGGGTGTATTATACACCCGTGTAAAATAATAATTCAATTTAAATATACCAATAATCCACAGCGTTTTTCTCATGGTCTAAATTTGAATAAATAATTTTATACAATTTATAAATTTGAATAATTAGAATAAAATATTTAATAAATAAATTTATCATATCAAATTTTAATATTATATATATAATATATATATATAATATAATATAAATATATGAATATTTGATATAAATTGTGAGGTTAATTCAAAATATACTATATAAATATAATTTTAGTGATTAAAATATGTAATTAGATGCTCAACTCTAACGTGGATCTCAATTGCATTAACTTTAATGCTAATAATATTTATTAATAATATTGTTAATATTAGTTTATACTTCTACATAAATATATCAATAAAATAATAACGCTAATAATATTAATATTTTTTACGATTATTATTTTATTACTACATTTCTACATCATCAATGATATATTAATTGAAGTATCACATTAGTATATTTTTCATCGTCAATAATATTAATATATATTTTTTATCATCAATAATATATTAATATTATTAGTATTGTTAATTTATTATTTTATTAATATATTTATGTAGAAATTAATATTAATAATAATATTATTATTAAGGTTGAGACCATTAAGATTTATGTTGATATTCATAATGTAGTTTACATATTTTAATCACTAAATATATATTTATATCATATATGTTCAATTAACCTAATAACTTATATCACATATTCATATATTTATATCATATTTTAAATAATTTATATTTATTAAACCATCAATATAATATTGTTATTAATGCTAATAATGAATACAAACTTATTTATTTAGTAATGATAAATATATATACAATTTTATCTCTATTTAAACTAAATATTATTAAATTTTTATAAATATACCAAAGAAATTCATTAATTTTGTGGTTAAGATTTTCTTTTAAACGTAAGGTGGGTTTTAAATTTCATCATTACACTTTAATGATTTTATTTTTTTATTTTTCCATGTCATACAATCACATTATATCATTGATATAATAAATCATGTCATTTATTAATGTTATATTATTTGTAATATTACTTTCACTCATTTGTTAGTGTTAACAAAATTTAAATAGTATAATTATGATACTTTGGATAATAAAAATAAAATTATAAATATAAATTTTATTATACTTTATGAACAAAATGTATGAAATTACATTATCATCTTCGTCTTCTATATCAATGTCACATTTGTCATATCAAAAGTAAACATTTTCACATAAGAGTCAACTAATGGCAATGGGTGATCAAAATATAAAATTGACAAAATTTTGTAAACTTATGGTTAATATTTGAAGAAAAAGATTGCATAATTTTGTAAAGCAAAAAGGCTATGAAGCCTATGTTCAAATGATACTATTTACACGCACACACATTTTAAATGATATTAAAAATAAGATACACATATGTTTAAGTGATATTGAAAATAAACAATACATATATTTAAGTGATATTAAAATAAATTTATTATTAAAATAATATTTTTTATAAAAATCTAATAGTAAATTTCATTCTTCCCGTCCTCTTAATTAAATATTCTTAATATTTTTTCTTTTTTTTTTTTTGAAATACACATTATTCTTACAATCAAGTAAAAAAAAATATTTCTCAATCATGTTAACTACTATCTTTTTATCTTTGGATTTGACCATTCAAAAGTAAAGAAAAACATTTAAGGCAATGGAATATATCTACTCTCTTAATTAAAAAATTAATAGTTAAAAACTATAATAAAACAAAATACATATATAATAAAACAAGTTAATTATAATTTAACTGTTAATTATCTAATTACACTTCTAATCAATTAGAAATTATAATAATTTTGAAAACAATTGTTATAAAAATCAATCAACATATCGTTTATGATAATTTGTAATTATATAACAATATATTTTTTTAATACATATACTATTTACTCTTCTAATTAATAATTATCATTACACTTTATTCTCTAAAGTATTGTCTTTTCACTTTATAAAAGATGAATATTTATCTAATATTTATTCTTCTTAATATTCCAATGTATTTTTTCTTATTTATTTCTATCTTTAAATTAAATTTCGATTTTTTTTCAAAAATATATCAATAGTTAAAATTAGTCTTATATCATAGTTCAAAATGTTTGTTACAAATTTTAAATGTAATTTATATATTTAAATTTTTATTTATTATAATTATCACAATTAAGTTTAAGTGGAGTTTCAATCTCCTTAATTCTATGTATTTGTACCATTTTACTGTTCAAACATCTAGTTCAACGAATTTAATTATTATATTTTATCAAATATTAAAATTGGGCTTTGTTTGTCTAATATCAGTCATCTCGCCCTTAAATATTGAAAGGCTAACACAAGAGGGAATAAAAACTTAAAAGTACAAATATTTCATGCATGGGGAAATACAAACAAAAGAAATAGAAAACTCACATAAATTAATTTAGATATTATTTATTTTCTTAAAAATATTATGATATAACAAATATTTTCACGTCATTACGTACTACTCTATCAAATTGAGTAAAAAGTGTTGATATCAACAAGTTTCAATGTTTTTAAAACATTGAATAGGGGGATAGTATTTGAAAGCTCAAAAATCTAAAAATAGTTAAACTAGAAATAATTAAAACATTATTTTATTAAGGAAAGAATAACATAATATTCAAAATTAAACATAAAACTAAATCAAATGTCATAATATTTTAATTCAATAATAAATAATAAGATATATTAATAATTACAATTAAAAATTAAATAAATATATTTAATATAATTATATCAATTATATTAAGTTTTTAATTAAAAATAAAAACAACTTTGCAAGTAAACTTATTCAAACTGATATAGAGCAAATTTTGGACAGGTTCAATAAAGTTACGCCAATTCATTGGAAGACCAATTTTGAAGGTTAATGAATCGATCTAATAACTGTTTCTTGGTTCAACTTATCCGGTCAGTCAATTTTGTCCAATTTTTACTACTATTTAGACGTGAAACTAATGAAAAGACCCAATTTTAACTTGATGATAAAATTTAAAATCACTCGATTTAAATATTAAAACCAAAACCATATAAATGTAAAAATAAGAAGACTAAAACCGTTAATAAACTTACAATTTATATATTTAAAATGAATTATTTATTTTAAATTTTAATTTTATTATGTAAAAATAAATATTCCTATTCAAACTAAAATACTAATATGTTTAATAATTGGATAAAATTTATATAAAAAATGGATTGAATCCAAACTGACTATGTAAATTGAACTATTTTCATTAAAAAAAATCACCTTTTTTAAAAATATAATTACTTCTGAAAATATTTCATACATGTTCCAACTTCTTAAAATAATCAGATGTTGAAAAAAATATATAACATTAATTGAAATAAAAAGTTATATTAAATAACTTTTCATAAAATCAAGTATTTTTTAAAGTAATTTTATAATTATAAACAAACATAAATGAACTCTTACTTCTTAAAAAGAAAAATCTCTAAGAAACAATTACTATATTATTTTACATAAAAATTATGATGTAATACACGGCCCTTAATATTACATTCAAACTAACTTAAATCAAATTGCAATTTTTGTGATCGCATGAGATAACTTTTTACCTCCAAATAATAATAATAATAAACCCTAATTAGAAACTCGTTAAGAAGTAAAAATCACGATTATGATGTGAAAGTTATAACCACTACAACATAGCTTCTTAAAATCACTGAAAAACCATGTTTGAAATGTAAAATCAAACACGCAAAATGGTGCATTGCGTTCGTTTGCGTTCCCGACGTCAAGCATGTTGCATTGCAGAAGAAATAAACAATTCACGATGAAAATCCGTAACCCAATGGCAAGAATATGCAGGCAGAAAGGCACAAATCCAATAACCAGTTCAATACAACTAGAATCAAATATAGAACACAGAATTCGTCTAGTCATAAAGCTGAATAAAAACCACGACAGATCCTTTCTACCAGATTAATAAAATACTACTACAACCTGTGAAGCATTTCAACACACAAAACAAGCACGATATGAAAACTACAGCATCTTCCACCGCATCCAACCACACTTATCTAGAGTAGCCTGGACTTCGGCTCAAGCTCCTGCTATAACTCCTACTTCTGCTGCGGCTTCTTGATCCATATGGTGATCTAGAGTATGATCGATCCCTATACCTTCTGTCCCTTGGTGAGATTGACCTGAATCATTATGAGGGTCAATACAAACACTGCAGATCCTTTCACATCACAAATTAAATTTATTACTTAAGCTAATGTAATAACAAACCTCTGATGTCGCCTTCGTCGTGGAGAAGGTGAATAGTCTGGACTAGGTGAATAGGTTCGTGGAGATCGCCTGTAATCATTTGATCGATCCCTAGAGATTGATTAAATTAAAACAAAAACAAAAAGAGACAAAATCAAACATGGGGTAACAATAAACAAAAGCCCTTTCAAAATGACATGACAATATATGACTCTACTACTAATACCTGTAAAATAACATACAAACAAACAATGGTCTATATCCTTACCTTCTACGTTCTCTTGCTCTCATCTCAGCAGGTTTCTTTCTGTTTTCTTCAGCAAACACTACAGTTAACTCACGACCAAGAAGAATTTGACCGTCCATGTGATATTTTGCATCTGCAGCATCAGCTGGCTCCACATACTGGACAAACCCAAAACCTCTTGGCTCCCTGTACCATAAAATTCAAATTCAAAGTAGTCAGATACATATGCATGGTTTATTAAGTAAACACACCTGCATATGGAAGGTGGGTTGATTGCAGATATCCACAAATATGACCCTGACTCCGAACTATCACAAGTCACACTCTCAACACTTCATAGAAATCAATATTAAACACCACATGGATGCTAACCTTGTAGAGGCCAAGGTATTAATTGAGATTGAACTCTTCAAGACTTGAACTTCTTCACAATGAATTCAAACTCAACCTTCCGAACCTTCAAGGACACTAACATCACCTTGAACAGAACTCTTATTACTTCTTTCTTCTCTTCAACACATTTATTACTTCATTCGTGTCTTCAAAACTCTTTCAATAAAACAACCAAACTCCCATAAAATAATTGGAATATTAATTGTTACTGAGAATGAAGTGGCAAAACTAAGGTAAAAAGCCACCACAAAAATTTCTGAAACCCCATTTCAGGAAATAACTTAACAGTTAACTCAACTTCACAATTCGAAATTTCAAAGTAGTTAAGTAAACATGACTTTAGCAATTTATCATAGTTAAGTAAACACGACATTTTAACAATTTCAACACACAAGGAACCACTTTTAGCCAATGTAAAATCACATACCCAGTATAGTAATCACGAGGCATGTAAACATCCTTAAGAGGACCAAATTCGCCAAATGGACCATGCAGATCTTCTGGCCTGCAAAGAGTATAAAAGTACAAATCCAAATCAGTTCCGTAAGTGCAAGCCTGTTTAAGATTATTTACAGAAAAAATAATATCTTTTTCCATTAGGAGCAAACTCCTAAAAAAACTGCAAAAAATAAGTAATTATTTCTTCAAAATAAATTAGTCCAAGTACATGTAAGCATGTCAGATTCAGCTTTTCCCCACAAGAAAATAACCACTTTTTTTTTTTCAAGCTCCATCAGAAAGCTGGGGAAAAAATAAACATAGATGTCATACAAGAGGAGAGAAAAAAAAAAAAGTTCCTACCCTCTCACAGTCTCGCCCTTTTTGGCACCTATGTTTCTATTACATACAAAAAGATCGACCGAAGAAACATATACAAGCAACAACGAAAAAGCCCATAATCCTTGTCCACACAACAACAACACGGTAACAACCACTGTCAATAGAATAACTACTGCAAGGGCAAAAATTCTTCATCGACACACATACCTGCAATCTCTGTGGAGGTTCCGAACGAGAAGACTTGTTGGCAAATCCCTATCACGTCCTCTGTAACGGCCCCTAGGGCTAGGACTACGCCTTCGCCGGCTATAACGCCTTGGAGGTGATGGGCTGTAACTGTAGCTTCTTCCCCTCATGTTTGATGCTATTTCACCTATCACCACACATACGAAAATTTTGAAGACACAACCGCAATTTTGATGCTAAGAAAACACAAACCCTAAAAACCGCAATAATTTCCAAAACAATTCTGGACAATCAACAAGTTCAAAAGAAAACCAATCATAATCAATTTTATCATGACAAAAATAACTTCATACCGAAATTTCAAGAGAAAAATAGAAGAAAAAAAAAAAAAAAGATTCCACCGCCTGGAGAACCGCAATTTCCAAAATAATTCGGGAGAATCAACAAGTTCACAAATCACAACAGAGGAAACAAATCATAACTTATTCTATCCTGACCTAAACTACTTTTTACCCAAATTTCAAAAGAAAATTAGAAAAAGCAGAGGATTCCACCGCCTAGAGAACCGTACTTTTCAAAACAATTCTGGAGAATCAACAAGTTCGAAAACACAGAAGCCTAATCATGATTAATTTTATCGAAACTGAAATTACTTTTCGCTAAAATTTCAAAAGAAAAATTTAAAAAGCAGAAGACTCCACCGCCTAGAGACGAATTTTCTTGTCGTTAACACGTTTTCCTAAATTACAACATTTAGGAATTAGCAATTTCGTCATGTACGATGCAGACAATTAAGAAACAAGGATGAGATACACGATCGAATCAGAAGAAGATCAGAGTCAGAAATGTGAACTTTACCTGCTTCACAATTCGCGAAACCCAATCTATGTTGCAGACACAGAGAGAAATAGGAATTTGATTCGGAACCGGAAATTCTTTGGTAATAATATTTGTAAGTTTTAGACCGCTCTCTTCTACGTTCCAGAAACTTCTCTCCGGGTAGGCACTGATCCCGTACATGCGGTTGCACGGGTTACAGTGAGGATCTTAATATAATGAATCCCACACTTCGAGAAAAGATATAAATAAGAAGGATATAAATAAACAAGTATTTATGAATAATAATAAATATTTATTTTATATATATTTAAAATATATAATAAATATATTTTTAAATATATAAATTGTATTATAATTAAAAATTATAATAGATAAATAGTTTTAACTTATAAATTATATTTTAAATTTATATTAAATAATTTAAATTATGATATAACATTTTAAAAATATAATTTTATATAAAATTTAAATTATTTTAAATTTTATTCTCTTAAGATTAATTATCATTATACTATTTTAATTTTTATTATAAAAATCATAAAAATTCATTTTTATATTTCTCATACTTTTCTATTGTTATTTTAAGTTGAAAATCTTTTATCCTAATTTTTTTAGACTATCTTTACTATTTATTTTGCCAACTTTAAATTAAATTAATTACTCTTATTAATATCTTTTTAGAATCGAAAGATACTTAAAATTTAAATTTAAACATTACTTATCACTCCCAGTAAAATTGAATTTCTTTAAATTTTTGTAATATTTATCTAGATCTTCAATCCTAAATACATAGCAATTTATAATAATTTAAAAAATATAAAGAAATGGTGTTATATGGTTGACCAACTCTGAATTCAATCAAGACAATTAATTGACATGTTGATTGATTGGGTGTCGATTGAGTAACCGTCTAGGCCGACCAAACATCTAATTTAGCCTCTAATATTGGACCCAATTACACAAAATAAATAGAGTGACCTTGCTTGGTCATCTTAGGTTACACAAAAAAAACATGCTAAGGTTTCTTAGTCTCTTTAGAAGGTTAGGCATGAACATTGGCATCCATCATAGGACCACCGTTAAAACTTTTTCAATGACCACTATACTAGTAGCCTATGACCTTATTAGAGAGCTCATTCCCCCTTGAGTTTGATTTGGCCACTTTCACCTCCTATCTATGTTACGAGGAGCATTAACCTTGTGAAATTGAGGATTGTTTTGCACACATTGTCCAAATACAAAAACTTCTCATTAACATAGGAGATGCCATCAAGAGAAGGTTATCCACCATCATGTACGTGAGAATCTCCTTTTGCCACTTTCTGTTTGGCTATTGGGTAGCTTCTACAACACATCTTTTCTGGTTACGAGTAGTATTTTCTACTTTCCATCTTTTTTTCTTTTAATCACCTTTTGAGATTCCTATCTCTAAATGATATATTTCTTATTTTTATTGTTATACCCAAAAAATAAAAAAGTTCTTCTAACAGTGGGAGAATAAAACACTAAATCATTAAGCATCTCATAACTCTTCAAACAGTAATTGTATCGCTTGGAACCCGCATGATTTTGCTTACCTCTTTCAACCCACTCTTTGAGTATTTGTACCATGCTTATGATTATTTAATTTAATGCATGAGTTTGCATATCACCTACTTGATGAAAGGTTTTAACAGATATTTACTATTTTATTTGTTTTAAACTAAACAACTACTTTACTTTTATAATATTTATAGGTGTTGCTGGTTGAGTTTAAGATTTTTAAGAGGTTGGGTTCCATCTCATTGCATTTTTGTTTTAAACAAATAGTTTCTATGAGATTTTCTTGTCTCTCTAATTGGGATTGGATGAGCATATGAAGTTTGACAACAAGGGCAAGAAATGGTTTTTTCATGATGAATATGTAATAATGGGATTTGAAACCATTAACCAAAAATACTTGGATGATTCAAAGAAAATTCTCATCCACATGACTAGTTAAATGACACATAATTGACCCAATGACAAGACTTGTGACGATAATCAGCCAACTGACTCTCAAACAACATAAGATCTATGTACAAAGGTCAATATTACGACCGCTTAGACACCTAAGACTTATGGCAACAGTTGACCAACCAACTCCTTGGCAACATAAGACCTATGTGCGAAGGTCAACATTACGACCTCTCAAGTACCTAAGACTTGTGATAGTCGACCAACCTACCCTCGAGTAATATAAGACCCATGTGTGAATGTCAACATTACAACCTTCCAAGCACTTTAGACCTATGGCGACAATTGACCAATCAACCAATCCCAAGCAACATAAGACTTGCGTGTGAATATCAACATTACGACCTTCTAGGCACTTAAGACTTGTGGCGATGGTCGGTCAACTGAGTCCTTGACAACATAAGACTTGTATGCGAAGGTCGACATTACAATCTCCCAAGCACCTAAAATGTATGGCAATAGTCAACCAACTGAACCCCAAAAACATAAGAGTCGTGTGTAAAGGTAGGCATTACAACCCCAAGCCCCTAAGACCTGTAGCAATAGTCAGCCAATCGACCCCTAAGCAACATAAGACCTATGTGTGAATGTCAACATACGACCCTTGGAGCACCTAAGACTTGTGGCGATAGTCGGCCAACTAACCCCTAAGCAATATAAGACCTGTGTGTGAAGGTTGACATTATGACCCCACAAACATGAATTGAAGATAAAACCTGTGGTGATAGTCAATCAATCGACCCCAAGTCACTTAAGATCCACATGCAAAAGTCGACATTACAATCCGCAACATGAAGATAAGACTTGTGGTGATAGTTGGCGACCGACCCTAAGCACTTAAGACCCGCTTCCAAAGGTCAACATTACAATCGTTGCGCACTAAGATAAACACTTGTGGCAACCATTGATCGACCAATCATAACAAACACTGAGGCTTGTTAAGCTCAATGCTTGGGGCTGTAAACCAATCCATCATGAGCCCGTCTAGGACAGTCGATCGAGATGTCTAACTAGTTAAGTATGTTGACTGAGTGTCCAGTTGGTTGCTATTGCGAATTGACCACCCTAAGATTATCAACTTCAATAAGCGCATGTGCCTTTTAGGCACAACACTTTGGGGATTGTGAATTATTTGGTTGGGATGACCGATCATCGACTGAGTGTTCAACTGATCCACATATTGATTGACTGGATGGCCAACTGAGCAATTGATCGAATATCTAACTAGACTTCTAATCTTGAGCCCAATTACATCTAATAAATAGGGGTGACCTCCCTTGGTCACCTTAAGTCATGAAAAAAACATGTTAAGATTTCTTTGAGTTTTCCTATAATGTCATATGTGAACAAAATGAATAACTGATATAATTGTATTAAAATATAATATCCAAATAATTAATAAAAATTATAAATTTCTAACATAAAGCTTTGGAGTGAATTTTTTTTCTTCAATGTGTGAATGTGTGGAGTAATTATTCTTATCTCTTTTATTTGTTCTTTTATTGCATGTATTTGTTTGGATTTATTTTGTGCACTTAAATCAATAGAGAATGAAATTACTCAAGAAGTGATAAGGGGTTGTTTGGTTTTAGAAAATATTTTCTATTTTGATTTCTTATTTTATTTTTTAAAAAATAAATTTTATTTTTAAGATTTAAAAAATATGTTTAGTATAAGTTTCTAATTTTTATTTTTTTAAATAGCTTCATAAATGTGGTATAAGATTTTTATAACCACTTTAAAAAATGGTAGAAGATTTTTTATAACTATAAGATTTTTGTAACTGCCTAATGTGATAACGTGTGTTTATGGAAAACTTGAAAAACTAATTTTTTATTGTTTGATTTGAGTTTATTTTAAAAAATATTTTTTATTTTTTTTTCTAGATTTGAACTAAATACATTTTTTAACTTTATTTTTTATTTTTTAAATAAAAACAAAAAATATGAAACCAATCCGACCTAATTTCTCTAATTTAGATATATAAAGGGATCGAAGAAAAGTGCAGTACAAAATTGCTATAAAAAGACAAAAGTGATTTTTTTGTACTTGTACAGTAGTAACGAAAGTGAAAATAAATAAATGTTTTAATACTAATTAAAATTTTAAATTTCTATTCTATTTTTTTCTTATCATAAATTTATTTAGAGAAAATTATGTCGAAATTCTTGAAGTTTCTTCTATATTCACTGGTACTCTTATTTTTTTAACTTTGAAGTGACCCCTTATATAATGTAACGTGTTTTTTTTTTTTAATAAAGGGGTTTAATGTACTTTATTTCAAATAACTAAAGAGATTATCGTTGGAAAAAAAAAATGGAGGGATATCATCTTAATGGAAGAAATCACAAAGGCTAATTTTTTAAAATTATAAAAATTTAAATAATTTTTGAGAAATTAAAAAACAAAAGATCATTTTCCTTCCCTTTCATGGTAATTTAAAAGAAAAGTGTTATTTTAATGGGTACCACTAAATAAATTCTTTTTTTATTTTATTTTTTTCATATAAATTGTGTAAGTTTTATATTTTCATCTCAGTCCTATTTAAATAAAAACTTAAATATATTTTTAGTTTTCATAAAATGAGTAAATTTTAATTTTATTTTTTGTAATTTATTTTTTATTTTTGTTATCTTAACAAAATTAAAAATGAATAAGTGTTGGTTATGATTGTTGTAAAACATTCATTTTAGGAATTTATAAAATAATTTAGAGGTGTTAGACATGGTATTAAATACATTAATGAGTGTCACTTGATCCCTTGACTTGGTTAAGTAACTAGTATCGCATAATAATAGTAATTTTGGTTTTTGTATATTTTTTCTTTTATTTTTTCATCTCAATCAATTTTGAAAGACTTAATTGCATTTTGGTTTTTCAAAAATTGCAATTGTATGATTTTGGTTCCCAACTTCTAATTAGACCAATTAGGTTTCTAATTAGACCAATTAGGTTTCTCATGTATTGTAATTGTGTGGTTTTAGTATCTCAAGTTCTAATTTTGCAATTAGATCTCCAAAATATCATAATTGTATATTTTAGTCTCCATATCAATCTTGCATTATATACTTAATGTATTTTTATTAATATTAGCCTCTGTACACATAACCTACCATGTTAGACATCAATGTCACATTATCTGTTGTGTCATATTAGCAAAATACATTAAATATCTAATGAAATAATGACAGAATGACTAAAATTGCACAATTACAATATTTTGGGATCCACTTCGCTTAGTTAGAACTTGAGAGATTAAAATTATACAATTGTAATATTTGAGGAATTTAATTGATTTAATTAAAAGTTGAGGACCAAAATTACACAATCGCAATACTTGAAGGATCAAAATTTCAATTAAGCCAACTTGTAATCATTGATTTTGCTTATCGGAAATGAGTGAATTTTGGTATTTTTTTTCATTTCCATCATTCCAAAATTCAAAATTATTATTTTTAGTCTCTAACATTCTAAGATATACAAATAACATCCATTTTAGAAATGTAAAAAAATAATTTAGAAGTGTCACATGTTCACAGCGTAAATGAATTATTGTTAAATATATAAGTAGTTAATGAATATCACATAACAATGATAGACATTAAAATAAATGATTTCAAATTTTATAAAGATAAAAACAAAAGAAAAATTTTACAGGAAATAAAGTCAAAACTCACTTATTGTACAATAACTAAAAACATATTTAAATCTTAAATAATTTTTCTTATAAGTACTTCTAATATAAAAAATAAGAAAAAAATAAATTGTATTACACTTATAAACTAAAATAAATTTATATACTTAATTTTTTATAATTTATTTTATTTAATTTCTTCAAAATCTGGAAGTAAATAAATTAATTTTAATTTATAAAAAAGACTTAATTTATTTGAGTTTTTATTTTATTTTATAAGAAAATAAATTATATACTGACTATTTTACATTATCATATAATATTTATTAACTTTTATATATTATTTATAAATCATATCAAGCGTATTTTGTAATTAGATAATTCTCATAAAATAAAGAGATATATTCAAATATAAATTTATCTCATTTTTCTATTTCCATCGGCTTTACCATCGCATGATTCCCATCCCGGGTTATCTGCTGACTTGGGTTTGGGCTTTATGTCCGGTTTTCCATTCGGGCTTGAATTTAGGCCTAATGTGTGTCCTAAGTTCTTATTGTTCTTACCACTTCCCACCCTAAAACCCTTCTAAACCCTGTTTCTTCTTCTTCTTCGTCTCCAAGTGAAACAACGCAAGCTTGCGGAGCTAAGAAACAATAGACATGGCACCGCATTCTAAAAAATCGCTGAATAAGAAGGACTCAGGAGACAAGTCTAAAATCGATAAAGCCTCTAAGAAAATATTCAAACCTAAGAAGAGGGAACAAAACGACGCCGTCGCCGCCGCTAAGTCAGAAGCACTCGCTTTGCAACTAGAAGACGAGGTTCCCGATTTCCCTCGAGGTTGTACATTCATTCTCACGTTATGTCCATTTTTCCTGAATACTCGTTTGTTTAATTTGAATTTGAATTTGCATTTGCATTTGGTTTGGATTAAATATGTTTCTTCTAGGCGGAGGATTTTCTTCGAAACGAAGGAATGATCACGACGAGTTCGACGCCGAGGATCGCTCGAGAAAGACGAGGAAGAATAAGAAGGGGAAAAATGCGTTGAGTAAGAGTAATGAAGCTGCAGATGACTGGGGCTCGCTTTCCGGTGACGGAATCACCGGAAAATTGCCGCGGCGCGTGAATAAAATTACTCTCAAGGTAGTGTGCAGCAACTTGTAGAATGGACGATGCGAATTGGTTACTTAGCTAATTTAATTTTTTCAGCAATGCAGATGATACTTACTACCTTACTGGTTATTTTTACATGTTTTGTTTTACATTCTGAGTGATTTATTCTGCTTTCTAGAGCAGAATTTCACTATGTAATTCCATATTGTAAGGTACATAAGTGCAGTGTATTGCATGGACTTAATATTAATAACTACATGTATAGAATTTGGAAATTTTTGGTTCCATGATTGAGGGTCGAGTTTGTATATTCATGTCATGATGAATTCAATTAACTGCTAAAATGTTTTTTATTTTATTTTATTATTTTTATTTTTATTCAATTTTACAACCCGAATGCTCTAACTGTGTGTTATAATATGCTTTTAGTCTTAATTGTTACATTTTTTTTATTTGGCTTATTGTTGATATCATACCTTTGGATTCCTTTTGTGTGTGCGTGTGCTAACTTTTTTCGCTCTTTCATGTATGCCAGAATATAACTCCTGGAATGAAGCTTTGGGGAGTTGTTGCTGAAGTAAATGAAAAAGACCTTGTAGTTAGTTTACCAGGGGGTTTACGTGGTTTAGTACATGCCTCAGATGCGGTGGATCCTGTTTTTGATGACAAAATTGAGGTGCACAATAAGCTTTTTTGTCAAATTCTGATTGTTCTTCTTCCTGCTATCCTTTCACATTATCTTCAGTAATGACTCAAAATAATTTTCTAATTAGTTTTGAATTTTGTTGTCTGCCATCAGTTTTAGCTCACCTCTTTGTTTCTCTCTTTCTTGCATCAGCTTGGGGAAATTTCCCTTTCTAGTGTATTTTCTGTTGGGCAGCTGGTTTCTTGTGTTGTACTGAGATTGGATGATGACAAGAAAGAGAAAGGAAGCAGGAAAATTTGGCTTTCTTTGCGTCTTTCCTTGTTGCACAAGAACTACAACTTGGATGTTGTTCAGGAAGGCATGGTATGTCATTATTTTATTGTGAAATTATTTGTAGTTAACTTTTATTTTTTATAATTCATCTACGCTAGGATTTAATTTCCTCCTTTGATTTTTAAGAGATTGTCAATTATGACATACTTGGAGCTGGCTATATACATCTCAAGGTAAAGAAAATGTTTACCAAAATCTTCATTTGGAAGAGTAATTTCAACAACACTTAAGCAATCTTATGCTGACCTTAACCTCGGGGTGCTTTTGTTTCAAGATATAAAATTGTATTTTCAGGAATCACATTCCCAAGAGTATTATGCTTAGGAATATATCCCCATGTATATGATTGGTTAGCATTTAGTAATTTCAGAAAAAAAATTGATTTAATTAAAAAAATTGTAAAATAAAAGAAAAAATGTGGAAGAATGAAGTGGGGATAGGTAGTTATTGTAGAAAATAACTTCCATTCCCATGGGAATGCAAAATATTCACTTTCACCATGGGAATGGGAAGTAAGACAAATATGTGTAATTTACAATGTTTTTAAAGCTTCGGTCATTGAACCGGTCAAGTCACTGGTTCAAGGTTCAATGGTTCAACTGTAGTTGAATTGTGGTTAAACCGGTATTAATAAAATAATAATAATTAAATAATATGTGAAATAATATTAAGTAAATATAATTTCATAATTTAAAATTGAAAAATAAATAAAAAATATTTTTTTTTTGAATAATCGGTTCAAACTGGTTCTTTCACTGGATCTCTGCACAAGTTTTTGACTGGTTTTCACTGATTCTGGACCAGTTTGACCGATTTTGGTAGTAAACAGACTGGTCACTAGACTGTTGTCCGGTCAGGTCGGTTGAATTGGCTGGGCCGATCCTGTTTTAAAACCATGGTAAATAATATTCTTGAGAATCAACAATTCTTGGGAATATTTTTCAAAATTTATACCATACATTAGAATGTGATATTCCCAAGTTCACTTTCTTGAGGTTCTCTCTTGATACCTTGAAACAAACACAACGTTAAATTGTTGAGTATATTGGTGCCACTATGTTAGCTAGTCTCCTATAATTATATTAGGCATCTATATATGTATATATACTACTCTGGATGGAATCTGGAAGCCAGCATTTGGGCTTGTATGAATGTAGGATTTAATTCACACCAAGGTTGTCAAACTCTAGAGTCTATGTAAACTCGTGGAGCTTCAGTAGACTTGACTTGTAGACTTGTAACTTATAACACATTAGTACTAAATAAAATCAAACTACATAAATGATCAAATCAAACAAAACTTCATATAACATAACTTCCTAAAGAGAAAACATTTAAAAAAGGAGTTAATTTCTTCAAATCATTTGAACCATAGTAAAATACTGACAATGGGGGGCAAAAATTACATTAGATTTCAAACTTGCTAACTTGCTTCTTGACTCGAGAGTTTATGCGAGTTTAACTGGGTTTATGAAGAAACGAGTTTTATAGTCATTTATCTGAGTTTATCCACACTGCATTTGCCTACTTATTGTAGACTATATATATTTGCAGCTTCTCATTGTGTTATTTTACAGTGCTTGTGATTGCTCATAATAAAGCAACTTTACATAAAAAATATAGGAATTGAACTTAGTATTGAATTTCCTTAATATTTAGACTGCTAAAATTATCATTATTTAATGTTTCTGTTTCAAAACAATTCTTTTAAATCAGTTATACTGAGCAATTGTTAATTTTAATAAAGAAATATGCTACCTTAAATCTGTTTCTATTCTTTTAAATTTGTTTCTTGCATTCTAACAGTGAGAAAAAAAAGAATCCACTAGTTTTTATCATATACATTTTATTATGCTATTTTGAACCACTGATGATTGCAATGCATTTCATATTGTAGCCTATTATGATTCTTGATCCATTCACTATATTCAGTGGCCTTTGAGTGTCATAGGGCTTATTGAATATGATAGATGAACATTTTGATTTTTTTGCACTACATATCTTCAGGTCCTTGCTGCATATGTGAAAAGCATTGAAGATCATGGTTACATTCTTCATTTTGGTTTGCCTTCTTTCATGGGGTTCTTACCAAAAAACAGCTCTGCTGGTAAAAATTAACTGCTGTGAATTTTTGTTGCTTCATCTTGTCTGGGTTGATTGAACCAAGCTCAATTTTGTGGTTTTCTTTGCCTTTCTTTTATTCTGCAGAAGGCTGGGGTGGTGAAGTAAAAATTGGGAAACTTCTGCAGGGTTTGGTTAGGAGCATTGATAAAGTTCGTAAAGTGGTTTACTTGAGTTCTGACCCTGATACAATGTCCAAAAGTGTGGTATGTTTCCTCTATATTCATTATATTGTCTTTTTGGTATCTATTTTTGATGATTCTCATGTTTGCCTTTGATTGGTTATTTTCTTTGTACATTTGATAATTGATCAGACCAAGGATCTCAGAGGTTTATCAATTGATCTTCTAGTTCCAGGAATGATGGTAAATGCCCGTGTGAAGTCAATCCTTGAGAATGGAGTTATGTTATCATTTCTCACATACTTCACTGGAACTGTAAGTGTTCCTGCAATTGTTGTGATTGGAATGCATCCATGATATTGTGTAAATAGATTCTCTCAACAAACCCAATGCTCTCACATTACTTTTTATTATCTTTTATTGCAGGTTGATCTGTTTCACTTGCAAAATATTTATCCCGGAACAAATTGGAAGGATAAGTACAGTGAATCTCAGAAGGTACCTTTGCATTTTACCTTCACATGCAGCTTTTACAACTTGCTCTGCTCTAAATTTTGCAAATTGTATCCCATTAATTGCTTGACACATTGATATACTTTCATTGCAAGCTCCTTCTGTATAATTTACTAAGTTATGAAGTGCAAGTTTTGTAATGCATGCATGTATCATCTGATCTAATATTCAAGTGGAATAACTTTTTGATGCCTTAGCATGTATAGTAATAGGTCACATTGGCATTTTTAGTACTTCTGTTGTTTCAGACAGACAAAGACACCATTTAAGCTGAAAAATGATGGGCAATGCATTAGAAAGCTTCTTGCAGTTTAAAGCTCTCATGTCTTCTGTCTTCAACTGATCTTAACTATATGGCTTTAAAATATAAGTGTGTATTTTTTATAATTATAAATAATACAAGTGGATTGACTGACATGCAGATTTAAAAACAAGTTGTTTTAGGGGTGTTATTTTTTCTATCAAAAGAATTTCTTCTTATTTTATTCCTACTCAAGCCTCCCATAAAAACATTTGTTCTGTACTTCTTAGTTCTTTGGCATCATTTGATTTCTGATTGCAGTCATAAATTCATAATGCATCATCATGTTGATTGTGTTGTTTTGTAGCTTCATATTTACTTCTTTACCTCAATGGCTGTTCACATTGAGTTCTAGACATGGCTTGTGTGTTTTTCAGCTGATGCTGTCTTTTGTGCATTGTCTAATCAAGCTGGTTACCTTTTTGTGTAATTATTTTTCCATTATTCTATGTGCTTTTTATGTTATCTAGGTTGTTTCTCGGATATTGTTCATTGATCCATCAAGTAGAGCTGTTGGTTTGACGCTGAATCCACATCTAGTTCAGAACAGGGCCCCTCCTTCTGTAAGTACTGTAGCTTATATATTGGTGATAATCTAATGATGGGATATTTCTTCCCATGGAATGGATTCTGTAACTTTTTTCTTCTCTTTCCCACAAGTAATTACCCTTAATGCTATTGATGCATTTGTTGTCTGGTGCTTCCATAATTAATATTGTTATTGATCAGAATATGTTTGGAGTAACTAGAGTAAGCAAAAAGAGAAAAAAAGGGAATAGTTAACATGTTCTATAAACATACAAACTAGATGACAAAGCATGGCAGTTGTAATAACTTAAGAATTTTTTTAAGTTCTTCAAATATTATTGGTAGGACTCTTGGGCAATAATTGGAAATGCATTTGAAAGAATCCTTAAATCATTTCTATACTAAAAGTGAAGAGTACTCAAACAGGTCTATACTAGAACAATCTGTCATTTTTAATGAATCAATGAGTCAACTACATGATTCCCTATGCACGAGTTACTTGGCTATGAATTCTCTATGCTTTCTGTTATGTCTGGGGAAGACTAAGAGTGCTGGAGAATTTACTTGGAAAAAAGCTACCATTTAAAACGACGTTGGATTTTACGGATATAGTGAATTTAATAATTATATTAATATGGGAATTTCAATAAATTATGTCTGGGGAAGACTAAAAGTGCTGGAAAATTTACTTGGAAAAAATCTGCCATTAAAAATGATGTTGGATTTTACAGATATAGTAAATTTAAAAATTATATTAATATGGGAATTTCAATAAATTATAAAATAAGTGGTTTACATTTTGTTATTCTAACTTTGTAATCCTATTAGCCCCATGATAATAGAAGTAGGATTAGCCTCGATATAAACTACTTTGCCAGTGTTGTTGTTTGTGTTATGTGCTATAGTATTTCAGATATAAGAAATAATTTATTTCTTCATTCTAAATACTGATAGGGACTTGGCTATTATGAGGTGCCTAAGTCCCATGCTCAATGTAGAACTCAAGTGACTTGGTTCTCCCTCCATAACAGCTAGCTTTTAAGAGAGGGTTTCCCAAGTGCTTGGGTGCTTATCAATTGGTATTAGACCTGGTTGTAGATGTTATGGAAAGGGCTACCTACTGATGGCCTGACTAGAAAGGCTGAGTGAAATGTCGTTGAGTTCAGCCACCATTTGGATGTTGGCTCTCAGGGGTGGTGCTATAATAGGGACTTGGGTATTATGGGTTGCCTAAGTCCCACATCAAGTAGTATGAGGTGCTTGGTAGAGTACTTGAGTGGTTTGGTTCTCCCCCTTTAACAACTAGCTTTTACAGGAGGGTTCCCTAAGTGCTTGGGTGCTTATCAAATACCTCTCTCTTTATCTCTCTCCTGGTGTTTGATGTTGGTATTCTGTTTTATTAAGTTAATAATCATGTGTTCCATGTTGGAGACTGATGAACTGGCTTTGTTGTGCAGCATGTTAAAATTGGAGATATATATGACAACTCAAAAGTTGTTAGGGTGGATAAAGGATCGGGACTATTGCTTGAAGTTCCATCAATTCCAGAGCCAACTCCAGCTTTCGTCAGTGTATGTAGTGTCTGGACATGTTTTAATGATGCAGAACTTTTACATTATGAAATCTGAATGTTCAACCACATAACAACTTAAAATAACAATTAAGCCTTACCCACCAGGGCAAAACGAAAATGATCATTGAAATTATTGTTGACAGATATCTGATATTGCTGAAGAGGAGATCCAAAAACTTGAGAAGAAATACAAGGAAGGAAATCATGTTCGTGTTCGGATTCTTGGGCTAAGATATTTGGAAGGAATTGCTACAGGAGTTTTGAAGGTTGGCACTGTACTTCCATTAATTTCTAAAAGATGATAAGCATATGTAATTGAATGATTGCAGTGCCTTTTATCTTGGTATTACACTTGCATGACATACTTATTATCATCTTACTTTTGTTTGGAGAATACAAAGACTGTGCTTCACATTGAACATCGTAAGGCAGTCAAGTTGGAACTTTATTTATGATTCACTTGTTAGCTGACCAGCTTTGGTATATACTGGCAAGTGGCAAGTTATGATACACTTAATATTTTGTCAAGCTGTTCTTTTTGTGTGAACATTAGTTATCGGTTGAATTTGAAAATGTTTTTGTTAATTTCTTTATTGACTGTTTGTACCCTCAGCCTAATTGCTGTAGACCATGAATGTGGGCCATCACACAATTATATTATTGTTTCTAACTTTCTAAACTCTTCAAAACTTTTATGTATCTGTTTTTGTGTGTTTATGTGCATTTGTACTTTTAAGAGCTTGACCTTGTAATGGATATAGGAGTTATCACATCGAAGAGTGCTTTATTCTTATGGTTGTCTTGATTGCTTGGACTAACTGCTAATGACTCTAATCTCTTATGGAAATAATAATTGTTAAATTGCAAGGTTTCTTCTAAATTTTTAGTGCTCTGAGAGGATTATAATTAGTCTGGTCCGTATCATATCCTTTGGAAGTTCATTTTTTAAATGAACAAGCTTGCTTCCAACCTTTTCATTCACCATTTATGTTCTACATTTCAGTTGTTTCAAAAGCTTCAAGGTTTGGTTCGTGTCATTTTTTTTTGTCTGTCCCATAATCATACATATTCATGTGTGGTGTAACTGGAATGTGTTGACCTCTTCAAATTATAAGCAGTATAATTTATTTGTTCTATATTCAATAATTTTTCTTCTAGTAATTAGCTTATTAATGTTAAATATGTTCTTGAATGTGCAAACTAATGACATTTCTTGTCCATGTATTTTGGAAAAGAAAAAGAGTTAGCTGTATATATTGAGCTAGTCTGTTGTTTCTATGTATAATGGCTTTCTGTGAGGATATGATTTTAAAATTGATGTTATGTGGAATAATGTTTACTTAGTAGGTTTTCATTTAATCATCTTTATGTTTTCATATCATGCAGGCTAGTGCTTTTGAAGAGGAGGTGTTCACTCATTCTGATGTCAAGCCGGGCATGGTGGTGAAGGCTAAGATTCTTTCAGTTGACAGCTTTGGTGCTATAGTGCAAATTCCTGGTGGTGTGAAGGCACTTTGCCCTCTTCGGCATATGTCTGAATTGGAAATTTCAAAGCCTGGAAAAAAATTCAAGGTTCTATTCTAGCTATTTATGATTGTGCTTGTTAATTTTAGTACATTTTTTGTATCTTTAGACCATATAATGTAGAGTTTTTTGGTTGCATGTCTGATGGGACAGATTAGACAATATGCGACTAAAGTCTTTACCTGGATTATGATACAGGTGGGAGCTGAATTGGTTTTCCGTGTGCTTGGTTGCAAGTCAAAAAGAGTGACAGTTACACACAAGAAAACCCTTGTATGTATCATTTTTTTTTCTTTTTTTAGTTTACTTATATTATCCAGTATAAGGTTTCTTTGTGCATCTATCAATTATATTGTCCTACCTATCATGAATTATCTTTCTCGACCTCCATAAGTAAGGTTTTTTTGACTCTTGATTGTTTGTTGGATAATATGTTCCTTTTAAGAACTTTATGGCTTTATCAATGGCTTCTTTCTTGTTCTTCATTTGTAGTGAGGACTATGTCCAAAATCTTTCTTCAATTCACCAAAAAAAAGTCCTCCATGAATAAAATTGCCATGTATCGATGAAACAGTATCTCCTGAAATCTCACTCAACCATGAAAATAAGATCTTAGTCAAAATCTTGACACCATGCTAATAGTTCGATAGTCCTTAAATAATCCTTATCCTACCAAAAATTAAAAGAGATGATAATCTTTGCACTATAGGTCACTATATAATTTTCACCTTGATTTTGCTTGTCTTTCCATTTTGGTCATAATTATCCCTATTGTGAAGGATTTATATTTTTGTACTGTAGTATGTAGTGAAACCAGGGTCATGTAGTACGATATTGTGTTGCATTTCCTTGAATTTGAGATTCCATGTTTCCTATTACGCCGACCTTTAGTTATGAAATATGTGTGTAGAGCAGCACTTGTGAAAGCAACCCTGGGGATGGGGGTTCGAAGAAATGACATATAAAAAAATTCCTTTTGTTGTGTACATCTTTCAATATGCTTGTTTGTCTCTAAATTATCCTCGATGAGGAAGAAATTTTGGAGCATTTATTAATATCCCCCTACCCCAATTGATTAGTTCCATATTCAATTATGAATCAGATATAAGGTATTTTTACAGGTGAAATCAAAACTTGGGATTATTAGTTCATATGCTGATGCAACTGATGGTTTGATAACCCATGGATGGATAACAAAGATCGAAGTTCATGGATGCTTTGTACGATTTTACAATGGGGTCCAAGGATTTGCTCCAAGGCAAGTCTCTGATTTGTCTGTATACTTATGTCATGATCACTGTCAGTTATATTTTGATGTTTGCTTAAATCATTAGCTTTTAGTAATGGAAATTTCATCTACATTTTTTCACCTTTTACTCTTTGACTACATTCCCATGTCATTCATATATCATGTGATTTTTAAATGTTTGAAGCCATTTCCTTCCTCACTCACAAGATAAAATGATAAATAACAAGTCCTATTGTGACCCCAAAAGTTCTAACTAATGAAGGATATTTTGGTAATGCATGGGGTTTAAAATTTTTTGTTACAATAATTTTTTTCTTTTGTTTATATAACCATGTTTTTTGTATGGTTTTGAAGAATGTTTTATTGTTTAATTTTGTACTCTTCTCTTATAGGGCAAAAGATTTAGAACCATGTTTAAATTGGATTTTCTGCTTAGGCATCATAGTTATCAATAGTTTGCTATAGTGGCACTACAGCAGTGTGGAGTGGCCATGGACTCTGCAAAGTCTGAATAGCAGTGCATTTTTCAATCAATGCCATGGCAGCCTCAATCAAGCCACTATAGTGGCACTAGAGAGGCTTTTTGAAAACTCATTTTGGCCCTCAAAACTGTGTTGTTTGGGGGCTTTCTTTAGGATCAAAGTTTAGACTTCCCTCGCCTTTTTAAAATGAAAAAAATCCCTAATTGGATGTAATTTCCCAACAGTTATATTAACTGTATGACACCCACCCTATTTGACCATCACCACTCTTCTTGGGCAGTATTTCCACTGGTGTCTACCCTCCATTCTTTTCTCCAAGTTGAACTTTGAATCAGCTCTACTGAACTCTGAACCCTCAACCTCTGTTCTTTTCTTTGTGCTACACCCACCCTCACTTTTTATTGAATGTTTTAAGATGTCTTGTATTTGAAAAAAATGGGTATGTCTTTTTAATTTTGTTCGTTTCCTTGATTTCTATTGTTATTTACTTGTAAATTTTGCTTAAAACCTATGACTTTTTATTGCTAATTATGAATATTTTAGGCAATTTTTTTAGCATATAGCACATATATATGTAGTAGAACTTATTTAATGTGTATAAAAAATTCAAAATAGTGGTCATCTCACTACGTGCTATATTGCCGCAGTGGTTTTTGGGGTTGAATGCTGTGTCATGCCTTTATCTGAGATTAATAACTAAGGGGTATTCCCGTGGCTGTGTATACTCTTAGTTTGTAATTGAAATATAAATTGAACTTCTGTTTTTCTTGGTCTGTTGTACCCCCCCTTCCCCACCTTAGATCATTTGCAAATACCATATTGTACTAAGTAAATTTTTGCTAGCTGGTCCATAGTTTTTGTTTTTGCCATTTGGGTTTAGTTACTTTGATCTTATCAACTGATCCATAACTTTTATTTTCTCTTGTGAGTAGAAAGTTTAACTGTGTGAGTTTCTTGCTATCTTGGTTGGCCCAATTTTAGAGTTGAACAAGTCTCCAACTGCAAGCCTTTATTTTTGGTGTGTATTATCTTCCTATTTTTATGTAGTGGCATCTTGAAAACTTATTGACTATATGATGTAATATGCTGACTACATTCCAGTTGTGATGTAAGTGTTGGTGTTATCCTCTTACTAGAACTATGTTACTCATTGTTTTGATTTAAGAGCAGATCTGAACTTGGATTAGAGCCAGGTGCTGATCCAGGTACAGTGTACAATGTTGGACAAGTTGTCAAATCCCGGGTCATAAGTTCCATTCCTGCTTCCCAGAGGATCAATCTTAGTTTCATAATAAAGCCCACAAGGTTTGCTTCTTTCCACTTCCTGCTTGTTGGGATTCTGCATCTGGAAAATTTTACTAAATTTTTGAAGTATATAATTGATCAACAAACTGTAGTTTTTGGGGGAGGAGATTGTATGCTTCCTCCCAAATGTAAAAAGTAGTTTTAGTCCTGTCAAGTTTTATAAGAAGCTATCTACTGACTTACTTTAAGGTTGTGATTAAAAAGTACAGGCAAGCACTCTGCTGGGGTACAAATTATGCTAATCCATGAATTCAAATGACAGGGTTACTGAAGACAATATGGTTAAATTGGGTAGCCTTGTTTCAGGAGTTGTTGACAGAATAACATCTAGTGCTGTAGTTGTTTATGTCAATGCAAGTGGTTTCTCAAGGGGTACAATATCTATGGAGCACTTGGCAGATCATCATGGTAAAAATGCCTTTATGGTTGGTAAATGCTGTCCTATTGCTGCTTACTCTAATGGAATTGCTAATTGTAGCTTCTTATTATGCAGGACAAGCTATGTTGATGAACTCACTATTGAAACCTGGATATAATTTTGATCAACTACTGGTTTTAGGTACATTCGAGATATGCAGCATGTTGTTTGTTCTTTATAGTAGCCTATGTCATGACAAAGTTAATGCTTGGGCGAAGCTACTAGGCATAAATTGTAACAATTCTGTTTGTGTTTGTGTCATTTTATTGAGATTTGAAACTTACTTTTTTTTGCCTTGTAGAGTTAGGGTAGGTACCCAGTTTGCCTCACAGTTATATATAAGTTAGACTCCTCTTGTTTCTATTTTAACATCTTTTTTACTGACAACATTGCTGGATGGATTTCCTTTCCTTTCTATTTTTGGTGTAGCAGCTGATTTTTAGTTTACTACTGTCATTAAAATTATTATGTTTTTGTACTATAATTGTACTTGACCTAATGTATGAGAATAAATAAGAGTCAATTTTTTACATTGTGAAATCATGAGCTTTTATCAGTTTTATTCCAACAGTTTTCTGTAAGAAATTGTGTCGAATGTGAAATAGACACTTCAACATTTTTTAATGTTATTTCTTAGATATGAATGAGATTTACTCTTATTATTCTGTGTTTTACTTTTCAGTTCATTTATCAAGTTGATAACTTATTTCATAAACTTCCAATTATTAATTTAATGTTTCATTCTAATCAATGTAGATGTTAAGGGAAACAATTTGATTCTGTCTGCCAAAAGTTCTCTTATTAAACATGCTCAGCAGATTCCTACAGATATCAATCAGATACATCCTAACTCTGTTGTGCATGTAAGTGATGACGTTAAACATATATGAACTGCTTCCCGCACATTTTTTGATAGTCATATATGCTTTTTTAATTTATTATTTTTTAGTTTCTTGCTTGTCAGTCACATGCTGTTCAGTTTTTCTTCTTTTGCTGTATAAATTCTGTGTGGTGCAGGGCTATATATGTAACTTAATTGAGTCTGGTTGCTTTGTTCGTTTCCTTGGTCATTTAACTGGTTTTGCTCCAAGAAATAAGGTATCTCTATTTAACACATCAACCCTTTTTACACATTTCACCTTATCTTAGGCATATGACAGTCTTGTTACCTCATTCTCTTGTATAGGCTGCAGATGACCAGAAAACTAATATTTTGGAAGCTTATTACATTGGGCAATCAGTTCGCACCAACATATCCAATGTTAGTATATTTCAGGCTGTAAATATCAATTTTATGAAAGCTCAGTGCAGGCCATATGTCATACTCTTTTTTAACCTCTTCAGATTAGTAGTGAAAATGGTAGAGTAACACTCTCTCTAAAGCAGACAGCATGTTCTTCAACTGATGCATCATTTATTCAGGACTACTTTCTCATGGATGAAAAGGTATGAACAGTTATCGAGTAACTTTAATATTATTGACACATAGTCTTACATTTTTCATTCTACTTATTAAATTGTTTACTTTATGCACGCTAACACACATAGATGTCTATCCTTATGCTGTTTGCAAGTATGAGCATCATATGACCAGCAAAACATGTTAGGGCCTTGTTGGCTCACTCATTTTCTGTCCGGACTCTGTTATTTTGAAATTTAGAATTCGATACCTATTGTACTTTTGTTCATCTATATGTTCATTTGGTTCATTTATTCCGATTAGAAAATGATCTAGGTGTCCACTTTGTTCTGCAACTAGATTTGGGGATTAAGTTATAATGCAGTTTTACTATTTGTTCTCTTCTTATGTCATTTTTCTGAGGTGTGATATTTCTGCAAATTTCAATTTGCATTTCCCTTTACATTACATTTTGGAAAAATGCAAGATAGCCAAAAATTTTGCCTGAATGAGTTGACATTATTATTGATTCTTGGGTAGGTAAGTGGTCTCTACCACCTTGACTTGTCTAAAAGCCACCCTTGAATTTTGGCAATTTCTTGCTGAATTCATGGAAAATTTTTCTGGCTGTGAATTGCTTTTTTGACTTATCTTAGCAGCCGATGTAATGCTACATATCTTTGATAAAAAATAACATTTTAATTTTCCTCTTTCTGTATATTTGCCTCCTAGCATCATTTTTCTCTTCTCTTTTCCTGTCAGAAATTCCTTTCATATCTTCTCCCTTTTCTATTACTTCTAATCTTGTGTGCATCTTTGAATTAGATTTCTAAGTTGCAATACCTGGGCTCTGGTGCATCTGATTTGAAGTGGGAAGATGGATTTAACATTGGTACGGTTGCAAAAGGGAAAGTTGAGGATGTTAAGGATGTCGGACTTGTTATAAGCTTTGAAAAGTATAATGATGTTTTTGGTTTCATTACCAATTATCAGTGTAAGTTCTCTCCTTCCCACATGTTATTTAATTGTTAACTACTATGTTTGGGTGATTCTTACTCAAGTGCAAGTACCAATTCTCATTGTGATTCTTAGTAGCTGGAACTATTTTGAAGAGTGGGTCTGTAGTGGAAGCATTGGTTCTTGACGTTGCGAAGGCAGAACGGCTTGTTGATTTAACTCTAAAACCAGAGTTCATTAATAGATCTAAAGAAAGTTCCATAAGTGGTACCAACAAGAAGGTTGAGCATTTTTTCTGGCCCCTCACCCCTTTTGCCTGTCTTTATGCATATAATGTATATTGCATTTTTGTCCCACATGGAAGAGAAAGAACTGAGTAAAATTTTTGATAAAAATTATATGCTGTCATGCTATGTAACCATCTTTTTGAAATTACTATTTAAAAATGAAAATTATCCCATTACATTGTTTCTTTCTTCTCTCTAATAAACATTCCTTTTCTTTCTGAATGGAAAAAATGGATTTTTTTTCTGTTATGATTAAGGTTCTATACTGGGCATTCAATTTTGTCCCAAGAAGGGAAGCCTTGTGTGCGAGGCTTCTTCCATCATTCTTTTTTGACCTATTTTAACCAAATGAATGTAATATCTTGGTTCCAGAAACGTCGAAGAGAGGCATCAAAGGACTTGGTATTGCATCAAAAAGTGAATGCAGTAGTGGAAATTGTAAAAGAAAATTACTTGGCAAGTATTGATCTTATTCTTCACATTTAGCTATCTGCTGGTAAAACTAGTTCATGCATATTAACATACTTTACTAAACTTATTCTACAAAGCAGGTTGTATCAATTCCAGAAAATGATTCCACTATAGGATATGCATCAGTATCTGACTATAATACTCAAAGGTTTCCTCACAAACAATACCTAAATGGGCAGAGGTGAGCACCAAGTTAGCTGATTGAAAGTATCAACTCCGCTTTTCACATTTATGTTATCCCTTACTACTAAACATTACTCAAACATTTGTGTCTAAGTAATATGATGTCCATAATAATGTTGGATGGTAAAGTGGGTACATCAATATCCATTAGGGCCATAATCTGAAGAATGACTGGTAGCAGCCAGGCCAGTGACACCTGTGTGGCTGTGTGATTCCTAGATTCCAATTCCTTTTAGTCCGTTATGAAGTTGGTAGTTGCAACTGGCTTATTGTATTGGCCTTTTTGAAGAAGTTTCTGGTTGAATGCTCTTTTTCTTTGGGTACAAGGAAATGCCCATTTATATTCTGTTTGTCTGTCTTGTGTTTTGTTATCATCTTGTATTCTTTGACTTTTCTTTGGCCTTATAAATTTTGGACTTGTGTAATTCTTTTCCTTACTCTTTTATTCTTGGGTACCTGTATTGATCATTTACTAATAATCATTTTCTACTCCCTAATCTTGTCTGGTTCTACTGTAAAGTTACAGTATTTGATTCAGTGCTTGATTGGGTTATTGCTAATCATTTGTGTTTGGAGGCCAAATATTTATGAACAATAAATATCTCATGAGCTCATATAATAAAAAGTTACTTTTGTTTCCTGTTACCTGGAACACATGAGACATATGCTTTTTTATTGTATTTAAAATGTTTTGGAACTTGAGATGTATGCTCTTTTAAGTATTCAATTGCTAGCAGGTACTTATACTCTTTTTTCTTATAGTAAAATATCATTTTAAATTTAAAAATGAGAACTTTTTCATGAGTAGAAGCTTCATTATGTTTTTCTACTTTTTCCCACAACTCATTGTATTACATGTTTTACTTGGTCAGTGTTGTTGCAACCGTTATGGCCCTTCCAAGCCCTGAAACATCAGGAAGGTTGCTTTTACTTCTCAATGAGGTCAATGAGACATCTAGTTCTAAAAGAACCAAGAAGAAGTCTAGCTATAAAGTGGGAACTCTGGTTGAGGCAGAGGTATGTTGGTTTATCTAGTTCGTTTAAAATGTATATATATGAGTTAATGGGTGTGTCAGCAGTATGTATTTATTTGAAGGTTGTCTTTGGTCTTTCTACTTGTACATCGACCTTTCCCTCTAATACTAATACTATTTCTTATTCTGACAAGTTAAAAATGTGTTTCATGAATTTTCTTTTTTATAACATTGTTGTCCAGATTACCGACATCAAAACGCTTGAACTGAAACTAAAGTTTGGATTTGGTCTACATGGCAGGATTCACATAACAGAGGTAACTCTACTGTGTTTCTGGTGTCAATATTTAAATTAGCATTTTAGGTTGTAGATTTGATAACACACAAAGCTTCTGCCATTGTGGGGGCTTTATGAGTGTCAGATGTAGGTGGCCTTACCCTGAGCTGATATGCAGTTTTTGCAGCTGTAAATTGTGACCAAGTTCACATAGCAGCGAGGCTTGCTCTCTTGTTGATGTGCTATCTATTTTAGTTTTAGTATTTTTCTCAATAGTTGGGTGCCTATCTATGGGCAGGTACATAATGGAAATGTTTTGGAAAATCCATTCTCTAGCTACAAAATTGGGCAAACAGTGACAGCAAGGATTGTTGCAAAACCTAAGGAGATAGATGGCCATAGGAAGGGCTCACAGTGGGAGCTATCAGTCAGATCTGAAATGGTTACAGGTTAAGTATGCCTCTAGCTGGAAAATATGTGAATGATTGAAATACTAGGTAATTTGTGAAACATATATGCAGAAAGACTGGTGAAATGTGAGATAATTTGTTTCATAAGCATGTGGTCATGTATTGGACTCATCTTTACCTCAGTGGTGCTTGGGAGTAGATCCTATAGTTACATTCTTATTGGAAATTAATTTTACTTGACATCCATATGTTATAACCATATTTGTTCTTGTTATTATTATATTGAAATTGATATTAGTTACATATTCATTGGAAGCAAGGGTAAAATAGGTAAATATATTTTCCTCCCCATCTGTTTTTAAATGAGTATAAAAGAAACCCATGACTGAACTCTGTTTTGGTGTCCATTACTATTCCAGTCTGCCCTTATTTTCCCAAGTTTGTTTTCTTATGAAAATTAGCATAATCTTTTAATTCTATCTCATCAGTATCTCCTTGTTAAATTTATCTCAACAGTTTGTATTTGTTAATTATGAAAATTATCATAATCTTCCTGCAAGTTAATATATAATCTCAACTTCAATTCAGGTTCCAGTGATATAGGAGATGATGTATCTGAAAATCTTGAGTTTAAAATTGGGCAATGTGTGTCTGGTTATGTATATAAAGTAGAAAGTGAATGGGTCTGGTTAACAATATCTCGAAATGTAAGGGCTCAGCTACATATTCTTGATAGTGCTACTGAACCCAGTGAGCTTGAGGATTTCCAGAATCGATATCATGTTGGACAAACTGTTTCTGGTCATGTTCTAAGTATCAACATGGAGAAGAAGCTATTGCGGCTGGTTCTACACCCCTTTTCTGCTCTCTCTTTCAGAACTAGTGAGGAGCCACAAATTAATGTTGTGGATAAGGATTTAATAGCATATGTTCATGAAGGAGATATCTTAGGTGGAAGGGTTGGTAAAATACTTCCAGGTGTTGGTGGATTGCTTGTCCAAGTTGGTCCTCGCACATATGGAAAAGTACATTTTACTGAACTTACAGACACATTGGTGCCTGATCCGTTGTCTGGATATCATGAAGGGCAGTTTGTTAAATGTGTAGTTCTTGTTGTCAGCCACTCTGTCAAGGGTACTATTCATGTTGACTTGTCATTGCGATCTTCCAATATGATGCTTTCCCAGGGTTCTGCAGATGTTCACAGCATTGTGTAAGTAATAGTACCAATACTCTGTGATGAATATTTAAATAGTCCTAGCCCTGGCCTATTTATTTTTTTATCTTACTAATATGCACTTGTTATTAACTCATATTTAATCCTATTAGTACCGTCTAGTGCATTTATTTGTTTCTAATATTCTAAAGTAACTTTATTTAACAGATTACATTGAATTGAAAATTGCCTGAAAAATTACCAGTATACATTCTAATGTAGTTTATCTGCTTGGGCTGATTTCTAACATCTGTATTGCCTCGTTCATATTCTGCCAACGATCAATCTGTTTCAAGTCTTCTGGCTGAACCTTTTAGCCTATTGATAACACTGTTGCATGCAATTCTTTCAGCAAATGGTCTTGACTTTTCTTTTCTTCTATTTTGTGAATTTTCTTGCTTCATATATAGTATTTAAATAATTAATTTTAAACATGGAAATTAAACTGATTCTTTTTGGAGGTGCTGTTACAGCAAGTGCAATTTATCTATTTTGAATTGAAATATCTAACAATGCATTTACGAAGGATTACATCTGTTGCCCTGTGTTAAGGTGTTGTATTCCATTTTTTTTTATATAATATAAATATACTCAATTATATCATAGTAAATCTATCCAGATTCAGGATAAATGTAAAGTTTTAGTGCCAATTTTACCTTTGTTTTTGCTGCATTAGAATTGATTTTATTGGTTTATGTCCATTAGTTTACTACTCCTGTTGAAGGCATGGGTTTGTGCCCTAGTTATGTTAAAAGCCTATACATTGTATAATCATCATCATCATCATACTATGATTGAATCTGTTATACCTGATAAATTACATAATTACATCACATTATATTATGGATTGTTGATTTTTCAGGAATGCTAACGACAAATGTGTGGAGAAGATTGAGGATCTTCATCCTGATATGATTGTAAAGGTACAGGTTATTATTATTATTTTCTTGTCATTATTATTTAATGCTAAGTGTTTGCTTATCATCTAATTTAATGGAGTTTTGAGTTGTCAATAAGTCATAGCATTCATCATTTATGTGGAATGTTATGTATTTAGAATCAATTGAATTGATAATCAATTGTGCTTTTACTTAAGGGGTTCTGAACGGGTGTGGATACTTTTTAGCATAGTAGTTAATCCCAGATAGCGGAGCGGAGCGGCCGACCCCGGAACTGGGATAGCGGATAGCGGGATAGTCACTATTCTAATATTATATATATATTAAAAAATTATTAATATATTTATATTATATATATAAGTTCAAAAACATAAACATTACTCAAAATTCATAAACTAACAAATATCACTAATAATAAAAAACAGCAGAAAAAAACAGCAAAAAACAGCAGAAAAAAACAGAATTTCAGAAAAAAACAGAGCAGAAAAAAACTGAGCAGAAAACAAGCAAAAAACTGAGCAGAAAAAAAACAGCAAAAAAGAGAGCAGAAAAAAACACCAAATAACAGAGCAGAAGGAGGCGGAGTACGTCGCCGGAATATGTCACCGGAATACGTTGCCGGAGAAGGAGGCGGAATACGTCGTCGGAGAAAGAGGCGGAATACGTCGCCGGTGACAGTGAAGAAAAAAACTCAGGGAAGGAGGAGGAGAAGATGATAAAAAAGAAGAGGAAACTGCAGAGATTTTGAACATTTAAAACTCTAAAATGCCCTCCCTAACGTTTTAAGCAGGAGGGCATTTTGGACTTTTCACCTTCCGAAACACAGAATAGCAGCCGCTCCGCCGCGATTTGGTGCTGTTGAAGCCGCTTCGCTCCGCCGCTATCGCGGCCGCGACAGCTACGACAGCGATCTGCGACGCTATGCCACGTCCGTCGCGGCCCGCCACCGCTCCGCTCCGGTGCTATAGCGGCCACTCCGGCCGCTATTGACTACAGAGCATTTTAGCGATAAATGCTGCAATCTTGCATACATTCTCTTCATTTTTTTACCCTAGCTTTTTGCTCTTAAATTTCAGTTTCATTTGTATTTTTCTTCAGGAGGACATCTGAGCACCTTTCCTCTGTTTTGTACCATTCCTCTCTTTTATAATTCTCGTTAGAAAAAAAAAGGCAAATACTGTTTTGTACTCTGTCTGTTGTAATGTTTGATTTTGCATTACAGGGACACTACCATCTTGTTTACAATATTTTATTGTCAATTAAGAATGCCATGATAGAGATTCAACTTTTTCAAGAACCTAAATACTTTGCTTGAATTGATTATAATGTAACATGATTACAAGATATAGTTACTCAGAGGTACTTCCCAAGCTCTATACAAAAACCAAATATTATTTTACTTCTTTAAAATCCTATTTAGTTCATTTTCCTACTGGCTATAACAACCCTGCCATGAGATATGAAGTGAATATGTGCAATGTTGTTTTATGTGTTGTAAGTTTTGGTCCTTCCTTGATGATTTGCTATGCTGATAATTTATTGCTAAGCTAAGTATCGATTGGTGGCATATCATTTTTTAATTTTCTTTACTTTTTCTTTGAATATTGTATTTTGATTTTGTCCTTTTGGATTTATTTGAGTATGTCTTCTTTTGGCTAGGGTTATATTAAGAATGTATCACCAAAAGGATGCTTCATTATGCTGTCACGGAATATTGATGCCAAAATTCTTCTATCCAATCTATCTGATCAATATGTTAAAGAACCCGAGAAAGAATTTCCTATTGGAAAACTTGTAATTGGCAGGTAAGTAATTAACCTATTGTTTCTATCCACTTCTTAACATGAGATATAGATATGCAAAGAAATGTACTAAGACAACAAATAGCAGGGTTATATATGTGGAGCCTCTTTCAAATCGTGTTGAAGTTACACTGAAGACATCAACAGTTCCCAATACACCCAAATCTGCGATTATTGATTTAAGTAAATTTCACGTTGGAGATGTTATATCTGGCAGGATTAAGCGGGTTGAGTCATTTGGTCTATTCATTGCTATTGACAACACAAACATGGTATTTCTACAACCTGGTAGCCTTTATGTGTATGTAACATATAATATTATTTGTTTTAATTTCATGGTTTTATTTCTTAACTTGGATGGCTAAAATGCTTACAGCTTCATCAACAAAATGTATTATTTGTTGTGATTGTATTTTTGTCAAATTATGATTTTTCATAAATCATGGTCTTTCATAAATCATGGTCTTAACAAAGTGATGGCGATCAACTTGGTTGTGTGAGCTCACTTGTTTATGCTCCTTCAATTACCTAGGTTGGATTATGCCATGTATCAGAAATTTCTGATAACCGTATTAAGAACATTGAAGCAAACTATAGAGCTGGAGAGAGAGTAAATGCCAGAATATTAAAGGTAATTCAAATACAACAGCTTTGGATATGTTACTGGTGTCTATATTTTTACCAGGAGATAATATATCTATTGGTTTTTGTTGGAAATATCATAAATATCTCATTAGAATATCGTAGATATCTCATTAAGATATCATAAATATCTTTTTAGAATATTGTGAATATCTCATTTTATCTTTGTAGTTATCTTTTATTTTTTTATGTTATCTATGTTATCCTTAAGTCATTCACCTTTACCCTATAAAAAGGAGTTTAGAAATTGTATTATTCAACTCAATTAATACACAGTTTCTTTTACTTTCAATTGTTTTAATTCACATTGTAACTTCTGGCTATTAACTGACTGGTTGTATTATTCTGTGTATATTGTATCTGTACTATGTTGATTGTATCTCCAGTCAGATAAATATATTTATGGTTCAGAAGGTTGCATTGCATGATAGTAAGGGTAGATATTCTAGCAGACAACCTAAAATCCACTAGGGAAAAAATTGGAGTCCAATGGAAATATGAACAAGTTCCTTGAATATCATTTATAATGAATGAAAGTAGTTGTAATTTTGGTGAGGTATGACCGATGTTGTCAGATAACTAAAACCCCTCCAGAACACCTAAATTACTTATTCAGACTCTAATTCCATCTTCATTATCTAAAAATTTTGTGAGATAACTCATGTCCATGATACATCATTATCTTGAATTCTTTATCATCCTACGTTAGATAGGCTTCTTGCTTGATCAGTGTGGATTAGAGTACTAAATTACTAATTACTTGCATTTCCCTAACATATATCATTAGGTGGATGAAGAAAGACAAAGAATTTCTTTGGGAATGAAGGATTCATATATGAGGGATGACACCGAGCTTCAAATACCATTGAAGGAAGGATCAGATGAACCTATTACAGATGGAATGAAGTCTATTACTTCTATGGATAGTAGTTTGCTTGGAACCTCAAACATAGATGTTGAGGATGAAATTATTCAATTCCCAATTCTTTCACAAGCACAAGAAAGGGCAGACATTCCACCACTTGATGTTGCCCTTGATGACTTAGATCAATTTGATGTAAATAATGCAAATATTCAAAGTGAAGAACATGCAAATGAAGACACTAAAAATGAAAAGCATAAGAGGCGTGAAAAGAAGAAAGTAAAGGAGGAGAGGTCAATATAATGCTTATAGTTATTTGGCATTTGCTTTTTATAAATTGGTATCTAATTTTTTTTTCCTCTTTTGCTTTTTAATTTCTAACATTGGAAGTATACTGTACAGGGAGAAACAAATAAGGGCTGCTGAGGAAAGATTACTGGAGGAGGATGTGCCTAGAACTGCCGATGAGTTTGAAAAGCTGATTAGAAGCTCTCCTAATAGCAGTTTCATCTGGATAAATTACATGGATTTCATGATATCTATGGCTGATGTTGAGAAAGCTCGTTCAATTGCTGAAAGGTATATCATGAATTTCATGATTTTGTGTTTCGATTTTTAAATAATTATGAAATTCAAACTTGACTTTGTTAATATTGATTTGAATTTGTATAATCCTAAGCTTTTATCAGGAGCCATAAACATAATCCTATTCTATAGAAAATCTTGAGCAGAAAAGAGGGTCTTAACAATTTTCTTTTTGTTTATTTTGGTCAATTATTGGGCTATTAGACATTGAACTTTCATCTATTGGAGGGAGTGTTTTATATGCTAATCTTTAAAAATGTTGAGTTTAGAGGCTACTATGCAACATTGATGTGTTTGGTTTGAGAATGGCTTTTTTTTTTCATTTCCTATTTTCACAAATAATTATAAAAGTACCACATTGTTTTCACTTTTTGTTCTGGTTTTAATATTTATATAGGAATTGGTGAAAATATTATTTTTTACTATTTCCTATATAAATCTTTGAAAATAGTAGACACATGAAAACAAAATATTTTGTAATTACTTTTGAAAATAGGAAACAAAACATGAGACAAATTTTCAAACCAAATAGGCCTTAACTTTTTGTACAACCTATATGATCTCAGCCAAAGCACCTATCTCAACAGGTTTGATTGTACATCCTACAAATTACATTGTTTCAACAGTTACTTAAAACATAAAATTTGTTTCAACAGTTTTCACCAACAGGATGCTGCATGGACTAATAAAATTTGTTATATTTGAAAAGCATCTTTCATAGATTGGTTACAGTAGACAAAAGTAACATGAATCATTGTTATGTAATTTCTTTAGTATGAAGATTCAGCACTTTAATAATATCTTTTAAATCTGTTCTTAGGTTAAATGATGCTTTCCATGTGTTGTCATTGTTAATAAAATATTGAAGTAGAGCGACTTGAGCCTAGACACATCAATTGCATACTAGTATCATTATGGTGATAAAAGTGGAGAGAAATCACTTAGTTTTGTTGTTTCCCTTGATTGTCTAATTGTTACATTGTATTTCTCCCCTTCAACTTGTCACAGTACATCCATGTGAGTGTCATATTACCATAGTCATCTGACTTCACATTTTAATATTCCCTTGAATCCATAATTTTGAAGGGCTTTAAGGACAATAAATATTCGAGAAGAGAACGAGAAACTCAACGTCTGGAAGGCCTACTTTAATTTGGAAAATAAGTATGGAAACCCTAGAGAGGTAAGAGTGTTGAGAGAGAGCACTTTCAGTTTTTGTTTATTCACTAATATTGTTATGTGGAGTTATCCTTATTAAGTGTTTTGTGTAGGAGGCCATTATGAAAGTATTCCAAAGAGCTCTACAGTACAATGATCCCAAAAAGGTCTATCTAGCACTCTTGGGAATGTACGAGAGGACTGAGCAACATAATCTAGCAGATGAACTTCTCAAGAAAATGACAAAGAAGTTCAAGCATTCATGCAAAGTATTATGTGAACTCTTAAATATAAATACTATTCTTTTCGTCTTAATAAAAAATATATATGGAGCTTATTTTGCACTGGATTTTAGGTTTGGTTGAGGCGTATACAAAGTCTCTTGAAGCAAAAGCAGGATGGAATCCAACCTCTCATCGATCAAGCTTTGTTAAGCCTTCCCCGACATAAGCATATTAAATTTATCTCTCAAACAGCTATTCATGAATTCAAGGTTGGAGTTCCAGATCGAGGGCGATCCTTGTTTGAAAAAATTCTACGGGAATACCCAAAGAGAACAGACTTATGGAGCGTTTATCTTGATCAAGTATATCCTCCACCTCATTTTCTTTTTGGATTAGTATATTATTTTGAACCTAACATTCTCGTGCACTTGATAGGAAATTCAACTTAAAGATGAAGATATAATTCGTGCACTATTTGAAAAGGCTGTTAGTCTGAGCCTCCCACCGAAAAAGATGAAGGTTTGTACATATCTATATTACCAATTTTGCTGTTGTTTGGTAATTTTTCCTGTCAGACTCACTTAGGACTTTGTTGTCTTGATTGGCAGTTCTTATTCAAGAAGTATCTTGATTATGAGAAGTCCCAAGGTGATGAAGAACGAATTGAATCTGTGAAGAGGAAAGCAATGGAATATGTTGAGAGTACTCTGGCTTGATGTAAATTCATCATTGCTTTAGTTTTGAAGTTTACAACTTGCAGCCATTCTGGAGTCCGAGCTGGATATCCTAAGACGAAGACTCAGTTTGCAGAGCGCTTGGATGAAAGATTGTGAATGCATCAAGTGAGCAACAAGAGAAAAACAGACTTTTGATAACAAAGGAAATATAGGTCCCTGTCTTTTGCCCTGTTTGGGTTGTAATTTTTTTGGTTTGGCACTGGATTTGTAATATTATACAAACGAATTTGTAGGTTAGAAAATGTTGTAATGTTGGGATACTGTTTTCTTTTAACCAATTTTGATAATGTAACCATTGTTTTATCGTCGTATATGCTTATGCTCTAAAATGAGCAATTGTAGCTTTATTTTGGAAAGTATCCTGTGTCTATTGAATTTTTTTCCCCTTTTTTGGATTCATAAGCTGGTAACACCTGAGTTTCTGCAGATTATATTGATTCCCTAGAATAAGCATCACATTGTGGCAGCGACCGAACATGTTGTCTTGCTTCAGAGCCAATAAATTAAAAATAAAATGGCTAATTGTCTTCCTAGTGTACATAAAATTACTTGTTAAACGTGCTTATGCTATAATGAAATTTCCGTTTAGTGACCTGTGAACATCGCTACCTATTCACATATTGCAGCTGGCATTGTGCAGCATCTTTGATTATTATTAGTGGGCTTGTACATATTTGATTCATTTATTTTCAATTAGGATGTGTTTTAGAGGAAAAAATATAAAATCGTACTGTTATAAGTTGTAAAAAATATAAATAATGCTTTTTTAAATTGGTAATTTTATTTCAAATGTACTATTAGATTAAATTTCTCATCAAAATCTTGTATTAATTTAAAATTATTTAACACTTAACATATATATATATACATGTGTGTTTTAAAATTTAATGTAATATACTTTTGAAATTATAAAATGATTTCTTTTATTATATGCTTATAGTTAGTTAATTTTAACAAAATTTTACCCAAACAATTAAGAGAAAATATAATTATAATTCAATGGCTCAATAAGAAAAATGTTCTACATAAAACAATTGATGGTATAATGTTTTTGTGTAATTTAAGCAATAAAATTTGATAATTTCTATATAAATGTAGTCATTAGAAATCTTTGTTGTTCCTAATCATTTCCATAGTATCATAAACTTCATTTTGTTGACATCACATCTTCATCATGAGTAATGTAACTACCTTTATCTTTAACTAATAAAAAGTATAACATAAAATAATTGATGGTATAATGCTATTGTGTAACTTAAAACAATGAAATTTGATCATCTCTCTATAAATTTATTTCTTAAAAATTTAATCTATATAAAATAATTAATATCACAATATTTTTGTGCGACTTAAGTAATGAAATTTGATCATTTATCTATAAATTTATCCTTTTAAAATTTAATCTTTGTTGCTCCTGATCATTTTAACAATGTCATAAACTTCATTTTGTTGACATCACATTTTCATTGGTTACCATGGGCTCAGGAGTCATGTTACCACCTTTATCCTTAACTAATAAAAAGCATAACATAATATTTTAGAGTTAAATTTTACAAGAAAGATGAATTGTGAGATATGGTAGGGAAAGATCCATATTTTTTTACACAATTCTTTATTTTATTTTTATCTTTTTAAAAAATTTTAAAAAATATCTAACTACCTCAATCATTTTCCCTACATCTCCCTTTTATTCTTCTCACTCCCTACTTTTCTCCCTCTTCCCTTACACCTTTACACGTTTTTGTTCTTGTTATTATTTTCACATTTTCCCATCTTCCTTGCTCACATTTCTCATTCCATTGTTGTAATTCAAGCTCTATTATAGTTGATGTTCACTTCCAAACTTGTTTTCAATTTTTTTTAGTGATAGATGTAATGAAAATTGATATCAGTGGGACATAATATTTTAACAGAAAATAATACCCACACGTATATATTGTGGAAAGCAAGAGAGAAAGAGAGAATATCTTCTCAATATATTCTTTTATCTCAAACTTGATTTTGTTGTGTTGTAGTAACAATCCCAAGAGAGCCAAATTTATAGGCTTGACTCTATAACTACTAAATCTAGAAAGTTGGAAACTATCCCATGCACTAATAGCATAATCTTAAATGTGGGTATCAGAAAATCAAATAATGAAATCGGGAAAGTTGGAAACTACCCCACATATTAACAACATAATTCTAAATGTGAGTAACAGAAAATCAAATAACGAAACATTAAACTAAAATGCTTTGACTCAATGAACAGTAATTATTAGTCGTGCATATGTACTTGATTTATTTACTTCTAACATTGCCTCCCTTAAATTAATTATGCATACTAATTATTCCGAGCATTTTCTTCAACTTATAAAACAGTTCTTCTTTCAATGGTCTTGTAAAAATATCTGCAACTTGTTCTTCAGTTGGACAATATTCAATAACAACTTTTTCAACTACCCATTCTCGAATTTTATGAAACCGAATGTCTATGTGCTTGGACCGCCCATGAAAAACTGGGTTTTTTGAAAGTACAATTGTAGACTTATTATCACAAAAAATCATTGTGGAGTATTTTGCTTTTAATGCATTGCTTTAAGGATCCTTCTCATCCATATTGCTTGTGTAGCACAACTTGTTACAACTATGTATTCTGCCTCGGCTGTTGAGAGTGCAATTGTTGGTTGTTTCTTCGAGGATCATGCTACTGCTCCGGTGCCTAGATGAAATGCATACCCTGACGTGCTTTTTCTTGTCCCAATATCTCCTGCCCAGTCACTGTCTGTGTATCCAACTAGCTTTATATTATAATTATTATCATAAAAAATCCCCTCAGTCAAAGTACCTTAAATATATCTCAGGATTCTTTTTGCTCCTTGTAAATGACATGCATGTGGCTCTTCCATAAATCTGCTGAGCAATCCTACTCCAAACACTATATCTGGTCTAGTAGCTGTCAAATATCTGAGACTTCCAATCAAACTCTTGTAGTATGTTGAATAAATTCTTCTTTCATCGCTATCTCTTTTCAACTTCAACTTTTCTTCAACAGGTGTTGAGATTGGTTTTGAATTCTCCATTTTGAATTTTTTCAAAATGTTTACAGCATACTTCTTTTGAGAAATGAAAATTCCATTAGCCTGTTGAATGACCTCAATGCCAAGAAAATAAGACATCAGGCCCAAATCTGTCATTTCAAAGCATCTAATCATGGCCTCCCCGAATTCTGCAATCATCTTTGAATTGTTGCCAGTAAAAATTAAATCATCAACATAAAGGCACACAATAAGAATATCACTAGGGTAAAAAAATTTAATATATAGAGTATGTTCAAACAGGCATATTTGAAAACCATTCTGCAAAAAGTAAGAATCAATCTTCTTGTACCACGCTCTAGGTGCCTGCTTCAAGCCATACAATGCTTTCTTTAGCTTATAGACTTTATCTTCTTTGCCTTCAATCTCATATCCAGTAGGTTGTTCAACATATACTTCTTCTTCTAAAGTACCATTTAGGAAAGCAGACTTAACATCCATTTGCTGAATTTTCCAATTATTTTGAGCTGATAGAGAGATAAGCATATGAATTGTATCTAATCTTGCTACAGGAGCAAATACCTCAAAATAATCAATAACTGGCTTCTACTTGTATCCTTTTGCTACTATGCTTTAAAACGATCTATTTCTCCACTAGGCTTGTACTTAGTCTTGTACACCCACTTCACTCCAATTGGCCTTTTATCTCCTGGTAAGTCTGTCAACTCCCACGTCTGATTTTTTTCACTGACATGAATTTCTTCATCCATTGCTTTTCTCCAATTTCGATCACTTGCAGCTTCTTCAAATGTCACTGGTTCACAATCTGCAAATAAAGCAAAATTGATAATTTTCTCATCAGATGGGTCATTGTCATTACCCACAACATAGTCCTCCAATCTAACTGGTAGTCTTCGTTGCCTTTGTGGTCTGTTTGATATTTCTGGCTCATCAAGTGTTGGATCTACATGTCCATTCTCTTCTTCATAATTTTTTGGAATTACTGTAGGCTCTTTTTGAGCTTTAGAAGACCAATTCCACATTCTTTCTTCATCAAAGGTCACATCTTTGCTTATAATTACCTTCTTTGTCACTGGATTATAGAGCTTGTACGCCTTTGAGTTGGTGCTGTAACTAATGAAGATGCACTTCTCTCCTTTGTCATCAAGCTTCTTTCTAAGTTGATTAGGTACGTAGGCATATGCGATACACCCAAAAATTCTGAGATGTCGGATTGAGGGCCTCTTTCCACTCCAAGCTTCTTCTGGTGTTTTATCATAAACACTTTTTGTTGGACACCTATTCAAAATATACACAATAGTGGCAACAACTTCTGCCCAAAATTCTCTGGGCAATTGTTTATCCTTCAGCATGCATCTCACCATGTCCATGATTGTCCTATTCTTCCTTTCTGCTACTCCATTTTGTTGAGGAGTGTATCTTGTTGTTAGTTGATGTTGAATTCCATGTTGGTCAAAAAAATATACACAGGCAAGGTACTCTTGGCCTCTGTCTGTCCTTAGTGCTTTAATTCTGCAACCACTTTGTTTTTCTACAAATGCCTTAAATGACTTAAAGGCATCACAGGCTTCTGATTTCTGTTTCAAAAAATACACCCAGATTTTTCTGCTAAAATCATCAATAAAGGTAATGAAGTACCTACTATCACCATGTGTTGGTATCTCAACCATGCATAAATCTGAATGGACTATTTCCAATGACTTTTTTGCTCTCCAAGACTTCCCAGTTGGAAAATACCCTCTATGCTTCTTTGCAATTTCACAAGTCTCACATACACTCTCAGGAATATTTATAATAGGCAAACCAGATACATATTTTTTTTTAGATAAATAATTCAATCCAGAAAAGTGGTAATGTCCAAAGCGCATGTGTCATAACCAATCATTATTTGGTATAAAAGAACTCAAGCAGGATAATTCTTTGTGATAAACTTTTAAAGGGAACAGACGATTAGGAGTCATTTTTACCTTAGCAACGAATCTCTCATTTTTTTTCAATCAAGGTACAGTAGCCATTGAGAATCTACATGTTGTAGCTTTTTCTGATAATTGTTCCATGCTCAACAGGTTGTGATGAAGACCAGGAGCATAGAAAACATCAGAGATGAAATTTTGAGAACCATCCTTCAATTTGATAGCAATTCTGCCTTTCCCCAAAATCAGAATATTTGTATTATTTCCGAATTTCACGGTAGATTTTATCGTTTCATTTAGTGAGGAAAATAACTCTTTTTTTCTACACATGTGGAGATACCAAATATCTCCATCGCCTGCAAAATTGTCTGCTGCTAGAAGTAAAGTTTGTGGATTATCAGAACTCTCACTAGTATGTTGATATTGGTTTTCTGCTATATTTGCCTGTTGTTTGAATCTACAATTTGTCTGGACTTTCCACAGTGGTAGCAATTGAAATTTGTCCTTTCTTGGGAGTTGTTGCTTCTTCCTCTTCCATAGTTGGTAGATATAAAATTGTGTCCACCTCTTTCTTGATTAGGTGGTCGAAAATTGTTGTCTCTCCATTGTTGATTGGAATTATAATGACCTCTTCCTTTGAAATTGCCACAACCGAATTTCTATTTCCACCTTGACGAGCTCTACTATCTTCACTTTGACTGGATTTTGCTATGTTGGTAAAATTTACTTGACTCTTCAAGGCTTCTTCATTTTCTTTTTCAGTTTTCTCCAAGATTCTACTCACATGGCTTTCAATACTACCTTGCAATTCTGCAATTGTCATGGTGTCTGTATCATGGGCTTCAACTATTGTAGTCACCACATGATCAAATTTCATTGGCATGATGCGTAAAATTTTCTCCACCACCTTGCTTTCAGGGATGTCTTTCATATTGTTCCACGGTTTCAGAATTGGATATTTCATATCTTTCATATTCTCGATGCATGGATTGCAGTTTGGATTTTTGGGCTTTTTGTATTCCTTTGTATGACAACTTCAAAATGTCCCACGCTTGTTTGGTTGTCTTGACATTTGCTATTTTCCCAAAAATTGAATAATCTACACCTTGGTGAATTTGCGATAGTGCCAACTGATCCTTCCTTTGAGCAACATCATCAGCTCCTTATTGTAAGCCTGGTTCAATAAAGCCCCAAATATTGTGAGCTTTCAAATGGGTGGATATTAACAATGCCCAATAGTTATAATCCAATTTTCCATCTAATTTGGGACCAGACCAAACAATATTGTAATATGTGGCCATCTCTCTTTCTCAAAAAAATTTGGCAACGTGAGAACTCTCTTGTTCCTCACATAGTCAATAATTGTTTTTGAAACTAACTCTCTCACAACCTCATAAAACCAATGCTGGATCTAACCAGCTCTGATACCAATTTGATATTAGTGGGACATAATTTTTAACAAAAAATAATACTCACACGCATATATTGTGGAAAGCAAGAGAGAAAGAGAGAATATCTTCTCAATATATTCTTTTATCTCAATATATTCTTTTATCTCAAACTTGATTTTGTTGTGTTGTAGTAACAATCCCAAGAGAGCCAAATTTATAGGCTTGACTCTATAACTACTAAATCTAGAAAGTTGGAAACTATCCCACACACTAATAGCATAATCTTAAACGTGGGTAACAGAAAATCAAATAATGAAATTGGGAAAGTTGGAAACTACTCCACACATTAACAACATAATTCTAAATGTGGGTAACAAAAAATCAAATAAAGAAACATTAAACTAAAATGCTTTGACTCAATCAACAGTAAATATTAGTCGTGCATATATACTTGATTTGTTTACTTCTAACAAAAATTTGTTTTCCATTGGCATCATCAATAAATAATAAACAATTTTCTATTGTGCATCAAAACCAGATATGTAACGAAAACTTGTTTTCACTATGTATTTGAGTTTGATATATAATGAAAACATATTTATGTAGTTATTGATTCTTTTATAACTCTTATATTTTTCCTTAAATTTTATTGAACTTCCATTCCTATTTACTAGTGCAAGTACAATATGTCGCCACATATGAAATTAAGTGGTCGTAGATGACTTGAGAATTATCAAAAAAACTCTTATATTAATGACACTAATGATGCAAATACGTTCAAAGCAACACAGTACATCCATTACTTCAGCTCATAGAAAAAGAGCGGTAAGAGCGCAATAGGAGTTGGAGGCAAAGACGATAGTGCTTGTTGACACATTGTAGGAGACAATTGTTACTCCTATGTTTGCTAAGCTATATGTACTTATTTTTTAGTCATGGGCTATTGGTCCCCTTATCTAGGAGGTCTTGGGGATAAGTTTGTGTTGAGGTCCAATGTGGACAATATTGTCCCAAGCTTCTGGGAGGACTAACTCGCATGAAGCTGAAGTTGGTTAGTCATGAGGGTAAGATCTTATCCCTGCAAGTGAAGACATTCATAGAGAAGTCAGGACTTGCTTCTCTCATATAGGCATGCTATGTTGACTTTCTTGTATTATCAGCTTGGCGTGGCCAACTTGCATCATATGAAGCAAATAAGAAGATATACAACTCTACTACAAGTGTCAAATTCATTTATTATTTTCCTCGACTTTTGAGTATTTTGTTTTATGGAAATTAATTATGTTAATAGTTTTGCAAGTTAATTGATAAATATATTAAGAGCAAACCTTGTGCTTGTAGATGGAAGTCTATGAAGGGATCCAGCTAAGAGTTGTCGATGAAGTTACTGCTAGATCAGTTGTGGCTAAAAGATGTCATTTGGATGTCAAATGAGGAGCTCATAGAGGAGCAAGCCTTCTTTGACATCTCTTATTTCTTCAGCTTCCTCATCCATACATCATTTGCCCTGCAGAAGGAGATCCTTAGTGAGGTTATTTGAGAGTACCTGGGCAGCAACCTAGAGGTAGACAATTAGAGTCTAGTTCAAGCAAGTCTCATGGTTGTCTTGTAAGTATGTATACCTCTCCTATGTATTGAATGATAATCAAACTTTCATAGTACTTTTTTATATTTTTTTTTAGCTTAAGGATGGTTACTAAGAGCTTTAGTAATGTTTATACCTCTACATAGTGCGCATTGACACTCGCACAATCAAGCATTATAGTAAGATGTAGATATAAAAAAATGAGGAACACCTTCCACTGATGTTTTGGATCTTATTTTGTATCTCATGTTAATTTATTTTGTAATATTTCATCTTTACTATTTTGTATTTTATATTTTTTCATGTTATGTTGACTTATTCAAAACAAATAAAAATTAAGTGCTAAAACTAACTCAATTAAATATATTTTATTTAAACTTATTCAATTAATTAAAAACAATAAATTATTTAATAAAAATAATTTAAAATACACAAGGGAAACAGATTTTCATTGTATATATACACAACAAAAACATGTCTTTGTCCAAGGGGTTTTTGTCAAAGATAAAAAAAAATCAGGATGCGAGAATAGTGAGAAAGAGTGTGTAAATAACAAGATCTGTATGAAAATACACGTTATGAACACCACAAAATTACGGTGTTTAGTTTCTAAGATATCCAAATTTTAGGGTAAAGAAAAATAATGATATTGATAACTTATGTGCATTAACTTCGACGGTGATGTCTTGGTTTTAACTTAAGTTTGTTTTCTATAGTTATTGGAGTCATGGGTTTGTGTCTTTTACAATGGTTAGATGATCTTATTTCACATCATTTAATCAAAGTGATAAAAGGGTAGCAAAGGTTGCGTTGGTGTCACTTGGAAAATTTTGTAAGTGTTGAAGTGATCAATTTTTTTTTATTAACCTGAGAATCGAATATGATATAGAGGTATACGATTTGAATTTGTCTGTCTTTAGGAAATTGGGATATGGAAGATTTCAAGGTTTAGATATTCGAGAAATTTGCTAAGCTTTGAATACAGAAAAATATTGAAGGTTCTAAATCAAACACGTGAATAAATATACATCATTCACTTTATTAACGCATGGATCAAGACAAATGTCACCATCTCAAATAATCAATCCTAGACAAATCTATATATGTATATATGGAGCTTATTTTTCGTCCATTAGAGTTAAAAATTTATAAATAGAAAACAATGTACATATTTTTTCTTGGTTGAAATACTATACATATCTAACACTAATTATGCTGATCATATAGTTACCCGTTTTACGAGTTATGTATATGTACTCACATACTTCTAATGCAATTTTACATACTTGTCAATTATTTTTACTTTTTGATTTAATCACTTTTATTTACTTTCTCATGCAAATTTATTCGCTTTCCATTTACCTTCCCGCACTTTTCTTTTTTAGCATTTTAAATTCATTCTCATTCTTCTCTTTTGTCTTTAAAATTTGAACATTTATCTTTTTGCATTACTTTCTTTCAAATTCGATTTACTTTTCCAAACAATTTGCATTTCACACAATTTACTTGCTTTCACTTTACATTCATTGCTATTTACTTGCTTTTGATTTATCTTTCCAAACCATTTCTTTTTCTCCATTTTACTTTCGATTGCATTTAGTTTCTTGCATGTTTTATAAAACTTATCATTTATATTTCTTGCGACAAGTGATGATCTCCCTAAACAACTTCATCCAGGTAAAAACCAAAATTACATGGCATACCACAAGAAAGTTGGTTACAATGGTTTTCCTAAATTCGTGAAAAGGAAAAGGAGGTTATATCATTTAAAATTTAAAATATAAATAAATATTTATTACTAGATAATATACTTATAAATTTTCAAATTATGTGAAATTTAAATTTATAATTAAAAAGATCATATTAAATGATTCAATCGTCTTACTAATATTTTAACATGTGTCCAATCGTCAAAAGCAATTTATCACAACACCACAATTACTACTTGTAAATGTCAAATTATCAAGGTTCCACTTGCAAAGCCTTTGGAGTATCACCCCCACACTTATTTAGAACGTATTCCCAAAACAATTCCAAAGCTCCTTTAACCCCTAAGGTTATGGTGATCATGGTTTTCCACTTTAGGTTTGTAATGAGCTATAATATCAAAGAAATGGTTAGATAGGCTCAAAAGGGATAAGCAAGGGATTTAATGCAAGACAAGTCCATTTGGCTAGTAACTATAAAGAAATAAGGCCTAAATCATATCACCAATGCATGTGAGACAAGAAGTATAAAAGTGAATCAAGACAAAACCTAGAGTATCTAGCAATACATGTGCAAATCACACAAGAAAGAAGAGAATGACAAGATACAAGCCATCAACATACAAGGCTCAAAATCTCACAAGGATAAATGCTCTATCACTAATGATTCATATTTTAATTTCCAAGTCACTCATTACACTAAAGATGCAAAAAATGGTTACATATCAAGTTGTGAAACCTCTTAATCAAAGATGATGCAACTATTCACAATTTATACAACCTAGAAGTCCATTAAATCAAAAGGAAGCTCCCAGTCAGGTGCCTGAAGGATAGGAGTGGTGGTAAGTCTCTTTTTCAACTCCTAAAAGGCCTTAATGCATGGCTGATGAAAGACAAACTCCACATCCTGTTGTAAAAGTTTGGACAATGGAAAGGCTATTTTATTGAAATTTTGGATGAATCTCCTATAAAAACCTACATGTCCAAGGAAAGAACGAACTTCCTGCACAAATGTGGGGTAAGAGAAGCAATAAATCAATTTTGACTTTGTTGACCTCAATACCTCTATTAGACATTAGATGCCCTACGACTATACCTTCGATTACCATGAAATGACATTTCTCAAAGTTCAGCACAAGGTTAGTCTCAATCTAGACAAACTCTCCAAACATGCATCAAATGAATGATCGTACATCGTAAAATTATCCATAAAGACCTCCATGAAACTCTTTAATAACTTAGAAAAAATACTAACCATACACCTTTGGAAGGTGCTTGGGGCGTTGCACAGGCCAAACGACATCCTAGTGTAGACAAATGTGCCGAACGGGCAGGTGAAGGTGGTATTGTGTTGATCTGCTGGTGCAATATGAATCTACATGTAACCTGAAAAGCCATCTAGAAAACAATAATGGAATTAACTTCCCAGCCTCTCCAAAACTTGATCAATAAATGGCAGAGGGAAGTGGTCCTTGCGAGTTGCTTGATTTAGCTTCCTGTTGTCTATGCACACTCGCCAACTGTTCTGAATTATGGTTGGAACCAATTCATCATTATGGATTTCTTAGGAACAACCTACACAGGACTAACCCACTAACTATCTGATATGTGGTAAATGATCCCTCCTGCAAGTAGCTTCATGACTTCCTTTTTGACAACATCAAGAATGGTGGGGTTTAGTCACCTCTGTTGTTACCTCACTGGTTGGGCTTCCTCCTCCAATAGTATCCTATGCATGCATATGGAAGGATTAATCCCTGAGAGGTCAGCTAGAGTCCAACCAATGACTTTCCTATGCTTCCTCAATACATGTAACAACCTCTCCTCTTGCTCAAACTGGAGCTTGTTGGCTCTGATGACTGGAAGCTTTTGGTCGTCCTCTAGGTAAGCATACTTTAGGTGCTCAGGCAATGGTTTCAGCTTTATGGTCGGTGAGGGAGGTTTACTTGCTGCAAATTTTGTCAATTCTACCACTTCTGCCATTTCTGGTCCTTCATCAATAGTAACATGAATTTTTGTACAAATGGAGCACTCCTTGCCTCTATCACACATGCAATCAAAGTTAGCCAAATCAGTAAAATCAGAAACATCAGCCACATCAACAACATCAGAAAATTCAGAAATTGTAGTAAGGCCAGCATGCATCTACATATAATCATTAACCAAGACATCAATCACGTCTAAACCAAAGACATAATGGTTTTTTGTGGGATGCTTCATGGCCTCAAATATGTTAAACTACACCATGTTATTACCAAAGTCCATGGAGGGTTCCAGCATGCACATCAATCTCGGTCCTTGCTATCATTAAGAATGATTTGCCAAGGATTAAGGTGGATCTTATGCTAGATGGCTCATCCTCCCTATCTAACACATAAAAATCTGCTAGAAAAATCAATTTGTAACATCCTAAAATTTATTTAATTATTTTTAGAAATTAATTACATTATTATTATTATTATCAATTTTATTTTAATAGAGGGGTTAATGATTTTATAAACTGATGAGGCTTTATCTAAATTATTTTCATTTATTAATTTAATTAATTGAATTAACGGGGGAGACTGACGGGCGGGTCGAGGTTGACCCGACCCAGCTAGAATATTAGATAGGGGTAATCAATTTACCTTAATTGGTGTTTTACGCATCAGACAGCCAGACCTAGAGGAGAGAGGACGCCGACCTACAAGGAAGAGGAGTTAGGGTGTTCAGACCGTCCTAGAGCCGCATCAGATCATCACTATTCTTCACATCTAAGGTACGGGGAGATGAGTTGATCATATATGAACGCGGGAGTGTACGGATAGTGAAGGCAATCCTTAAGTCCCTCTAGGATCTAAATTCTCAATTTCGTTTGATTATTATGTTTTAAAAATATTTTAATCGGTAGAAAAGATTTGTCAATATGCTCTGTGGTATGATTAACGTCTTGTCCTAATGTGATTTTTGTTGGGAAACTGTATGATTAATTGCCCTAATTACTTGATTCTTGTGTTGTTTATGGTTGTTCATGATTGGAGGCTCTTGTGTGTAATGATGAAACTGGGTGAAATTCAATGGTGTTTTATGTGCGTTTCTGTGCTTTCTGATGAATGATTTATAATAAGGATGGTTAAATTAATATGGTTGGGTATGATTGTGGACTATGCGAATGATGTATAAATAAATCATGAGAATAAGAGTGTGGATGAGAATGCATTGAGCATGGACATGAGAGGCATGAGATGCATGAGATGCATGAGAAGCCAGACGTGGCTATAATACCCTAGTCATATGTAGTGTTTAACAGGGGACTAATGATGGGGGACAATCATATGCATGGGCCACATGTCTTCACACGGGCCATAGGTGGTGTTTAACTGTGCGACACACCGACCCATACAAGGTGTTTAACGGCGTAGCCATCATTAGTGATAACTAAGGGGATTGAGGAGGTTCACCCATGGTGTGGAGTCCTGACTCGAGACTCTTAGGGGTGATGATGAGCATATGCATTGTGCGAGCATGTGCATTTTGTAAACATGAATGAGCTGTGATTGATTTTGAATGAATGAAATATGATTGATATATGAGCATCTGTTAACTGTTAGTAATTAAGTACGATAATGGTTGGGATTTGGGGCATTATCTGCCTTTATATATGATTGAATGCGATTTCTCACCGTACTTTCTCTTGTTGTTTTCTTTTAGGTAACGTTGAGGACACTCATGGTGCCAATTTTTGAAAAGGCGGGGTCTTGCTCTGATTAGTGTGACATCGGGGTTCTAGAAGTTAGAATAGTTGCTCTATGCCTTGATGTTTGAATGACTTATTTTAAAGATGATGGTGACTTTAGTTTTCTGAATTATAATGTTAAGATCTAAAACCTTCTTGAAAACTTTGTGCCTACCTTTTAATTATCATGTGAACCTTTTATCCTTAATACAAATTGTGCTTTTTGGTTTTAACTATTACCCTGTCTTCATTTTATTTACTTGGTTATTTTAATTTAAGTATTCGGGATAGAAGGGTGTCACACAATTCATTTATTTAGACCAACACATCTTCTAGGATACCAAGTGAATGCACAATGCTTCTGTTTGCTAGTTGGATTATTACACTAGTTGATTTCAGATCACCAAAATTCAGTGATTTATATATTGATGAAGGCATAACATTAATCAAAGCGCCTAAATCCAACATAACATATGCAAAAGTGCACTCGCTTATGGTGCATGGAACAGTAAAAGTGCTAGGATCTATACATTTCTTTGGCATGATAGGTTGAATCAAGGCAGATACTTGCTCTCTCTTTATCAATGCAGAAACATTTCTTCCCATCTCTACATCTCCCTTCAACTTATTCCTCTTATGAGTGCATAATTCCTCGAGGAACTTTGCATATTTCAGAATCTGCTTGATGGCCTCAAGGAGAGGGATATTAATTTCCACCTTCCTGAATGTTTATAACAACTCCTCATCTAGTTCAAATATTCTTGCCTAGAGTATTCTAGTGGGGAAGGGTAATGGAACTGCTTTAGTTTGCTGTTGTCCAAGCAAATCTGCTTCAGAATCATTGCTAACTGGTTTTGGTTGCTGCTGTGGTGTTGATTGCTGTTGTGGTAACTCTCTACCACTCCTCAAAGTTATAATGCTCACATTCCCTTTTGGAATTGTTAGAGAAGGGGGATGTCTAGAACCAGTTGATTATAGTTGGTTCATAGTGGTGGCTAATTGTCCCGTATATGTTTTCAAATCCTGATTGTGGCAGTCACATTTTATTGAACTTGAATGTTGCTTGTTGCCATCTGCTTCACCAAATCTTCCAAAGAAGGTGAACTGTTATGCTACTGAACTAGTTGTTGTGATTTGGGAACTGGTGGTTGGTATCTATGTTGGTTCTAAGGTGTGTTTTATGTAGAACCAAATCCCTGGTTTGAGTATTGTCCTTGGGTCTATCTATATTGTTGACTACCATATTGTTGCCCATCATATTGGTGACTACCATATTGTTGCCTTCCATATTACTGCCCACCAATTAGTCCAACAACTTCAACACTAATTGGTTTAGTTTCTTGCAATGTGGGGCATGCGTCAGTTTGATGCTTAGTCGAAGTACAAATGCCACATACTTTGGTTGGTGGACTAGTGTGATGTTGTCCAATAGCTAGCTGTCTAACAAGAGAGGTTATTTCAATTATTTTATTCTCCAATCTCTGGTTATTAGCAGCAACTACCTCATTTACTACTTTGGATGCAATAGCCCCTCTAGCATCAAATTTTTGAGTGTTACTTGCCATATTGGAAATCAAATTTTTTGTTGTCGTTGGGATCTTGTTCATCAAAGCTCCACCATTAGCAACATCTATCATACTTATGTCCATCATTATCAGTCCCTCATAAAAATATTGGATCAAAAGTTGCTCATTGATTTTGTAATGAGGACAAGTTGTGTAATACTCATATAATGTCACTAGCGTGTTGCCTTATGCCACATATTTCTTCCCTAATTCTTGCTGTTTTGGGTACAGGAAAGAATTTCTCTAAGAACATCCTCTTCATGTCTCCCTATGTATTAAATAGTATTGGTTGTAGGTACAACCAGTCCTTGGTAGCTCCATCCAAGGAGAAAGGGAATGTCTTCATCTTGATGTAATCTTCATGGATTTCATGTGGCTTCATGGTAGAACACACAACATGGAACTCCTTGAGATGTGAAGACAAGACCATGAAACTTAGGCAACAAATGTATTAGTCCAAACTCACTGGTTATTATTTTTTGTTTTTATTTTTAAAGAAAATTGAAAATAAAGTTGAAAATGTGTTTAGTTCAAATTTAAAAAATACGTTTTTAAAAAATATTTCTCAAAATGCGCCTAAATAAAAAAATAAAAAAATTGTTTTTTTTTTTTGTGTTTTTCATGAACCCATGGCATGGTATTATGTGGTTATAAAAATTTTAGATCATTTACAGAAAATCTTTTATCACTTATCTTAAACTATTTTAAGAAAATAAAAATTAGAAACTTATAATAAACATATTTTTAAATCTTAAAAACTAAAAAATGAAAATTATTTTTTTAAAAAAAGTAGAAAATATTTTCTAAAACCAAACAACTCATTTGTTTCTTATGTTTGGTATACTATTATAAAAAAAAATTATCAGAAAACATTGTTTTCTGATAATGAATTTTAGATAAATTTCTCACAAAAACATTGTCAGGAGGAGGTAGGAATCTGCCTTTCCCGACTTAGGGAGAAGTTTTAATGATGCAAAAATATCACAATACTCTGGTTAACTTATTTAATACAATTACAAATTAAAACAAAATCTCTAATTAAATGTGATAAATAATTATTTTTAAAAGTAATAGTATTCTTATTATATTTAATATATTAAACATTATACTTTTAAATACTTTTATTTTTTAAGTTTTTAAAAATTATGAATGTATTAGTTAAATAATTGTTTAAAAATATTATTACTATAACATTCAAGAAATATTTTAGTATAAAATGTATAAAAAATATTAAAGCAGAGAGAATGGAATTTTTTTTACGTGAAAGTTAAATAAGAACTATAAAAATTACACCAACATATTTATAATTTTTAAATTTATAAAAATATTTTTACAATAAAGTTTTACATAAATCTATTTAATGAAGTTTTTACACCAACATATTTATAATTTTTAAATTTATAAAAATATTTTTACAATAAAATTTTACATAAATCTATTTAATGAAGTTTTTTCTCTAAAAAAATATTTGTGAAAGAATCACTTATATAAATAGGAAAGTTCTATTAACACCAAAACATGAAAGACATCAAATCAAATATACGATAAAAAGAGTGTTGGTGAAGATAGTAAAGAAAGAAATTTTTTAATTTATTGTTAAATTAAATTAAAAATATATTTGAAAGAAATTAAAAATAAAATTAAATATTCAATATCATATTAGAATAATAATGTTTAAAGAAAAATAATAATAACTCTTGTTTCCTATAAAAAAATTAAAAATATTTTTAAAAAATAACTCATAAAAATATTCTCATTCAATAATTATTTTAATTTATACAAAGAGAAATTTAAAAAGAATTATCAAATTTTTATATTTACATCACTTAATAACTTTGTGTAAAATATGAGACCTAAAATGTCAAACTGAAAATAAATATATTTGAAGATGATTATTGAGATGAACAATTAAAAGATGCAAATTTACATGGATGAGAAATATATTTAAGTCAAATTTTTATATAATAAATTAAATTTAAAAAAATTCATACAAATAAAAAAATTAATTGATACTTCATCATGGTAATAATAATAATATATATTACTTATTGTTGCCATTGTTACTGTTATCACTATTGTTATCGTCACTACTATGATACCATGTGACGATGATGGTTGTGTAGACAGTGACAACAATTGTAACAATGATGATCATAATAATAATAACAGTGATGATGATAATACACGAAACAATCATAATGACAGTAATATTTTTTTTTTCTAATAAACAAATTTATTGTAACAAATTGAAATATAATAATTTAAACTATTTATTGTAATGAATGATTGGAATGTATGTATTTTATCATTTTAAAGTAAAAACTACACTTTGGAAAAGCTTAATCCATAAAAAAAATTACCATATCATCAAATAAAATATCAGCATATATATATATTAAATTTTTATTCATGAGTTACAACGCCACCCAATTTATATCATATCAATGTGTCCAACAAATAAAAAGGGAACATGTAATTATTAGTTCGTTGTGCAAAGAATATACAAATTAGAATAATTATTTTAAAAGAGAACGAATGTAATTATCATTTCTTAATAAAAGTGTTTTTATTTATTTTTCTTCTACTATTTTCAGAAATTTCTTTTTAACTCTTTCTCCCTTTCAATTTATTATTTTTATATCTTTAATTCTAAATTAACTTTCAATATTTTAAAATATTAAAAATAATATTACATCATATTATAAATTATTTATCATAAATCTAAAATATAACTTATAATTTCTATATTAAAAATATTTATTTATTATAATTTTTAATTATAGTATAATTTATATATTGAATTTTTATATAATTTATGTTAAAAAATATTAAAATTCAAATTAAAACTAAAATAAATTAAAAATAAAATATAGAGAAATAGAAAAACTCTTTAAAAACATTCTCCTAAGAAAAACAACTAAAAGTTTTTTTTTTTTTTTTGAAAAATGCCAACTAAAAACATTCTCATTTAATATAATTATTCTAATCTATATATACAAAATATTTGTCGATGGTTGAAAATGAGAAAAAGAAGTCTCTTACAATTTTATTTTTATTTTCAATCAAATAACATAATTGGAAGAATAACTTCTTATTTAACATTACATTCATGACATAGAACATATAATATGATTTAGTGTAAAGATTTCCTATCCAATTCTTGGAACTTGATAAACAATTCCATCTTTATTGACCCAAACCCAAACCCTATCCTCTCGAACATCCATAATAACCACGGATCCTTCCGGCACAATAATAGCATTCACCGAAGGCAGCTCCCTCTCAATTATAGCTTTGGCCACTCTTCCTTTCACTCCAACCAACTCAGGCCATGACCTCATCATACCTGTTCATAAATCAAGCATCAAATTATAAAACTCAGAAAATTGCAGCATAGTAATTAATACTCATAACTCATGTATATATTTGAATGAAAAATAATAATAACTCATGTGTATGTGTATATGCACCTTTGATCTTCTTAATGCAAGTCTTGTGTTGGTGATATATGCGCGCGGGGTATATTTATAGTTTGTTTTGGTGCCAATTTATGTTATGTGTTGCTCAACGGTGCATTTATTTTATACTGTAGTATAACATGTGACGTACGTTGGAAGTTAATCATATTGTCAACTTTTTAGTGTAGTCTATTTTGAAACTCTTTATGCTCAATTGTGCTTCAAATTTTTACATTACATGCATATAGCTTCTAATCTAACTGGATAAATATGTTTATCAAGCAAGTTCACAAACTTTTATTCATTTTTTGCTTGGTAGGTTGGAACTTGACTCTTTAGTAGCATCTCCAGATATTTTTACAATTTTTTGTCTTTTAAATTAATTTTCAGTCTAAAACTTAATTATACTTAAAAGAATTTACTCTTTTTTCCGCAGAAATTGAATTAATGTCCTTCTTCACATCTGTGGACTAAGGGATCCGGTTCGGTTAAAAAAAACTGCACTTAGTGTAGTTCTAAATCTAACCATTAAAATTTAATTTTAAATGTTAATTTATTATTAATAAAATAGATTGATCAAAGTCCGTGGACTGAGTCATACTCATTGAGTACAAGCCTTTTTGGTGGGCCATTATCCATTGAGTACTAGCTGTTACTCATAATATTACATACCATAATGTATGTTATATTTATAATTTATATCAATGTACACTATGGCGATTATTTTGTTTGATAACCATATATCAATGTATACACTATGGCGTTTATTTAAATTATTTTTGTTTGATAAATACGGTGTATTTGGATAAAAATCTGAACAAAAATGAAAATCTATTTGAATTTATTGATAAGTTATATATATTGTTGAATGAGATATGCATAATGTACCATCAAAGTTTGTGTATAGATCCAAAATTTATCCATTCATAAATGAAACTTCGATCATAGTTAGATCTAGAGGAAAGTTATGAGCATTATATTCATGCATTACTTTCATACCAAAGTTAGGTCGGTTAATAATATCAGTTTAAGTATTAATTATACAACCTTGACTATCAATTTTGGATTTATTGAAATTGAAACCATTTAAGTTGAAAGATATAGTGCTTATACCTAAAGCGGTAAACCAAATACCTTCTACGGGTCAAACAGCTAGAAATAGAAATGTAAAGAACTAGAATTGTTGAAACTTACATATTAGAAGATCAATTGACCAAAATAACCATGAGCTAGCAAAAGTAGCTAGTTTCTTGTAATATAGTGAATAAATGTTTAAATTTCTCACAACAAAATTTGGGTCAAGTGTGGCTAGTTCATACTAGTGTTTGACAATTACTTCAATGAGATAGTCTCCTCACAAGAGTATTTATAGAAAAATAAGGAGAGATATTCATTTTTTTAGAATGAATTCTTGTAAAAAATATATTCATACATATATAATATACATATCAAAACACGTAAATTATATTATAAATATTCTTCACAAAAAGTAATCATGCTCAAGTCAAATAAGATCACGAGATATTTTTAGTTTTTAGTATTATTAAATTATAATATTATGTTTCTCTAATATTATTTTATATACTATTTAATTGATATCATGTTTTAATTAATACAGGTTCAATTACGACTTAGTTATGATTAAATTTTAAAATCTTGAAACACCTTAACTAGTTTAATAACCAGTTCCATGAATTATGCTAATGCGATTCAAAATAACTTCATTTTAGCTAGTGTGTTTATATTTAATCCAATTCAAAATAAAATTTTAAACCGATCCAAAAAGTCAAAAACAAAAATAAAATGAATTTTTTTTTTTACTTAATTGGTTGGATTGAATCAGATTTTAAATGGGATTTGTAAAATTAAATCAATTCAAATCAAACTGATATTTTTTATTATATGTTTCACATGTAATTTTTATATATTTTTTTTATTTTTTGTGTTTCGTTGATATTTTTATCATATTTTATATATATATAACTAATATAGTAAAATTATGTATACTTTAATCTTTTTAATTTTTATTTTGAATATATATATATATATATGTATGTGTGTGTTTAGGAAAAAATTATATTGTAGAATAATTAATCAGTTAATTAACATGCTTCTTTTTTTATCTTTTGTATTTTTTATTTTTAAATAAATATATTTAACTTAAAGATAATTTGATTATTTTAAAATTAATGTTTAATATTTAAGTTTAAAACTTTTTAGTAAAAAAATTACAATATTAATAAGAATGTGTAGTAAAAATTCAATCATCCTATCCAATCTAAATAACATCTTTTTATCAGATTGGATAGAATATTAGTATTTGGATTTAATAACTTTTTTTTTCTTAAAATCAATTGAAACTTTCAAATCCACACGCAAACTCCTCTAATTTTAGCAAGAGGGAATTGATTTGAATTGAAAAGTTGTTATAGATATAAAAACTTGGATCGGTGAAGATGAGTTGAAATATATTTAACGATTTTAGGAGCTACTTTATTTTTTCTTTTTTCATTCAATTCCCTAATTGTGAAGCATTTGGATTTTGGACCATGATAATTGTACTTTTTTTAAGTCAAATATCATAATATCAATTCAATACTACAAGGGTTAACAACTCATTTAATTTGTTTCCATAAACTTCTTCCACACGCACCATTTTAGTTTTCACCTGCATATCAAACACCAGTATTAACAGTTATCTCATTTATATATATATATATTTCAAATGAAATATTTTCTCCTCAAATTTGCATGCTTAGACTTACAATTGAAATAAACATGTTATTTTATACATCGATTTTAAATTACAAAATTAATTCAAATATCAATTATTATCAGCAAAAATTTCTCCACTGTATATCAAAATATAAACTGCAATGAATATCAACACAGTGTATTTCTGTTTTTCTTCATTGACCCGCAATCTAATATTTATTGCAATAAATACATTTATCTTTCTCCCCGAATAACCATAAACAACTCCTACTTTTATTGGTGACAAAAGCATATTAGGTCTAGCATAATAGGTTTAGCCTCTTACAACAACGTGATAACTAAGATTTGAATTTCTGACAAAAAATGTGATTTATGATAACTAAGATTTGAATTTCTAAACACAATTGAGTATACCCCATGAAAAATTCAATAAAAGTTGTAAATCCTAACATGTGAAAATATATCATTTAATATAATTTTTAGTGATAAGAGATTAAATTATTCAAAAAGTAATTTTTGGTATTTTTAATATTTTTGTATATTTGTTAAATCTTATTAATTTAAATGTTAAATTAAAAAAAATCATTGAATAGCTCAAGTCTACAAATTTTTACATAATTTTGAAATTATTTGATACTTCATTTAATAAATTAATAAATAAGTTATGTACTCACATTGTGTAGTGTTATCTATATAATAAATTTGTTGACTTTTATAATAATTATCTTAAAAGTTATGTGAATAGTTTTTTTTATTAGTTTATGGTTACGTTAACAATCCATAATTATTAAACTCAAATAAATTTAATTTAATGTATAATATTTTAAAATATATATAATTAATATATACAATAAAAATTCAAATTGGAAAAAAATTTATTTATCATTATTTTCACCCAATTTGAAAACAAATTTTAAAATTTATTTTATTTCTTTTTATTTTAAATTTGTGACTGAATTTTAAAAATATGTTAAAACAAAAAATGGTTTATATATCATTTACTTTGATTCAATTTAGAGTTAAATACAAAATATAAGTTCGTTTCTTCTTTGAGTCACTAACCCAAATGCAAAATGCTGAATTAAAAATTTACAAATTAACCTAATTCTAATTTCTCATATTTTTGTCATTATCCAAACTAGTGAAAAGGGGGGCATTGTCGTGCCTATTATCTACCCTTAGTTTTTATCTTTTGAAATTAAACTTAATTTCCTGGTTGGTGTAGGTTTTTGACAAAGCAAACTCTCCCTATATTTTTATTTATTTATTGAAAAGTTTAGTGAGAAAAAGAATTGATGTAGGAAGTTGAACCAAAATAGTGAAGTGGTCTGCAATATATTTTTAAGGTAAAGAAGTGAAGAAAAAGTATAAATTCTCCCACAGCATGCACAAACGGATCCTTCCAACAAAATCAAGGGTGATGATACATATACATTTCCATATATCAAACATTTATTATTTTTTATTACATCATATCTCTTATTATTCTTTAAAAAAAATTCTCCCTCCTTCTCTAGGTGTTAATAGCATTTGGTGTCCATTGATTATTTTCAATTAAAAAATGCACCCTCATTTGGTGCATTCTCACTCATTCTCTCCATTTTTTTTATATAAATTTCCTCACTCTTGATCGCATCAACTCTGATTCATTCTCTCGCGGATTTTCAAAACATGTCTCCTATATTTTTCTCTAATTCACAGGATCATCATATTGAAAATTCGATTCTAATGTACTCAATTCGAAGTTTGATAGAAAAGATTTTTCGTTAGTTGTGATGTAGTGACAATGAATATGTAATGCTCAGCGACAAATTTTCACCCTAAATACATAGTTGTAATTAATATGAATGTTTACAAAAAAAATATAAGCAAGTAGAGAGATAGGATTAAAAAATGTGTACCAAATAATTTTATCGTACTTCACTCTCAACTACCAAGAGCTGCCTCCCTTCCTTAGAAGAAATCTGATATTTTTTTCACTATGCTTGCAAGTCTTTACATCAACAACCTCAGGAAAAATTCCCATTTTCTAAATAAAAAAAAATTAAGCAACAAGATGGATACCTCAGCTCATAAGAACATTAATTGTAGGATCTCTCACCCATAAGAAATACAAGACATCTCATTAAAGGTAACACAACACTATCCAAATGACACAAGTCCAGCACATTATAGAAAGAGCAGTTGTGAAATGGGGGTCCAAGAAACTCAAACAACACTCATGAGGCATTCAACAGGTTAGGCAATAGCTGGTACATAGAGGTGAAAAAATAAAATGTCCAGTCTGATTCAGCCTAACAACTAAAAAAGAAAATGGATCATATGTCATTATTTTTTTTGGCTCAATTTGATCTGGTAGTCCGTTGAGCTAGGTCATTTTGAGATTTTTTTTTTGGCTTAAAATGTCTAAATTTTCAAAAAAATAATATTATTAAGTCAAATGAACTTGAATGTTTACGGACTAATTTTTTTTGTCCAACTTATCTCATTTAACTACGCTAAATTAGTCTAATTCTATTTGAACAAATTTCTTTAAATTCGTAGATCAAACCTATTTGACATCTCTGTTCGTATGTCCAAGGTATATCATCAATAAGCAATACAACTTTAGTAAGGTAGTGAAAAGTCCATTAACATGACAAATGAAAATATTATGCATTTCATCTTACATGACATGTGAATTTAGAAAGAAACTATTATAAACTATAATCCAAAAAAGTCTCTAAAAATCTTAATTATAAGAATTTACTCACTCTTAAAGTTCAAGATAATGTATTTTCCATACTTTTCCACTTCAATAATAACACTATTAATTATAGAATATTTTCACTTTATTATATTTCCATCAATTCAACCTATATAAAAGGAGAAATCCCACAAATAACATCATCACATTCTAATTTTTTTAAGTGTATCGTATATACACCCTTAATGATAAGGGAGCAATATCATTAATATTAATAAGGATCAAGATTTAGACACCTAGACCAAGATTTAAGAAAGAACAACATTTAAAAACAAATGTTTCTTCCAAAAAAAATTTCAAAACTTTCACCTAATTTTATAATATATTTAATAGTTTTATTTTAATATTTAAGTGTTTTGTATAAATAAAATATTATAATAGTTACATAAATAATAATTTATAAAAATTAAAGTGGACTTAAACAATATTATTTTTCCTATTTATATTTTATAATTTGTAATATTGTGTTGGTTTTATGTGTTACATTGTATCATAGGTTTTTGTTTAAAACCTTCCCGTACTAGTAAAGCTATCACAATTTAATTTGCCTAATTAATCACAATTCATGATTATTACATCTTTTAAAATTTTAATGTTGTAGGTATAGAAACAAAACAAACCACTCATATTTTTTCATTTGATCCCTTACTTTTATTTTTTTCAAATGGTTCTCTCATAATACATTTTTTTATTATTAAATGGTCTCTTTCCTTTATTTATTTTATTTTCATTTGATTCCTTTAAATATAAGGTATTTGGTCCTACTAAGTGTAGGAGAAACTCATAATTTTTAGGAGGACCAAATGTGATGCTCGCGATATTTAATTAGAAGAAGCAAAGGGAAAAACCATGATATTTAGGTAGTCTTTAACCCAATTTTTTTTTTAATTTTTCTTTTCCTTAAAAGAAGAAGTTTAACCAAACATATTTTTTGAAAAATTCTTAAAACATAAAGCAACTTAATTTTTATATAAGAAAAAAATATTTTTTAAAAACAAATTAAGTGTAAAAACTTATGGAAAAAAAGTTTGTTTTTCTTCTCTGTATTTCCGTTCTTTCTCTACATTCTCTCTTTCATCCTTGTTAAAAGAAATGAAAATTAAAAATTGAGTCAATCATAACCGATCAAGTGAAAAGAAAACTATATGGGCATCATTTAGTAAAGAAAAATATTTTATTGACTTGTTTGAAAAAAAAAAAGAAATTAAATGGAAAAAATTAAGTACCAAAAACTTAATTAAGCAAATTTTATTTTTAAATTAAATAGTTATATAATTGAAAAACACAGAGAAAAATATAAGAGGGTTGGACTATCTCTCAAAAGGTCACGGGAAGATAAAACATTTTTAAAGGAAAAACGTTCAAGAGAAAATGGAAGATAATAAAATTGTCTAAATTTTTTTTAAAATCAATTTATTAACCCCTAAAGTGTTTTAAATTAATTACAAATAAATAAAAGTTTAATCAAGTTTTATTAATAGTCAAGTATCTAGAGTAATAAATTAAAACATGTGTTTTAAATATCTTAAGTCAAAATAATCATTGTTCTAGTAAGACAAACAATGTGATTATCTTATCAAAAGATGTTATTATCTTATTAAACAATAAACCAAACGTAACATAATTAATAATACATGCATCTATCAAGTATAAGTGTGCATCATCTTCTCACTTTACATAAACAAAAGGCTTATATAGTTCGAAGACATAACAAAAGTGTATAAATGAAGATATGCAAAAATCAAAATGAATGAAATATATTATCATCTCAAAATATGTGCCTACTCTACCGAGTATATTATGAGTTTGTTTGTGTTAGATGATATAGTAAGTTAATTTTATTCCACATATTTTCTTTTGTGAAAATAGTTTAAGCCTAAAGAGGTTTTTGTATTAAATATTACCTTGTTTGTTGTTTGGAAAAGAAAATGTAAATAATACTCAATTTAAGTATGAAAAAGTTTGTAGAAAAAATATTTATAATGATGAATTCATTATAGTAGAAATCTTGGTGGATGTCAAGAACTAGACATAACCTTAAATTAAGACAAATCAGTATAAAAATGATTGTGATTATCTCTTTCTCTTGTCTCTTTACAACTTTAGTCATTGTTTCTTTATAAGCTTTAGTTTAAAAGGAGAAAAAGTTTTCATTAAATGTTTTATTTAAATAAATATCTAATCATTTGAAAGAGTTCTAAACATCGACCTTCACCATAAGACAATACATGTTTACAAAAAAAAATTGTAAAAACTCTTAAAAATACAATTCAATCCTTTTTATGTTTTTTTTTTCTAACACTGTTATTTAAAGCTTTAAATGATATTTTTAAAGAAATACAAACAACATATTTATCTTACATGACTTTTCAATTAATATGAACTACATTTAACCTGATACACAAATCAAAAATTTTCAATGTAACTAATTCCAATACAATTGAGATCCCACATCTAATTATTCTTTACATAAGTCTCTTTAGAATTTAAATCCAAATTTTTTTCTTTGAAAAACTTCTTCTTACTCATTCTCACACCCAAACTATTTTAAAAAAACAAAGGATAAATTTAATATATTTTAAAATAATAAATGTTTAATAATAGGTGATAATATTCTCTAAAATTAAAAAAAAAAACTAATAAGATGAAACTCAAAATGAATGAACAAAAGAAGAAAGCATGGTTGACAACTTTAATGCACAACAAGACCTTATTGTTCTTTATAAATGACTCTTATGACACTCCAATAAAATGAATGTTGTCACACGAGGCTTTAGGGTAAGGTGGACATTTCAATCTTCATTTAATACATGGAATCATTGTCCAATGATTATCTTAATATACAATTGTTTCATTTAGAAGACAGACTCAAAGGTTGATTGTATTTTGTAAGTACTTTTCTTTTCTTTTTATGTTATAACATATTAATGGTATAGCTTCGTTTAATTATTTATTATGCTTGTCTACTTTAGGTAATGTAAGCATTGTACTATCTTCTGGCTTGTCTTTAAGTTTGTTTTCAAACTAGTTAATACATACTCTCAAAAGATCATGTTTTAAATGATCCTTGAAATTTTCATTTAAAATTTTTAACTATTTCTTGCTTTTATAATTATATAATTTTGTGTAGGAATGTCTATGGATACAAGTAATCATGAACCCAAACCAATCTAATTATTTTATGTTAGATTTTTTTAGCAATCTAATTATTTTATGTTAGATTTTTTTAGCATTTTGGTAGAACCTAAACCAGCCTATTAATGTACAAGTTGAGTAACAAGTTTTATTCTTTGAACACAGGAACCTAAATCGTTGACATGAATTTTTTTTTTAAAATTTATTATATATATAAATAAATAAATAATGTAAATAATGAAATAAGTGAATACAATTGTAGAATTTCTCAAATATTTAATAAATAGTATTTTGAACAATTAAGTATAGTATCACAAATAATTAAGTATTAATTTTTTTATTTTAAATTAAACTAATCTTTTAACTAATATCTAAAAAAAAATCAAACAATAAAAATAAATAATAATAATAATAATAGATAATTTTCAAGTTTGATAAAGCTTTTACTTTTAAAAACAGATGTTTTTATAGCTAGTAGTCAATCCGTCATTAATTGAGGTGGTTCGGTTAAGATTTGATAGAAAAATTATATAAATCTAACTCACTTTAAACTATTTTAATTGGTTCAGTTATTAAAATTGATAAAATTCAACATAAATTGACACTAGAATATCCATAATTTTGTACTTTATAATTTTGTCAATAAATTTATATAATTTTTAAAGTTATGCAATAATCAAAACTTTTAAAACTTGTAGACATTAAACATCCTTGATTCCAATAATAATGTTTATAAAAATAAAAAATTAGGATATTAAATTTATTTCTTAATTACAAAATATTAAATTAAAAATACTCATATTTCTAAAACCCGTCCAAATATAAGAAGAAAAAACAGAAAAAAAAAAGTTCTTTTTAAGTAAAAAATTAATAATACTTAGAAAAATAAGTAAAAATATTAAAGTATTAAATTTATATTAATTAATTATTATATTTTTACTTTTATTTCTCTCCAAACCCCACTTTACAAATATATCCTTGTAATTGAGGAGGATCCACCGTTTGGATTCGTCGATTAAAATTAGCTTCGCCATTAACCTCAATCAATCAATCAATGATGTGACAACAATTACACTCTCATGTTCGAATCAATGACCCCTTAGATTAGATCTCACACCACAACATATCTCGGTATGTTATTTTCTTTCTTTCTTTTCCCTGCAACTTTGTCATTAATTACACGGTTTCGTACACTAAAATAAGGTTTCAATTTGTCAACATTGTATGCTTTTCCAGGGAAACAGATTATTGGAAATTTAGGTGTTGGGTTTCTCGGAAATTAATCAGAAGAGGTGGAAAAAGCAGATTTTGAAATTTTCATTTGTTGCTATCTTAAAAATTAAAATCAACTGTTTTGGGTGCAAATGTGTTAAAAAAGTTTATAATTTCCTCTCTCTCTTCTCTTTGTGTTCTCAATAAATGATGATGATGTCTGAAATCCTGAAAATGCAATTATATATAGCTAGTATTGTACAGTATAAATCAAACAAAGAATTTTAGAAATTTGAATGTGTTTTTTTTTGTTTTTGTTTTAGGTTATGATATGAAAGAGTATATGATGATGATTTTCTTTCTGAAGCTACTTGTAGGTTTTACCAAGCATGGAGGTTCCTCCAATCGATGTGGACCTTGGGCCTAAGAAGATTGAGCCTGAGAAAGAGGAAGGTCCCTTGCTCCATTGTGATTTTTGTGATGCAGAAGTGGTTCACAAGCTGGCTCAAATGTTCCTGCCAGGACTAGCCTCTGCCTGTGTTGATAACACAACAGGAGATCCCTTCAAGACCCCTGGTTCAGTGGCTGTTGATTTGAGAAAGGAGATGATAGATTGTATCACCCAAAAGAGTGAATCATTTGTTGCCGAGTCTGTTATCACAGAGGGTGGTCCTGATGGTGTAGTGTTGGAACACCCTTTTGATATCATTTCTTATTTTGTTGATGAGTTTGTTAATTCTAAGAGGAACCTGTTGAGTCAGGTTTCAGGGTGGCTGCTGAGTGATAAGAGAGAGGACAAAATAGATGATTTGATTCAGGAGATGGAAATGAATGGTTTTTGGTCACTGGATAGAAGAGAAACACTTGCGAAAACTTTGCTCGAGAATGTTGATTTCAAGAGCTCATTTCATTGCAGCATGAGTTTTAACTCTGCACAAGATCTTGCCAACCATGTTGATGCTTGCAACTTCAAGCCTTTGATCTGCCAAAATGTGGGGTGCAATGCCAGATTCAGTGCTGGTCATTTGGAGGACCATGATTCAAATTGTGATTTCAAGATAGTTCCATGTGAACAGAAGTGCACAGAGAGAATTATGAGACTTGAGATGGATAGGCACTGCATAACTGTTTGTCCAATGAAGCTTGTGAATTGCCCTTTCCATGCAGTGGGTTGTAAATCTGCTGTTGCACTAAATGTGATTGGAAAACATTGTTCGGATGACATTGAGTCTCACTTATTGCTCATACTTAAAGGCATCCACCAAGAAGCATCAGATGAAGATCTTAAAAGAGGTGTGGAGCAAATTGTTCAGGTTAGTCAACATAGACCATAAATGCATTGGGTGCTTTTGGTTTAACAAAAAATTCTGATTGAAATCCAGTACTGATATTTTATTATTTGAAATTTTAAGTAGAAAATTTGTTGTGTGAAAGCATTATAAATATTGAAAGGATTTTCAATTTAATTACTGAGGGACTACTAAAGGGAAATTGATAAGTGAATGAGGGTTGATTAAACACGAGTTTTTTTTGAAGTATGGCTACCAAACTTTTCTCCACTTGCATTCTTTTTTGGTTAATTATTCACTGACAACATTAAAAAGTTTTCAAGGCTCACTTGTCATTTTGAACTTTTAATGTGGGGAGGTGGAGTATGGGTTGAAGTTATTTGGGTAACTTTTGAGTTTGTAGCTATAAATTTAAATTCTTTTAGTCATTTGCTCCCCCAACTTACTCAAGCCTGATTGGCTCTGTTGGTTTCCAATGTTATCATGTTTCTTATGTTTAATTTCTAATGATCTTAAGCATAATTGAAATTTAGACCTACTTCATTTTTAAAGATAATCATGAGCTACAATGCACCACAACCTGTTTCCTGGTTGACTGGTATGTGTTCTGAAGTATATATACATTGGATAGAAAGTGTAGACCCAATGAAAAAAAAAGGATAGAAGGTGTAGTAATATTTATCATTTGATAATTTTGTCAACATTAGTTTTTAAACATGAATGAAACTTGCATTAAACATTTTGGCTATGGATATTTATATGCTTCATTATGTGAGTACTACAATTTGTTTCAGTTATCTGTGAACATCCTAGTAAGAACTCTTCTGCAGAACAGTTCATTGCTTTAGACATCTAATCCAATCAAGTTCACATTTTCCGCTGGATTTCCCTTCTGTATTTTAGTTTATGGGTCAGAAAATACTTCTAAGTAAACAAGTGTCATTAACAAATGTTTGAGGGAAAGAATTTGGTTTATATCCTAAAGTTAATAAGCTTGTTTTTGGCACTAGATCATCCCTTGATGGAGCAAGAAATTATAAATCTTTATCATAAGTTGTTTTCATTTATCTTCTCATAGTATCTGGGAAGAGGTACATAAACTGTCTTGGTATAGTCAATAAACTAATTTTCAGTTTCATATGATAGACATCATCAAGAAGCAAATTAGCAGAGGCTCAGGATGTGAAATCTTTTAAAAATATTGTCAAAGACCTTGAAGCTAAGCTAGGGCCTCTGGAAGTGAGTGCCAAAGAGAAAACTAGTGCAGAAACAGTTGCCAAGAATGAAGATAGTGAGAAAAGTAGCACCAAAACAAAGGGCAAGGAGCAGCACACACAAGCTTTGAATCCATTGGATAGAGCTGAAGTGAGTGCCACTTTGGATAAGACTTGTGCAGAGAATGCTGTCAATAATGAGAATAGTGAGCATAAGGAAAATGGAAAGCAAGGGTAATACAATATTTTTTCCTCAAGAGGATTATCAAGAGAACGTAGTAGATGTAGTATTATGTTGATTTTTAATATCTGTTGAGTTTTATTACCATTCTTAATGGTCATGTTCTAACCGTGTTCTAACAGTGTAAAACAGTTTTGTACTGTTATCTAATCATGCTCGAATTTTAAAAATTGCACAGGAAACAATTTACTATATAGTTAAGCTATTTTACATCTGCTATGACTTTTGAAAACCTTAAATACTTCTGCAACTGCAAAAGGCAATCGTTAGTAGAATTTACCAAATACAAAGTCGATGCCACATATACTTAAATTAAATAATTGATATTTGATAGCGTAAATTGTTTCCATTTTTTTCTTTATTTTTAAAGAGTTTAATTTTGATACATGCATAGTATAAAGGTTTTTATAGTGGTGATCAATTAGAAATCATCTTAAATATAATTTTTTAAATCATTATTACAGAAATTAATAATTTTAATTATATTATAACCTATTATTAGATGTCAATGTAAAAAATTTGTATACTATTAGTGTATTTCAATTAAATTTATTTTTGCGAAACTTATACAAAACTTCTCATATTTCATGAAATATTTATTTTTTGACAGTGTAAATTTTTTTGTATTATTGGAAAATTAAAAATCATCCTAGTTATAATTTTTAATGTAATTATCACAAAAATAAATAATTTTCAATTATATGAAAATATATTAATAGATGTCACTGAAAGAATTTTACAGTGCATTTTAATTAAATTAATTTATAAATATACAATACTTAAATCAATTTTGACGGCTCACTTGGCATTAGTCTTTTTCTTTGAGCTATTAGTCAACGGTCAATCATAAATTTTTGGATGAAATTGCAAAGGGTTTTAGCTTATTACATAAAACCTATTTTCCCATAAATTTTACATAACTCCCCTTTTATTTTATAGATAAATTACAACTAAATCTCTTTTACTAAAATAAAAAATAAAAATATTAAATACTTGATCTTCAAAAAATTAAAATAACATTAGAGTAACGCATAAACAACGAAACAAGATATAATTTCACATCTTCAACATAAAAATTACCGTAATGAAATTTCAATAAACATTAATCCCTTGAATCGATGTCATATTTTAATAAAATGGGTCCAGAGAAATTGCTTTCGCATGAATTAATGGATAAAACGAAATCTAGAATTTATTTAGGAAGTATATAATATAAATTTTCTAGGTTTAAATTTTTATCATTTAATTACCAAGAAAGTGTGAATTTTATTAAAAAAAACATTTTTTTTTTGTTTTCAAAGTATCGACTATTAGTATTTTGTGTCAACTTAAAGATTATAGGTTCTATAAATTTGATATGCAACTTTTTAATAAATTGAATTATTAGGTTCTATGGATTTACTGATTATCTAACTAATTACAAAAGTTAAATTACACTTATCATAAACTCACACCTAAAGTGTAAAGTGAAAATCAATCGAATAATTAAAAAGACATCCAGAGTATAGATTAAAGTTAGTGTGGGAGATGAAATTAAAGCGTAAGTGTGGCAAAAAAAATTGAATGTTAAGAATTCAAAAAACTATTTTGGTGGTGATATATCATTTTTTTAATGCATGGTAGTGATATATGATTGAAAGAAGAGTGTCACTTCAACAAAAATGTTAACAAAATAACGTTGATTATATTGTTAATATGACAGGATAATAACTTGTGTTTCAAATTATGTACTATTAATAGATTTTTCAATCATCCTAAACAATCCTTAAAATTCGTAATTTTTTCAAAAATAGTACTTGAATAAAATGGCCAACACCGAACTAGAAGACCCAAGTGATTTTGGCAATGACCAACTATTCCTAAAAGAATTACTTTTTAACACTCAATTTATAGCCAAAAATCAATTATTAATTTATCTAATAAAATACATTAAAGATTTGTATATTTGTTTTTAAATATTCACAAAATAACGAGACATATCTAAAAGTTTACCCTTCAATATTTAACTACAACTAATAGTAGTAATTAAAAAAATAACCTTTGATATCAGAGTAAGAAATGTCCTTTTATGTTATTATTATTAAAAAAAAACTTTCTATATCAGTTTATTTCTGATCGCACTGAATTCCTTGCCAGATCAGGAAAACACTGCTCCGAGCTATTGACTGCATATGTTTACCTCTATTGATGTTAATTCTGTTCAGGTTAGTTTGTAAGATTAAACCTTATTTAGTAATTCTGAACAAGGCATTGACACCAGTAAGTCATGGTCTGATATATGGGCTTATCTTATTGCAATATACAACAAATATCCAAACAATAGTTAGTAAAGATATTAATTCTCAAGTGAGAGAGAAATATAAGGTCACGTCTAAATAATAAATCTTTTCAACAAGTGGTTAAAAGAGAAGCAAATTAAAAATAAATTAAAATTAATTTCTACATTTCTAATTTTTATAAAAGATATCTCGCTTAACTTATTCAAAAATTTAATTTAATTTATCCATAAACTAATTTTAACTAAAAAAAAAACTTAATTAATTTTACCTTCCTATTTACTTCCCTTCCCTTCCCTTATAAGTGATCTAAAAAAAATTATTCAAACATAACCTAACAGAGAAGAAGAGTGAGTGAAATAAATATACGAAAAAAAAAGAGAAGTGAGAAAATCAGTTGGTAATCAAATCACCAAATATTTGGTTTTTAAACTTGAGGTCCTACCAGAGACCCACATTAGTAAGATAATAGACAGCTTAAGTACTCAAACATGAAGTTAGAAATAGCTGCTGTTTTTTAGCTGCAACAAGGCTTCACATCCACATTTGTTTTTAAATATAATTTTCAGACTTTCCTCATCAGAAGATACAACCTCTGATCAAGCTCAAACTTGTTGCAATGAGAGGTATCTCCCTTCAGCAGCATCAGAAGCCCACCAAATGAAATATTTAGTTCCCTACAATTCAAAGCCAATAAACAATATGGCTTATTAAAAAAACATAAAATACACTACAACGTTAAATTATTAATGTAATGATCACATTCATCTCTAATTATGGAGCTGCTACTTGGAATAAAATCCACTACATAATCTCATAATCTTAAGATAACTCATTATCTCATAATCTCTAGATAATTTCTAACGGATTGGCACAAAATATCAAGATAATTTTCATTTTATTTAGGGAGCAGTGTTACTTAGAAACAAATTGAGTCAATCGGCACTATACAAACTACATATACGTGATTTATTTATTCATTTCATGCTCACAATCAATTAAAAACAATACACAGCCGAAGGAAGAATCCATTGTTCCCAATAACTAGCTTCTAAATGGCTAATTGGCAATACATGCAGGCTATACAGAATTAAGTTACTAACATTAATTTGTAATTTAGTAAATTAGTAAATAGACATATGAAACTCAAAACTGGAAATAGACATACGCTTTTTCCCGCCCCACACCCTCTGTTATCCTGTAGAGCTTCCCATACATGACATATTCAAAATTGTTGGCCAGTGATTGTCGACTTATCTGGAAAACAGAAATATATAGCAGAATTCTGTAAGTCAAATTAATTCATTTACTGATTTAATAAGCAATAGGGGAAATTAAAAGAAAAAAAAAAGAAATAGCAACCATAAAAAGAAACTGATGGACAAAGGGAACTATAGTTATAAATGGTGCATTGATATGTTGGAGTATTTGAGAGTCATGGATACTCAAAACTTGTTTTAGTATCAAAGTGCGGTTACGTGACTAAATACAACCATAGATACATAACATTCCAATGCACAATAAATAGGAACTAAATAAAAATATAGAAAGAGCAAACTGTGTATTAAACAACAGGGAAAACTTGCTTCCTACTGCATTAAGTTAGCAATAGTGTCGGCTGATCATCAAGATCCACATATTAAAACCTTACTGCAAATCACCACTTGTCCAAAATCCACTCATGACTTGAACCTAGAAGAGAAGGACATTGGAGCTAGAGGCTTGAAAGGACAAATGACAGGGTGCAAACTAAGAAGACTACAAGAACTAAAGGGAAGATTGGTTTCCTACATAAGCAAAGGGATGCAGAACATGGAACCTTATATTCCTTAAGTTTTTATTGAGGAATGAGTCTTGTAATCTTTGTGTAGGCCTTTCGGCCATGCTAGCTTTAAGAAACTTTGAACTTGTATTTTTGGTCTTGTAAGGTTCATTCCATTATTTTGTGTGTAATTGTTGGGTTGGGAGGCCTTTCGGCCATTTTGTTTGTTTGAACACTTAAGGAGCATTGAACTTAGGGCCACATCCCCCAAAGGTAAGGGGGTGATGCCTAGCTCTAGCAAGGGAAGGAGAGTGTTGACTTTCCACCCCCCTTCCCTTGACTAGTTATGTGGGCTTGGGCTAGCTTTTAGTTTAGAATAAGTTTGATTAGATTAGTTAATCTAGATTAGGAGACCATATACAAGCTCAAAGGTGGATTATGTTAATTACTTTTAAAATTTATGAAAATTGAGCTAGAAGCTTGAGAGAGAGTTCTCTCTAGTTTTATCCAAGAACGTCTATTCTTATCAAGATTTCAACAATCCTGTGGCAAATATCAAATCGATCTTATCAAAGCATGAATGCTTTGTGGCGATTCCATTTCTTCCCTACTCCATTTTGAATGCTCTTCTCTTCCTATTCTTTCCCAAATTTTCAAGACCTAATTGCATATTTTTGGTGTTGATTTGTTAAAGATCATTGAGGAGCATAACAACATATTCCAACACACCTACCCAGAAATATCAATGGCAGAAAACAAACCACTCTTGCCACATCCCAATTTCTGATTTGAATTCCAAGCTCATGATGAAGGACAATAGCACCCAGTCACAGAAGAAAAAACTTAAAAACAATAGTAAACTAAACAAAGATTGGCCTACACCTGAGGCTTTGACTAGAATAAGCACAACCACACGCCCAAACATCATTAAATGCACATACCAGAACAGTAACTAATCTTCTGTACCATGGTTCACTTGACAATCATAAAAACAATTTTCACAGCAAAAGAAAGGTTCCTTGTAAAAGATGATAAATTAATTACCTGAGTAAAATAGCCAGTGTCAGGTGTTCCATCAGGATTAAGCGTCGAAACAAGTACCAGAGTAAACTTCTGACCCACCTTTAACGGGTATATCTCAGAATTGATGTCTAGGTGCATAAACATGTCAAACTTTTCACTTCTTGCCTCAATACGAGTAACTTGAGATGCACAACATCGAAGCGTTAGAATGAAATGCACAGAACAAAGTTAAAAATCTCTAGTAAGACCAAATAATGATGTCACCACAAAATGGAATGCAAATAAAAGCAGACACACTTTAATAGGGAGTTTGGATAGGGAATTTTAAGAGAGGAACTCATTTTTTAAGCAAAATTAAAATACCATACATCAAAATTACTTGTTTGGGTATCAAATCTAAAGAATTTTGAAAATGATGGGACACTTATGGGGGATCTTTTTTTCATGCAAAATGAAGGAATTTTAAATACCACCTAAAATGAAAGAATTTAGAAATTCTTTATTTTTTTCATGCTCTCACTAAACACTCTCATCTCGAAGTTTTGATGCGTTCTCTCTTCTCCACCTCTCTTTCTCTCTCTCCCTTCTCTCAGTTTACGCCTCTGCCTCTATACCTTGTGCTTTTGTTTGTTCAAGATATTTTCATAGTTGTAAACTATGTTGAAATCAAAATATCAACTACTAAACAAAGAATTTAAAACACAGGAATTTTAAATTGCTATATCCAAACAAAATATTTTAGAAATGAAAGGAACTTAATTGAAATTTGAAATAATTAAATTCTCATAAATTTTTAATTCGAAATCCCTTATACAAACCCTAGACACTTCACTCTTCACTACGAAGATGATAGAACAATAAAGCATGGCAAATTAAACTAAACAAATAATATATGGAGAGAGTTGAAGTATCGAAAAAACAACACACTTGAAAATAATAATAATAATAATAATAATACCTTTATCGAATAATTTTTTGTCATCGGGATTTAACTTTTCTACCCTGAAGATATCCTCGAAGAGATTATTCTCGACCATGGCTGAAACGGAAACAAGTTATGAACCAAACACGACGTATCTGAAAAGCACAAAGCAGAAACGCGAATTACGAAGATGCTTTCATGCGAAGGAAGAGAATAGAATAAATGAGTTATTGTGAGAACAGAACTTACCTACGGTTCGTTCGCTACAGTACTCCGCGCGTGAGGAGTAAGAGGAAGAGGGCGTAGAGCGATGAAATAAAAGGAAGGGTCCACGAATGGTTTGGGCTTGTCATAAGCCCATATTTTAATAGCTTCTTTTGTTTAAATTAATTTGGAGATATATTTTTTTTAATTCTGTTTCTTAAGGTTGTCTTTCTTCTTTCTTTTTTTTTTTTTTTCTTCAATTGAATAATAGAAAATTTTAAATTTCAAATACTTTACTTTCCCTTTGAACATGCTAGGGATAACATTATAAATTAGTCATTAATAAAAGTAGTTTGGGAATTTGGAATGAAGATAGGATTAAGGATGAAAAAATATATGTACATGCGAATGTTTGAGTAAAATCCGTAACAGATAAGAAGATGAGTAGTTAAATGAATACTTATAAATAATTTAGATGAATATTTTTACTATTCTTAAATTAACAGGTTTATGGCATTGTTCGATATTCGTTATTATAAAATTATTTAAATATATAATAGTACATGAGATTTGTCCTAAATTTTTATAGGCTTTATTCTTTTCCTTCCTTCTTCCAAACTCTCGTGATTTTGGAATTACCGGTCTCTCTCTTACTTTATGTTATTGTTACCATGAAATATAAATTTATTGTTAATTTATTTCTAATTTTATTAATTAACAAAGACTTAAATATATTTTAAGTTGATGAATATTATTTTATTTGATTTTAGTCCTAATAATTATTTTAAAAAAATTGAATATTTTTTAGTATTTTTTTAGTTCTTACCATTAATTCTAATTAATTTAGTATTGATATAGGTAAAAAAATAAAAAATATATTAAAATTAATAATAACTACTATTTATAATATATTAAAAATAAATTATATATGATTATCTTATTTATATAAAATAATAAACATATTAATTAATTAAATTATCTAAAAATGATTTTAAAATCCTTATGAATAATATTTTAAATTAAAATAATAAAATTATTTTTAGATAATTTAACTAATTAATATGTTTATTATTTTATATAAATAAAATAATTATATATAATTTATTTTTAATATATTATGAATAGTAGTTATTATTAATTTTAATATTTTTCTTATTTTTAGTTAATTAATTAATTTATAATTTTATACTATTTAAAATATATATAATTTAATTTTTTATTATAATTTAATTTTAGTATATTATTTTTATGTTATTTGACATTTTAATTTATTAATTTTGATTTATTATAATATATTTTATTTTATTAATATATCTCAAACAATGATTTTATTTCTAAAGACAAAATATAGTAAACATAATATATTAAAAATAAATTATATTACAATCAATCAAAATTAATGAATTGAAATATAAAAATAACATAAAATAAATTAAATTATAAATTTCTATATAAATTATAATTTTTAAAAATACGATATTAAAATTAAATTAAAAAGTAAGAATAATATTAAAAATAATAAAATTACTATTTATAATATATTAAAAATAAGTTATAAAAAAAGTAAATTATATATAATTATTTTATTTAGATAAAATAATGAATATATTATCTAATTAAATTTTAGATCTTAAAAATTTATTTTAATTTAAAGTATTCTTTATTATTTTAATTATCTTAATTAATATTATTTATTTTGTTATCATGTTAATATTAAAATAATTAAAGTTAGTAATAATAATTAAAAAGAATTATGAAAAAATATTATAAATTTAAAAATAACAAAATTTAAGGCATTAACAAAAGATTTTCATGTTCTTTTTAGATTTTTTATTTTAAATTGTTTTAAAAAATTGTAAGATTAAATAAAAATTAAAATTAAAGTGTTTTATAAACTATTTTAAGTTATTTTTGTTTTAATAAATATTTATAGAATGCAAATGTTAAAAAAAAAATGTGGTTATATATTTGATGGGAGACTGCTACTGCTGCCTGTCTCACTCGTTATCATTCCTAAATAAAAACCAATTGAGATAAATTTGTATTATATTCATTTTACTTTATAGTGTGACAATGTTGTTTAATTGGATTATCCCAACTCAATCAAGAATTGGTAATATAAAATAAGATCAAGTTTAATTATTCAAACTGTGGACATAATATATTAACTTTAATATTATATAAAATTAAATTATAAGATTAAATAAGTATAAATTAAAATTAATGTATATCTTATAAAATAAATAATATTATTTTAAATATAATATCATATATATATATATATATTGAAAGAATATAAAATATTAAATTAAGATAAAATAATCTGATATATCTTTAAAACTCATTATTATTAAAATTAACTTCAAATGAAGAGAAGTCAGTTGACGAGTCATAAATACTCAAATTTGGAATGCCTTTCGCAAAGTAGTGGGTTCCATAATGTGTTCTAATTCTTGTAGAGATCCTTAAATCTTCTATTAATTTCCTATTTCCATAAGGAAAAAAAAATCATAAATGGTTCAAAACATTTTTCTTATATATAAATTTTTTTCTTAACACAGGAACAGATATGATACAAACCTAATGCGTTTAGAAGAATTTATTTATAACTTACTCAAGTTTATATTATGACATAAATACTTATATATATATTTAAGATAATTTATAAAAAATAGTTTAAAATATATATACAGATTATTTTTAACTTATTTTAATAAAAAAATTCAAGATAATTTATGAAAATAGTTCAACTTTATTTCTTCTTTAATTACAAAACAATTTAATACATAAACATCTTCATAATAAACACTTAAGATTCATTTGAATCACTTAAGCTCATTATGAGTCAGTCTGTGAGGAGAAAAAGAAATCTAAAATGAATTTTCATTTACTTATGAATATTTCGTTGCATTTTTATGCGTATGGTGAAAGATTTTAACAAGAAGCAGAGGAGAAAGAAATAGGAGAGAACAGGAAAAGAGTAAAAAATGAATAGGTTTAAGTCGTTTAAATCAAAAGTATAAAAAAAAAGTACGTATTATAAAAATGAATAGGTTTGTCTCTAAAACATGTTTATATAATTTAAAATAAAAAATAAATTTACTATTTCATTTATTATTATTATTATTTTTACCAAAATCTCTTTATTTTGGATGAGATCTTTGTTGACGTGAATTCCACTTGGATCCTTTTTAGAAAAAGTTACCACTGAAATTATGTTTGAAATCTAACTAAACATGCCTTTAACTCTGTTTTTTTATTTATTTTTAAATGAGTAAAACAAATTAATTATTACTTATTTATTTTTGTTTTTTCTCAATTTAAATAAATATTCATTCATCTTCTCTTTACTTTCTCTTTTTTATTTAATTTTAATATTTTTTTATTTTCCTTTCACGTTCAAACATACTATTCATTGAAAAAGTCAAACATACTATTCGTTAAAAAGTAGACACCAATTTAATTTGAAAAAATATTTTTTTTATTTTTATGGGCAATTATAAAATATTACAGTATTCTTATTTTTTTCATTTTAAAATATTCACAAAAAAATAATTTATTATTTTTATACGAACCTTTAGAAAATAAAATAAAATATTTTTATAACTAAAAATAAAAAAATATTTCCTCAAATTAACACACGTGTCCAAGCCTGTTAGAAAATAGCAATAGTGTCGGTGTTTGACTGTGTATGGTTGGAATTCGACAGCAGTAGCAGAAGGAAAAAAGCGCGTTGAATAACTTTTGGCGATTAACAATTGAAAAGAAAAATTGAATTCGTTTTCAATCCTCAGTTTCCTAACCAGATTATAGATTCATTTGGATTGGGAAGAAAATGAAAATCATTATATCAAAAGAAGACGAAAAATGATAGTGGATAAATCATAAAAAAAAATACACAATATCCGACATTGCTTCAGATGTACTAGGCGGTCGAATTATTAGAACAGAGTAGCACAAAATATCATTCTTATTTATGTATTTTCAACATGCTACTCAAATATTTATCTATGGTTCTTTATTTTTTATTTTTAAAGAGAGGTTTCTTATAATGAATAACCGTTATATTAGATCATCAAAGCTTTAAGGATGCATAAATAAATAAATACTTAGATCCATTTGTTATACTAAGAGACTAGCAGAATCTTCAATATTTTCAATCTGATAGATTTTCAATCTGATAGAGAACCGTTGGTTTGTGGTCTTCCTCAACCAAACCACCTTAATTCCTCATGAGACTTTCATTTCTCTTTTCTAATGGGGAGAGCAGAGAATGTATTTTTGATTTGGTGTATTAGGGACTATAACTTTTTCTAATATGTTAGCATACATATAAGGTTTCATTATCTCCTAACGAGCCAACTTGGGTATCTACTCATTAAGCCCATATCAAACCTTTTATGAAATCTTTTTGATTACTTAATTGGATCACTTAAGATTATAATCACTTTAAATAAATAGCTGATATAATTGTATTTAAAATATAAAGCCCACATGATTAAAAGAAATTATAAATTTCTAACAATCTCCCACTTGGGCTTCATATTTTCTTGAAACAATTATATTACTCAATTCCTTAGGCGCGTCAATATGCTATTTATTTTAGAGATTAGACTTCCTCTTAATACAATCTGGTCCATCTTGTACTTTAACAATGAAACCATTGCATCTTTAATCACAATTTAAGCATGATTAAATAACGATGATTACCATATTAACATACTCAATGACATAGATCAAATATGGATGAGTGACATGGAAATTACATGCAATGTGATCTCAAACATGTCTATTTTCAATTGGTCCTAATTTTTAATATTTATGGAGATCAATCCAAATTCTTGTAACATAATTACTATATACAAGAAAACATAAGCGAGTTCAAAATATAAATATAAACCATCAACTTTATTTCTGCAGAAAATAAATAACAACAAAATTGTTCAAATTGAAACATAAAACATACTGAGGCTCCCATCGAACTAAAGTATCCTACGTAATAATACCCATATGAGCGATTGTGCTCATCAAAGAACCTTATGTATTAGCCCTTTAGTCAATGGATCACAGCATAAAAAACTTGTTCTTATATGTTTTATGAAAATTTGTTTATTTTGAACTACGGTTGGATGTCTCGAAGCAAGTCCAAACTCTATAACTATGGTCAAAAGAGGCTTTAAGAGTCCATTTAACAAACTTCTAAGAGATAGTCGCCAGCGACATGTGTCCCTGGAAGGCGTGGGCGTTTCCTGACATCCAAAATCGGAGTTAGACATAATGATCTCCAAACCTTCAGACTTCCGATAAGTGATGGCCATTTTGTTCTCCTTAAGCACGATCACGCATTTGTAGCCAAATTGCCGAGACGTCCCAGCCCCCAGAGTCCCACGCTGACTCAGAGATTTGAGGCCCAGTCCGTTTGACTTGACTCAGTCTCCTCTTGACCGAAGTCTCCCCACATCCCAGTGGGCCCCAAGGCCATGGGAGAAACCGGAAGAGAGAGAGAATAATATCCGAGAAAATCTTGGGATTCGGTTGTTATGCAGCCTCTCCTGCACCTCTATATAAAGCCCAGGCAGAGAAGAGAAAGGGACATCAACAGAGAGAGAGAAAAGAGAGAGGACTAGGCAGAGACCAAAGAAGAAGAGCAACCAACCAAGAGAACCGAGAGCGACGACGACGCCAGAGATCGGAAGGAGGACCCCAAGGGTCGGCAGAGAAGAAAGATCAAGCATCGGGCAAAGACAGGGAAGACACGTCCACCATCTCCAAGCACCAGGTTAGTATCTTAATCCTCTTTTTACCTCAGTCCAAGTCGAGTTCCCTACCACCCTTCTCAAACCCAAATCCTCACCTGCCTGGGCCGAGTCCATCTCGCCGCCTGAACACCAAACCTACGTAACCTCAAGCGGACTTGACCCAGCCTCCTCCAAGCCGACTCGGTCTCCTTCCACGCCACATGGCCAGAGGCCGACTCGATAGTAGGGCCGAGCCGACATGGCAGTGGCCGAGCCGACACGAGCCTGCCCGATCCCCACTACAAACCATCATGCCTAATCCGACTTGGTTCCCAATGAGCCGAGACTTTAACAAGCCATCCCTTATCCCCTTTTACTCACCTCCCACTAAAAGGAGAAACCACCAAACCTCCCCCACCAAAAGAACTACGTGGACTTTGAATCCTCTGTGAGCCGAGGCATGAGGCCTGTGGGGGCACACCCCTATCAAGTCAAACCTTAAAAACCAAAAAAAAATCCAAAATGCCAAACACCGTCCCTCCTCCCATATAGCTAGCCCGAGGTAACTATCAAGTGATAGGCATGTTTGGGGGCCCCACGCCCTTAGCGTGTAACCAACTCCCGAACCCACATGTCTGATTCGAGACCAGCCTTGCCAAAAGGTTTCCTGGCGTTCCCTAAACCAAAACGCCGGTGGCGACTCCTACCTGGCCGACTCGGTTTCGGCCGACTCCGCCTCAAATTTAGGTTGTGACAATTTAGGTTTTCAATGCTTTGCATTACAAGATTACTTAAATACGGGGAAACTCCCACCACAAAAGCAATATCGAGAGTTGAGCCTTGATAGGTTGTGACAGATGGCGACTCATCGGGAGAGACCATGATGAGACCAGGAGAAGATGAGTCCAAAGCTTTCCCCTTTTTTTTTTTGTATTTTTTTATTTCATGCATGATTGTTTTATTCTTTTTCGATTATTGTCATCATAATAATGTGGGGTCCACGGGGCGAGCACAATGAAGTGTGAATGTGAGGGCCTTATTCCCAGCCCCGTGAGTTAAGGAGAGAGGAATGTGTAGTGGTCTCCATACTAGAGGCGTGCCTCAAAGATCTTTGGGGGTCACGATAGTTCCACTTGGGGTGACCGTCCTGGGGGTAATCATGTTCTGGGAAATCTATCCCGTCCATGGTACCGCCCCCCGGGAAAGTCTATAGACCCAAGAGCCTGTTGGTGAGGATGATTAGAAAAGCCCCAGAGAGAGAAGGGGGAACATAGCCTATCCAACCATACGCCCGATTAAGGGATAACCAAGCAAAACCGAATTGAATCGGCTAGTACAAACCGAGATGGAATCAGCCCAAAAAAAAAAAACCTTTATACCAACCCAAAGATGCATACATGCATCTCATACACCACATAAAAAAAAAAAAAAAAAAAAACAAAATCATGCATCATGATACATTGATCACTTTAAATTTCGGATAATGGAAGTAGGTCACAATATTGGGCTAGATCACCTCAACACGCCCAGGCTAAAGCGCCCGAATGTCCGCACTTTCGCCATCGGGCAGTGCCTGAGAGGCCCATGGCGAAGACGCTCGAGAAGCTCCATGGCAATCTTCCGAGCCTACTGGAGGTTGAAACTCAGCCACCGCATTGAAGCCCTCGTCCCAAGATTACGACTCACCAATACTTGCTTCACTTTTAAGAGACTTCCAAATGGCGCCAACCTTGGAGGAGTATGAGCGATTGATGGGATTACCACTGTCGAATCCCCACTTACTTCCATCAAGGCCAACGCCTTTCTTGGACCACTATCGCCAAACTATTAAGAGTACCCACACGGAAGTTGCTAAGTGGAAAAGGAACCGCAATGGTATAGAAGGAATACCTGTGGTGTACGTAGAGGAAAGACTCGCCCCAGTTCCAGAAGAACAGGATTGGGACGCCATGATAGACGTCTTTGGGCTTACTCCTCTACTTCGGTGGTGCTATTTCCCTACATCGAAGATTACGCCGACCTCGCAGCCATAGAGGCATTCTTGGCTAAGAAGGACAGGGGAAAACCCCACCATGGCTCTCCTAGCCAACACCTACTACACACTTAGCCATTGCAAGGGGCGGAAAACGGGTGAACCTTAGATGCCGCACCCCCTCGCTGTACCTCTGGCTGACTGCCCATCTCTTCCAATGCAAGACCAAGACTGTTTGCCCAAGAGAAGACTTCAAATGGAGCTGCATAAAGAAAAATGACCAAAGAGCAAAGGGGTAAGGCAACTAGGAGAGGCCACCGAAAGGACAATTCGTTGGTACCCTGTCTGGAACGAAAGGCAGGAAATGATCACTAGCTGCGGGGATTATCCTAACGTTCCCCTCCTGACTCGGGGGGCTATCAACTATAACCCGAGCTAACCGCCCGACAGCCGGGTTCCCCATGGTCTCGAGCCCCGCCCAGAAGTTCTCTACCCCTCTGGATAGAAAGTGCGCAGCCCATAGAGGCGAGCATCACAGAAAAAATCCGACGGGCTTGGGCCAGCCGTCGACAAGGAACAACGTGGCGAACCAGGAGTTGTGGGACCTCACCCGAGTACACAGCCTGGCTCGAGCAAAATGTCCACCTTGTAGGACTGCCTTTGGGAAGTATCCTACGCCAGACCAAGCAACCCAAAGCTTACGAGATACGTGAGACACTCCAAGTCAAGGCACTCCAAGGCACCCTAGAGCAAATGAAGACAGAACAGGAACGTTGAAAAGAAAATTGGAAACAGCTCTAGAAGAGGCCCGACAGAACGACGGGCCGAGCGATGAATTTAGTAGGAAAGCTCTGGCAGAGAAGGAGGGTCGTCTCTGAAAATAGGCCAGTGTCTAAAGGCCGTTGATCAGGAAGCGCATTCGAGTAAAGAAGAACGCGACCAACTAATGGCCGAAAAAGAACGACTGGAGAAAGCCGTAGCCATCCTCAAGGCTAGGGAAGCCAAGAGAGAAGAAGAAACGCAGGCCCTCCGGGAAAGGACACACTTACTCGAGGAGGAACTTAAAACAGCCCAACTATCGAAGGAACACCTACAAAACCAAAGGCGATCCGGATTGTTAGCCTTGGTCGAGGCCCGAGGAAAGATCGACGAGGCAAAGTCTCAACTCGAGGAGCTGAAAAAGATCCTAGAAAGTTGGAAGCAGAGGTGTCAAGATATCGCGGACGAAGCTGAAATACAAGTGCGAGCCGCTACGGTAGACGCGCAAGGTTGGAAGGACAGATATGTCAAACTAGCATGGCTCGCCAACCAGGCACCGATGAGCATTCCCCGGCGTTCAAGCAGCAGTAAGGCATGATGGATCCCACTAAGACGCCAAGAGAGATCAAAGAATTCTTAGAACACCAGTAGGCGATGTATGATATGGTGAAGGAGCTATCCGCCCCACCATAGGAAAACATCTTGTATAAACTCACATTCCCTTCCAATAAACATTATTTTGAATTTCCGTGACTCAATGTTATCATTGCATTTGCATCATTCATCATCCATATAGATACATGTCCCCTAATCGCAAAAAAAAAAACACAAAAAAAAAAAAGAGAAAAAGACATAAACTAATCAAAAATATATACCAGGAAAGAGAAATCGATCATGCGCCCACCGATACCACACGCGATCCAAGACTAAAAACATGGAACAAGCAATGGAGGAATTGGAACAGCTGAACGCCGAGATAAGGGCAGAAATGAGAATGGAAATGGGGCAAATGAAAGAACAAATCAACAAAATGTTCGAGATCATCACTCGAAATGCAGCCCCAAGCCCCCCTAAGTCACCCCCTGGGGCGGCTCCTAGCACCGCCACATCGGGAACACCTACGCATCCCCCCCGGATTCACACCCCTGCATGGAATGCCACTACAGAAAAACCCGCCGGCCCCCAAGAGCAACCAAAGAGGAACACCTCGACTAGGCCGGGGCAAGGATCGTGGTCCGGCCTTTCCCAGCCCCCAGAGCCACAATCTACTATCACCCCTCTCGAATACCGGCCGCAAGACACCCCGCCCGTCCCTAACCAACCATCCTGTGTAATGACAAGATCAACGCACTCAAGAGCGCATGCGAGCCATTGAAGGAACCAAGAGCCATGGCATTGACGCCGCTAATCTATGTTTGGTTCCCGACATCGAAGTTACCCGCCGATTTCAAGGTTCCCAAGTTTGAAAAGTACAAAGGAAGTTCTTGCCCACGTGTACATCTAGCCATGTATCGTCGAAAGATGGCCCCCTACACCCAACAAGACAAAATCCCGATGCACCGCTTTCAGACAGCCTTTCTGGGGCAGCATTAAGATGGTACGCTCTGGCCTAGACAATGGGCACATAAAGACTTGGAGAGACCTCGCGACGCCTTCCTACGGCAATACAAGTACAATGAGGATATGGCCCCAGCACCGCCTCGCCTGCAAAACTTGTCCAAGGCCGACGCGAGGGCTTCAAAGATTACGCCAGAGAGATGGCGGGAGTTAGCTGCCCAGTCCAGCCACCCCTCTCGAAAAGGGAAATGGCTTCCATGTTCATCGACACCCTCCTCGCCTCTTCTACGACAAGGTCGTAGGAGCGTAGCTTTCCAACTTTGCCGACCTAGTCGTCATAGAGAAAGAATAGAAGCCGGCATTAAGCTTGGGAAGGTTCACGCAAGACCTGGGAAGCGCAAGCTTCATCAAGAAAGTAGAGAAAAGGAGGGGAGATACGAATGCCGAACAACGGATCCCCCACGCCCACAAGGCCGAGTAAGCTCGCCCCGAGCAAAGACGGGATAGTCTCTTTACCCGACCCGTCACCCCAAGTCGGGGCAAGCAGCCTACACAGAGACCCAAAACCCCCCGAGTGGCCCGACAAAGGAGAGTCTTCACTCCCATCCCGATGCCTTACTCTACCCTCTTCCCTCTCCTACTCCAGAAAGGCATGATAGCGGTTATGCCATTCAAACCGCTAGAGCCTCCCTACCCCCGGTCTTACGACCCCAGTGCAAAGTGCGACTATCACTCAGAGCCGTAGGGCATTCCACTGAAAGGTGCTGGAGTTTCAAACATAAAGTCCAGACTCGATAGAGGCAGGTGGCTTGGGTTTGAAGGAATAAGCCCAATATTAGTACCAACCCTCTCCCCGCCCACGGCGGACAGACCATCAACGCGCTAAGTCACAACACCTAAGACTGAAAGTGCGTAAGAGGGAGTAATCGCCGCCAGTAGGCCGGCAAAAGACCGCCCTTTCCAACCACTAATCATCCGATGCGACCCTCCCGCCCCGCACTTTTGATCATTACTTACCCCACCTAGGCCTGCTTACAAGGATAATCACGCTGTCCCATGGCATTACGACCCTAAGTGCCCGAGGAACCCGCTAGAGAGCAAAACCCAAGATCTCCCAAATGAGGAGGTTACTAATATTGCAGGACCCGGGGGAATGACACGTAGCGGAAGAATCTATACCCCGGCCAACCTCGGAGGAAAAGACCCTAAGGGGAGTCCGAAAGGGGCACCTAAAGAAAAGGAGGCCGAAGAATTCTCAAACTCATCCGCTACAAATGAGTACGAATTGTTGACCATCCGAACAAGACCCCTAAGCACGCATCTCGCTTCATCACTACTGCTGAATTGAAAACCACCGCAATCTTTTGCTGAAAGTCCTAAAAGAAGCCCACGAGTCCCTGACATCACCGCGGAAAGATTTGGGGGCATTATTGGCATTCTCACTAGCTCAGACGGTTGACCTTCCTGACGAGGAGATCCCTACCGGGGGGAGGCAAAGATAACCAGCCCCTTCATATTGCTGTCAAATGCGGGACCTACATGATTACTAAAGTACTAATCGACAATGGCTCTTCCTCAACGCCCCGCCGAAGGCCACCCCGACAAGCTAGGTACCACCCATATGCAATCAAGGCGAGCCCACTAATAGTGAGAGCATTCGACGGTTCAAGAAGGGACGCCATGGGAGAAATCACTCTCCCCATCCACATCGGCCCTTCCCCTGCTCCACGCCCTCTTCCAAGTCATGGATATTCGCCTGCATACAAATACCGCCTCCCCGGGAAGGCCTTGATCCACTCCAGGAGTCAGGCCCTTCCTCCCTTCATCGGTTGTTAAATTCATCGCCGACCAACAGTTGGTCAGCGAATGGGGAACAAGAATTGATGATTAGCACCCCCACACCCGATGGATACCTCGAGGGAGAGGAGGAGGCCCCGAAACTTCCTTCCAAGCACTCGAGATCGCTGCAAGCCCGAAGGAGCCCTGCCTGTCAAGGAAAAACATGGCATTTCGCGGCCATGATCAAAGAGGGGTACCAACCCGGCAAAGGGCTCGGCCCTCTTCTGTAGGAATCCCCGCCCAATTGAAATCCAGGAAAATAAAGGAGAGCTGGACTCGGTACCAAGCCGGGCGAACAGGCAAGAACACGCCCAACCCAGTAGCGTGGGGCCAACATTTTGCTCGTGAAAATGTGGCAATGATAGGCAGCGGGCCCAAAGGTCAGTCCGGGGAGTCCACGCCGAGGGACAGCTAGCTAATTGACGACGGAGCCACTCGCCAGACTAATTTCTCTTTGCAATGTAATTCCTTTTGTAACTCGCCTTTCTGGGGCGACTTTTTGAATTAATAAAATTTAGCATGCATTTTTCATCCATTTCCAGTCACTTTTTTTCCTTTCCGCTTCTTTTCACACTTAAATTTCGCTAAAAAAAAACGGAGGAAACTCCCTTAAAAAACACCACCAATAACGAACCTGTCCCTAAACAATGATACAGCCTACGATGCAAGGACCCTAGTCCTATTGAGGAACCTAGAGGAGAGGAAGACGCAGAAACCGAGGCTTTGGCCGAGGTAGAAAGGCAGATAGAACTGAAAGACCAAAGTTCCAACCCTTGGCCAAGGAATTAGAAAGCGTGAACCTAGGCGACGAGAGGAATAAGAAAGAAGTGCGAATAGGAAGTCGATGTCACAAGAATCGAGAAAGGCCCTCATAGAACTCTTACAAGAGTTCTCGACATATTTGCGTGGTCATACCGAGACATGCCAGCCTCGACCGCAAAGATAGTGGAACATAGACTCCCATGCTCCCAAAAAGCAACCCCTGCTCGCCAACAAATGTAAGAATGAAACCCGACGTGGCCTTAAAAATCAAGGAGGAAGTAGAAAAGCAAAGGGGACGCCGGGTTCCCCGTCAGATCTAACTATCCCCAATGGGTGGCAAACATCGCACTGCACCCAAAAAGGACGGAAAAGTACGCATGTGTGTCGATTATAGGGATCTAAACCTGGCCAGCCCCTAAGGATAATTTTCCTTACCCCACATCGACATGCTCAGAGACAATACGGCATGTCATGCCTTCTTCTCCTTCATGGACGGTTTCTGGGTACAATCAAATTCTAATGGCGAAGGAAGATCAGAGAAGACGACCTTCACCTTATGGGGAACGCTTTGCTACAAGGTAATGCCATTTGGCCTCAAAAATGCCGGGCAACCTACCAAAGAGCGATGGTAACCCCTGTTCCACCTACATGATGCATAGGAAATCGAGGTATATGTCGATGACCTGATTGCAAAATCAAAAACTCCAAAGCAGCACATCAAAGACCTACGAAGATTATTCTAGACTTCGCAAGTACAAAGCTAAGACTTAACCCTACCAAATGCACCTTCTGAGTAACATCTGAAAAATTGTTGGGCTTTGTGGTGTTTAAAGGGGTATCGAAATGGACCCAGATAAGGCAAAAGCTGTCAGGAAATGCCCTCCCACAACAGACTCGAAGTCCTGGGGCTTCCTCGACGAATAAATTTCATAGCCAGATTTATTTCCCAATTAATCTGAACATGCAACCCCATATTCAAACTCCTTCTAAAACGGCATAAGTTCGAATGGGATGCAGAATGTCAAGAAGCCTTTGAGAGGATCAAACAAGACTGAATGTCCTCCGGTCCTCGTCCCCCGCCACCCCGAAAACCTCTGATCCTGTACATCTCACTTGCTCGACGAGTCCATGGGTTGCATGCTAGACAACAGCAAGATGAGGCCGGGAAAGAACAAGCAGCCTACTACCTCAAAGAAAAGGTTCACAGATTATGGTGAGAAAGATACTCGGCCCTCGAACGAACCTGTTGCGCTTTTGTCCGGCTGCCAAGAGGCTTCGACCATACATGTTGTCCCACTCACCCCGCTAGTAGCCAAGACTGACCCCATCAAATATATCCTGGAAAAGCCTGCACTTACAGGACGCATAGCACGTTGGCAAATGGCTCTATCCGAGTTCGACATCGCTTATGTAAGCCGTCACGCTGTAAAAGGGAGCGCCCTAGCAGATCACCTGGCCTATCACCCACTGACAGATCCACAGCCCCTGGCTCACGAATTCCCAGACGAACACATCATGGTAACAGGAGACGAGCCCCGACCAAAGAGCGAATGGACGATGTGGTTCGACGGGGCGTCTAACGTGTTGGGAAACGGGATTGGCGTGGTCTTGGCCTCTCCAACCGACCACTACTTCCCCTTCGCCGCCAACCTGGGGTTCGATTGTACAAACAACATGGCAGAGTACGGCCTGCACTACGGGGACTCGCCATGGCCCCGAGCACCAGTGTCAAGAGACTCCGGTCTACTGAGACTCCTACTTGGTGATCTACCAGCCCGTGGAGAATGGGAAACGCGGACAGCAAACTTATCCCATACCACGACTACGTGAGGGAGATGACAGTAAGCCTCGACACCGCCACATTCCACCACGTGCCACGCCAAGAAAATCAAATGGCAGATGCCTCGGCGACCCCGTCACCATGGTACGAGTAAATGACGGGCGGAGATGACCATACATGTCCCAACTCCCTCGCATGACAGCCTATTGCCACCACCTGGGTCTCTGAGCACCCAAAACGGACCTAACCCCCCCGGTACTGACATAAAAAGGTACTTGGAAAAAGGGGAATACCCTAAGGGGGCGCCGAAAATAGCAAAAGGACGTTGAGAAGGCTGGCAGCCAGCTACCTCTTGAGGGAAAACGTATATACAAAAGGAGCGCAGACATGACACTTCAAGATGCATAGATCGCCTCGAGGCCGAACAGATAATAGAAGAGGTCCACGGGGACCTTCTAAGCACCATGCAAGCGGCCATACTGGCTCGCAAGATACCCGCGGGTATTATCGACTAAGTTGAATCAGACTCGTCACCAACATGTCCAAAGGTGTTTGAAATGCCAGGTCCACGCCGACCGTATCAATGTCGCCCTTCTTCCCTACACAGCTTGGCACGCCATGGCCATTCTCCATGTGGGGCATAGATGTGATCGGGCCCATCGAGCCCAAGGCTTCTAACGGCATAGGTTCATATTAGTGGCCATCGACTACTTCACCAAATGGGTAGAGGCAGCGTCGATTCGGCCGTAACACGAGCGTAGTGGTAAAATTCCTCAAAAGGACATCATCCGCCGTTACGGTATCCCATCCCACGCCATTACGTATAACGGCACCAATTTGAACAACAAGATGATGACGGAACTTTATGAACAATTCCAGATCCGTCATCACACCTCTACTCCCTACCGTCCCCCAGATGAATGGAGCGGTAGAGGCCGCCAACAAAAATATCAAGAAAATAATACGAAAAATGGCGGTAACCTACAAAGATTGGCATGAAATGTTACCCCACGCACTACACCTGATATAGGACTTCTCAGGCGAACCTCCACCGAGCAACACCTTATTCCTTGGTCTATGGTACCGGCAGTCCTCCCAATAGAGATTGAAATACCCTCTTTAAAGGTCCCGCCGAAGCAGAACTAGAAGACGCTGAATGGATCCAAAGGCGCCACGATCAGCCTAAACTTGATCGAGGAAAAACGTCTCACGGCCTTATGCCACGGTCAGCTCTATCAGAGCAGGTTAAAAGTGCCTTTGACAAAAAAGTGAAACCCTGGATGTTTCAGCATGGGGACATGGTCCTCAAAAGGTACTACTAAACGCCCGCAACCCGGAGGAAAGTGGGCACCCAACTACGGCGGCCATATGTGGTAAAGCACGCTTTCTCGTGGGGGCGCTACTCCTAACTCGACGCTGAAGGGCGCGACCTCAAACACCCCAATAACTCTGACTCGTCAAGAAGTTTTTCCCTTGAAATCTCGCCTAAGCAAAGAAAGGGAAAGTCGTCCACATCCAACCGAACCAAAATAGGATTAGGGGAAACCAAGTGCGAGGCTACCTCGTTGATCCCATCAAACAACCCATCCCGCCAAGCAAGAATGCGCAAAACCATGTTTTCACTTTGTAAATCACACATTGTCAATAAAGCCTCGTTTCATTTTTATCTCCTTTGTTTTTTTCATGCTAAGCTTCATTAATTCAACAAAAAGAATCTACATTACTAAAGAATAGTTCGCAATCAAAGGCACCGCCTCCATTTACCTCGTGATCATTGATGGCTCAATAACGCGGCGATATCCTAGTCGAGGTGGCCAAGCAAAAAAAAAAAAAAAACAAAAAAACAACAACAAAAAATAATGACACTAAGCACGCATTCCTAGGAAATAGGAGAAATTCTGCATTCTAAGTTTGCCCTAGGTTGATTCCATCCTCGGTTTGACCAAGTCAATTAATTAGGCATTCCCATAAAAAAAAAAAAAATAATAAAAAAAAAATTAAAAAAAAAAAATATATATATAGCAAAAAATATATACAAAAATAAAAAGAAACGACCATGAAAAAAAAAAACAAGAGAAATAATAAATCAATTCTCATTTCATAAATAATAAGTTGCTTTTACATAATCATCGGGGAGGGGAGTCAAGGAGGGAAACAAGCTTCCCATCCTTGATTTCTAAAGTAATGGAAAATGGGCTCAAATCGAAGTCCGGGGCCACAAGGGCTATCTGCTGAAGGGCCTTCTCGAAACCCGCCTCGTGTTGGGCTACGATAGCACCTTCCAAGCGCTCCACTCTGCTAGCAAGGCGTTGCCTTTCCTTTGTTGAAGCGGCAACCTTGGCCTCCAGAGCAGTAGCCTTGACCCCCGCGGCCTTCAGTGCATCCCCCAGCTTGGCCTTGGTTTCCTTGTCAGCCACCACGACCGCCTCCGCCGAAGCCGCTCGGGAGCGGGCATCCAAATCCTGGACAAGGTCTCTGCAGATTGTTGGTAGTGCCAACGCCGCCTTCAGCCTCGCTTCAATTTTCCAGTTTATGGCGGCCTTGGCGGCCTCCGCCTCTGTCATCTTTTTGGGTCAGCCGAGTAACTTTGGCTTCAGCCAAGGGCCGCCTTGCCCCCCCATGGATGCCGCCCGACTTAGACTTCGCTAAGTCAGCCCACAAACCTTCTCGGTCATCCCTCAGCTTGGCTGCTTCTGCCTTCACCCTCTCAACCTCGGCCCTTAGGTCTTGGTTGGCTTTAGCCACCTTTTCAAATTCCTTTTTATTCAGAGCCTCCTTCAAAGACAATTTGCTCCGCCTTCTTCACTGCACCCTTGACACCTCTAAAGAAGCCAACGACTGAGATGATAGGGCTTCCAAAGATATCAAACGTCCCCGGCCCACCCCAAAGAAATACCAAGAGCCTCATGGGTCATATTGAGGAATTGAGCTTGGGGGAACCACCCTGAGGTCCACGTGCTTGCCCCCACAAAGATCTTACATTATCGTGGGCCTTGAAACAGACAGCCCCCGGCAACTCGGGACCCGCAGTAATGGTAACCCCGCCTCTCCCTCCGTCAGTTGGCCGGAGAGACGAACTAGGGGGCACGACGCTCTTCCCCTTCTTCCTAGCAGCTTCTTCAGCAGCGAGGGCTTCAACTTTCCTTCGGCCCCTCGTGTCCGCACATCTCGGCAAGGGGCCTCGCTCGGCCTGAACAGCATGCCTTCCGCTTGCACCGGTAGTCGGCGAACAACAACGGCAGAGTCCTATTCGCCTCGGCCACACCAGCCGACTCCGTCTCGGCAGGCGCTGGTGACTTGGCAATGGGAGTCGACTCGCTGGCTGGTGCCGCTTGCACTTCGGCCATGGGTGCCGACTCCGTTTCGGCTGGCCGCACTGCCGACTTCATTCCGGACTCGGCCCGTTGGGCCAATTTCACCTTCTTGATTAGGGCGGCCATGTTGATCCCCTCATCTTCAATCATCCCTGTCAAAAAAAAATAATAAAATAAAGACATTAGATACTCTTCTATGCCTAAACAAGAAAAAAACAAGACTCACTTTTCAAATGGGAAACAGGCTTCTTCCCAAGGGCCAAGGCCACAATCTCCTTGCAATTCATCCCTCGGGGCAACTCGTCCAACAGTTGGAGAGTCGCTTTCTCCTCACGAGAAAGTCGGCTCTTCAAGGCCCCCGAGGCCTTCAAAGGCAGCCTCCAAGACAATGGCATAGGCTCCCTGTCCATCCCAGCACAAGGACCCCCCTCGGCTAGGGCCCTTATCTTCAAAAAACGGTCCTTGAAGCCTTTGTAGGACGCTGTGTAGGCAGTGAACAAACTAGTGTTGGGGAGGGGTGCCAAGGAAACCCAACCCACCTTCTTCCCCACTCGGATGGTGTAATGGCTTAGGAACACCGGGGCCGAAGGAGCTAAAGTCAACGCAGCGCACACTACCTTGAACGCTTGAAGAGCCGCCCACCCATTGGGATGAAGTTGCGGCGAGCTACACCCACCAACCTCAAAACATCCGCTGTAAAAGCGGTCCGCAGGGAAGGTCACTCCCAAATCCAGAGAACGAGCCAGACATGTAAACGAAATCGCTTCTCCCCTCTCTACACACACATGGCGCACTGGCCCGAAGGAGAACAATGGGTCATCTCCAATCTGGGGCGTGAGGCCCACACACCCAATCCCTCCGGCAAAGCAAGGGATTCCACTTCCTCGGTGCCATCTTCGAGCCATAGGACAGACGCCCCGGTGGATCCATTCAGTAAGGCTCCTCCCCCGACAAAGCGGGGCACTAGGACTCGATGTCGCTTTTGTCCGCCACAAATTTACGAATGGCAGCCTATGGCCTCAAGACTGGGAACCGAAGAAAAAGAAGAAGATGACGAAGAGGGAACTTCTACAGCACCTGACATGTCTGACGGTGGGAAAAACAATTGAAAGGAAGAGAAGCATTGAAGAAAAAGTGCGAGAGAAAAGAAGGAAACTCCAAGCTCAAATCTGGAAAATGGGGAAATGAAACCCCAACGGGCAGCTAAACGCCTATTTATAGGAGCCAAAAGTCACCTAGGGACAAGCAGCGACGCGCCATTAAACAGGCGCAACCCCCCAAGACGGCGCAATCATCACCCCTGGAGTTAATGCGTCCCAAGGAACGAAACGACACATTAATGCGCCCCGAGGAACGAAAAGACGCCATTAATGCGCCTCCCAGAAACGAAAAGACAAGCCAGAGGGGCGTGCCCTCAGGCACGACCATTGAGTTTCCAAAAAAAAATATAATAAAAAAAAATGATGAAAAAAAAAAGAGAAAAAAAAAATAATAAATAAAATAGAAAAAAATAATAAATGAAGAAAACAAAAATATATTAATAAATTCAGTCAAATCGACTTCGCCAGCGTCAAGCCGATTCGGACAACATTCAATCCATCTCGGCCAACGTCAAGCCGATTCGACAAAGATTCAATCCATCTTCGCCAACGCCAAGCCGATTCGACAAAGATTCAATCCACTTCGCCAACGCCAAGCCGATTCGGACAGCATTCAATCCACTTCGGCCAACGTCAAGCCGACTCGGTAGCAGTCAATTCGACTCGGCCAGTGGCAAGCCGATTCGGACAACATTCAATCCATCTCGGCCAATGACAAGCCGATAAGTCAAGTCTAATCCCAGTGGCAAGTCGACTCGGACAAAGATTCAATCCATCTCGGCCAAATGCCAAGACGACTTCGGCTAGCATTCCATCAAACCAAATTTCTACCCAATACCATACCAAGTTCCAATAGAGGATCCACCCCTCCAGACAAGGTAGGATCAGAAATACCATCAAACCTAGGCGCCTAAAGGAAAGCCTAACAAGTCATCCTCAAACACAAACAGCCCAATGACCGCCCTCAAACTTGGGCACCTAGTGGAAAGCCCAATGGTCAACCAAGTCAAAGCAAGTTAGCAACATCGTCAAACCTAGGCGCCGAACGGAAAGTCTAGTGATCACTCGAAAACAAGTACCCCAATGGCCATTTTCAAACCTGAGCACCTAAAGGAAAGCTTAAGGGCCAATCAAGTTAGGACAATTCAACAGCACCATCAAGCCTAGGCGCCAAGTGGAAAGCCTAGTGACTACTCGAATGCAACCATCCTGACGGCTTCAAATGTGGGCGCCCAATGGAAAGCCCAATAGCCACTTACTCCAGAGCAGTTCACGACTCGCAGCCCAGTCCTAGGACCGCCTGTCACGGCTCCCCAGAAGGCTCGAGTTTTTATCCGCATTCATACTGAATGCAAATAAAGAGGGGCAACCAGAAGCACCCCTAAATTGTCCGGGGCCGATGTTGTCCCAGCCTTTTTCCCGGCGGTCCACTTTCTGGCATTTGGGCCATTCCAAAGACAAAGCTCAAAGCCGAGATCTGCCCAGAGTCCACGTTTCGACCCAGCCCACTTGACTCGCCTCCTCTTGACCGAGTCTCCCCACATCCCAAATGGGCCCCAGCGCCATGGAGAAACCGAAAGAGAGAGAATAATATCCGAGAAAATCTTGGGATTCAACAGTTATGCACCTCCCTGCACCTCTATATAAAGCCCAAAAGGCAGAAGAGAAAGCGACATCAACGGAGAGAGAGAAGAGGCAAGAGGATACCGGCAGAGACCAAGGAAGAAGGGCGACCAACCAAGAGAGTCGACGACGACGCCGCCAGAGATCTGAAGGAGGACCCCAAGGGCCGGCAGAGAAGAAAGATCAAGCATCGGGCAAAGACAAGGAAGACACGCCCACCATCTCCAAGCACCAAAGTTAGTATCTTAATCCTCTTTTTACCTCACCCAAGTCGAGTTCCCTACCACCCTTCTCAAACCCAAATCCTCACCGCCTCGGGCCGAGTCCATCTCGCCCTAGAAGCACCAAATTTCACGAACCTCAAGTTTATTCGACCCCTGCCCCCTCCAAGCCGACTTGTCTCTGGCCACGCCTGATGGTTTGAGGCCGACTTTTAATTCCATATAGGGCCGAGCCGACATGGCAGGCCGAGCCGACACGAGTCAGCCCGATCCCCACTACAAACCATCATGCCTAATCCGACTTGGTTCCTTGGGCTTGAGCCGAGACTGAACAAGCCATCCCTTATCCCCTTTACTCACCTCCCACTAAAAGGAGAAACCAGTCAAACCTCCCCCAAATGTAACTACGTGGACTTTGAATCCTCTAGAGCCGAGGCATCGTAGAGCCTGTGGGGCACACCCCTATCAAGTCAAACCTTAAAAACCAAAAAATCCAAAATGCCAAACACCGTCCCTCTTCTCCCATATAGCTAGCCCGAGGTAACTATCAAGTGATAGGCATGTCGGGGGCCCCCACGCCTTAGCGGTAAACCAACTCCCGAACCCACATGTCTGATTCGAGACCAGCCTTGCCAAAAGGTTTCCTGGCGTTCCCTAAACCAAAACGCCGGTGGCGACTCCTACCTGGCCGACTTGGTTTCGGCCGACTCCGCCCAACGTCACAATTTAGGTTGTGACAGCATTTAACTGTCTTTCAATGCTGCATTACAAGATTACTTAAATACCTGCTCGAAACTCCCACCACAAAAGCAATATCGGGACAAGTACAAACTTGAGCGTACATTAGACTCCCCACTGTTGAGGCATAGGGAATCTTTTGCATCTCATTTCTTTCAAGGTCATTGTTGGGGCACTGCTTGACTCTAAACTTGTCTCCCTTAGCTATTGGGGTGTCTCCTGGTTTACTATCTTTCATGTCGAATCTTTTTCTAAGACTTTGTTGATATAGTTCTCTTGTGATAGCCTTAGGATACCTTGAGAACGATATCTTAGTATCTGAATGCCTAATACAAAAGAAGCTTCCCCAAGATCTTTCATCTCAAAATTCTTCGTCGGAAATCTCTTGGTTTCATGCAATAATCCTGTATCACTACTTGCAAGTAGTATATCATCGACATATAATACTAGAAATATGTATTTACTCCCACTGAACTTGTGATATACACAATCATCAACTACATTTGCCTCAAAACCATATGAGGTAATGACTTGATGGAACTTGTGATACCATTGACGAGAAGCTTGTTTTAGGCCATAGATGGATTTCTTTAGTCTGCATACCATAGACTTAGATTCGTTTGAAACAAAGTTTTCAGGTTGCATCATATAAATCGTTTCAATGTCGCCATTTAGAAACGCAGTCTTAACATCCATCTAATGTAGCTCTAAATCAAAATGAGCTACTAGTGCTATTACGGTTCTAAAAGAATCCTTTGAAGATACCAGAGAAAAGGTTTCTTTGTAGTCAATGTCTTCCTTCTGAGTAAAGCCTTTAGCAACTAGACGGGCCTTATATCTTTCGATATTACCTTTAGAATCCTTTTTGGTTTTAAATATCCATTTGCAACCAATAGGTTTCACACCTTCACGTAATTCAACGAGATCCCAAACGTCATTGTCTTGCATAGACTTCAACTCATCTTTCGTGGCATCAATCCATTTTTGAGAGTTAGAACTTTGCATGGCTTGACAAAAGTTGATTGGATCATCTTCTGTTAGACCAATGTCATCCTCATGTTCTTGGAGAAAGACAATGTAGTCATCTGGAATTGCATGTCTCCTCTCTCTAATGGATCTCCTTAACGACACTTGTTGAGGTTGTTGAGGTTGCTCTATTGGTGTTTGAGGAAGAGTCTCATCATAGCCTTGTCAGGAACAATAGTTTGAGCATTGTCTCCTATTATTGGAGTTGTTTCTTGAACAGTAATAGGCACAAGGACTTGGCCAATGTCATTGACAGATTCTTCCTCAAAGACAACATTCCTTATGTACTCTTCCTTCCCAAACTCAACTTCCTCAAGAATTCTTTCATTTCCCGTCTCAAAAAAGGATCTTGAAGTGGGATCATAAAACTTATAGCCCCGAGAGTGTTTAGCATAGCCAACAAAATAACAGCTAACTGTTCTTGAATCTAGTTTTCTTTCATGCGGCCTATAAGGTCGTGCTTCAACCAGACAACCCCAAATGTGTAAATGATTGATGCTTGGCTTTTTGCAAGTCCAAAGTTCATAAGGAGTTTTGTTAACTACTTTAATTGGCACCCTATTAAGGATGTGAGCTGCAGTCTTTAAAGCTTCTCCCCAGAGTGACTCTAGTAAAGAAGAATGACTAATCATACTTCTTACCATATTCTTAAGAGTCCGGTTTCGGCATTCTACCACATCGTTCATGTTAGATTTGTCTGGCATGGTGTATTGCGGAACAATTCCACACTATTTGAGAAAAAGAGCAAAAGGTCTTGGGCGTTGTTCTCCTGATCCATCATATCTATCATAGTATTTATCACCACGATTAGATTTGATTGCTTTAATTTTCTTTCCAAGTTGAAGTTCAACTTCAGCTTTAAAAGACTTGAAAACGTCTAGGGATTAAAACTTCTCATGTATCAAATATAGGTAACCGTATCTAGAGTAATCATCTATGAACGTAATAAAGTATTGTTGTCCATTCCATAAAGCTGTAGGGAAAGGACCACAAATATCTATATGTATTAGTTCTAAGACATCCTTAGCTCTTTTGGCACCTAATTTTCTTTCATTGAGAAGACCCTTCCGCAACACCCTTAATGTTCTTCCTTTTCTTATTCTCAGAGGTCAAAGCAAAATGAGTACTTTTAGTCTTAGCTCTCTACATCTTTTCTTCCTCTTGCACATAGTGATATAAATTCACTCAAAGACCATTTATCCTTTCTGGGTATTATACCCCACTTTGAATTACCCAAAGTGTGTAGGAAGTGAGATTAAAACCAAGTGCACAATCAAGTCTTCACCAGACTCTAACTTGAGTGACTTGAGCTTTGCTGCGAGATTAGACATCTCCATTATGTACTCTCTTATATTTTCTTTACCTTTGACTCTCAAAAATAAAGCCCCGAAACGCTTCTAAAATCAAGCGCTTCATGATCATGAGGCACATTTGGTTAGAGCATTTCCATTTCTCAATTTTAACCTCTTGAAGGTTATCCGGAGTAAGAATAAGTTTCTCTACCCAAAGCACCAGATCAAAATCCGTCCAGTCGAGTACTATTGCTACGGCTTCCTTCCAAACCTTGAAATTCGTCCTGTTCAGCATTGAGATACTATTAATTTGAGCAGATATGTTGACCACACTAGTAGCAGCAATTGAAAAGAGAACATTGAACATATAAAGCACAATTAATCTTTATGATAAATTTAAAGACCCAAACAAGATATCTAGCGCATCATTAATCCTCAATCGTTGGATTGACAGAACTAACTACAATTGGTACTCTCAACGCAATGATCAAACGTTGGTGATAAGTCTTGTCAAACAATGATTGTCTTTGGACACTCCATTGTTCACATAGAAAAACAACCTTATAATCACCACACATTTACCATCACAAGCATGTAATTATTCGGTCAAATTGCATATTCCTTTAGGCCAATCACAATTCACATGAATAATCCCACACAACATCTATGTAAATTCAATTAAATTAATCTACACAACAAATATTACTTTGGCAATATGTTGTTTCAACTAATCCAACAAATATTACTAGACAATTTAATTAAATGGGAGGTCTTAAATTTATATAAGTTTCACGCATATGCACAAAACCCTGAACTGTATGTTTGTTTCACCGCCTAGCGGTTAGATACTTTAAATATGTAAAACATATAAAGTATATAGCAAGACATGTGTAGATAAACTATATAATGGACCCTTTACAAAATACCTAGCACAATGTTAATTTGTAAGTGGTACTCTCAACGTAATAATCAAATATTGACAATTAGTTCTGTGAAATAATAGCCTTTCATTGGACCGACTATTATTTACATGAAAAATTAAAACTTTATAATTGTGACGTATTTATTATTACAGGTATGTTATTATTTGGCCAAATTGTGTCTTCCGTTGGGTCGACCACAGTTCGCATAAATAATTCCATATGTCTATGTAATTTAAATTAAATCAATTTTCACAACAAAGATTACGTTGATAATTTATTATTTCAATTAATTTAATTTTTAAAAATTACTAAATTACCAAAATTAACGAGAAGGGTCCAAAATTCATCATATTATATAATACTTTACATATCTTTTATACCATATATTATTATTATTTAATAATAAATAATAATAATAATAAGCAAAAAAATAAATTCATGAAAGGGAAAAAACATGATCAGCTTAATAAAATATTAGAACCCCACAGAAGACTTCAGGAAGCTGGATCCAAGAAAGATTAAAAAATAAAAAATCCCTTTCCAAAGATGCCCTCCGGCTGTGGCTAATCTTCCCATCAAAGAGTTTTGAAAAACCTCCGATCTGAATCCAAATTGAAAAATTTGCAGAAATGCATGAAACTTCCAATTTTTCGGAAACTGATCCAATTAGTGGCTCAAAATGGGAAACGTGCCAAGCAGAAGCGAAACGAAACTGCTGCTCATTCCACGTAATCCGGAATCCAAATGGATCATTCCACGTATCACGTTGCATTGCCCATTCCTTGCGGAAATCGAATTCTGAATGGATTCGAAAACAGTAACCACGCTACCGTAACCGCTGAATGCATTGCCGGGATTAGCGAGAATGCTTGCAGTTGTGCTTCGCCACTTTGCGGAAATACATCCGTGCCAATTGCAGAACGTGCTCCAAGCTCCAAATTGAATCCTTGAATACAGAAACTGCCAAATAGCACAACATTAAGTTGCTGTAGTGTAAACAATTTCTTTTTTATTTGCCCAGCATTATCGGAATTAAAGGAATACGTGGCCTGCATGCATGCGTATCACGCTGCCGCCATCCAAAACGTATTCCGCGTAATCCAGAATCGCACATATCACGCAGCTCCACGTATGTGCAATCCAATTGCACTGCTCCACGTCCCGCATTTGTTGCAATCCAATGACGTTCCTATATCGTGTCCCCAAAATCAACAGCGTTTCCAAAACCGATAAGCCCACCATTTGGCTGCAGAAGAGTTTCAATTATCACTTAATTGAATGACGCCGCGGAGGATGATTGCGGAAACGCGGATTGCGGATCGTGCTCCGAATTGAAATATTCGCCGACTGGAAACGCTAACCGCCAATCGCATGAAACTTCCCAAATCTCCAGAATTTCCCAACTCACGCAGGCTGAATCCAAAATTGAAACAAAATTGCATGCGAAAACTGCCAATCCAAATTGAATGCGGAACATGACAAATCCTACTCCAAATTTTTCGAAACCTCTCGAAATTAAAACTCCTGCTTGATGAAACCTTAACCAAAAATTACAATAGCAGAATTGCAACCACGCAACGAGCAGTCCATCGAATGCTCCAATCGAAATGCAGAAACCGCTGGATCCATATATAGGCAAAAACGTAGTTTTTTAAATCCTAATAAAACTGCAATCTCCTGTACATATTACAAAATTTCATTTAATGCTAATAGATCTCAATAAAAACACGATCATATAATTAGACACTACATTAATAAATTATTATAGAATCTAATTATTTTTAGAGTCAATATTTATTCAACCTATTATTTAGTCCAATGATCTAATACTAATTGTAGTTCTGATACTACTTGTTGAAATATTTATCTACTTAGGGTTCCTTATTTCTGATTCCTATGAGAGGTTTCCTATAATGAATAACCGTTATACTAAATCATCAAAGCTTTAAGGATGCATAAATCATCAAAGCTTTAAAGATGCATAAATAAATAAATACCTGGATCTATTTGTTATATCAAGAGACTGTAGTAAAATCTTCGGTACATAAAGAACCGTTGGTTTGTGGTCTTTCTTAACCAAACTACCTTGACCATAACTTTTTTGTGTTAGCTTACATATAGGGTTTTCATTATCTACTAACGGGCTAACCTGGATATCCATTCATTAAGCCCATATTAAGCCTTTTAAGAAGTCATTTCAATTACTTAATTGGATCACTTAATATTATAATCACTTTAAATAAATAGTTGATATAATTGTATTTAAAATATAAAACCCACTTAATTAAAAGAAATTATAAATTTCTAACCGCTACAACATTACACGTCATCCAACTAAGTTTGTAATGGAAGTTAAATAATGACAATACTATCATTAAAAAATAAAATTAAAAAATGCCCACACTTCAAAGTAATTGTTCAATTCTTATTAATTAGACATATATTTATCTCGAATACATTACAAATACATGGAGTAATGTTAATTGAATTTTGTAATTTGTTTTCAAAATAATTATAATTTTTGGTTAAACACTTTTATATACTAATACGTATGCAAATATTTTATTTATTTATAATAATATGTTAATTTTAAAATTCTATTATTTTTAAAATTTCATTGATTTTGTGACTTAATTGAAACAATGAGATTAATTCGCCTAAATTCCATGAAACCATACTACACGAGTAATAATGAAGATATTTATAAAATAACTGTAGGAACTCAAGTAATAGAAGAAGGTTAACGAGACTTTCTTTGATATTCTTTTTTATTATTAATAGACTCATTTTTATTTAACAAGTATCTCTTAATTTGTCGGTAGATTTAACCTAAATTTATGATTTTTAATAAAATTCAATAAATAATAAAAAAAGTCTAAAAAAATATTAAAGAAAGTTTTGTCGATATTCATTATATATATATATATATATAAAGTGTGACATTGTTCTAAAACATCAACCGACCAAAATCAACATTCAAGGGACGACTGAATCTTCGATCCAAGTTGAATCCTAGGTCCGATCTATAACATTTTTTTCTTTAAAATTTGTACTTTTATATTAATTTTATGTATTATATCATAATAATATCATGTTTATACTTTCCAAGTTTTTCCATGTTTAAAAAGTTTAATTTTTTTTTAAAAGTATTCATATTTAAAAAAATATATTAATATAAAATAATGATTTTTAAAAAAATAAACTAAATGAAACACAATTTATATAGCTACTCCTGTCTCCATCATATAGTTTACGATGATCATCGGTGCCTTCTAGAGTTCTAGTTGTACACGGTCTCCAACCACCAACCTTAAAGAAATAACTAGTGCTAGTTGTGTTGAAGCCGCGTGTGTGTGCATGGTGGAACCTCCGTACCATGGGTCTTACATAGTAAAAGTGCTTATGTAGTAATACCGGTACAACATGAAACTCCCGCATTATGTTCTTTTTCTTTTTTTTTTTTACAAGTACCAAGTTTTTATGAATTTTAGAAACGACTAATTATTTAAAAAACGTAAGCTTCCTATATGGTGCGTATTATCTTTTAACATAATTTTTTTTATACTTAATATCGGAAAATATTATGTTGACTAACTAATATGTGCTGTTCTTATTAAACAAATTAATTATGTTGACCTTAATTACATTTGCAAAAAGATACATTTCGTTATTTATGTGTTGAAGATGAATTGGAACAACTGTCACCGCAATTTCAACTGCAATATAACTATATAAGCATGTGCTTTATTAGTGAACTTTGCATTCCTATAATTAAAGTACTAAATTCTTGAAAATCTAATTTGTTCCATTTGTTTTTAATATCAAGTGTACGTAGCATTTCACATAATTCTTTTTTTACAAAACTTGATATAAGAGTTATTTTTGTCTCTTCCTGATTTGATAGATAACACACTTAGATTTGATAGTACTCTCATAAGATGAGCTTGTGTATGGTCTTATTAAAATAAAAGACTTATAAAACAAATATACGCTTTTTGTGGGTCGATACTTCTATTAATTGTTTTGTATTTTTTACACACTAGGTAAAAGTATTAATATTGAAATATATTTATTTATCACATTAATTGTTTTGTTTGTTAATAATCAAGACCTTATAGTTAAACCATCCTTTCCTCAACAAATACCCTTTTAACCATTTAACAAAGAATGATAACTATTATATATAAGCGATGCATCACCAATATCAATTAAAAAAACTCAGACTCGAGACATTAATGCACAACGTACACTTATTTATCTATGGTTATACACACAGCTAGACTAAATACATTAAGAAACATTTCTTTTGGAAAAAAAATTATAAACATTAACATGCAACACCCTTGTGGGTTTAATAGAAACTTCCACGATTATATATACGACTTTTAATAATATTTAAAAGATATTACGAAAATATATAAAAAAATTACTACTTACTAATTTTGGTAATATTTTAATAAATATTATATCTTAAAAAAAATTTCATTAATAACATTTTATATTTACTATTAAAGACATATAAAATGTTACCGATAGAAGTATTTGTATTAATTTTTTAGAAAAATATTACTAAAAATGATATATGTAATAGTATTATCTTATATATAGCAAACTCCACTAAATCATATAAATTTGATAATTATTTATGGTCTTTAATTAATTCCTTATTTACGCAAAAAAAGAAGTGAAGAATACCTATGAAGAATTTTCATTTACTTCACTCTAAAAACAAACTAGTGTGAACTTGAATTTATATAATGTGTTGATGAAGTATTTTACTTTTTTCTACTCGATTAAATCTCTAGGAATATTATTAGAGGTTTAAGATGAATTTGAGATACAAAATAAAAGGATTAAAAGTAAAAGAATTTGATCAATTTTGAAAGGTTATATGCAATATGAGGAGGTGAATTTTGAAGTTGGAAAATTTTGAAAACAAAAATGTAAATTTAGGTGAAACATGATGTTTGAACAGTGGATTTTAAGCGAAAGATGGTTTAAAACAATTTAATCATGTGTTTGGTTCGTGGGAAAATGAGGAATCGAGAGTTTTAAATAGTGGAAAATTAATTGAGGAACTTGATTGTGGAAAAAAAGACTTAATTCCCTTTTAGTATCTTCATAATTCATTCTGTATTTGAATTTAGTCCTAAAATTTTTAATTGTACCATTAAATTCTTCGACTATTTTCTTTTTTTTAACATTTTAATTCCCATTTTCTTCATAAAATTCCTATGAATATAAATAATTAAATTATTTTAAACGTTCTTGTTCTCAAAATTCAAAGATTCAAACATCATTTTCACCCAAAATAAAAAAAATTTAAAAAATTTCCCTCTTAAAAAAATACTAACCTCACATCTTATAAAATCTTTTAAATTTGAATACAAATCATTAAATTATTTTAAACGTTCTTTTTTTCAAATCTCAGCAATTTAAACGTCATATTTTATCCAAAAGTAAAATAAATTAAAAAATTCCCTCTTAAAAATACTAACCTTGCAATCTTATAAAATCTTTTAAATTTGATATAATTTTTAGCTTTGAATCTCTTAAATTATTTCTTTATCTAAAATTTATCGTAAGTCCTCAATTATTTAAGTAGAAAGTAAGGATTTAAAAGTTTTATGCAGAGAAAAACTCAGACAAACTCGATTGTTACGATTTAAAAAACTAGATGACTAAATTTGAAAAAAGAAATGTATTGAAAGATCAAAATTCCACATTTTTATAATGAAGGTTAAAAATGTAATTGAGTCTAAAAAACTAAAAAAACTAAAGAACTTATTATATTAATCAAATATTAAATTTAACTAAAATTATTAATAGATAAAAACTAACATTAATTATAATAAATAAAATAAAAATATGAGAAAGATGCATATTCTTATATAGAAAGAAATTAAAGAGTAAATAATATATGTTAGGATGGTGTAAAGAATTTTTATATTAACATTTAATTACAAATCACAAACTGCAACATATAATAAATTTGTTAACTTACATAATAATAATTGAAGATAATAACCTATGCATTTGACAATTTCATTTCATTACAAACTGTCCAATATGATAATTTTTTTAAAATTTTTATAATAATTATCTTAAAAATTATATCATGATACAAGATTGGTAATATAAAATTATATTAAACCAATTTTAATAATTAACATAAAAAAAATATATCAACTATAATTTGTATATATTAACTTATAAAAGAAAATCTATAATGATAAAAATATGAAAAGTTAAACTCAAAATAAAATGAATGAATATGCATGCAAGTCCCTAGAGAATAAGGAAAAAAAGTCAGAGATAGCAGCTTGCATCTCAGTCTCAGTTCACTCCAAACTCGAAAGTCCAAACAAACCTACCTTTAAAATTTAGTGTTTCCAGGGTCTATGTCATTTGAAAGCCCTTTCATTCTTTTATGATTATTATTATTTTCTTTTTCCAAATGAATTTTCTATAAATAAAGATAGATGGTGCAAGAATAGCATAAGATAACGTGTTTGCAATTGCATGAAGGATTTGCAAGGAAGAGAGCAATACACCTAGCCTCCGAAAAAAGAAGTCAACCACTTTCTTCTCTTCCTTCGATCCTCTCTTCCCACATTCTTCGCTCTCTTTCTCTCTCTTCTTACATTGTCACCTCCATTTGTGCTTGGGGTCCCTTCCTTCTTTTCTCCTCCCTTTCATTCTCTCTCCACCCTTTTCTTTGTTGTTGGGCCCCTCTCTCTCTCTCTCTCTCTCTCTGCTCAACACCTCCTTGAGCCTTTCTTCTCCTCTTGGTCCCACTGACACATATTCAGGTTTGCTAACCCTCCTTCCTAACAATAACATTAACATTAACATTAACATTGTTGTTGTTAGTATATATCTTGTGTTGGCCTAGGATCTTGTTATTTTTAATAGGATAAACTTTAGGTGTTGTTGGTATTTTTTTTCTATTAGAATTTAAATTTTGCATCGTTAGTATACATTTATATTTAATAATCAAAACTTTTATTACGTAGATTACCGAGAAGAAACTTCAATTCTGATTGGAGATCAGTGTTATCGAATTTATAAAATTGCATCTAAGTTTTTTCTTTTTTAATATTCAAACATATTGGAATGGAGATTAATAATGTGACAATGTTTTCGATCTGGTTCTAATGATTGAAAATGTGCCATGTTGGTTGCATTGCATGTTTTCTGGGTTCATGATAACCATGTCATTCTTTTTTTCTTTTTCTTTTTTTTGGGGGTTTTTTGTATTTGCTACGTACGTTGGAGGTGTGAGTGCGGTTGAAAGGAGGAGAAAAATGGCTTAAAAGCATATCATCAATTGAGTGACAAGCTTGTTAAGGGAATAAGGGACAATCTGATCATTCTTTTTTGTTGGTTATTATTAATTTACACCAGCGATGATAATGTTTCAAATGCTTTTTTTTTTCTTTCTTTTACAACATCCATGGACATTGATATTTGAAGATTTGATTGTTTATTCTATATGCCATTGTTTGGATTGTCTTAACTCAAGCAAATGATAAGTCTTTTGTGTATCAATTTTTAAAACTATGGAATTGTTGCTTTCAATTGATGACTGCAAGAATTCAATGCATGCTTTTGTTTTTCCTGGACAAGATATTGAGACAGAAAATTAATGCTTATGAGGCCAGTAATTTTATCTAACAATGTCTCTGAAGGTTTCTAAATGCAAATAAAAATCATTGGAATTTATTCCCATTTGTGCATTGGTTTTCCTTTCTCTTTCTATAAAGGACCAAGAATGCTAAGAGTCTATAAAGATGTTCATATATATACCTATGTAGTCAAAGATCTTAATATCCAAGTCTTGTGCCTTTCTCCTGCCTTCTCTTCTTTCTTTTGTAACTTGGTTGAATTCCATGAATTGTGTTGATTAAGATCTTGATTATTGGAAGATATATTCATACCAGATTATTGAATGAGAAAATCCTTACTAGGCACATTTGTTGATTTGGATAGAACAGGGGAAGTTTCTCCTGAGGTGTATCAGCTCCAGGTGCATAGATATAAAGCACATTCTCTTATAAGTTAGTTTCAACTGTTGAGACTCAAAACTTGCCTTAAAGAAATCAAACTGGGAAGGGAAGATGATGCTCCAAGAACCAGTTAGCATTAAAAGCCGTGAGTTGGAGACCATACTTTCTTTCAGTTCTCCTAAAGCAAATAAGGAAAATGAATTGTATGTTAAACAAGTGAGCCCAAAGAGTAGAGACAGTTGTAGTAACTTGTTGGAGAAGAAAATCTATTCGCCGCCGCATAGTCAATGGGACCAAGCTGCACTAAAGTTGCAGAAAGTTTACAAAAGTTTTAGGACAAGGAGGCAACTCGCAGATTGTGCAGTTCTTGCAGAGCAGAGATGGTTAGTTTCAACACATGTACCTGGGTAAACACAAAATTGGAATTTACGTGAAACATTGTTCATTTTATTTGTTAATTCCTCTGTAAACTAAGAACAGCTAATCATCTTTAAATATAAGTATAATTTCTATGTACTGACCGTGTAAAAAAATAATCAATTATAGTAGGTATAATTTTTTAAGATAATTATTAACAAATTTATAGTACATGACAGTTTATGAATTGATGAAAGTGTAAAAACTCTTTACATAGTCAGTGTACTATTTACTCATCATCTGTTGTCCAAGAGCATATACTTTTAGATTTAGGAGTAAAAAAATTAATTAATCATAACAGGTATAGTTTTTAAGATAATTATTAACAAACTTATCATACATGATAGTCTATGAATTAATGAAAGTGCAAAAACTCTTTACACAGTCAGTGCATGTACTATTTACTTATCATTTTTGTCCTAGAGTATACACTTTTAGATTTAGGAGTCCTAGAGCAATCTCATAGAGTACTGTCAAATTAAGTTGAAAGAGAAGGGAATAACAAAAGGTTTCTTAAGTCATGTGCCTGTGGTCTCTATTGTACTCAAAGATGTACATAATCTTGTCTACTTTACTGAATTAATTCATATGTATAGGTGGAAAGTTTTGGATTTTGCTGAACTGAAACGCAGTTCTATATCATTTTTTGACATTGAGAAGCCAGAGACTGCCATTTCACGTTGGTCAAGGGCAAGAAAGAGAGCGGCCAAGGTAAGTTCTCATATGAATTGTATTATAATGTGTTGAATTGTTGATGTTGTAGTTTGAATTGAAAGATTAGTAATTTGTTTTATTTGTTTTTCCCTGTGTTTAATAGGTTGGAAAGGGTCTATCTAAGGATATGAAGGCTCGGAAACTTGCTTTGCAGCACTGGCTAGAGGCAGTAAGTCCATGGCTAAAGTGACGTAGTTCAAATTAAACTGCTAGTTTCTCTAACTGTTGTCAACTTGAACAGATTGACCCCCGACATCGCTATGGCCATAATCTTCAGTTTTTTTATGTCGAATGGCTTCGCTGTGATAGCAATCAACCTTTCTTCTATTGGTAAGATTGAACCAGAATGAAAATTTCTGTTTCAGTTTAACAAGTAATTTTCAATCAAACTGATTGATATATCAATCTACAAGTGTAGGCTGGATATTGGGGAAGGCAAGGAAGTTCTTTCAGAGAGATGTCCTAGGTCTAAACTTCTCCAGCAATGCATCAAGTACCTTGGTCCAGTGAGTTTCTTGTTCCCTTTGATATAGTAATCACTTTTTTTTTTAATAAAGATGGATCAATCTCATGTTAAATAGAGGGAAGAGGGATGGTTGGTCAAACACTAATTTATGAAGAGGTCATAAATTTTTCCTTTAGTGAAAAACTCAGAGCTATTAGATAGCTTGACTGTCAAGCAACATGTAAAAGTAATTTTAAAAGATGTTTCTTTTGCAGGTGGAAAGAAAGGATTATGAAGTAGTTATTGAGAATGGGAGGCTCTTTTACAAGCAAAGTGGGAAACATGTTGAAACAACAGGAGATGCAAAATGGATTTTTGTACTTAGTACATCCAAGAGTCTTTATGTTGGGCAGAAGAACAGGGGCACATTTCAACATTCAAGCTTCCTAGCAGGGGGAGCCACATTGTCTGCTGGTAGATTAGTGGTAGAGTATGGTGTTCTTAAGGTATGAAAAAGGACACAAACCTGAGATTTTCATGATAGATTTTTCTGTTTGGCATACTGAGTTACTGACAGTAGACTTTTTCAACTCTAAAGGCAGTTTGGCCTCACAGTGGACATTATCTCCCAACAGAAGAAAATTTTGAGGAACTCATGTCATTCCTTAAGGAGAACAATGTGGATCTTACAGATGTAAAGGTAAATGGTGACTTTTCTGCAGCAAAAGATAGCATCTGCCAATCTAATGCAAATTTCCATTCAGCATTTACATGACTGAAGAAAAATAAACTCCTAGATATAGATTAACATAACTCCACACTCACTATTATCTCACACTAGTTTACTTGGGATAGAGAGTTATATTATAGAATAGATAGCTGTTAACTTTAGCCATTGCATTTTGCATGGAAAATTAGTTGAAAGAAAAGAAAACTATATATTAATTGTGTAAATAATACAATCTCTAATATCTCTTTTATAGGATAAAAGAAAACCGTTAAAAGATGACTCATCTAGAAAAGATAACATAAAAGATAAAAATAATCATAAAGATAAAATGTGATATTCATATATACTAATGAGATATTCATGATATTTACAATAAAATTATCTAATTGTCATTTTCATTATCCAGAAAAGTCCAGATGAAGAAGAAGACACTACCAAAATGAACCAGGATCTCTTTAAAGGCAATCCATCAGAGGCCATGGAACCTCCAAGCATTGAATCAGAAAGTTCCAAGACGATATCTGAAGAGCAACCTGACTTGAGAAATGAGGATTCTAATGCTGAATCAAACCATCAAAAACCCTTGTCAAGATTGTCCTTAAGACTAGGATCGAAAATAACCCAACTTGAGATACCAAAAAGAGTCACCATATATGAGATTTTTGCAGAGCTAGAGAATGGTCCGCGCACCAAATTCTACTCTACAGATGAAGTATCAGACGGTGGTTATGAGACAGCAGAGGAATCATTCATAAATGAGGAGGAATTCATGGTTTCCAAGTCAAACTTGTTTTCTGAGGAGCAAGATAAAAAGGATGAGAATCATATTCCAAAGGAGATTATTTTGAAGAGGATAGACTCACACAAAGCAAGGCAGTCATATCAATTGGCCCAGCACTTGTCTACCAAATGGACAACAGGTGCAGGCCCTCGAATTGGTTGCATGAGAGACTATCCTCTAGAGCTTCAGAACATGATTCTGGAGCAGCAAAACTTGTCTCCAAGGATAAGAACAACAGCTCCATCGCCCCAGATGCCGCTAACGTCTCGCTTAAGTCCTCATGTTCTTTGTCCAGCTCATTCAATTGATTTTTCAAGTACCAGACGCAGCTAGTGTATAAGCTGACAAAACAATACAATATGGATAGGATGAAGTGGCAGTTAAGGGGTGACACTTCTGTTGGTGCCTTTGGAGTAGAGGAAATGACATAGGAGTTCTTTTTGCAAAGCTTTTGATTCCATTCTTTAAACTTGTGTAGTTTTCGTAGGTCTTGTGATGAATGAGGAACAAGAGAACTTTGTATGTTCTAGTTCCAAATGAAGAGAGAATCTAGTTGGGTTCTTCCATCCAATCTAGATTGAGAGAGTAGCAACCTCCAGATTATTAATTACATTATAGTTGTGCAGCAAATTTTTCTGGGGATTGCTTTTCACCTTTGTGGTATCCTTCAAAGTATGTATTTTATCTATTTATCTTATATATGATAACATGAGAAGAAATAGACAAGAAGATGAAAATAGGTAGAGTCAGAGTCAGATTATATTAATTGTTACCAACACCAAAACTGTTTACATGAGATATTACTGATTAGGTTGAGATTTTAGATAAGTACAGCAATGTATATAATAATACCTTCTTCCATTTTGTGAAGTGGAATTATGAGTGATAGAGGTGAAAATACATAAGGAACTATGAAGTACTTTGAAAAATTGTTTTAGTGAAAATAAAAATAAGACAATCTGAATGCATTTGACGATGGATTTGGAAGTTGAAATGGTTAACAGCATAACAAGCAAATCTCAAATTCCATGGCCTAGCCATGGATGGTTATTAATATTAATTATATTACACATTTGCACTTTTTGTCTCGATATGATGGCTGCTTTTGTAAATGACAGTTCCAAAAAACAACAAAACCTTTAAGCAACTAGTTCTTCAATAAATAAAATATGCTCCTGCTTTTAGTTATCCTTGAGATTGTATATTATTTTTTACTTTTTTAATTTTTACAACCACTTTTTTATATGGATAACAGTGAAATGTTTTTTAAACAATTAAGATTAATGTAGGGGTAAAAAAAAGATATGAAAAGAATTTAATAATGTAATTTACTCTAAAATGTAAATGTAAAACTTACAATCTATTTATAATATATAATATCTTAAATGCGAGATGTGGAAATATCATTTAACATGAGTTGGCATCATTTTTCACAAATATTTTTAATTAGTGCATTTGTAATGGAAGAACTCAATTTGGGTTATTAGCTCCCTTTTAGTGAATTTCTTGTTTTTATGGAAGATTTAAAAACACTCACTAATTTTCAGTAAGGATATCTCTATTTGAGCAGTTCATTTTTTTACCTTTTGAGGTTCTTAAATGAATCTCACTATTACACCTCAACTGGATATATTTTTTACAATTTAAGCAATTTTTCTCTCTTATTTAATAATTTTAAAAACTTTATTAAATGAGTCTCACCTGACTGATTGTGACTTTTTAATAAATATATAGGTAGTAAATAACATCCTCTTTTATATATAAAATTTGTCAAAGTAAACATATATTATATCAAAAAATAGATAATTTTATTAAAAATAGTATGTTTTATTACATTAAATGAATAATATAATTTTTAAAAAAATTAAAAATATATTATATTTTTATTTAATTTTTTTATGTTATTATCTATTATCGATAAAACATTATTGTTTCATATTAAATCTTACATATATATTCTTTATTAATATATTAACTTCTATGTTTAACTAATATTTTAGCTTTGGTACGATAAATATTTATTTTTATATAGTTATAATTATTTCCTAATAAATAAATATTTTAGTATAAAAATATATAATATATTTTAAATTTATAAAAATAATTATGCACGTGTGTTTGTGCATATGATTTTCTTAATTGTCAATTTTTTTTAATTTAAAAATAGATTTACATCATAATTTTAATTATTTTTATAAATTTAAAATATATTATATATTTTTTATACTAAAATATTTATTTATTAGGAAATAATTATAACTATATAAAAATAAATATTTATATTGAAAGAGATTTTTTGACTAATTATAAAGGTATGTGAAATGCATCTTGCTAAGAAAAGAAAAAAATGTTAAAATTCTCTAATTGAGAATGAGAAGAGTGAAAATTTCACAAATTTCACTATTAGAATTAGGGATTTTTATTTATAATAAAAAAATATATTTCTTTATAATGTCATTTTTAGTATGTATTTCTTATGTAGTTGAAAAAAACAATAACAGAAAGTATGGACAATATTACATATTTATTCTATATTTTTATATGTCACGGTAAGCTAAAAATTCATTTAACATGAATTTACGAACATAATATTATTAGAAGAATAAAAAATAACAATAAAAATATTTTATAATCATATTTCACATTTTTATTTAAATAAAAAAAAGGAAACATGATATTGAAAATAATAATTTTAACTATTTATAAAATTAACATAAAATATAAAAGTTATCACATAATATATATATTTTTTATATTTTTAGATCCTTCCCCCTTAGGGTCTCACAAGAACTCCATGTTCATATATTTAATCATTTTATATTTCACAACTTTTGTTTTTACTTTATTTTATTTTACAAACATTATAGAACTCCATGGTCCTATATTTAATCATTTTATATCTCAACAACTTTTTTTTTACTTTATTTTATTTTATAAACATTATTATTAAAAGTTATTTATTCAGTCCACCGACAGTGTTAAGAAGCACTGTTTAACAAGCTAAGCCTCCAATAGTTACGTCAAATAGGCATCTATGCTTAAGATACAAACCGAATACAATTGTAGATGGAAATGGCCTAATAGTAGAATTTAATTTGAGTTTTTAATTTATTTTTAATGTATCTCATTTTTACTTTTTTCTCGTATAAGAATTCTGTTTTGAATTAATATTATTTTTTTTAATAATTAAGTAACATTGATTGGTCTTAGTTAAACAACTTCTTTAAGAATTTAATAAGAACTCATTGTCTCCCATGATATTTACAAATTGCTTAATTTTAAAAGTCAACATAAGTATTCATTAAAAAAAATCATAAATTTTCTTTCATTTCTTGAGTATTCATTATTGCAATTATTTACTATTTAATTATTCTTAAACTCTTCTTTCTTCCTTATAAATTTGACACTTTAAAAAAACTTACAATTTAGTAGTCAATTCTTCTTCCTACTTTCATTGCTATTAATAATGAAAACAAATTCATTTTATTACAAAACTTTCCAAAATTGTCCTCATACTTCCTTGAAATTAACATTTTTTCTTAATTTCTCTTTTATAAACAATTCTAAATATATAAAACCACATATATTTTACTTTTTATCATCATTTATATCATTTTAACTACCTTAGTATTTTACTTTTTAGCATCATTTATATCATTTTAACTACCTTAATCTAGTCTTCATAATGTGTATCTATCCAAGTTATTTTTTCGCTAATTTTACATTACCTTTATTTTTAATGCATCTAAATATCATTTTAAATTTTAACTATTACTCATCCCGGTAATGAGGTTTATTTACTGACAGAAAAATATTAGTCATGCATTTCGTAACACATTCTACTATTAGTTAAAATTTATTGAAAATTACAAATTTTTATAAATTTCATTTTTTATTTAATAAGTTTTTCTTTCAATTTTATAATTTTAAATAATTTCGATCAATAATGTTTAAAAGAGTACATTAGAGTTAATGTTTATCGTCCTCTTGGACAAAAGGAAAATCCACAAATCAAATAATGCCTCACATTTTTGTTCTTACTTTTTACATCTTCATGCTTGCTTGTAACAAACTACATTTAGAAACTTAAAAAAAAAATCACCGTTAAAAATGATCGACAGAGAATAGCATAGAAATGTAAAAACAATACAAAATATTATCAGTGTAACATTATGAAATATGTTAATGACATCAAGCAAAGTAAAAGCAATTAGTATACTACATTTATATACAACAATACTCATTTGAAAAAAAAGAAAAGAAAAATAATAGCTAGTTTACTAATTGATACTTGATACAACAAAGATGTCTCTAACTATGCATGTGTGCACCTTTTTTCCAAGTAAAGTGTGTCGAGGCTTGCTATATAAAAGGAAATATTGCATACTCAGCATAGAAAAGATTCCATATGAATCGATAGAATCCTGATATGGCATCCTGCAGCATACAGTCAGACATTTTAAAAGCAGCTCATACATTATGGAAAATATAAATACCAGGAACTAAAAGTTAATCAACTAAGGTTTAAGGTTGTTTAGGATAAAATTCTATATAAACATTTATAGGAGAAAAAAATAAGAAAAAATGAAATTAGTTTCTACATAAAATAAAATTAACTTATGCATTGAAATTTTTTTTTTAAAGAAACTAATATGAAAAACCTTCTACAAATTATCTTTAATTTATGAAGAAACTAATTTTATTTTTCTTTCTTATTTTATTCTCCAATAAATACTTATGGAAAAGTTTATCTAGTCATACAGACCCTTAGACTAGCAGAGATGGTGTCTAGAAAGCTTTACACAAAAGCTATTTTAAAAAATGTTTTGATTTTGTTCTATTATTAAATCATTGATGTAGGTGGGAGTTTAGGTATTTTTTGAAAAGAACAAGTGGTCACTATATTTTGCCACCTAGAGTAATCAAGGATTGAACTATTCATATTCCATGGACAAAATCTTGGTCTCTATATAGACCCCAAAATATAAAAGTGGAACTACCAGAACAAGCAAAGCAAGTTCTTTTAAAAACTAAACCACAATTCCACATGATTATGTCATCCTGACCTAAAATATAATAAAACCAATTTGCATGAAATTTGTATCAATGATCCCTTTCTTTTACCAACCAACCAGTTGTAATAAACTAATATTAGTTAATATCACGACTTATTGGTTGGTCAAGGACTTAAGGTAATGATGCCACAGCGCAAGTATTTTAACCAACCAATTAGTCATGATATTAACTAATGTGCCATGAGGAAGTTTATAGTATTGATCAGAACTTGAACTGATTCATGTCATCAGTAGTCGTTATGTTACAAGAGACAAAAATCAAGGTCCAATATCTGAGCATTGAGAACAGTTAATAAGTTGCTACAATTATTTTCATGTAGGAGATATAATAGATTACCTTGGTAAAATTTTCTTGTTCTAATATCCGTGCCTGAAATATAAGAAAACAAGTCATGGCTGTTTTACAATTTCACAACCACTTATGGGCATTTTGGAAAAAGAAAGAAACAGAGAGAAAAATGAGAAATCGCCAAACAAGTATCTTCTGCATAGCACTTAGTTAGGTCCCAATAAGCATACATAGTGCATCGGATCTTAGTTATTAGAATCTTACAATTCGCAATTCAAATCCTATGATTTGGATATGTATGGATTCTTTTCTTAAGATGAACCTCTAATGACTTTGAATCTTTAAGATATATGAATGAATCGAGGCAATTTTGTATCATTGATACTAATCACACGATTCGTTATTTTTTTTCTTTCACATGAAATTGAAAAGTTATATAAGTTTAAATTGTTAAATGAACAAGAATTGAAGGTGCACTTCTGAATTTATCCTATTTGATTATTTCACAACTTTATTTGTCATGCACTCATTCAATACGTGCTCTCTATGGCTATTTCATTGTTTCGTTTCCATTCTTCTAAAATAGGAGTTTCACAAACTCAGTTATAACTAATAACTTTGTTTTAGGAGGCTTATGGTTAAATTGTTTTATCTATTTCTAGAACATTGAACACTGTATATCATCTATATGATATATTAGGAGTTATCTTCATTGTCTCTGACTCTTATGATTCTATACAAATTACGATTCACAATTCAAAAATTAGCTTGGCAATTTATAATTTGAACCTCGATTTGATAACCTTGCATGGGATGGACAAAATCTCAACACTACAGGTGGAAAATGCTTAGCTTTATAATATCAACAAGCATATATAGTTAGTACACTCTAATCAGCATACCATGACCCACAATCTTAAGAATGTTGTATACAGGGAAAGTACTACAATTTATGGTGCCAAAGATATCTTCAAGGACTTGCAGACCCCTAGTCTTGATCACCATAGGTTATATGTTAAAGATCATAAGGATGAGTCTACTGATGCTATTGTAACTGATGGGCCAATGTATGACAAGCCCAAAATATGGAGAGTCTACTCCAGGAAAAAGAAAATAGGTAATGAGGTAATGGGTGAAGGAAGGGTGAGCTGGCAGTAAGTTAGTTAGAGGGACTGATAGAATAAAGGAGGGGATGCAGAGAGAGAAAAGTAGGAGTTTGTTACGTAGTCTTGGCAGAGAAACATCTTCTCTGAGGAGCATAAGCTCTGGTTTATGCGACCTTTCATTTCAGTGTTATATACATCTTTTCATTCCATTTGCTCATATTTACTGATAATTACTGTTATTACTTCCTCTTTTGTTTTCCTTGTCTGTGAACAATCTGCTTTTTGGGGCTTAAACTCGGAAAGGAAGCACGGGGAAGTCCACTAATACCAACTTTTAGAGCTAAAGCAGAACTTCTCGTGATATTCACACCGGATGATTCAACAACCTTGTGAAGATAAAATGCAGGCTTATGCAACTCTTCTTCTCTATTCAGTTTAGAGGTTTTGGAAGTAGGATGGATGCGTTAGATTATGTAAATTGGGAAATAATGTAAGTAGAGATATTATGTAAGTAACTATGGTAATTAGGGTAACTTGTTAGATAGCTATTAGTTGTCAATCTAGTAGTAATTAGAGTTAGTTTGTTAATTAGTTAGTTGTTGAAATCTGTTTGAGATAATTAGAGAAATAAGACATGTTGTCCATAAATAAGAGGGAAGGTGGAAAGAGAGGATAGTTTGTCATTTGAGAGGATTAGGGCCTTTAAACATTGGGAGGTGCAGACCCTCGAAGTTCTACAATTGTAATGCATTGTATTTATGTCTCTTAATATAAGATACCAAGTTTCTAATAAGATACCAAATTTCTATCATAATTGTAATGCATTGTATTTATGTCTCTTAATATAAACAAGACCTTTGGCTGTGTCATTACACACATGGATTCTTTTACATGTCTCTTGTTCTTTTCCTCTTTCAACAAGTGCAAAGCCTGGTGCAAATGGGTTCTTTATTGTTGGATTACAATGCATTCAGCTAGAACATCCTGTGAGAATCTTTAGCCAGGAGTCTCTATCTACACACCTTCTTAGGGATAGGCTTGTTTTCTTAGCCCCTATGTATGTTCAGCACATGAGTTTTAATTTATTAGAGATTCTATTATCAGATGGATCAAAGGATTGGAAAATCCTTTTGAGCTGATGTTTCTTCCTCTAGGTTCTTGTAATCTTTGCACTTTGCTCTCCTTTCACAGTGATTCTCTTCTGTTTTCCCCTTTTTTCTTCAAGAAATCTTCTTTTACTTCCCCCTCCCGCACACAGTCCAAGGAAATAAAAAATGTGATAGTCATGGAAAAGTGTGATATAATACTACATTTCAAAATTTTCAAGAACACATTATCCAAGTTATACTCAGAAGAAATTCCAGACAGCACAGAACTCAACAGCTGCCCCATTTCTCTAAACAAAATATATTTTATTAAGAGTAATGGGATGACTGGGTGGATGGTGGAGGAATAAATTGGATTCCATGAAAAAACACATTAACATTTATGAAAATCCACTTAAACTAGAATGACAACCTTGACAGGTATTAATCATTTAATCCAATTAACCAACCTGGTAAATCAAGCTTACTGCAAAAATCATATGAGCTGGTATGAGTAACCAACGCCTGAAAGCCTGTCAACAGTTCCAGAACATACATAAGGTTTTGTTTTCATGTATGAAAAAATGAAGAATTTTACGTAAGTGATTGGCACATGATGCAAGTTTATATTCACCTGAGGCATATAAATTGCTGCCAAAACAGAAACAACATAGTTCATCAGCAAAATTCCAGAACCAAGGAAAGCAATGTTCCGAACTCCTAATTTTGTAGCAAAGGTCGATATCTGATACCTGAAGTTAGTTTTTACAAACAAGTACATATTAGATACAGAACCAAATTAAATTACGCCTTTATGCACAGAGCATACATGTATATGAATATATATAATACACACACATAAACATACTTATATATATACATACACAATTGCACATTTAGTGGAATAGAAGTGAAATGAAATATCAACAGCTCAGGTAAATAAGATCAATGAACCCGCAATGTGTATGCATCTGGATACCAAAACTTACTTGCGATCTCCTTCAACATCAGGAAGATCTTTTGTTATAGCAATTACCAATGCAAAAAATGTTACAAAGGTTGTGATGAAAACCACAGGAGAGCTGCAGGCAGAGATACAAGAACAAATATATAATAAGCTCCCAAAATATAAGCCAGACACTTACAAAATATTGGATGAAAAGCAAACACCATTATAAGCTTCATTCATTTATACCAGGGGAGCACAATTTATAGAGAGGCAGAATTGACTGACTCAACCACTTGAAGGTGGAGTTTGCCCTTCTAACATAGTCAATGTTGTAAAATCACAGGAGTCGTCATATTAGCAACTCTACCTTAGATTTATTATTATTATTATTATTATTATTATTATTATTATTATTATATTATTTTCTAGGTTGAAACATCAAAAGGTCATAGTTAGTATACTCTTCAGTGAGCCTCTATTTAATCATCAGCCACCCATGAGCTTAGTTCTTCAACTTTACCAATTACAGATAAGAGGCAACAAATGATAAACTCTAACCCACCTCCATTCAAATGCAAGTCCAAGGGCAGATCTAGTGGCATAGTACACACCAAAGTTAAGGAGAAAACCCCGTACCTGCATAAGCCTCTTCAGTCAATCTTGTTCAACTATGTCCACAAAGACTTAAAATTCAATAGCAAACTGAATGTATCCCAAAAAAAAAAAGATTGAAAAATTGCTGTTAGTACTGAAATGATTGGGAAGAAAGGAGGATATATCATACCGTTGCAATAATAAGAAATGCTGCAACAGGAAAGCGTTTCATTCTAAGTGGAGGAACAGAATAGATGGTACCCAAGAAAAGGCCAAGTGTGTAAAGAGAAAAAATGAAGGGCCCAAAGTTCAACCCCACAATCGACAGGCCAGCTGCTGCAAAAAATATGACCAAGAACCATGCAGATTGGACAGAAAGATCTCCTGCAGCTATAGGTAAATAAGGTTTGTTTACCCTGAAAAGGAATATAAAACCAACTTAGACTAACATTACTATCTGGATTTATTTAGATAGACATTTAACTACAATGGGAATAATTTCAGAACTAGAGAAAAAAGAATCTTAAAATTAAATCACTGTGCAGTTAAACATGTTCAAGAACAAAATATTGAAACTTCGAAAGAAATGTGCAATGGAAGGACACAGAAAAGAAAAGAACAACTGGAAGACAGTTGTCTATATGTCTGCACCATACTTGTCAATGCTAATGTCATAGATTTGATTGATGCCAACTATATAGCCATTCCCGCAAATCAGGGCAAAAAGACCAGAGAAAGCTTTTAACAAAAGAGACCACTTTATCATATTTGAGTTCTCAATCAATGCTCTTGCCACCAAAGCACTGTAAATACAAAGAGAAAATGAACTTCAGACAAGTATACTTGGCATGAAGGTGCAAGAAAATAGTTGATAGCAAGTTATAAAGTTACTCACAATGAACCTAGTGCTGTACCACGTATAGTATGTGGCCTTAAAAATCTCCAGCAAGCATCTTTCAAATCTAAAAGTCTTTCAGCAAGTGGACGATCAGATCCAGCAGCTCCAACTCCAGTGCAACCCTGCCAGCATTCTTTTCACTTTAAACTGATAAAGCAGACTCAAATCTCATACAAAAACCAAAAGTAGGGTAAAGAATATCCTTTAAACCAAAATAAAGTCAGTTATAACAAACTTGAAGTGACTAATGAAATCATAAACGACTGCAATCACAGCTAAATTGAAATTTTCTATGCCCAATTATCCAAGCTCGATTGATGCAATTTCTATACAATAATAACAAAAAACCCCAAAACATATTTATTAACTTATATCTAGTTAACATAGTGATAATCACAATCCACTAACACTATTGCTGTCTAGAAAACATTTTTCTGTTCATATTCATTACTTCTTTATTTGCACCTCACAGTGCCTTGCTATTGACTGCTATTAGTACCAACCGGATCACATCACTACAATTATCAGCACCACAGCATGTTATTACTGTCACCTTTTGTCATTAACATCATCATAGTGATCAGTTAACCATCAATGCCTTGCCAACACATGGCTGAAACCACTATAATCGGTTACTTCATCACACTAATCATTATTTCAATTGTTCCATAATGACATTATACTGGCATTAATAATTTTCCCATGTCCATGCCATCATTTAGTTTGTCAAGCTACCGTTGTATATTTTTGCTATACTGATCCTATTAACTCACTCGACACTAAATAAACAGCCTCTTCCGTCGACATTACCTTTCTGACTGTGCCATCTATCTTACTCTGACCACATTTCCACCAGTATCATCATTATTACATTTTTTTCTTGTTATATAATTCTAACCACTTCAAATATGATTTGTTCATATATACTATAATACTTTACTTCTGATAAGTGCTAAATATTCACCCCATGCTCAAACGTCAATGCTAAACTTCCTTCCAGTCAATTATGACTGCTCTCAAGAGACCTTGCATGCACATGTGCATGTGTGTTTGTATGTACTTGCACATGTGGGTTCATCCTTGCAGTCAATTATGACTTAAGAAATCCTACAATCTCTCTATCTATGCATATGCGCACACGCGAATGTGGTTAAGCAAACCTTCCAAACCTAGTTACATTAAATGAAAAGAACAAGTTAAAGTTGCATATGAACAACTTCTAAATGAAAAAAACATAAAAGAGGATGAGAAGGATAATTGGGTCAGTATCACAGATCCAATCAGAGCCACTAGTTTCTGAACAATCAAATCCATCTAGCCTTGTTAGTCCTTACACAAAATCATGGACAAAAAGGAGTTAGGGATGTCAAATGGTCAACCCAACCCATCAAAAAACAGGTTGGGCTGAAGCTGTTTTGAAATTGGATTGAAATTTTCAACTCAACCCAACCCACCACAGGTTGCAAGATGGTTGTAAAAAATGAACGAGTCATTCATTTAACCAAATATGAGTTATCATGAATTAAATAAATGTAAAACTAAACAACAAAATAAAATCTATAATAGTTCCCAGAATATTACATTCAATTAAACATTTAGCCAAACAATCCATAAAAAAATTCAACAAGAATAGCATTCCTGACATTCATTATTTACAGAAGTAAAAACAAGTCATTATTCCAAACACTGCAGGAAGCAGCAATTGAAAACCTCCCACCCTACCAATTCTCAAATCACCATGAAATATCTAGTAAAACCCATGATTTTTGTCTCAGTAAAACACAAGCAAATGAATCAAAATTGGAGCTTTAGGGGGAAACAAACACACCCTAATGAAACCAAGTCTCTGGGGTCTCCTGGGAACAGCATTTGAGCAACATCTGTGAGTGTGATGGTGCAACCCAATTGAGCGAAAGTGTTTGGAAAATCCTAAGAAAGAGTTGGGCGTGCATAGTTTAGCGGAATTCAAAGTGGGAATTATGGAAGGAACGCCAAGTGAAGTTGGAGAGAGTGAGAGCTCCATGCGGAGCTGAACACAGCAAACCAAAATCAAAGACACAAGGCAAAACAAAATGTTTGTAGAGCCTTTGCTCACGGACAGAGTCACAGACTCACACGGTTGCAATCTTGTGGGGTCACAACTCACGGCTGCTTCAAATTATTTTTTTTTTTTTTTTAAATAATTTTATATAATAATTAGTTTTAGTATCCCTACAACGCTCACGATGTGAAAAGTTTATTTATAAGTATTATAAATATTGTGGGAATGATATATTTTTAATATTAATAAGGGAATAAATTGAAATTACTATTAAAATTAATTTGATGTCCAATTTTTTAAAACAAAATAAAAGTCTTAAAAATCAATAACATCTAAAAAAAATCAATACCAAAAATAATAAAAAATAAAAAAACATAAATCTATTCTATATTTGAATATGCTAGAAGAAATTTTTTAATATCTAATATTAAGGTATAGTAAAAATAACTTAAAATATATTTACAGGTTATTTTTTGAAGTTTTATTTCATATAAATATTAACAAATATTTAGTATAATAATTGAGCCAGAATAATAAAACAAAAGATTTGATGCTCAATTAAAGACCTAGAAATGTTATCTTATAGATAATATTTGTAGGACTCTAAATTTGTCCGGCCAAACCAAATGGGTCCAGCCTTAGACCAACAAAGGAAAGAAGACTCCAATTGAAACTTGCCTAAGAAAAGAAGACCTAGACCTGACCCAATAAGCAGAAAGAGCCGAATCGGCTCACTTCAGAAGAGGTGCCCCGATTTGGTTCAGTCTATCAAGGAAAGACCCAAAATGGCCTAAGCGTAGAGAAGATGTCAAACGTAGCCCAAATTAACCAGACGCGGTCCAAAGTAGACTGACAACATGAAAGACCTTCAAGCGCAGCCCAAAGAGGTCCAAAAACTCCAATTCGGCATTGACGGAGTCGGCTAGTTCAACAGAGAATCAGTAGAATCAGCCATCTCAGCAAAGGGGATAAGACCTCACATAATCTAAGAGGCATTGAGCCGTTAGATCCCTCAAGAGTCAAGGGGAACACCCTTGATGAAACAACATTAATAAGAGGAGGGGACAAGGATCCCACCAATCCCAATGGGGAGAGCTTCCTCGCCAATCACAACAGCACAGGGGATAACTTCCTCGTCAGGTCAGCCATCTCTGAAGTGGCTATCAAAGGAATGTGCCATGATCGAGCGCAGGTCCCAACGAGCATCACTTGGGGATCAACCAAGCTAACAAACTGGATCAAAGGACTAGGGAACCCCCACGTGGCAAAATCTTACAGGTCCATGACATTATCCAAACATTATAAAAGGCCTCACTATGAAGAGTAGGGGGTCAAGTTTTGCTGGTCGAAAATTAGAGGTTGGAATTCTGGAGAGGTTGCATACCAAGAATTTAGAGAGAAAGTTCTATCCCCAGTGAAGCCGCTAGAGTTGTAGAAGCCATACTTGGAAGAAGAAAGTCAGAGCTGAATTGCTGTGGAATTCCTCGTTGAAGGAGTAGACGCAAGCTAAGGGTGAAAGTATTAGTTGTATCTCTGGAGACTAGGTAAGTCTCCTTCACTCAGGAGGAAAAGCCATCCATAACGTTACAAAGGCAGTCATGTTGTAAAGAACACTCTACCACACTGTTCATTTGAAGTAAACCGGTTTGCAGACATGTAGTCCTCATCGGTCTGAACCGAGTCAATCTCGATTCCCTCTGTACATCCTTTTACAATAACTCTCATCCGACTCTGAGTCGGTTTCTACATTCGGCATCGAGTCAGTCTCGATCCCGGCCTAGCATGCATATCTGTCCAAACACTTAGCCTTTTCAGTCATTCGAAGTCAAGACGCCTAAGGGATAATCCATAATTCAGTTCAAAATCCATAATTCAGTTCAAAAGCCAACTGGAAGTTGAACGCTTAATGGACAATTCAATCTCCAGATCCCTACCCCCAGTAGGTCCATACTTTATTCCTAAACTCACCTAAAGGATAGTCCACACATCATTTTGAGAGTCATTCGAGATTTGAATGCCTAATGGATAGTTCAATCTCCAGGTTTCCCTATCCTCATGGAAGCCTAATGGATAGTCCATACTCATTTTCTAAAGTCAGTCCACATTCATTTCCAAGAGTGTTTCCGAGTTAGGACGCCTAATGGATAGTCCATACTCACGCTTATTCCGCCATTCCCCAATAGTCGCCTACAGAAAGTATACTTCGTCTATACTGTCACGTGTCCAGAACTACGTGAACTTTGATTCCTCTACTTAAAAGAAGTACGTAGGAGCAAGAGGCACACTCTTGTCGAGTTATTCATCCTAAACACCCAGACTTTGTCCATACGTCTTCTCAATAAGTTAAACTGCTCTTTGAAAAAGCAGTAAAAGTAAAAGTTATTTTAGTTTATGTAATTCATAGGGTAACTATCAGATGGTAGACGGGTGGGATGATACGTCATCCCTACGCGTAACCAACTCCTTACTCAAACTCTATTTTGCAGACCTACCTTATCCTTTTCTGGTTTTTGACGTTACCGTAAAACGTCGATGAGGACTCCTATCAGAGCTGGATGGGTCTTAACCGATCCTCCCAGATTGGCCGAGCCGACTTCGACTTTGCATAGCCAGTTCTGTCCAAAAAACGAATTTGGCTTCCAATTTCCAATCCAGTTAACCATTTAGTTTTTGTTAATTTTAAATTCTTTTAAATTTTCGTCCGGCGCGATTTAAGTTGCATCAATATTTAATTTTATTGTATTTAAAAATAAAATAAATAAATTTGATGTACAAATTATATAAAATATAATTTTTATAATAGTTCATATGTTAATGTATTTTGTGCAAAATATTTTTTTCTTGTGTTATATTTTATGGATATTTTTATACTAATTAATTTTAATATGAATTTTACAGTATAAAAATGAGAAAAGAAAGATGATTTTTCTACAATTTTTAAGAATTTAAATTTTAAATATTACGAAAAAAATTGAAACACAAATTTTAATAGAATTTTAGCTTGTCATTTAATTAGATGTAAACGAATTATTTAAGAAAAATTAAAAGTTGATTAAATAAAAATAAATTTATTAAGTTAAATAAATATACATAATTTAATTATTTTTATGTAATTAAATAAATATTAATGGGGTAAAATAAATTTTAAATTTGAACAAACATAAATATTTAGTAAAAAAGATCATCCTTGTGAATTAAGTGTAATTTTTTTTACTTAATTTCATAAAAAAAATATTCATCCACATGTGTTATATGTTATATATAATTTCTATTTTAGTAAATCATATGAATGTTTAAAAAAAATGTCTAGACAAAAGAAAATTTTGAATAATTTATTTAAGGGAGAAGATAATAAATAAAAATTGAATAATGATTTGTCTAAAAATTGATTTTATACATTAATTTTACAAAAAAAAAGATAATAACGATATTACATAGTTTTAATATGATTTTTATGTAATTAAATATATTAATTAGGTGAAAAAAATTGATTGGACAAAAATCTTTAATTAAATATTTCATCCCCGTGAAATGTACATTTTCTTACTTGTTTTTATAAAAAAAAAAAGTTCATCTCAGTATGTTATATTTTATATATAATTTTTATTTTAATAAATTTACATATATATATATATATATATATATATATATATATATATATATATATATATATCATTGTATAAAAAAAATTAAAATCTGTTGAGGTAAAAGAAAATCTTGAATATTTTACTTGAATAATAAATAATAAATAATAAATAATAATTTTCCTAAAAATAAATTTTAGACATTAATTTTGCACGGAGAAGATAATATCTACACGGATTTAATTTGATTTTTATGTAATTAAATATATAATAATTAGTAAAATAATAATAATTTTGACTAAACAAACATTTTTAGTAAAAAAGTTGGGTGAGAAAAAATAAACATGAAAATATATTCATACCATCGAATGATGTTATTACACAAGTAGTTCAACATTTATTTTTTTAACTAAGGTCTGAGGTTTGATCTGACTTGGACATGAAATTTCAATTGGATATATCATTTTATTCTCAAATAAATATATTCATATGCTAATGTAGTTTTATAAAATGGTCATCCTATTTTATTATGTTATATGCATATTTCTTTTATACTAATCAATTTATATATAGATTTTAATGTGTGGAAAGAAAAATGATTTGTTTATAATCTCTAAGAATTTAAATTTTAAATATCATTTATTGCAGTAAATCTAGTTTACCATGAACGAAAGAAATACATTAAAGTTGATTGTCACTCGATCGAGAAGTATATGATCATCGAGTCATTAGCCTCCCACATGTCTCAACATCTATTCAAACAAATGATATTTTCACTAAAAGTTTGATACTTTAGATACATAATTTTCTACTTGGCAAATTGATGCTTGTCGATTTACCAGCATCAATTTGAGGGGATGTCAATGTAATTACATTTATTTTTAATTATTATTCTCTTAATTATGATTAATTATCACGTAAATGTATATAAGACATCTTCCCTAATTTAGTGAGTTGACAATTGACCTAACTTAGTAGGCTGAAAATTAGTTTGATATCTTGTAATTATTATTCTTTTAATTATAATTAACTGTCACGTAAATGTATATATGATAGTTTAGCTAATTTAGTAGGTTGACAATTTACCTAATTTAGTGAACTTAAAATCAGTTTGATATCTTGTAATTAAATGATATTTATACGAGAACTCTCCAACAAGAGGACAAACAGTTTTGAGCTTAATTCTCTCTAAGTTTAACGATTCTATTTGTTCCTTTCTTTATAAAAGTTTTGATCAAAGTATATCTTTATTAGAGTTGACTTGTTTCTTTAGATCTTGATAAAGAAAATTTTCTTTTATAAAAAATAGAGCACTACAACAACAAATCATATAAAGAGAAATTAACATTTAAAAACATTATTTTGATAAGCATGAAGTTGTAATGATACGAGGTATCAAATATATAAGTTAAAAAATAAATTTTAAGATAAATATAAATGTTTAAAAATGAAGTGTCATTTGTACATGTTTTGACAAAGTTCTTCTTTTGGACGGCGAGGTTGTATGGATGACCTTTGCTAACTTGTCTAGAAATAGACTTATGCTTGGATGCATATACTTTTTGTTATGCAATAATGATTTGTTCTTCTAAAACAACCTAGTAATATCAAAGCACATTAGTCATCATTCTTTACACATAATGTTTGTTATCATTAAAACATATGAGTCTTTTAGGCACATGTAACCAATGATTCAACAAACATTTTACACTGTTATGACCATCAATTTCTTCATCGATTCAATGCTAAGATGGCCTTTAAACTTCTTCGTAATGATTTCCATGCTTCAACATGTCTTTAAGTTTCTTTAAAAACTCTCAAATCTACAAGTTCTTATTCCCAAGGCCGAAAGAACTCATATTAAAGCTTCCTTACAACAAAAAATGCATAATAAGACATAACAAGATCCTAAAAAGAAAAATTAGAAAAATGTATATAGCTTAGCTTAGGCACATTGTATATACCTTTAGGCCTACTCAAGCTTGTTTTAATTATGAAAAATAGGGTGGCAAAGTTCAAGTGCTTAATCACTTGTCTATAGATAAAGGCTTTTGATACTATTTCAATGGTCAACTCTCCTAAAAATAACTTATCTTTTTTAGGGTAGGCCCATGAGTAATTTATCTCTCTATACCAATTTAAATCCTTGCCTCAACATGCACTTAAGTCACACACCATTAAACTTCTAAAATGTTGTTTTGTCCTTCTTAAGGTCATCTTGTAACCATCCAAGTGTAGTTGTCAAATTTTATTTAGCTAGTTTAACAACCTAGTAAATGGATATTGGATTCTTAAACATTACTCTACTACATTTGTATAAATACAAATATACGCTCTACAAGTATTCAATATTTTTTACTATAAAAATTGTTTCATTGTAAATCTATAATATTATCCCACTCCTTACATTTTTATTTATATTTACACTAATTATATGTCCAAATGTTCCAAAAGTCTATCAAATAATTTAGAAATATTTTGTTCATGTGCACTTGTTTAATGATTAGAACGAGTAATCAAAAACCATAAAGGACTATATTAAAGTGACAACAATAAACAACAATAAGTGATAAGGACTTGTGAAGAGTGTGTGTACATAAAATAAAATTCTTATAATTCTTTTCTTTTTCTTCATGTAAATTTGTCCAATAATTGGTTCTATTTGGTGTGCACTTCTTGTAAGTTGCTATTGTTTGAATATTCGACATGACATTCACATTTCCTATAAACCCCATAAAAGACAAACAAATACACTTAAACCCGTAAAAGAGAAAAACAAAGACATTTAAGAGCTTGCAAGTGAAGGGACATGATGCTAGAGTACGCTTATTCTTTAGGAAACAATTGGTTGAAAATGGAAGGATGCATACTTATTTCTATTAACACGAGAGTTGTTTGAACAATTTCCTCAATGTGAACCACTTTAAACTTTATAATGGGGATGCATTACATTATTTGAGATGAAAGAATGTCCTTGACAAAGAGAACAAACATAAAATTAGTCACATATTACATATACTTTTTTATATATTAGTTGTATTATTTTCATGTTTTTATAATTGAACTACAACAATCTCGTAGAAAACAACACGTGGACAAAAAAAATAGTTGATATTTATTTGTCCATATTCTTATAAATCATTTCATTTCATTCATTCTTTTTCACTAAATAATACAAACAACAAAAATGAACATAGTAAACAAAGACAGTCAAAGATGTAACACTCAATATAACTCCTTTTCCCTTAAATATAAATGCTTGAAAATTTTATCCCTCCAATGTTTTATAGTAACATGCTAATATACAAACTCAAATATTAGACTTTCATTTTGTTAAGCCATGAATCCACTTTGAAAGAAAATCTTGACTCAACTATTCATCTATACATACAAATGTAATACCATAATGCGCTAAGAGTTTGGAAATAAAACTACCTTATCAATCCTAAGGGAATTTACAACTACATGAGTAAATATCAATTTGGTTCGTTCAAACATCATCAATGTGATAAAAGTTCTCCTTATCGAACCCTCATGTAAAAAAGTGCAATTAAACCTTAAAAATAAAACATGATGAATAATAATTCATCTATGTAATTATATAATTTATTTAGTTCAATTCAATTATTTTTTAAAATGCATATTTGAAATGACATCATGTGACTACATCCAACACGCAACAAAACATGTTAAACCACTAAAATGGTCCAAAAGCTACAATAATGTGTCTAAAGGACGCAAATCTGCATGACAAATAGGCACTAGAGCAAACAAATGGGCTATGTTTGATAATCCTAATCATCCACCTTATGTATAAAAAAAGAGATACAAACTTTAACCCTTACCTCGTTTCCGCAACAAACAAAATGGTTCCCTTCTTAGTTTAATATAGTCAAAGACACCAACATTGTCCTGCTAAGCCTGGGCTTGATTTAAGTTCTTTTGATCTCATATCCAACCTTGTTGTGCTGTCTCCTCCACCTACATCCTTAAGCCAACATGTCAACTCAATTTTGAGTGCAATCATTCAAGATCTGATCTTAAGAGAACCTTTGAAAATATGATTTGTATTTTTTTTTCTGTCTTGGGGTGCATTGATTCGATCTCTGCGAATCTTTAAACAATTGCTCTTTCTTTGATTAATCAATCTTACCATGAGGTGATATAAGTCTGATCCATATGAACATATGATATTTCATGTAGCCTAACCCTTTTTCATGTTCTTTACAAGTTCGTGTCTTGTTTTCATTCTATAATAATTTTAATCTGTACATTACACAAGTTTATTTTAATTATAAATTTTTTATATTTGTATTTTATATTTTAAAAATATATGTACATAAATAAAATTATTAATTTTTAAAATATTTAATAGCATATTAAATATAATCACATTAATAAATAAGAAAGATGATTAATTATATTTTTAATTGAGTGCATGTTGTTTTAAAAAATATGAAGCCTAATAAAATTTATTATGCTTTGTTCTTTCTCCTAATAATAGTTGTGATGCAATAGTGTAATACCTATGTGAATTGTGCAAATTAAAAAAATATGAATATATAATTATTTAAGTTTAAGTATTATTTCTGTTATTGTGAATAACATATACTTGATTTATGTGTGTTTATAATGAATATTTTTTAATATATTTATTGTAAAATTGAAAATTATTTAAATTTACTGAAATAGTGTAGTTTTTATTAAATTTATTGAAATAGTGTGATTTTTACCTAAAACTATTTATTTTGAAGATATTAGTTTTAATTATGTGATATCGTCGAACTTTTGAATTAATTAACCTCGTAGCAATATTCTGTTTCACTGTAATGAATTTTTTCTATTATTATTATCTAGTTTTAATTTGTATTCATTTCTATATTTTAAAATAATTAATCTATAATTTCTTTTAAAAAGTTATTTATCTATAAAAATTATTATACATTTCAAACTTTACTCATAAAAAATACATTTCAAACTTTATATCTTAATTTAACTACTAAAAATTATTTATCTTATCCATAAGAATTATTATTTATATGTTTTACTATATTTTAATATTATTACATGCAAATTTTCCTATGTTATTATTTTTTCTCATGAAGACAATGTTATTAATGATAGTAACTTTGTGTATTTTAAAAACTATTTTCTATTTATTATACATAATAGATATTTATTATTTTTGAAGTTATGAATTAATAAAAACAAAAAATTACTATTATTATTATAAACTGAATTTATAAGAATAAAAATTATAATATTAAAATTAAATCTTTTATATAAATTTGGAAGGGCTCTATTTATTATTATTGTTATTTTTCTCTACTTATTATTATTGTTATTAGTTTATAATTATCAAAATTGTGTAATAGTTATCATTAACGTAATCTATTTATAAAGAATAAACGTCAAGTGAAGTTTATCTATTAATTTTTATTTTAAATTTAATTAAATATATACAAAGTCTTTATTTTAATTATTATTGTTGATAAAATATATTTAAAGTAACTAGATTAAAAAGATAAAACAGATTTATGTATATACACAATAATTTATTTCTTAAATTTTATCCTTAATTATTAATTAAAATAAAATATTATGAAGTATCTTAAATTTAACCACATATTTATAAAATTACTTATTTTAATTATTATTTTTCATAAAATTTAATTTAAACTAATTAATTTGAAAAAATAAAAGCTGAGCATAAGTATTATTATGATATTTAATATTATTATTATAGTAATTATATATTTAACCTTTTGTTTCATCTTTAACTTTTGAAATATATGTTATTAACTTACACTTACCAAAATTATATAATAAATAATAAATATAATTAATATGAGCAATTTAATTCAACATTAGATTAATTAGATCCTATTAACGTCTACCCTAAAGTTCAAATATCGATCATGACAAGGTAAAATTCAAGTATTCTTTACCAATATACAAATTTGTAAATCCATGTACCAATTGATAAACATTGCAGGATATAATAAACTATATAGTTAACATGTATAATCATATAATTAGGTAATTGAATTGAGTAGAAAAAATAAAAATAATTATTAAAATTATTTAACTACTGAAATTTATTAAATCATGTTAAATTAAATACATAAAAATTATAACAAAAGAAAAAAAGTAACAAATAAGAAGTAAAGTTATAATAATAATATACTCCATTTATGTTATGTTAAATAAAAAAAAATATTGTAAGTTGAAAATATAAAGTAAAAAGATTATTAATTTTTTGTTGCTCAGGAAAGAAAAAATATATACATTAATTATAATATAGTAGTAAAATAAAAAAATATAAAAAGATATATGAAAATTGTAACAATAAATAAGAAGAAAAAAAAAAGCACAAAAGTGACATTTGAAAAAAAAAACAAAAGAAATAATAAAAGAAACTTAGTAGTTAAAGAATTGAATTGAGTATAAAAAATAATAATTATTGTAATAATTCAATTATTGTATAAAATTCATTAAGTTATGCTAAATGAAATGCATAAAATACGATAACAAAAAGAGAATAAATGAATTGAAAGTAAAAGAAATTGTGTATTGATTAAATTTAATAATATAATTTCTAATCTCCATTTTTGTAGGGTAAATATCAACTACCTAAAGATATCATAACTAATAACAAATTAAAAGATAATTAGATGATATATGATATTCACAATCTCCTAATGAGATATTTAAATATTTGTAATTATTTAATCTAATAAGATATTTAGATGTTTGTAACTTCTTAATGAGTTACCTACCATATCTTATCAGGTATTTACAATATCTCTAACACTCCCCCTCAAGTTGGTAAATGAATATCAATCATTTCTAACTTGTCATTGAATTCTTGAAATCTAGTTGCAAGGAGTCCTTTGGTGAAAACACCTGCTACTTGGAGTCTTGTAGGAACATGTGCTGTGATTATAAGTCCATTGTCTAACTTCTCTTTAATGAAGTATTTGTCAATATCAATGTGTTTTGTCCTATCGTGTTGGACTGAACTATGAGCAATATTAATAGCTGAGTTGTTGGACAAAACAACTTTATAGGTCCATCATATTTTATTTTGAGGTCATCAAGAATAATCTTCATCCCCCAATTTTTCACATATACCCTGTGCCATGGCTCGGAATTCTACTTATGCACTAAATCAAACAACCACATTTTGCTTCTTACTCCTCCAAGATACTAGATTTCTTCCCAGAAACCTACAATATCCGAAGGTGGATCTTCTATCCACAATTGATCCTGCACAGTCTGCATGTATATATATTTCCATGGATAATGTACCTTCTTTTTGAACAACAATCCTTTTCCTAGACTTGCTTTCAAATACTAGAGGATCCTTTCAACTATCTAAAGGCATCTTTTCCTAGGATCATGCATAAATTGGCTAACCACACTAACAGTATAGGCAATATCTGGCTTAGTGTGGGAGTTTATCAATTTCCCCACCATTCTTTGATATTAGGACTTCTCTATGATTGGACTTTCCTCACACCCAATCCTATGGTTCTGCTCAATAGGTACCCTTGAGATCTTGCATTCCAATTTTCCTATTTCTTTGAGGAGATCAAGTACATACTTCCTTTAGGAGATAAAGATACCTTGTTTGGAATATGCAACCTCAATCCCAAGGAAGTATTCAGCTTTCTTAACTCTTTCATTTCAAATTGTGTTGCCAACTTTTCTTTTAGAGTTAGTTTTTCAATCTCGTCATCACCTGTAACAATCATATTGTCTACATAAACTAGGAGAAGGGTGAGTTTACCACTAGGAGAATGTTTTATAAAGAGAGTATGATCACCTTGACTCTACTTGTATCCTAGGGATATCATGACTTGAGCAAATCTTCCAAACCATGCTCGGGGAGACTGTTTAAGTTCATATAATGTCTTTTTGAGTTTGCATACCTTGTTCTTTTCATTATGAGAATAGAATCCTAGAGGAATCTCCATGTAGACTTCTTCTAGGTTTCCATGAAGGAAGACATTTTTAACATCAAACTGTTGCAAATTCCAGCCAAAATGGACGGCTAAGGAAATAATAACTGTTACCATGTTCATCTTTGCTACAGGAGCAAATGTTTCGTCATAATCTATTCCATAAGTCTGTATATACCCTTTAGCAACTAATCTTGTTTTTTATCGCTCAAGGATCCCATCAGATTTACACTTTACTGTGTATATTCATCTACAGCCTATAGCTCTTTTGTCTTTGGGTCTATTAACAATATTCAAAGTTGAGTTTTTCTCTAACGCCTTTTATTGCTTAAGCCCAATTCCCATCTTTCAAAGCTTGTTGTACTAATATAGGTGTTTTGATTGCATCAATGACAATAATGAAACTTTAATGTTGTACAGATAGATGGTCAGTACACACAAATTGAGAAATATGATACTTGACACATGATCGTTTCCCTTTCCTCAAAGCAATAGACATGTCATCAGTAACATCCTCAATGGAGTTATCAGGAATACTTACCTCCGGCTCAGACAATTGGACTTGCTCCTCAATGGAGTTATCGAGAATACTTACATCTAGCTCAGATATTTGGACTTGTTATAGGACCAAAATAGGTTTCATGACTTCTTGAACTTGAACTTGAACATCCTGAGTAGGAAAAAGGTAATGACTTGATGTTAGACTCGACTTCTAGATAACTTTCCCTTGAAGTGGAGGACAAACAAAGAATGATTGTATTTCATGAAAAGTAACATCTATTGAGACAAATAACCGACGACTTGGAGGATGATAACATTTAAAATCCTTTTTATTTGAGGGATAACCAATGAAAACACATTTGACAGCTCTAGGATCTAACTTCCCACGATGTGGATTATGAGAGTGGACAAAGACAACACACCCAAAGACACAACTTGGTAAGCTTAACATTAGGGGAGAAGAAGAAAAGAAGGATAACATATGTTTAATTGGACTAATACCATTTAAGACCCGAGTGGGTAACTTGTTGATGAGATAAGTGGCAATTAAGACAACTTCTCCCCAATATACAGTAGGAACAAACATTTGGAAGAGGAGAGCTCTAGCAACCTCGAGGAGATGATCATTTTTCCTTTCTGCAACCTCATTTTGTTAGGGAGTATTCACATACATCAGCTCATAAATCACACCATTATCTTTAAGAGACTTGGAGAACTTAAGATTTACAAATTCAGTACCATTGTCTGATCGTAGTCTTTTAATAGATTTATTAAATTGATTTTTGACAAGACAGAAAAAATCGACAAATATTTGACAAACCTTATATTTATGTTTCATAAGAAATATCCATGTCACATGGGTACAATCATCAATAAAGGATACAAATCACTTAGCCCTCGATATAGAGTTACTAGCTAGCCTCCACACATTAGAATGAATGGGGTCAAAAGGTTCAAGACTTTTATTATTACTAGGAGAAAATGTTGCATGATAGTACTTTGAAAATTGGCAAACATCACACTTAAAGGACTCAATAGACTCTTTTGTAAATAAATGTGGAAATATTGTCTTAAGTAACCCAAACGGTGGATGCCCAAGACGTTTATGGTAAAACCAAATTTGAGAAGTTGCCCAAGTTTCTGAGGTTACCTGTTGACTAGAAGACAATTCTTCCTTATTGGTGTTATTACCTATCTTTGCATGTTGTCAGTAGTATAACTCACCCTACTCTTTAACAACTCCAATCGTCCTCCCCGTTGTAAGTTCTTGAATAATACAATGAGAACAAGAAAATGTTACTGCACAATTCCAATCTTGTATAAGTCTATGAATGAAGATAAGGTTGTTAGCTAGTTTTGGATTATGAAGAACATTGTGTAGGAATAAAGAGGAGTGAAATTGGACGTTGCCAGATCCAACAATAGGAACATGATTTCCATTAGCAACAGTAATGAGTTGCTTTTTGGATACTTTAATGTATGATATAAAATATGAAAGAAATGGGGTCATATGAGTTGTTGCCCCAGAATCAAGGATCTAGATACTTTGGGGAACTGAACCAGAAATATTGAAGGAACTCTTACCTTTCATGGTCAAACCACATGAGCCAAGAGGCTTACTTGTTGAGTTTAGGAGAGCTCAAAGGCAGTCCATCTCCTCCTTATTAAAGGCTTGAATATTTTGGTCAAGTTGCGAGGTAGAAGGATATTCAACTTCATTCTCCTTATCGAAGGTTGTTTGGTTCACCCACATTTGAGTTGAACCTTTATTTCCACCCATTTGTTCAAGAACTTTCTCCTTTCCATAAAGCTTGTAGGAGGTATCCTTGGTATGTCTTGGTCGTTTGCAATATGTACAATATTCTCCACAACTACTCTTTGTGAAGGATTGTCCTTTGGAGGTTGATCTTTTTGTAGGACCTTTTCTTGTTACCATTGCAGATCCTATGTTGGAGTTTCCTTTATCAAGCATGACTGATCATTGGGTCTCTTCACTCCGCACAATAAAAAATACCTTAGACAAAGAGGGAAGCTTCTCCTTACCTAGAATTTGAACTCGAATAGGATCGTATTCAGAATTCAAGCCATGAATGAACTTAAAGATTCCCCCCTTTCAACGAGTCAAGTGTATGCAATAGAATCAGCTTTGCATATCTTCAATCCTTGGTACTGGTCCAACTTGATCTATAACCCATTCAGAGTCCCACAGTACTCTGTTAAAGAGAGGGTTCCTTGTCTAAAGTTAAAGATTTTGCTTTCAATATCATAGCAAGCAACAAAGTCCTTTTTCATTGAATATGTCTCAATGAGATTCTCTCATATCTCATTACGGAGGAATAGAACATATAATTCCTACTTATTTCTAGAGTCATAAAGTTCCATAACCATGTCATAATGAGAGAATCTTCATCATGTCGTGCTTCAAACTTTGGGTCATCTCTAGGTGGGTTATTTCCTTCAATATGACTCAACCTCTTGCGCCCTTTAAGAGTACTATGAATATACTGTGCCCATTGTAAATAATTGCGGTCGCCAAGGCGAGAAGAACTCACAAAATTTGGAAGTTCATTAGGTCTCAAGATAATGACTTTGTCTTTTGCCATTATCACTGATAGTTGGGAACAACAAAGAAGATTTTGACTAGTCTCGCACCAATGTATGAGTCTCGTCAAATGGTAGTAGTTCACTAAAGTGAGGCAATGTAAATATAACTCCCAATATTTGGAGTTTTGATACCAAATTGGAAGTAGAAGAAACTTTGTATTGATTGAATTTAATAATACAATTTCTAATGTCTTTTTTATAGGGTAAATGTCAACTACCTAAAGATATTATAACTAATAACAAATTAAAAGATAACTAGATAATATGTGATATTCATGATCTCCTAACGAGATATTTAAATATTTGTAACCAATTAATCTAATAAAATATTTAAATGTTTGTAACTTCTTAATGAGCTACCTACCATATCTTATTAGACATTTACAATATCTCCAACAAAATAAATAGGAAAGAAACATTATTGCCGCAACAACACTAATTAAAAAATATTAAATCCTCAAATTATCTCAATAATTATTGAGATTCTCACATGAAAAAATAATAATTATAATTAAAAAGATTAGAATAATAATAGTAAATTTTCGCATTTTAATATATTATAAGAGCATTGAATTGAGTATAAAAAATAAAAATATTGAGATTCACTTTTTTTTTTTTGTGAAACTACTAAAGGAGAATGAGAAAAAAAATACTAAACCCCCAAAAATAATAAACAAATAAAAAGATAAATACCAAGAGTAACTCAATTGATAGTTAACATTAGAAGTTAATGAAAGAATATATAAGAAAAAAGAAGGACACAAAATATGAATTATGGAATTAATTAGACTTAAAAATGGTATATTCAACTATAAAAAGATAATAAAAAATGTATATATTAGAGGAGAAAAATATGTATTTTTTTATTATAATTTAAATAAAAATATAAATTATGTATAAAAAATATAAAATAATTTTATATTATCATTCAATTAAATATTAATATATGTAAAATTTTATAATAAATAGTAACTAAACTAGAATATCTGCAACAAAGTTTTAATTTAAATTTTGTGAATGAAAAAAACCTTATACTGAAATGGATAATATGAAATGCGCCGAGGCCCAAATCCACGGACAAACAAAAACTAGTATAGCAAATACAACACGAGACGAGGAATGGGCCGGGCCTAACCATTTAACTTAGGGTTTTGATCACTATAAATATCCGTATGTGAAAGGAAAGGGCTAGGGTTTTTGTCGTTGCGATTGGAGTTGCTGCTTCTTCCGCCACTCCACACCTCGCACCCTCTGTGCCTCATCAAAACAATCAAGTTCGTTCTCTTCCATCTCCTTCTCCTTTCGTTCCTCTCTTTCTCTCTCTCCCCTTCGCTAACTATCCCCATTCAATTGCTTCTGCAGCCATGGCTGAAGTCATCGCAGAAGCTGGCGTCGTTCCAGATCCCACCCAAATCGACGTCAAGCTCTTCAACCGCTGGAGCTTCGACGACGTTCAGGCACTTCTCTTTCACTTTCCCTTTTTATTCACTCTGCATCGCGATGCGCCATAAATTTTGCGACAATTTTTTAGTTTAGTTTATATCTTTTTACAATATTTGTGTAGACTGTGTAGGAATGCATTTTTATTTACTTAAGTTTTTTTTTGTTATTAGGTTAATGATATTAATCTTGCTGATTGGTTTAGTTATATCCTGTATATTTTTAATTAACTGTGTTTCATATGTTCATTGTATTTTTTTATCATCATTATTATGTCAATGTTTTTTTTTGTTATTAGGTTAATGACATCTCTCTCGCTGATTATGTCGGAGTGGTGGCGTCGAAGCACGCTACGTATGTTCCTCACACTGCTGGTAGGTACTCTGTGAAGCGGTTCAGGAAGGCGCAGTGCCCCATTGTTGAGAGGCTCACCAACTCTCTCATGATGCACGGTAGAAACAATGGCAAGAAGCTCATGGCTGTCAGGATCATCAAGCATGCTATGGAAATCATTCATTTGCTCACTGACCAGAACCCAATTCAGGTCATAGTCGATGCTGTCATCAACAGGTATGCTTGGCACTGGGAATTCAATTGATTTGTTGATTTGGGTTTTCAATTGTGTTGTGTTGTTGCTGATGCTTGCTAATTGTGGGTAATACAGTCTGTAGTAGCTGCTGGGTGTGAGATGATGCAGTATACACATTTAAACCAAATTATGAATGTTTGAGTTTTTATAGATTTGTATTGTGTGAAGTTAAGCAAGCCTGCCAACACTGAAATTCCGAGTTTGGTATTGGGTAAACTGAATTTGGTCCAATAGGTTTGAATGGGTTTTGATTTAAAGTTTTGTTTGACAGCTACTTGTCTGTCTTGATTTGGAGGATGGAATGATGATTATTGTTTCCCTATTGGTTTGATTGCCTCAATGATGGCATTTTGTATTAGCTCTATCTGACCATTCTCCTTATATTTGTAGTTTGGCATGGTGGATCAAATTTTTTGTTTTTGGAAAGAAAAACATAGAGCTTAGGTTAATGTTAGCTTATGGTTTAGATCAATGACAGTCAGAGTTGGAGAATGACGTGATGATTGTTGTTTCCCTATTGGTTTGATTGCCTGGATGATGGCACTTATGTATTAGCTCTATCTGATCATTCTCCTTAACTATTGGAAAGAGTTATTGTTGTTCTGTCTTCATGAAATCAATATAATGTCTTTTAAAATTATTGCACTTTTAAGAGTTTAGAGCTTTATATCGAACATAGTCATAGTTGGAGAATGACATGATGATTATTTTTTCCCTATTGGTTTGATTGCCTGGATGATGGCACTTATGTATTAGCTCTATCTGATCATTCTCCTTAATAACTTGAAATAGAGTTATGGTTGGTCTATTTTATTGTAATTAATATCAAGCCTCTTAGAATTATTTCACATATTAATGAGATAGAACTTTAAATTTAATTTGCGAACAATACCATACTGCACATGTATTTTTATATAATGTTTTGATATTTTTACTTGTTTTGTTGGTTATTGCTTTGCCCGTCCTTTGCATAAAGGAAATCCAAGTTTGGTGCTATAGTTACCTTGGTTTAGGGCTTTAAATTAAATGTAGTCAGTTGGAGAATGACATGACGATTAAGTTTTTCCCTATTGGTTTGATTGCCTGGATGATGGCACTTACGTATTAGCTCTATCTGATCATTCTCCTTAATAAGTTGAAATAGGGTTATGGTTGGTTTATTTTCATGTAATCAATATTATGCCATTTGGAAAAAATGGTACATCAGCCTAGGAATACAAGTGGTTGTTACTTAAATGTGTTGTGTTAGCTTTTCATTTTTTGAGGTTATGATCATCTAGACAAAGCAGAGTTGACGTGAAGTGTTTCATTTTTGGTCTTTTGCTGAGAAAATTGTATACACTTGTACATGTTTCACAAAATATGAAATAAATAGAATATATATAGGTACTGGTACAATAAACAACTGTAGTGACAAGAATACTCTTCGGTTCTTGATACTGTTAAATACCAAGTTACTTTTAAATTGCAATATTTCATCTGATGTGATTGTATTTATATATTTTTCATTCATTCAGTGGTCCCCGTGAAGATGCAACTAGAATTGGTTCTGCTGGAGTGGTCAGGAGACAGGCTGTGGATATCTCACCTCTTAGAAGAGTTAATCAGGCCATCTATCTTTTAACAACAGGTGCACGAGAAGCTGCTTTCAGAAATATCAAGACAATTGCTGAATGCTTGGCTGATGAACTTATTAATGCAGCAAAAGGTTCATCCAACAGGTAATACTTTTACAATCCTATCATACATCTTCTGATGTAATTTTAATCTTTTTTTTTGGTTTTGCTGATAATTTTTACATCATTTCAGTTATGCTATCAAGAAAAAGGATGAAATTGAGAGAGTTGCCAAGGCTAATCGTTAAGCCACCTCAGGAAGCAGTATTGGTGGCCAGAAAGATTTTGTTTTGACTTTGTACTACATTTATTTAAATTTGGAATATTGTGTAATACTTTCGCTGGCTTTAGTTAATTTTTAGTATGCTTGAGGATTTACATGAACAATTTTGTTGCTTGGACGTAAATTTATATTCCAAGACCGAGTTTTAGTACTATCCTGCTTCGTAAATTGCTGTGATGATTTAAATGGCGTATGGTTTCTTTCGCTTTAATTATATATAGCATAGTTGTAAAGCTGAAGTCAACAGTGTTTGGGCGGAGGACATATATAATGGAATTGTTTTTCAAAACTATTCATTAAGGAGCGTGATTCTAAATAATTCAAGATTAGTCCAGTTTAAAATTAAAATTAGAAATATCTAAGAAACCCATGTTAAAGGTGAAGTGTTAGTTACTTTTCCAAGAATGAATAAGACATGAGCTTTAGCAGAGGGAATAAGATATGACACTCATGCCGTCGTATTTTGAGTTAAAATTTCGTTGTTGATAGGGTCCTCGACTCTTTGAATCCCATGTTTGTGGCCTTGCCTACTCCGACAACGGTGCTGCCTCTTCCTTTCTATCAATTGAGCAATCTGGTTCTTCTTTCACCTAATGGGTTGTTGCAGATAGGGGTGAGTAAAACCCGAAGGCTCAACCCGATTTTTGAATTGAACTAAACCTTATTTAGAAAAACAAAGGGACAAAAGGGTGTGTCCAAACTATGACTCGACATTGGGGTAGGATGAGTTTAGGTGGATTCTCGGGCGTAATCACACAAATCAAATTTTGGAGGGATGGGGGCCTAAGCCGTAAGTGTCTGAAAATCCTTTTTCACTGTTACTGCTTATGCTTATGCCAGGGGGAGGGGGAGAATAAGTCGTAAGTGTAAGCTTTATATATTACATTGACCAAGAAAAGTGTACCAAATAAATTATTTTGTTGCAGCTAACGCATAGATGGTTTTCGGTAACACCCAAGCTGGTACTACTTGTGCCGTGTCTTGGTATTTTTTTTTCCCTTTTCTTGTCTTTTTTTTTTAAACCTTGTATTCTTGAAATTCAAATCTAATAAAGTGGAAGTGAGAATTTTTATTTCGAATTAACACGATCTTGTGTTAAATAGGCCTCGTCTTAATTTAGGAATGTGTTAAGGTCTAAAAATTGACCCAGTCAAAATTTTGGATGATTAAATATATCTTGATTCAATCCATCCTTAACTCACTACTAATTGCAGAAGCTTCGAGCGTGTTCTTCTAGCAATGTGTAATACACGTTTACAAAGGGTTATTGCAGAAGCGGCATTGCCCAATTCCCAATGTGAATGAACACATGGGTTGTTGCTTTGCTCTAAGCCTTTGAGGCCATTTGGTTCTTCATTAAATGTAAAATTTTAAAATCAATACAATTGTATTCACTATCAACGCTTTTGATTATTCGTGCAATTTTGTTGTTATGTCATTCAGTTAGGTGTGGGTTCCAATGGATTTTTATTTTGAAATTGCACTCACCCGAAATTATCTGTATTAGATCGATTTTTTAGTTTTATTAACCCAAAGCTTGAACCTTCCAGTTCGAGAAACATGTTCTCTACTCAGTTAAGTTGGGTTACGAGAGGGTTACATAATTCTGATCGGTCCTAGAAGAAATGGTTGGAAGGTTCTAGACTATTACGAATGAATTATAATTTTTTTATAAAGAGTTCAATTATAAGGATAATGTTAGGAAGATTCTTAACCGTGGCTATACAAAGTGAAAGTTATCCAAGAAATTGAAAAAATTTAGTGTCCTTTAAGTAAATGAAATCAAGTTCTCTTATAAGATCAACGTGTAACATGCTTATTTTCAAACGATACATTTTTATATTATAAATAAGAATAGAAAAGTATAACTTTCACTTTTCCTAATCTCACAATTAAACATTATACACACATTTGTTCATTCATTTATTCTCTCTATATATTTCTCTCTACTTCTTTAAATATGTATTTTATATTACATTTATTTTTAATTTGTATACACCATTTTAATTACATATTCCTTTTAGTCTAAATTAAAATTTTATTTTTAAATAAAATGGTTAATAATTAAAAAATTATATTATAATTTAAATTTATCATTGTAATTTAAAAATATAATTTATATATTTAGAAATATTTATTATGAAATTTTAATTATATAAAAACAAATATTTATGTTGTATAGATGAAAACTAGATATGACACAAAGATTAGACACATTAGTTTAAAATATTTCAGATCATTGCAAAAAATGTCTTGTAAAGTGTGTCTGTAATTTTTTTAAAGTAATCTTCTATGTGTAACTTGTTTGATGGGACAAATCAAAATTTCTTTTTTAAACCCAAGAATATTATTTTTACTTGCATATCTATATAATTGTTGTACAAAAAAAAGTTAAATGAAAAAATAGGAAAAATAATTAAATTAAGTTTTTCTTTCTTTTTGAAACTTTTGAAAAATGTTTAAAGAAATGCTGTAAGAAAACGTTGAGCAAGCATCTAATGATTGGTTAAATGATAGAGTTTTAAAAGATTGTCAACTTTTGAATTAATATTTCTTTAATTTTACATATGAAGATAAGATAGATAAATAGAAAAAGAAAGAAAGAACACATTAAAATTTATACCACTTCACTTCACAAGTTAGGATTTCGTTCAATCCTTGACTAATAAGACAAATTTTATTATCAAGTTCTTTTCTTTCAAAGACAAATTTCTCATTTTATAAATATTTTTATACGAGTATGTCTAGGCTCCCAACCAAAGTGTTAAAAATTTAATAGGTATAACATTGAAGAACTTTATTCAACAACACAAGTGAACTTAACATCACATCTAACACAAAATTCTCAAGACATCGAATTTATGGGTGTTTTTCTCATGGCTCATTGATAGAGTTCTCACAATGTTTAATCTCTTTGTATTCTCAAATATGATTTTAGAATTCATTGACAATAATGACTAAGCTTTAAATGCCATGTTTTAATACTCGTGAATAAAAAAGATTCTACTTAAGAGAAAGATTGTTAGAGTACAAATATGAATAAGGAGTTCTATATTGGTTAAAAAATGAGCGAGTTGAACAACATATAAATGAGAATAATCCACATACCTATGCCTTAAGATTTTTGGTTGGATGTGGTACCAAGTTCACTCGTGTGATAAGCTTGTGATTAATTAATAAGAGTTTTCTTTGGTATTTAACCCTTTCATATTCTCAACACAAATTAAGCCTTTTTAGGCTACTTTCTTGCAAAAATAAAATAAAATAAGTAAATTTTAATATTATTTAAAGATATATATGAAGAATCATTAATAATGAAAGGAAATGAAAATAATAAAGAATAAGATCTATAAAAAGAATGAAAGGATTCATGTTTGAGCAAGTTTAAACTTTTTAAAATTTTCAATTGATATTTATAGTACTAGACATTCTTCTATCTATTGGAAATAAGTCTCGTTCTTCTTTAGAAATAGTTTAACATTAAACTATGCACTTAATACAAAGAAACATTATTTCTAATTTGCATGCAAAAAGTTATTTATCTTTTTATATAGTAACTACTTCCTCTCTATGTGTGTTTGTAAAAAAACATTAAAATCTTGTTGAAGGTGAATACATAAAAATCTTTTGTCACGTTAAATTTCTTGGAATGTGTGAAAATAACTTAAATTAGAAAACAAACACACACTTTGTTATAGTCTTTTAAGATAAAAATTTCTATTATGAACTTGACATCTTGTTACCCATTTTGAAAATCTAACTTGTCATGTACATTTCTTTTTGAATAAAAGAACAATGTTGATGAATTTTTTTTTTGATATAGTTTGATTTTGTCTTATAGCACATTATGAGACATTAGGTTATGTCCTTGAACAACCTTAGATTATGTTTGAAACATTTAAAATATTATATCTTTATATTGTTTGAGCTAGCAAGATGAATAAATACTATACTTATAGTTCATCGTATGCTTCATTAATAAGGATATTTTTTAATTTTGCATACATAATAAATACTATTTTTTTATAAAAAAGTTATCTAAATCTTACTGTTTATTGTTCATGAAAAAATTGGACGACTAACTATTTTAACTCTAATATTTTTTTTTAATAATAATAAATCATTAGGATTTTCTTTCACCAAAGGACTTTCCTTTAAAATAAATTTTATTTTAATCAATTTTTAAGGTTATCATAATCATTAAATTTTGATTTTTAAACTAAGTCAAGCCTTTCAAGTTGTATAGATAAGTAGTTTTACGGTAACAACCTAATAACATTTGTGAAACAATATAAGCGATTGCTTTGTAAATAAAACAAATAACAAAATATATATATATATATATATATATATATATATATATATATATATAAAATCAACTTTACTAAGCAAAACATGGAACAATAAATATCAAATCTTGTTTATTTTTTTCTTTGTCTTTATCAAAATGCATAAATAAAAGAAATAATGCATTATATATGTAAAAAAATAAAGTTAGTATGACGAGTAAGAATTAATTTATATTTTATAAGAATATGATTTCAAATTCTGTTATTAAATAATGTATAAATATTCATATAAACATTTTTTAAGTATTGAAATTGGTGTCGAAGAACTCGTAGACGGATTCCAACTCTCATAAACTTCTATTAAAAAAAAAAACTTTAAAAGAAAGTGGCCCCAAACATGGGTTGGGATCGGAAATTCGAAACCCGAACCCGAAACGCTAGATCCAGTTGGAGCAACCCGAGTGAGTATAAGCACCACGGCTCCTAACAGTGAGTGTGCTCGAGTCCCTCTACACACCAGATCAGTACAATGGAGGACCAAGTCCAACGGAACCCTAACTCGGTGACCGGACTCAGTGAGTCCTCCGCGCCGTCCGACGACGACGAACCGGTTTTGAGCTCCCATACTCTCGCCGCCCTCAAAGAATTCCTCGCCGAGCAGCAACGTGACTCCGACGCTGGAGACTCCGAGGTTTCTCTGGTGTCCGAGGATTGGAGGTTGAGCCAGTTCTGGTACAGCGCCCAAACCGCGAAAACCGTCGCCGAAGAAGTTCTCTCTCTCTGCGGCGGCGTCCACGCTCGCGTCGCCTGCATCGCTTGCCCTACTCTCTATGTCTATCTCAAGGTTTGTTCTCGTTTTTGGTGATGCAATTTTTTTCTGTAACTTGTAGCTATGCAAGCTTTGGTGTGTTCCCTGCCATACCTATGATCTCATTATTTTTTTTATGAGCTTTAGATGGTTATACTTCTTGTACTTGCACCGCCACAATGGGTAATTTAGTGTCTCTGCATTCTGTTATTCGTAAACTTCTTAGTATATATTTACCAGAAATACTTGTAAGATGATAAAATAAAATAAAAACTTTACCTGAACTAAAATTAGCTTGTACAAGAAGTTAAAAATCAGTTTATAGAAAAGTCAATATTATATAGAGAAGCTTATTTCGTTTTACTTAAATGAAGTTTACCCACATAGAACCTAAGTTAGGAAAGTTATGATAGGTCCTCAACGGCCAATTTAGATGTATCTAAATTGTTGATATAGTGAATATGTTCTGGAGCTTGTTTAGATAAATTTCTTTGTTAGTACTTATAAAAAAATAGAAGAAAAAATAAAATAAATTTTTTTAAAAGTTAAAATTAATTTATGAGTAATCTAATTTGTAAAAGTTTTTTCATATTAATTTTTTTAAAAACTGATTTCTAACTCACAGATAAACTAATTTTTAATTTATGGAGAAATTTATTTTATTTTTCGTTTTTATTTTCTTCTTCTACAAGTACTTATGAAAAAAATTACTTAATTGGTTCCTAGTGGGATAAGTTTTTTGTTGTTGTTTCAGTTTTTTTATCATTTGTAATTGGTGTGAAATTCACGTGATGGTTGTAAAGTTAAGCAGTGTCTTTAGAGCTTGGATTATGTTTAGGTTTGTTGTTGTACTGTTTTTATTTGTAATATAAAATTGGAGTGTGGAGCATTAACTTAATGTAGAAGATGTTTACAATTTCAAAGCCTTATATGTTTAAAGTTTGTTGTTGTGCTGTTTTTATTCTTAGCAATGATTAATTGGTTGATACTGTGATTTATTGATACTTATTGTTCAATATTTTTAATTTTTTAATCAATTTAATGTCTTTGTATTTGCTTTTGCTGTGTTGTTAACTTTCTCTTTTTTTCCTTTCTTCAATCTTCAGAGAATGGATCCTAATGTGTCTGTGCAACTTCTTGAGTATGACAAACGTTTTCAGCAATATGGAAGTGATTTCACATTTTATGACTACAATCTCCCTGAGGATATACCATCAGAATTGAAGCATTCCTGCAAGGTTGTAGTTGCAGATCCTCCTTACTTGGTGAGAATTAGTTGCCGAGATTTTACTCTGTAAATCAGTGTCTTCTGTACCTCTTACATTTCTGCCAATTGTTTGTGCACTTCATAGAAAATATAAATGATTCAAGCTGTGGAGGATTAATTGATTATCATGTTCTTTTCTTGTGTGAAAAATGATTTTTGCACCTCTAGTGTACTAGTTGTAAAAAAGTTTGAACTGTTGAACTTAATTCAGTTAAAACTCTGATGCTATCTTGTGTGCAGTCAGTGCAGATTTTAGAAGGGCATATATTTTCTAATTGTAATTTCAGAAGTGTAGATTCCATGTTTTCTAAGACATATTTATTACAAATCTATTCTGTTGGACGTAAGTTTAATTCCTCACTCCCTCCTTCCCTTGTGCTCTTCTTTTTCTTCTTCTGATTAAAAGTAATGACAAGTACTGTGATATGAAGCTGATCTTGTTAAGTCTTGTTGGTTTAATTGTAATCAATAATCAATATGAAGCTAATATTTTGTTTTGCTCTATACAAAATTATCTTGTCTTGGACAAAGCAAAGGCTGCGCTATATGGTGCATTTCTTGACATCTCTTTTCAATGATGTAAACAGCTTAATCATGCTTATTTGGTAAGCTCTTATCATATCAAAGCCTGTGTCATGAATTTTACCATGAACTAGTTTCGTAAGCCCAAATAATCTCTCCTTAGAAGCTCTTCCAAATGCCTCCAAAATCTACAAATAGGAGCTAGTGTAATTGGTGATCCTTTGTTGTTCAATTTGTAATGGAAATTTTGTTCTTTTAAGGGGAAGGTAGAAAAAAATCAAGTGCAAGACCTATATATGAGACTGACAATATAGATTATTTCCAATTTAAAATAAAATGACTTTGTTGATGATCTTTTTTAACCTAATTACTTTGGTAGTAGAGCAAAGAGTGCTTGGAGAAAGTTGCTGAAACAATTCATCTGCTCATACAACCTGGAGAGTCATTTTTGCTTTTACTCACAGGTATTAATGAATTTTATCCTGTTGTGTGTTGTATTGCTGCTCTGAAAATGATAATTTATTCTTAATAGAAGATTTATGATGAGATAATCAGTTTAAAGAATTACAAAGAAACATAACTGTATCCGTGGTTGGGTATTGTAATTGTTGTATTACAATTACTTGTAGGTGAAGTGCAGAAAGAAAGGGCAGCAGAGATCTTGGGCTTGCATCCTTGTGGTTTTAGGCCTCAGCACTCAAACAAACTTGGAAATGAGTTTCGGCTGTTCACAAACTATGACCCTGGTACAAGACTAGGAGGGTGGGAAAAATAGGTACTTTTTCTTTGGTTGCCTTGCCTTTGATGCCTCTAATTAGATATCTGTAAGAAGTTTAGGAAAAAATGTGATTCAAAATTTGGTTAAAATTAATTTTAGTCTCTATATTTTATATTTTTAAAACAATCGTTTTGTTCTTGTATTTCTGAAATGTGTTAGATTTTGTTCCTTATCCTATATTTTACTTTTGACTTGATCAGGGACGAAATCTATCATATATTAGAAATGAAAAGAAACAAAACTAACATTTTTAAAGTATAGAGACTAAAATAAATTTTGACTAAATCTTGAGGTACACATTTTACCTATGGAAGTTTAATATATTTCTCCCCATAGCTGCTCACACGCTAAATTTCATCTCATACATGGTAAGGAATATGCATAGAAAAGTATGTATAGAATAAAGTGGTGGTCGATTCTGGATTTTCCAATTTGAAAATGATAGTTGGAATCTGGTCTATGATGTAGATGTGTGAAGCTGCGGTTGCAGATCTGATCGATATTGGGGTGTTTGGATGATGTTGTCAGCCACTACGAGGACATTGAAGTTATTCTGCTTGAATTACTTATATAATACCAACATTTCTGTGGCATTAATATTAGTCTCTACTTTCAAGGCAACAAGCGTGATTTTTTGACTTTGCTGGTCTGATATATTGTCTCAATTTCTAGTAAGAGGCACGGTTTTGGGTCGTATTAGATTATTACGAGGAAATGAGTTTCAGTGGACCGATTAAATTTCTCTTTTCTGATATTGATATTTGAAAGTTGGGGAATCTTTGACCCAATCAATTCAAGATTTTTGTGAACGATAGCATGTGCTACCAAAGGGAAATTTCAATATGGAATCTAATCGTGTGGTTTAGCAAGGATTTTTCTTCAGCATGATCATCTTAATATACAATAATTTAATACCAGTTTGTCCATTGTTCGTATGTCAGCATGGAAATAGGCATGCTTATCATTAGTACATTGTTCCCACAATCACTATTATGGTCACCCCACGTCACTAGTTATTTGAACTATTCTCATCCAAAATGCTTCGAAGTTTCCTTGCCTAGTTCTACAAAGTGGTGACTCTCTTTAGAAACTTCCAACCAACAATTCAACTCCACATTAATTGTCTGTGTCACTAGAAAGGGTATGCCTTTCGCATTATATCTCTCAAACATAAAGGTAGAATTTCATCAGCACGCAACTAAATATGTTAAGATGGAAGAAGTCCCGTTGAGACTAGTAAAAACATGCATAAGTAAAAGAATTAAGAACAATACTATCTTATATGAAGGAAATAGATTAATAATAAAACAAGAAATACAAAGATTAAATACAATAAATAAATTAGTATATACAAAGGCTCCACTAGATCAATTAGCAAATTAATAGACAATGAGATAATATATGTTTACATGAAATAGACTTGTCTTAGTAAATCATAATGTGAATCAATGATCAAGAGTTAAGGGTGTGGTTAATTGAGGTTCCATTCCCCTCAACTCTAGTAAGACCTCCTTAAAAAAAAAGCATTTTACTGTTGAGTACCAGAAGAAGAGAGAGATATCTGGTGGGACGGTCATCCTTATTTTTTTTTTATGTTTATTTAAATTACCAAAAAGATTATTTTTATGACTCTTTAAAATATATAAAAAATATTTTATCTATATAATCTATTCATTTTCTTATACTATTTTTACACTCAATATAATAATATATTTTATATTTATTAAAAAATATTTATATATTCAATTTCTTATACATATTACGAATTAAAAAATTAAAAAAAATTTCTTTACTTAACTCATATTTCTTTATCTGCCAAAATTCCGTTTCAAATTGGAATCCAACCCTAGTATATCTCAGTTAACATGAATCAATTAACAGTTTGTCGATGTTCTTAGTTGCTCTGTTTCTGTAGTTTCCTTCCACATCAGAATGAAGGTTAGTATGCTCATCTTTTTAGGCGTCACTTTAATTCAGTTCTAACATATATATAATTTTAATAGCACAAAGATTATATAGCTGCCAAAAAAAAATAAAAATCCACCATGTAAAATTATTTTATATTATTAGAATAACTATTAAACTAAAAAAAGTTAAGAATAGAATTGAAAACTATATGGCATCAAGAAAGGCAAATAAAGACGACCATCGTCCTCATGCGTATATATTAAATTAGATTTGAGTTAATTTTTTTAAAAGTGATCAACATCTTCAGAAACTCTTAATAAGACAAGTTATTCTTAATTTATTTTAAATTTAAACATTTAAAATTAATTATAAATATTATTATTAGTCATTGCAAAAAAGTGTAAATAAGCATGAATCTTAGAGAAAAAGACGTTAAAATACATAAATCCTGCGCGTACATAAAACAAGAGCAGAAAAAACTGCAGTTACTGCTTTTTATTGTGGTCTGGTGGTTTCACAATAAGGATTGGCATTCTTGCATGATGTGCACAATAGTCGCTTACACTTCCAAGAATTGTCCTGCCACCAATATGTATGCATACAATAATTTATCTTCCAATTCAAACCAAATAAATAATAGACTCAATCATGTTTTTAGTAAGTTTCAATTGAAACCAAATTAAATATTAAATTTGGTTTCAATTTTTTTTTTCGAATTGCGTAATGTCAATCCATCTATGAAGTTAACATTCAAGTTGACATGGTATACATCAATATTTTTAATAAAAATATTAAGTTGATAAATAAATAAATAATTTATAGTTAAAATAAGGAAAAATTAAATTTGTGAAAAAAATGAGAAGAACTAAATCTGAGTATTGATAAATAAATCAAAATTCTACCATTAAAATAACAAAAAATTAAATTTGTGAAAAAAATAGAACTAAATCCGAGTTAATGGAAAAAATAAAAGTGTAATTAAATTATTATTTATGTAATATTAAATGGCTTATATATATATATATAATTTTTTTTCTAATCAAGTAAAACATTATATTACATTTATCATGTAATATAAAATGAGTTTAATAACCATAATTGTACACTATTATCCATATAAATTATAATTGATATAATTTTTAAGATTATTGTAAAAGTAACCTATCAATACATAACTCGTCATATTAAATATGGCTTATGTATATTGCTAGTATCTAACATATTTGTTTTTATGGTTTTAGTTGCTAATTTATTTTTTTATTTGTTTTTATAAAATATTATTTACAATTTTAATTTATGTCCCTATTAAATGATAACATGAAATAAATTTAATATTTCTTAAATAATATGAACTAAAATAAATATTTTTAAGTTTCTTAAATAATAAAAACCAAAAATATTTCTTAATATAAAAAATTTACAATTTTATAAAGACTAAAAAAAATACAATTAAAAAATAAAAATAAATTTTATAAGAAGCAAAATCAAAAGAAAAATATTATAAGAATTACAAATATAAAACGAACATATTATAAGTACTAAAACATATATAAACTTATTAAATATTATTTTTTATCAACTTATTAAATATTTATTTTTATCAACTTATTTTACCTTAAGATGAGTAGTTTATTCTAGAGGAGTCAAATTAACATATAATTACACTTGAAAGAATGAAAAGAAAAGTATATAATAATCTATTATAAACAATTACTTATCATATGTTGTTTTACTTTATTTTTTTATTAGATCATATTATTTATTATATCTACATTTCTCTTCTCTCTTTATCATATTATCAATTTGTTTTTTAATATATAAATAGTCATAGTTAGGAATGTAAATGAACTGCACTATTAATAAACTATTAGTAAACTATTCATAAACTATTCGATTGGATAAATGATCGATTAAATCTGTTTCTTTAATTAAATAAAGAAATTTAAATTTGAGATTAAGATCGATTATTTAAATAAATTAAATTCAAAATTTACGAACACAACATTAATAAATTGTAAATAGCTCGTTTATTTTTAAATTAATATAATTTTTTACTAATTATTTTATTTATACATTTATTATAAAAATATATAAAATTTTATTGAAAACGTTATATATATATATATTCATTTATTTAATTTTTATTTATTAAATTATAAAATATATTAACTTTTCACGTACAATTTTTATTCATAGATTATAATCTAATATTAAAATATTTATTAAATTCTAAATTGATAAAAATAAAAAACAACTTTATCATAAAAATAAAAATAATTAAATTATAAATAAATTAAATAAATCAAACTCAAATTTGATTTTTTTAAACAAATTAAACCCAAACTTTCCAGCAATTTATGTTTTCATAAATGATATCTAAATTTTACAAGTGATCAACTTGACTAGTTTGTAACTTTAATTTGTCAAAGGTATTAGCAAGTAGAGGCACCTTACACTAACCTTTTGAGTGTGCCAAGGCCACGGCTACCCAAGACTAGAAGATTAACTCCCATTTTCTCTGCAGCTTCACAAATCATTTCCCTTGCATCTCCACTCAGAATCACACTTTCTGCTTTCACCTACATTTCCATTTTTTCATTTCTCTCTATTCTCTATTATATCAAACATGCCAATTTTTATATCTTAATTTCTCGTATTATTTAGAAACTAGTTCTTTAATTCACTCTACAAACATGTAAAACAACACACTAGATATATAATATATACATAATCAATCATACACACTAATAGAACTTTGTAAAATAGGTTTTTACTTTTACCAGTAAAAAAAAAAACTAGTAATACTTATATTGACCTTATTACGCTGATTAATCCTAATGTAATTGTTGATAAACATTTTAATGGTAATTTATATTCTTGTTAGAAGGCATAATAATTGGTGTAAAAATGAGTTTTGGCGTAAGACATTTAATTACCAGCTTATCATGGCACATTTGCAATGCTCGTGAGAGAATAGATGCTGTTCTTTCTTCTTGTGCTTTCTTAACTGAATCCACCACTACAGTTGTAGGATAAAAAGCTGTTCAAGAGACATATATATAATATATAATTAAGGATCATATTTCTACTGCAAAATACATACAAGCTAAACATATTCGTAAACGCATTCAAATTAAGCAAATCTTTCAGAGATTGAATATATTAATATATATAAAGACTTTTATACTGTTAACTAATAAAAACTTATATATCACTTAAATAATTTTTTATAATATAAGATTATTTTTGTTTTAGTTCTTTTAAAATATTAGTTTAATTTTTATAATGATTATGAAATGTTAGTCGGTTAGATCTCAATCTCATAATTGATATGGTATTTAAGAGAATTTTTATAAAAATTAATAAACTTATAATTAAATAATCGTGTATTTAATATTTAATGTTTTTATTTTAATTTTATTAGAAACTAGAAGCCTTTTTATATATCGGAAGAGTTTCATATGTTACGTTATTTAGAAAATTTTGGATATATTTTCTTTTTGGCAGAAAAGATATCCTAATATTTTATATTTTCATACGTGGTTATTTAAGATTTTCATGTTTTTCTATTTTCTGCTAGTCAGATTACTAATTAACGAAGACATGAATCAAAATATAAACAACAAAATATGAACCAAAATAAGAAAAAAAAATTAAATATATTTTTAAGAGTATAAAATAAAATAATTGACTTTAATTTCTATAATTTTTTTATTAATTTTTATTTTTTGAAAATTTGTTCTCAATTGATTTTAGTTTCTATAAAATAAAAATATTTTAATTTTAGTCTATATAAAATATTTTTATATAATTTTCATTCTTCTAAAATATAAAATATTTATTTTTAATTTATAATTTTCATTTCAAAATAAATAACCAATATTTATTTTAAAAATTTAATTTTTTTTTAAAATTTCATAAATTAACCTGATACCATATACATATATAACTTAATACCTGATACCACATACATATATAACTTAATATGATTATTTGACCTTCTAATATATCTGACTAACAAAGGTTAAATGTTAGATAGTGATAAAAATAAAAACAAAAACTTAAATTTTGGAGAGATAGAAATAAATAAAAAAAAATTATATAAAAAGTTGATTAAATGATAGTAAATATAATAATAAATAAGGAGGGAGATGAAATTAACCAGCACCACCAGGTCCAACAGGATAGACATAGTTGTAGACTTTGGGGTCAACATGAACCAAAAACAGCATGCCGTCATTCTGAGCAGAAGTTGCTTCTCCCACTGTGGCCATGGCCGTTAAGAGGTTATCAAGGGCCCACTTAAGAGCATAGAAGCTCCCACTACTCTCGTCTATGGCCACCATCACCTTCATCCTCATCCTTCGTTCCTCTGCACCCCCACTCACCTGATCTCCGCCCCTACTTTCTTCCATCACTTCCTTCTGCTTAATTTATCAACAACATCTCAACCCCACTAGCATTATATATATTCCGTATTGTGTCAGTTTTTTATGTCTTTTCCTGCTCGAGACTTGGCAGCACCACAACCCATGTTTGCATGACTAGTCAATACGTGTAAACCTTCCACATATTGGCTTCATGCACTAATTTACAAATTAAATACACGCGTTATGCCAATCACTAATTCTAATTCATTCTTACTTCATTTCAATTTCCATTCTTTATATATTTATTGAATTTCTATTATTTATTTATTTGGTAAGAAGTATATGAGAAGTATGAGTTTATCGGACGATAATATTTTTCTTCTAACCTAAATTGAAGTTAAAATATATTGTTTTAATCTTTTTAATATATTAAATATTATATTTTAAAATAATTTTATTTTAAAATTTTAAAAGTATTAGTTATAAATTGTTTAAAAATATTATTAATGTGACATTAATTCAAAAATGTTTTATTAAAAATGGTAAAAAAAAATTAAAGCAGGGAATGAAAAAGTATGATATTAATTAACATACAATTCCTCTTTTTATGAAAGGTGCTCTATTCACGTAAGTAAAATTCTCTCAATTAAAAAAAAAAGAAAAAACAAAACTAGAGAGTGTCCGATTTAGTAGATCTCCACTGTAAATTAAAATGAATGTCTAAAATTTATTCATAAAAACTCACCATTTTATTAAACTTTCAGGCTCTGGGTCCTAATATTTTTTCCTTTTCGCAAACTAACTCCTACGAAACCTGCCCCCCTTGGACCTTCACTTTGTAGATCATATCAGTGGCTATGATTTTGCCACGTCCCGCTTTATTTTTTTTTTCACAGCAATAGTTTCATCACAGAAGTGTGTTATTTTTTTTCCCGCGAGTTCTCTTCTATGATTTTGCAAGTTTCTTCTGCCAACCCGTTGTGGCTCCTGGGTTACGAAAATATAAGGTATCTATTCTTTCTTGAGTTGAATCTCCTTCCTCCCACAATAGACATTTTGCTTCATCCTTTTCACCCTCTCTTTTGTTCTGAATCAATGAACTTCTAAAATAGAGGTGGTGGAACTAGACACACAAGAAAGGTGACTATTACGTAATAGAAAGTGAAGGTGGGCATATAAGGTATTATATTGAGTTTGTGCATATTAATCGACATCACCAATTTTACTAGTAATTGATATAATACTGACTTTTCTTTATTATTTTTATTTTGAATTAGGATACTATATTAGAAAATCTTAATTGGAAGCTGATAATTGGTTTAGAGTTTGAAAATTTAGAAGAACCATGGAAATTTTGGAAAGAGTATGGTGAAAAAATAGGTTTTGGAGTTAGAAGAAAATTAAAATATAAGTTAATATTGTAACCTCTTGTAGATATATTTATTATAAGGAGGGACTTCGAAAGCTAGATAGAAGAGATGGACAAGTTACTGTTCATGTTGAGGATCGAAAAAACAGTTTTTTGGGTGAATACCCCTCTTTCTTTTCCTTATTTTTTTCCTCCTTCTTCTAGTTCTCAAATATGCCTCTTATAGCTGTTAGTGGAGGTGGGAGTCCCCTAGAGTCTGCCAAGGATGGGATGCGCTGGCCTACTTCAAGGGTCTTTAGGCCTCTGATTCTTATCCTATCCAAGGAGAGAGTGGTGGTGCATCCCAATGCATGGAGCCATGCATTCTGACCAATGTGTATGTCAAACAGTGCTTCCCTACAAACATTTAATGTTGGATGTACTTTGTTGGTTAGTGGGGGTCGATTGTTTGATGCTGGTGAGCCTGGGAGGTCGTCTAGCTGACGGGTACAGTTACCAAGCATAGAGTTGAGATCAGAACTAATTGTTATGCAAGAATTGGAGTGTCATCAGAGAAGAATAGAAAATATGTAATACATGAGTATATAGAAGAGCATAATCACTCGTTACAACTTCTAAAGATAGCACACATGTTTGTTTCGCACTGTAAAATAACAGAAGTTCAAGCTTACAAGATTGATTTAGTTGAGGACTTTGGATTGCATCAAAAAGCATCATTTCAACTTATGAGCACACATGTGGGGGCACAGAGGTAATGTTGGATATGTTCGGTTAGATGCAAAAAGTTACCTCAAAGCAAAAAGATAAAGTATGGTGTATGAGAAATTTGGTTGTTTAATGAAACATTTTCAGCAACAGTTATTAGAGAATCCTTCATTTTTTCATACATACCATATGGACATTGATGAACAAATCACAAATGCATTTTAGGCAAATGCAAAAATGGTGTTGGATTATGAGTATTTTGGTGATGTTGTCTCTTTGAATACTACCTATTGTACTAATTGAGCAAATACGCTATTTGCTTTGTTTTTAGGTTTTAACCACTACAAGGGTTCAATGATCTTTGGTGCAACTTTGTTATATGATGAAACAACAGAATCTTTCAAATGGCCATTTGAGATATTCTTGGAAGCACATAGTAAAAAAAGGCCTCAAATTATTTTTATCAACCAAGACCAAGCAATGGATAAGGCACTTGAAGTGATACCTGAGACACACCATGGTTTATATACATGACACTTGATGCAAAATAGAATTAGATAACTTGACAATTTGATTAAAGACGTGACTATTTTTTAAAATATTTTAAGAAATGCATGTATGAATTTGACATTAACGTTAAGTTTGAGGAGGTTCAGACCAAGTTGATTGCAAACTTCAATGTTCAAGAAAACAATTGGATTAAATCAATTTATGTTGTAAAAGTGAAATGAGTTTCTTGTTAGATGAAGGAAGAACTCACACTTGGGATGTGAAGTACCCAACTAAGTAAGAGCTTAAATTCTCATTTTAAAGCATGTATAAAGTTAGATATTGATATATAACAATTCTTTAGACACTTTGAACGAGTTGTTGAGGAGAAATGAGCTAATTTGTGAGTATGACTCTCGTTATAAGCTAACAATGTTATGATATAATATGTCTCAAATATTGATACAAATAGGGAAAATTTACACACACACTATGTTTGATTTATTCCAACAAGAGTTTGCATTATTCTTAGTCTTTTATATACCATAAAGAAATGAATCCCCCCTTTATTTAAATATATCATCACAAGGATTAATCATAAAAAATCTTGGAAAGTATTATTTGATCATGTTTCAACCTCTATATCTTGTAGTTGTAGAAAATATGAGACAACCAACATACTTTGTTTCCATGTGTTGAAAGTGTTTGAAGAAAATGATGTAAAGGTTGTTATCGAAAAATACATTCTCAAGAGGGGGACAAGAGAATGTTGTATTGGCATTATACATGATGTTAAGGGAAAAGAGGTTGAAGAGGATCCTAAACTTTCTAGCATATGAAGGTATCGACAATTGGCCTCTAAAATGATCAAGGTTACATCCGAGGTATTTCCTTGTGAAGAATACTATGAACTAGTAAATAAAAGTATAAATGCTACTATAAATAAAATAAAGGAGCTTTGCTTAAAAGTACAAAGCATTAACAATCACACTGATGATGCCCCTACATTGGTGGTTAACGATGATACACAACCTACAGGGTTTAGGGCAAAACCTAACATAAAGAGGAATAAGTAAACATGACACAAAAGTTAGGTTGAGTTGCAATCAAAGAAAAGAAGAAAAGTTTCAACTAGAGGTCAATCACAAAGTCAAATAGCCTAGGTATATATGTCAATTTATTATGAATACTTTATGATTATGATTCAAGAAACTCTAAACCATGTGAAAACTATTCTTCAACACCTCGAGAATCAATTTAGTTTCACTTCATTATTAACGGTACAATCATTTCTTATTTCCATCTTATAATGATATTTTGTCTTATTATGATGTAGGCACCCTTTGATGATGAAGATTGTTTAATATTAGAAAACATGCATTGTAACACCCTTTGGTTAACATCGATTGGATTTTGGATTGATGTTTTGTTTATACCAAGTTTAAGGATTACTAGTAGAATTTTTTGGATGAAATATATATATGATCATTTTTGGATGAAATGTATTTGTGATCATGTGTCCTAATGATATAAACTAATTATTTTTTGACTAAATGGACATAACATCAACAATATCTTTTAAATTCAATTATTGCCTATTGTTGTTTTAGTTACCACCTTTATTTAATGCAAATAAGAAATCATTTCAAATATAAGATTACAAGAAATCTCAAGACAAAAGTTTTTTTATTCTTATTGCAAATATCATTTACAAGATTATAAATCTCATTTCATTACTAACTCTAGCTAAAAAATTACAATATTACAAAAGTTTCATTCATCTCTGATACTTAGATTATTATTCCATCATTCTCTAATTTGCTATTACTGTATATGCACCCATTTCTGCTTCTAGTTCTGCATGTAATGTAGTTAATGCATCTCTTTATTCTTGATTCTTTCCTCCTAAGTGTAGCAGTAGCTTCTTGTTGTGTAGTTGATGCATATTCTATTCTTGTTCTATCACTATTATGTTTTTGTTCAATTTTTGCCTCTATTCCAAATTTAGTGATCAAATTCTATTATTGTTCTATCACTATTCTATCTTATTCTAGGGATTCTTCTATGTTAGTGTAGTAGAATATGACAAATCTTTGGTGGGTATCTATTTCATAGTTATGCAACATTTAAATTTATTCTCTTAATTGCTTAAAAAACAAAAGAAACCACAAATAAATAACAAAATATTAAAATAAGCAAAATAAAAAGGCACTGATAGATTAATGACAAATATGACATAAAAAGATGAACAATAATCTTAGAAATTACTCCCTTTTAGTAGGATCATGGGTTTTTAAGAAAAGACCACAAAGAGATTGGTATAAGTATTTTCTATTGTCATATATCACTTTCACAATTTCAATGTGACATGTTCAAGGTTTTCCATAATACCCTATAATTGTTCTCACTACACCATCCACTTGTCCATATGCAACTTCAATTCTAGAGCTTATATGCAACTTCAACTCTAGAGCTTATCTGCATTATTGAAATTATATATACAAAAATATACAATCATATTAATATATATGTCGTGTAATTAAAGACTATAGAGACACCTCCAACAGACACATCTTCATAAAGGAATTGAATAACATAGTAAAGAATTTATGACAAAACATACAGGTGGTGACTTGCTATTTACCTTGATTCTTATGAAGATAGTCAGGTGGCTGGTGATAACTCACTTAGAATCTTGAATATTTTTATCTATCACCTTTTTGTGATAATAAAAAAAGATTTTTAAATAACATGAGAGTTTACTAGAAGAGATAGATGAGGAAATTGGAAAGATCCACCAAAGTAAATTCTATAATGGCATATTGAGGCATATTTTTCATTGTAAAATTGACCAACTTCCATCTTCTTTAGTTGCCATTTCTTTTAAGTCTTATCAATCCAAAATTTTGTTAGTGGTAATCCAATTGTCTTTACTAGAATAGTCAAATAAGGGGTTAAGTAATTTTGCATGCGTACAACTCCTTACATGTATGATCATGACTCACAACTTTAGTGGATTGACACATTTTCAAAATGAAGTTTTCTTCTCTTTTTATTTTTTGTTACAACAATGAGTAGCTTAAGTTGTTGATAAAGAGTAAAAATATTACACTAAACTAAAAAAAAATCATAAAATCTTGGTTCAAGACTAACCTTGCAATGGTCAATGGTTTTGACTTCTAATAATTCTAACCTATCACTCGATTTCTTCATCCTGCCTGTGTAGTATGAGCTACTCACAATCACAATTCTTCAAAGGATTGTGTTTATACCTTTGAACTTCTATAACAAAGACATAACTTGGAGATGTTACGATAGCACTAACGTTTAGATTAGAGTCAGAAACATTGTACATACCCCCAAGCTAGAATGCTCAAAAGTTTCTTGGCATTCGGATTGAAGCCAAGGATACTTATTGCCACTAGCAAGTGAATGTTAAAAGGGTGGGTTTCATGGGAAATGGTTTGCAAAAAGGGGAAAGAAACAAATTATGATGGAGGGTTTAGGAGTTTAATGAAATAATGAGTTTTGTTCAATAAATCTTGATCGTTTATTTTAATCTATGATGGATATATACTAAATTGGACACTCTATTTTTTTTAAAATGAAGAGAATATATGTCCAAGTAAAAGATAATACATCCAAATCATTTACATTATAACTAACAAAGTTGTTTCATACACTATATAAAAGCAAATAATAATTTGAAATCAAACTTTCCATTTGACTATCACTTTAGAATAAAATCGAGACCAATATCTCATTAATGAAGTCCATGATATACGAATCATATTAGAATTCTCTTATCTAAAAAAGATCCTGTTTTGCAAATTAATTAAATAGACTAAATTGTAAAAACTATCTCAAAATCCATATTTGTTTTAGTTCTCTCTTATTTTTCTCCTTTTTTCCCCTCTTAGAGCTTGGTTTACAATGTTTTATAAAGATTGAGTTGTGTTTTTTCTTTTACTATTAGTGTGATGTTCAATGTATGCGTACCTATTAGTTATGCAAGTGTTTAAGAGCTTAATATTTTGACACAAACATAGAAATAAAAGACTTCAAATAAAGTTAGCTTAATGTTCCCATTAAATTCTCTAATAGTATTCATGCATTTTGACATATGTAGAACTTAATACTCAAAACTTAATGCATAAAGTATATATAATTTGATTGTTGTGAGATTGCTTATTTTTATAAAACAAACAAACAATAGAATAGTTATGTAAATGAAGGTATATATGACTTAGTAATAATCATGAATAATTTGTGATTGTTCTAAAAGTAGCTCAATTATATGTCATGCTTTATACATTAGAAAAAAAATTTCAATGGTTGAATTTTTGGCCACTATATGATGGAATTTAGTCACTTATCAAGATAGTGATTCAATTAGGGACCAAAACATGACAATCAAAATTTGTTTAGTACCTAATTGGTTTGACAATTGAATTACACGTCTTTTGCAAATTGTGTTTGATATATTTGGTCGATAAGCATAAGCATACCCTTCACGTTGTTCACTAATAGGGGACAAATTAGCAATTGAATATATCTGTTGTTGTAGTTGTGAGATTTTTACTTTTTTTTTCTATAGCTATAAGTTTTTCATATATTTTCTCATCACTTTCTTTTGATTCCTTCAACTCATTTTCATCTACCTAGTTGATGTAATTGACATTTTGCTTTAGGTTCACAATTGGATGAGATAAGAACTTCCCTTGAGATTCTAACCTACTTATAAAGGATGCTATTAAACTCATATGTTCCTCCAAGTTTTGGATGCTTGTTCTAGTTTCCTGCTTAAATTGTCATGAGTCAGCAACAATAGTTTTAACCATATTCTCTATATACATATCTAGGTTAGACTTTACTTGTGGTGACCTAGTTTGCCTTGGTTGGAACTTTCCTTGCTCCATATTAAGGTAATCGCTCCATCCTATGTAGTAAATATTTGAATAAATATTATAATTCTTCTAGGAATGGCTAGAGAATCCTCTAAATGCATTCACTTGTTCCTTAGGTTCTTCTTGAAGTGTTGTGCAAACATCAATAAGGTGATTTAATTAGAGTGGAACATATCCTATAAACTCTAGCTAGTCATGCTTGATTTATAGCAAGCCACTAGAAAAAGATGTTAAATTATCAATTTGTGTTTCAAGACTAGAAATATTTACCTTATTCACTCTTTTAGAGGGTGTGTCCTAGTAGAACCCAAATTGTGAATTGGCAACCATAATGGAAATTAAATCTGAAGCACCGCAAGGAGTCTTGTTCACTAGAGCACATCCACTAGTTGCATGTATTATCTTTCTCTCCATTGGTAACAAGCATTCCTAAATGTAATTCATAAGGAGTTGTTCTAAAATCCCATGTTGTGGAAAACTTGCACATAATTTCTTGAATATCTCCATGTATTCATAGAGATTCTTAACATCCTTTTGCTTCACATAACATATCTCCTTCCTCATATTAGCATCCCTAAAGGTAGGAAAGAAGGTCTCAAATAATAGTTTCAGCATGTCTTCTCATTTTTCTACACTTCCTGATAGTATAGGTAGAATAACTAGTTCTTTTCTTAGTTAACTAAAAAGAAAGAAAATGCTCAAGTTTGATTTGCTCTTTAGAAATTCCTTGTGATTTTAGACTTATGCACACCACATGGAATTCTTTCAAGTGATTTTGTAGATTCTTATTTTCTAGATCATGAAATTTGAGTAATAGATGAATTAATCTAAATTTAAGCAGTAGATCTTTCTTCAAATCTTTGTACTATATGCACAACACTTATTGTATAGGATCTGGGGTTACCCATTCTCTTAAGGTCTTCTTTTGATTTGCCTTAACTTGTAATTTGCAATTTGGCTTCCCCAGCCTCTTACCATTTTTTCTTGATCTTTGGATTGTAAATTAATTTATCCGTAAAAGAAAATGAGGCATAAAAGAAGCAAATAAACATTATCATCACTCCCTTGATGTTGACACAAAATTTGACGGATGTCAAACTAACAAATTTTAATTCCTTATATTTTCAAAAAATATTTTAGCTAGTATTGAGTAATGTTAAATCCATGTGGCCTCGCAAAGAATTGCTTATTTTATAAAATTGAAAACAAACAATAAAATAAAAAAGGTTTAGTAGGAAATTTAATTAAAAGAAAAAAAATAATTAAAACCAAGAGTAAAATAAAAGATAATAGAAGTTCAATGATTAAAATCTCTAACTTTAGGTGTAATTTTCATTGTATTTTTTCTATGACAATCATCAATTCAAAGATGACCTTGTTCTCTTTAAATAAATTAGTCGTGGTTATTGATTAGCTCAAAATAAAGCCAATCTTTCCTTATTTATACAATGATCAAGAAAAATTCTTTGACCACTCCTATTGATAAACAACCCTAAATAAACTCTTAAGAATTTAATCTACCAATATAATTAGATTTTAGAAGGACCTAATTCTAACCAATTAATGTGTATGCTCGATTTATTTAAGTTATGTTATGTTTTTATACAACAAATAGTCATTGTTTACCTTAATTATTAAATCTAATAGACAATTACAAATCTACATATAACCTAAAATGATTTTACATAATTTTATAAATTAAGTAAAAGACTCTTTTTGGCACAATTTATAAAACAATTTTTAGTGCGAAGAACAATAGAAACACAAATAACTAAAAAATAAAAAAAATTAAGAAAATCAAACATAACAACCATGAAAAACTACACTTCAATTAACCTTAGACTAAAAAATATGTTTAACTCCTAATAGAAGTCATGAAAATAAATAGAAAAAAAACTAGAGAAAGAAGAAAGAGCACGACTTACCCTTCACAATAAGTGTTTTTAAATTATTTTTATTCTTGAGATTTAGAAACTTGGTTTACTACTTAAAGTTAAAATGTCTTTTTCCTAAAGCCCAAAATACAAAATATATCTAACATTGATCCTAAATATAAAATAAAATAAAAGGTAATAAATATCCTGATTATTGCATGATGCTCTGTTAATGTAGTGTAATTATTGTTTGATGCTCTATCAGTGTGGTGTAATTTTTACCTCACTCTTTAATTTCTTGATTATTTTCTTTAGTTAATTTTAATGAGCTCCTTTTTTTTTTTTAAGATGAGATTTTCCTTTCCTATAAAAGATAATAAATGAAAAATAGTAAAATGAACTAAAAAGATAAAAATATTTAATTTTTAAGATTTTAAAATAACTAAAATACATTACACTAGTGATGGTTAGATTCATTATCTAGTGATAAAGTTTTTTATATGTGATAATGAATGGAGTACATATATTGATAATTAAATTTTATAATGAATGATCTAGATTAAAACAACTAAGTCGTGTAAGTTTTTTTTCATCTCAAAAGTCATATAACATTAAATATTGAGAATATATGTATAGTTGTATGACTATTACTTGAATAGGCATACATTTTTTATGACCTTAAACAAATAAGTCAACAGTGGACTCCAAACTTTTCGGTGCTTTACTTTCCCTTGTCTCCTCGTAATCACAAATTGATTACTCTTTATTTACCAATTCTTTAGCTCTCTTTTCATGACCTTAATAGTATATATTAATGATATAGTCTTGTTTGAAAACAATATAGATGAAATAAAGGAAATAAATCAATTTCTAGATAAGTAATTTAGCATTAAGGATTTTGGCCGACTCAATTTTTTTTTGTTGGTATTGAGATCGTAAGGTTTAAATTTGGCATCCTTTTGAATAAACGAAAGTACACACTTGAGCTTTTAGAGGATAATTGTCTTTTTGGCATCTCTATCATTTCTTGGAAATATAAGAAATAGGGTACTGTTTCTAGATTTTTTCAAATGCCAAATATTGAGCTTTTTACTAGCTTGACTTGCGAATTATTATGGTTTAATTAACTTTTTTTTTTTCATGATTTACATATCGTTTTTTAACTTGCTTTAGGACTGTGACAACAAGTTTACCATCTATCTTACATATAATTCAACTTTCCATGACTTAACGAAAGACATTGAAATAAATTATCATGGAGTTAGGGGGAAGGTTCAGTCTAAGCTCATCCATTTGCTTCTGATTCTTTCTGCATCTAAATATTCACTAAACCATTTCATTCTAATTATTTTCCCTTAATAATTTTTAAGTAAAGACTTCTATAATTTATATCGTCTAACTTGTGGGCTATTACCTAATAGTAACTAACATAAAGTAGTTAGCTTGTTGTACAAATTAGTTGATATAGTTAGAATGATAATTATTGCTTTTTCCATGTATATAAGACAATCTTTGCCTTTTTATTACTAATTTTCTGATTTTAATTTAAGTTTGATAAATTAAAAATGGAAAAGTAAAAAAATATCATAGTAACTTTTTAAAAAATATATCAAAAGTTGTATATTTAACACGTTTAAAATTTCAACTTTATATTATATTTACATAAAATTTTAAAGCTTAAAAAGTCTTTTTTAACTCAAATATATAGCTAAATTTAAATTCAGTGCATTTAAAATTATAAAACAGAGAGTAAAATATAAAACCTTATAATACATTAGTCATAATTATTTTTAGAGTACGAGGGTCATATATGATCACCACATATGAATTGGCAGAATAGGTACTGAACTACTGTCTGAGCATATATATACCGAAACATTTATTATATGTTATTTTTACAGTATGGGGAAACTCAATAATTGCAGGGGGATTGTATGTAATTTTTTTGGTGTTATATGTCTAAGTTGATTTGATGTTCTTGACAAATTTAATCTGAACAAATTCATAAAACATATATATGAATTAAGTAGCCGGTTAATTTTGGTTTAATCGAATTGACTGAATCGTTTCAACTTTCAGGTATCTAATTTTACATTTTCTTACTGACTACGTACAACAACACAATTATTTCATTTTTTTAAAAAATATTTTAATATTTTTCAAATCATATAAACGTCGTTTATTCACTGAAACTATTTTAAAAAAAATCAACTTCATGATTTGACTCAACCAACTTAATTTTTAATAAAGCAAAACCTCTCTATTGTAACTCGAGCCCACCCAATTAAATTTGATTGGTTAATTTTGCTTCTAAATAAAAGCAACCCAATTCATCTGTATGCGCTGTGTGCCAATTTAAAAGATGGAATTAATTTATATGAAATAAAATTGTCACATCAGTTGATTTCGGAACCAGATTATAGGTGAAAGAGAAACTTTGAAAAAATATTCACGGGATTAATATAGAAAATGACTGATGTAACAAATTTAATCATAGAGGATTTCTAAATTAAGATACAAACTTGTAAAGGTGTTGTATTGGCAACATATTCTTTGACTTCGTTTTAAAATTTCATAATACTTAGGCTAGACATAAACTTATTTAACCTTATTTTTGAGATCATATAGTATCAGTCAGGACTTCCTGAAAGCAATTTAACTGGAATTTAAATAACATTGTTCTCTACTATAATTCATTCTGACAATTATAAAATTATGCAAGTATTTTTAAAATGAGAAAATAAGCCTCGGAAGACTATTGTTGTAAGTAACCTCTATTTAATAAATCTCCAAATTCCACGTTCTTTCCTTGAATTTTCATTAGCCAAATTTTGTACCTTATAGTTATAGCCTCCTCCATGTAACTATACCAGTTTGAAATTTCTACACATTAAAATCCTACCTTGCTTACACCAAACGAACCTAGTTGACTTGACTATAGTACCATTATTATTATTCCTCTCTGGCATTCACTATTTCTCTCTCTCTCTCTCTTTCTTTCTTTGTTATCTTTCTCTCCAAGCACTGAATATCATTCATGATCATAAGCCCATAATTTCTTTCACTTCTCAGCGCCGGAACGAACCTTGAGAGGATCTTTGTAAGGATTAACAATTTCAGGCACGACTTTCCGTTACATATTTGTTCTTGTTATTTTATTTATTTTCTATCTTATAGGAGAATTAATTTCTTAATTTCATTTGTTTTCGTTTGTAATTAATTACAGGTAGCGCCAGATGTACAAACCGTAATGGTGAATGACTTGACGACAAGTGCTGCTTTTGAGAAATACTCATGGAGAATTGAGGATTTCTCGAAGAAGAATGTCATGAAATTGCGCTCCAAGTCTTTCAAAATTCGAGGTTATTCATGGTACGTCAAAATGATTGATCTACAACTGTTCAGATTTTGTTTATTTTCAGATACCCGCATTACTCATGCTTAAAAAAGGTGAAAATAATCAAGCTTGAATAATTGCAAATAGTGATTTCTTCCTTACCTTTATGTAAAAGAAGAAAAATTGAACCTTATGTTTTACTTTTACATGTGATATGATTAGAGAAGGATATTTTCGTGGCTAGGAGGACCTTGATTTGGAGAATTTTTTATGAAATTATTAATTATGGGTTTTCATGGATCATGTTACAGGAGAATCCTCGTGTACCCACTGAGGAGAGATGTGAATCATTTTTCAGTGTATTTGATGGTTGATGATTCTTTACCACCGTATGGATGGAGTAGAAACACGTTTTTCAAGCTATGTCTAATTAATCAAGTGGATAGGAATAAGTCAATTACAAAAGGTACACCTTCCGGTCTTAATATATGATTAAGTTTTGTTTTTGTGTTCTATTTTGACATTTTTTGCCTTGTGATTATATATAGTTGTATTAAATTTAAATCTGATTCTTGATTTGTGATTTGCAGAGACTCAACAAAAGTTCAATGGAGGATACAGAAGCTGGGGTTCATTTTTCTTGAATCTTAGTGATTTCTACGACCAGAAGCAAGGGTACTTGGTGAGGAACACATGCATGATTGAAGCTCACATTTGTGTCTCAGATTCAGCACCCAATATTCAAGTTCACCCAAATTGTTCTCCAATCCATGAGTCTCTATTAGGTGATCAAGCAACAACAGAATCATCCTTGGATGATAAGGACACCATTAGCCCCAGAACCTCAGGATCTAGTGCAGCAGAAGGGGAAACTGCTCAACAAGGTTTGACACTGAGGGAACTCATAGATTTTGAGAGTTTAGGAGCAGAAGAAGCAGCTTTCATTCCACTGTTGGAAGAGGTATGCATATGGCATCCGGATCTGATACAGTGCCAGATGGAAAGGACTCTCAGGTTCAGACAATGGGCCTTCACATCATTGGGCCAGGTTTTGCATTTCCTCAAGACAAAGAAGGTGAAGGATATGAGTGAGGAGGACATAAAGTATCTTCATAGTTTGTGGAAGGAACTTGTCAAGTCCTCAGGATTTGACCTGGCTTGGCTGGAACCATATGTTCAATCAGCTTTGGGTTTGAAGGATTATATGGAAAGAGCAAAGCAGCTGAACAAACTGAAGGACAAAGTGGTTTCTTTGGAGATTAAGATGAAGAAGCTGAGGGGGGAACTTGCTGCTTCTGAAAGGGAGTTTGAAGTGGCAAGGAGAGGCTTGTCAGAAGTAAGAAGAGGTTTCATTGAGATGAATTTAAATACTGCAATTGGTTATGCTATGCATTAGTAAAACAAGAATCCTACCCACATTCTTTCTAACATTTTTTTTAATAGTCTTTTGTTTTGATAGATCTTATTTTTAATTCACAAAATTTATTAAATAAGAATATGATTTATCAAAACTTATAACTATTAAAACAAGAGTTAGAGAAAATATTGTTATATATCCTTCTTGTTTTTAGTCCAATCATGTATGATCCTGAACTAGTTTTGGTGAAGGGGATGCACAAAGTTTTCATTTATGTACAAATATAATATGCTGAAATAGTAGTGGCTTGGTATAAAGCTACTTAATTTGTTTTGTTAAGATAAGATTTAATGTAGATGTACATTTGTTCTAGTAAGATTAGTTTAGTTAACTTCAGTTTAAATTTAAAGATAAGATTCTGCTCAATTTTTTGGCTAATGCTTATTGATTGATGGTATTCTGTATGTTACACAATACTACGTGAATAATAATGGAGTTAATTTCAGTCAGTGTAAATGTAAAGATTATTATAATATTAATTAATTAAAAATGATTTTAAATATCACTTTTAATATAATTATTATAAAAATAAATAACTTTTAATCATATAATAATTCATGGTGTGAGAGTATAAAAAATATTTATAGGTATGAATGCATTTCAATTAAATTAATAGTAAAATAACTTTTTTTCCTTTTCATTATACGATAATTTAAATATATACATAGGTTATGAAATATATACATATTGTAATATAAAACAATAAAGAGAAATATATAATATTATTAAGACAATCAATGAGATAAGACTTGGTCTACACACCATATTTGAGCCGTGATTTTTTCTTTGTTCATAGTACTGCTTGAGTAACCTTTAGCACGACCCCTGAAATATCGGGGGTGCCAATATTGGAGATTCCAATTTTGGTTAGGAACAATGAGTCTATGTATCTAGAAAAACGATTTTGAATGTTTCAACAAACTGATCTCAAGTTAAATATATATATATATTTGATACAAGATTTTGTTGCATTTAAATCTTGATGAAATGGATGAAAATTCCTTACTTGATAAGCACTGATTCTTATCTTCGTTTTCCCCCAATTATATGTTATAATAATATTAAAATTAACTAATAAAAGTTAATGTGATAATTAAGATACAAGGATGTTAGATTATTTGTGGGATTTGTTTAGTAAAGTTTGTAAAAAGTAAAAATTAGTAATGTGTACTATTAGAACTCATTTAAAATGTGTAAAATGTAAAAAAAACAAAAAGAGATGATGAAATGGAGTTACCATAAGTAAATTTCTCAAAATTAATCCTTAAAAAAAATGCATCAATATAGTCTTTGAAAAAAATTTATTAGTAACTTAAACTGTTTGTTACAAATATTAACTAAAATTATTGAAGAACTAAAATATTTCATATTTATTATTTTAAGAGACTATTTAATGACTTTTTGGGAGACTAATTAAATTTGGTCGAATGACATTTACTTATAATATTTATACTTTATAACATGCGTTGGAATCTTACTGTTGATGTAAGGCTCCTACTAGTAAGGTGGGAGGGTACACTTGCCATGTAAAACAAAACAATCAGAGTTTTTATTTCACGTCCAAACAAGAGTTTATAGTTGTCGCATAGGTCGAAGTAATACCAACATGTATATTGATGACTGGGACCAGTTCCAACACAATCAATCATAATCTTAGTATGGCAATATGGTGGCCTTTTGAAGAGATATTTTAAGATTGAGTTAAATTCAACATCTCATTTTTTATATAATTAATAAAAACATTATAATTCGTAAAAAAATTATTATTTAATTAATTTAATTTAATTTTTTAATTAAAATATAATATAATTAATTTTTTAATTTTAAAGAAATTTAATAAATATTTATAAAATAAAAAATTATTTTTTCTTGTTACATTTTATTTATGTAAATAAAATAAAATATATAATCACGGTTGAAGATGAACATGAATAATTAAATTATTTTAATTATTTATTATATTAAATAAAAAATATTATAAGTATACTTTATGTATTTTTAATAGATTTTATATTAGTAATTAAAATTTATAAAAGGTTTATTTTTAAGAAAATAGTGTTAAATAAAAATTGAGACACATATTACTTTACAATTTTAAAATAAATTTAAATATGTTAAAAATATTATGAAAACAATGTAAGTTTGTACCAACCTAAAAATATCTTGGCTTTAAATGTGCATGAAATGAAAATAGCAGGAAACTAAAGACTTAATTGCAGAAAAAAAAAATTTAAAAATAATAAAATTTTTAAGTTGTTTGGATATATTATATATATATATATATATATATATATATATATATATATATATATATATATATATATATATATATATATATATATATATATATATATATATTTCGCGTCCTTTTGTTTGAATTGAAAAAGAAAGAACCTTAATTACAATTTTATTAAGTTGATTTTTGTTATTTCACCCTCTTTTCTTCTTAATTTGTCTTTTTTTTTTTTTATGTCATTCATGTCTTTTCACTTTCTTAGTTCAAGGATTCGTAAATTAAACTCACGGTTCCTTTTCAACGGTTTTGACTCCATCCTTTTCATGCATAAGGCATTTAAGGAGATATAAAACTTCTGGGTTACGCTATTAATAACATGACAATAATAAAAATTAATATGAATTTATAAAACAAAAAATATGTCATAACACTCATCCAATTACCGGTTACGATGACGGTAAATTATTCACTATAAATAATTTTAAAATTATATAATTAGATGATAATATAAAATTATTTGATACTAAAATATATGATTATTAAATTTTTTATAAAATATATTTTGAAATTAAAAATTATAATCATAAATGTAAAATAAGAAAATTTAAAACAACTAAAAAAAGAAATTATAGAAGAGAAATAAATAAAGATTATAGTTTGTGAAAAATAATAATGTTGAAGGGATGATTAATGTGTTAATGCTATCATGTTTCAAATAACTATATATATTTAACATTTTTTTATTCAATGATTAAAATTTCATAAAAACATAAATTTACTATTTTTAATTATTATTTTATTAATAATTTGATGTGGCGGGGGAATATTTTGTATTTCAATGTCATTTTTTATAACTTTGTTAGTTGTTGGTAATTACTAATATGATACAGTCACCTTAACTTTTAATTAATTGATTTTTTTGTTTTGTTTTTTTTAATCTGATTTATTTATTTTAAAGTTAATTAGATGTTATTGTGCAATTTATTAATTTTATAAAATTATTTATAAAATGTAGTTATGTTTTGTATAATATAAAATTATCATGTCAATAAATAATATTTTATTGATTTACAATTAATTAAATGTTGAGTAGAAAAAGGTTAGAATATTTTATACATTAATATTTATGATTTCTTTATCTATAAACAACCCTCTCCAGTACTTTCCAATTATGAAGCTCCATTATATGTGGAGCCACATTGCTTGCAGGGATCCTTAGGGTGTCATTGACCCTGGTGCTTACCATTCATTTTTTGGTGCTTTATTCAAAAGTAAACAAAAAGATCAATTAAAAAATAATTAACGTCCATGGTAAAGGACCATATCAAATATGAGAGAAAAAAATTATTTTATGGCTTTGCTTAATTATCTTAATTAAAATAACACTAATGTACTTGGATGATAATAAATCTCACACCTAACTATGGTCTAATTTTTTTAAAGTGTAATATAACCTTTTAAATAAAAAGTTGGGTTTAAATTTTTGAAAAAAATATATTTATTTAAATAGGTAATGTTAGGGTTTATAAAAAAATCTGTTAAACTTATTTTTAATATCTTAATATTTTTATATAAAATAAAATAAATTTTATTTTTTAAGAATAAAATTTTATTTTTGAAAACAAAATTTTATTATTAACCTATTTAAAAATAATTTTATTAATATATTTAAAAAATAATTTTATTGATCTATTTAACTTGTTTTTCTGGTTCAAAAATTAGTTTTATTGATTTATTTAAAAATTTTAATATAAAATAGATTTTTAAATAAATTAATAGGTTAGAGTTTTAGAAAGATTAAATCAAACCTTAAATTTTTTAAAAATATAAATAATAGGTTAGAATTACTGGTTAATTTTATAAAATAGTTCAATTTTATTTACACAGAGCCTAACCCTATTCTAATCCCTAATTTTACGATCAATATACGATTATGTACCATAGAAAACCAAACCTTACCTTCAGTGTATTTTTTTTCTCATATTGTTTGTTTCTTGGCATCTTCCATGTATATCTTTCACTTCTAGATATTCAACTATTTTTATTTTATTTTCTGTACAAACTAATTATTTAGTCAATAATATAGAAGGAACATATATGCAGCGTTAGAATTTGACTTGACTTTAGCCGAAAGATGATTGGCTCATCCACGTTCAAAGAGCCTTGGATACCAAGATATGGAATACTCATTTATATAATAAATCCAATAGTCATGCATTAATGGTGTCGTATTCCCAGGTCATAATTAATATATTTGTAAAATAGTTATTCTAAAACTCACTAAATTTACAGTAAATTATTCTTAAAAATAATATAAAATTATTTTTTAATATCAGTATATAATTTATTTTTTATTTAATTAGTCTGGAATGTGACACGTGTATATGAAGAAACTCATTTCCCGTCATTATTTACCACATATCCTTCAATTCGTATTGTAACGGGGCATGTGCATTTTATTTTTATAATTATATTTTATAACAAAATATAATGAATTTATAATTTGGAAGTCTGCAAGGATGATAATAATATTAATGAATTTGATGGGTACAAATAAAAATTATTTATGATAAATAGAAAAACTGTTTATTTAATAAATATAAGGGTAAATACGAGTATTTATTTATGAAATTTAATGAGTGCAAGTATAGATAATTTAGTATTTAACTTTATTTATACATAATAATAATAATAATAATAATAATAATAATAATAATAATAATAATAATTATTATTATTATTATTATTATTATTATTATTGTTGTTATTATTATTATTTTTGTTATTATTATTTTTATAAAATCTAAAATAATGATTTTAGATCTTTCCTATTTTATAATTTATTCTTTCATAAAATTCAGAATAGTAAATATTCTTCCTAGAAATCCGATACTCCCCCTCAAGTTGGAACATATATGTTTAACATATTTAACATGTCGAACTTGCTTACAAACATTTCAAAACCAGGCTTGTGAAGTCCTTTGGTGAATATGCCTTCTATTTACTGCATTGAGGGAACAAATGGCAAGCAAATAACTCCACATTCAATATTTTCTTTGATGAAGTGTTTATCAATCTCCACATACTTTGTGTGATCATGCTGAACAAGATTTTGACCAATGTTTATAGTAGCTTTGTTGTCACAATACAACTTCATTAGCATGTGTATGTGCATATGCAATTCTTCAAGAACTCTTTTCAACCAAAGCATTTCACACACTCCATTAGCCATAACTCTATATTCTGCTTTTGCACTACTCCTTGCTACAACATTTTGTTTCTTGCTTCGCCAAGTTATCGGATTTCCTTAGACATAAGTACAATATCTTGAGGTGGATCTCCTATCAATTATTGAGCCTGCCCAATCCACATCAGTATATGCGTCTATATTTTGTTGTGAGGTCTTTTGAAAGAGTAAACCCTTGCCTAGAGTAGACTTTAAGTATCCAAGGATCTGATATACTACTTCAAGATGTCTTTCAGATGGTGAATTCATAAACTGACTTACTAAGCTTACAACAAAGGCAATATCTGGCCTATGATAAATAAATAAATTTTCCTACCATCCTTTGATATTGGGTTGTATTAGCTGTATTACTTTTCTTCTCATCACAATTTTTTTTTATTTGGGTGAATAGGAGTGTCGATTGGTCTATAACTACTCATTCTTGTTTCTTTAAGAAGGTCAAGGATATACTTCTTCTGTGAGACCATAATCTCCTTTTCTGACATAGCAACCTCCATCCCAAGGAAGTACCTCAAGGATCCTAGGACTTTGATTTCAAATGTTGTTGAAATGGAGTGATGAGTCAAAAACTATACATCTTTTAAACACCTAAGAAGGGTGTTTGCAAGACTAGCTTGAGCCTAAAAGTGGAATGTTAGCTAAGATTCAGTTTATGGGCTTAAATATAGAGAAAATACAAATCTGTGTCAATTCAGAAGTTTTAGCTAATATAAAGTCTCACTCCTTCTGCAGGCCAACCCGAGTTGACTAGGGTCAACAGAGAGTCTCAGCCGGGATGAAGTCGTCCCCGCCAAATCGACTCCATCTCGGCCAAGCCAAAGTCGTCTCGGCAGTTTACGCCATGTAGCCCAATTAAGAGCGGCCCAACTGTGTTTCCACGTCAATTATCCACCTCATCGCCAGCTCAGCTGCCATGTCACTCTTGGAGAATCTGCCACGTCATTTTGGAAGATCTTCACAGGGATAGAATAGGAAATGCACATTGTAATTCTGTTAGGATATTTCGTAGCGTCACCTAGCTGCACAGCTCGTGTATATATAGGTGGAGCTGCGCACTTTTCAGGGTCTTTGAATTCACTCTGATTCCACACTCACTATATCCATTTCCTCGCTCTCATTCTTCTATTCCTGGTGGTGCACGATGCTGCATTGGCGTTTCTCTCGATTGAGGAAGTGCAGGTCTAAGACTGGGAAGCCAAAGTCTGCTAGAGGGGACCGATCAGACTACTGACGCACTCTGGTGGAGCTGATCCTCAACGCTCAGGCTAATAGAGGTGGACCACCACAATCAACTGTGGCGATCGTCGTGGAAGATGGATCCACCTGAATTCAGAACCACTGTATTTGTATTCTGTTACTGATAATCAATTTCATTCCGCGTTTTTCACCTCTATTCTCTTCCTTTCTTTTAATTCATGGTTTAATCCGCGATTGTAATTAAATTGTGAACAATGTTAAGCTAAGCCGATTGGAACTGGTTTAACTAATTCAGTAGGTAATCATTTAACGATTGTTATTCGAGAACCTAAAATCAGCTCTGAACTTAATCCCTGCCAACTGATGAGGTAGCGATTGCATAAATCCTCGGTATGGCAATGGACGAACCTTTGGCGATTGCCATAAGACTTCCCAAGGCTGATATGGATTGAGAACTGAATGTGGAAATTGGACTGGACTTGGACTCACAGGACTGAGCACGAAAACAGTAAATAATAATAATAAATAGCTGGTAAAAGTAGTATATGTTTACTGCATTCATAGCCTTAGTTTACTTTCTGCCTCGTTTGCATTCAAAATCCCCCCTGTTTACTATTTTCTGGTCTGAGACAGAGATAGTCCCTCTCTGTAGCGTCTGTCTACACTCAGCTGAGACCAAGTCAAATTGTCGCTGCCGAGATCGGCTCAGTCTCTACCGAGGGCGACTCGGCCAAGTGCCGAGAAGAGTCAATACTCCACGTCTCAAATTCTACATCATTTTACTTCACACTAAGCCACAACTGAGCACACTGTGTCCTTGAGAAGAATGACCTAGGGTTAGCTATACTATAGTTAGCTTTAGTTATTTGAAAAGCACGTAACGACTGTAAAAACGTGTCACCATCAAATTGGCGCCGTTGCCGGGGATACAAGTTCTTTTGTGTCTTTGTGTGCCAAGTTGAGTGAGGTTGAATCCCGAGTCTGTGAAGTGTGTCTGTCAAGTCAATTGAGTCTTTGATTTTGTATGTGTCTATTCTTATGGGATCCTAAATAAAAAGCATATTGACTATTATTTGTTTCTCTGCGTGAATTCACCGCTAAAAAAAAAAAGGAGAGAGAAATCAAACATTTATTTTTGTAGATACATAGAATCGACATTTTGTTTGTATTCACTATTGCATCTTTCTTTCTGCATTACATTCTTGCATTCAGTTGGTTTTTCTGTTTTGCATTCTTGCTAGTTTAATTGCACATAGATTACGAAAAATTAGGAACGTTGCAGTAAACACTAGTAGGAGTATAGATTCTGTCGCTGACTCTAACCAGTCTTACATTGACTGTTTTGTTTCTAGTTCTAAAGTTTTTGCAGAACTAGGACAAATGGAGAATAACGATAGAACACTAAAGGAATTAGCCACTCTAGATGTGGTGTATCAACCATGGTGCATCCAATACCCACAGTTGGAGCCGGCTCAAACTTATGAGTTAAAATCTGGTCTTATACACCTGTTGCCAAAATTCCATGGTCTTGCATGAGAAGACCCCCACAAACATCTAAAAGAATTCCATGTGGTCTGCTCCACAATGAGGCCGCAGGGGATATCGGAGGACTACATCAAAATGAAGGCATTTCCATTCTTCCTGGATGGAGCAGCAAAGGATTGGCTGTATCTTTAGCCAGCACTTTTCAATACTTGGGGAGACATGAAGCGTGCATTCTAGAGAAGTTCTTTCCGGCATCCAGAACTGCGACCATCCGAAAAGAAATATGTGGAATCAGGCAGCATGCAGGTGAAACACTACATGAGTACTGGGAGAGGTTCAACAAACTCTGTGCCACCTGTCCACATCATCAGATCAGCGAACAGTTGCTAATCCAGTATTTCTATGAAGGCCTATCAATGATGGACAGAAGCATGATAGACGCAGCCAGTGGTGGAGCATTGATGGATAAGACACCAGCAGCAGCAATGCATCTGATCTCTAATATGGCGAGCAATACCCAGCAGTTTGGAATTAGAGGGCCAAATCCACCACGGATGGTGAATGAAATCGGTGCAGCTTCCAATCAGAGGCTGGAGAATCAGTTGACCGAATTGACATCATTGGTGAGACAGCTTGCAGTTGGACAACACCAACCAGTCATGGCAGTGAAAATATGTGGCATATATACTTCCGTGGAGCACCCTACTGATATGTGCCCCACTCTCCAAGAAACGGAGTCGGACCAACCAGAGAATGTTGGAGCCATAGGTGGATTTCAGTACGGGAAGCAGCCGTATCAGAATCGACCATTTGATAGCCAACAGCATGGGAGACAGCCATTTCGGCCAGGACCGAATCAGGGGCCATATGCAGCTCAACAATTCGGGTCCACACCAAACACCTATCAACGACAAGCAGGTTATCAACAGCCGACTCCACAATATCAGGCACCACATTTCCAACAGCAACAACAACAGTAGAGAGCGCCTACACAAGGCAACTCCCCATCTCTGGAAGACCTGATGAAGCAGCTTACAACCAGCAACCTAGAGTTCCAACAATCTGTGAGCTCCAGCAATTTACAATTCCAGCAGAACATGACCGCCACCATCTAGGACCTCAAAATGCAGATTGGTCAGTTAGCCAATATTGTAAGTCAAATGCAGTCGGAAGGATCCAGCAACCTTCCTTCTCAAACAATTTCAAATCCGAAAGGGAATGCCAGTGTAGTTACTCTACGAAGCGGTAGAGAATTACCTCAACCTACACGACAGTAGTTGTCGAGACCGGCTGAAGCCGACTCCGAGCCAATTGCTAACTTGCAGCCTCGGCCAGAGGCAACTGTCCCATTGCCATTTCCATCTCGGACCACTTCGGCAAGGAAGCCAGAGCCAGATGAAGAATTGCTGAAGATGTTCCGCAAGGTGGAAATCAATATTCCACTCCTCGATGCTATCAAGCAGGTCCCTAAGTATGCAAAATTCCTCAAGGAATTGTGTGTACACAAAAGGAGAAAAATAAAGGGGAGTAAGGAAATTGGAGGTGTGGTGTCAGCCCTGACGAAGAACGAAGCAATCACTGTAGGTGCCCCAACCTTGCCAAAGAAATGCAGAGACCTCGGAATCTTTTTTGTCCCATGTACCATCGGTGAATGCACTTTTGCTGATGCCATGTTGGACTTGGGAGCCTTAATCAATGTCATGCCAGCATTAGTATACAGGTCCCTGAACTTTGGAGATTTAGAATCCACTAGGATGACTATTCAACTTGCAAACAAGAGTATTGTCCAACCCCTGGGAGTTCTCGAGGATGTTCTTGTTCAAGTCAACAAGCTAATATTTCCAGTTGACTTTTATGTGCTAGATATGGAAGACGAGACATCCGGAAAAGAATCCACCTTAATTCTGGGAAGACCTTTCTTGATGACGGCCAGAACAAAGATTGATGTGCATGCGGGGACGCTCTCCATGGAATTCGGTGACACTTTGGTGCAATTCAATATTTTCGAAGCCATGAAGCACCCTACCGAAGACCACTCTGTCTTTGGCATTGATGTACTTGATGAATTAGTTGAAGAATATCTGCAACTAAATGGCAGCAGTGAAAACATTGAGGAGTCTGCTGAGAATGCTGAAAGCAGCTGCCTAGAGGTCACTAATGATGAGGCCAACCATGAGGAAGTACCAGACCTTCCCAACTCTAAGGATAATCACAGTGATGTTGCTGACTTGGCCTTTGAAGTGGAACTGTCCGAATTGTTAGACCAAGTCTGCGACCCAGAACACTCAGAGGGTACGAATGATTTAGAGAACAAAGTCGCTAAAGCTGAAAAATCTTCCATTGCACACTTAGCGACAATTTTTACGGCCGAAATCGAATCGGCCAGACGAGGCCAAGTCAAGGAAGAAATGAAAGTCAACTCGGCCAAAGAAGACCCAGCTCAGACTATAACAGACATCAATGGTCCATCCGGATCCGACTCTAAAGAGGCGTAAGAGGTCGATGCCGACTTCAGTCCGACAAAAACCAAAGTCAACATGTCGAGCCGGCTGAAGCAGACAAAGGCCGAAATCATGTCAGCACACCTGGTGCTGAGTCAAGATCAAGTCGGCCAGTCGGATCCAACCTCAGAAACTGAAAAATCTCCATGTCTGCCACCACCCATAGAGTTAAAAACATTGTCGAGTCACCTGAAATATACCTACCTGGACAAGGAACAACAACTCCCGGTTATCATTGCTAGCAATCTCCGTAAAGAGCAAGAAGACAAGTTGTTGGAGGTCCTAAGGCAACATAAGAAGGCAATAGGGTGGAAACTTTCTGACCTTCCTGGCATAAACCCCTCCATCTGCATGCACAGAATCCTATTGGAGGAGGAAATCAAGCCCATAAGGCAGCAGCAAAGAAGACTAAATCCAACACTCCTGGACGTGGTCAAAAAGGAAGTTACCAAACTCCTTGCTGTAGGGATCATCTACCCCATCTCGGATAGTCAATGGGTGAGCCTTGTGCAAGTGGTGCCGAAGAAGTCTGGGATGACTGTCTAGAAAAACCAGCAAGATGAGCCGGTCCCAACAAGGATTCAGAATAGCTGGCGAGTTTGCATAGACTACAGAAGATTGAATCAAGCAACTCGCAAGGACCATTTTCCTCTGCCTTTCATTGACCAAATGCTTGAGAAGTTATCTGGGAAATCCCATTACTGCTTTCTTGATGGATTCTCAGGCTACATGCAAATTCATATAGCCCCTGAAGATTAACATAAGACAACCTTCACCTGCCTATTTTGCACCTTCGCGTATACACGCATGCCATTTGGCCTCTACAATGCTCCGAGTACATTCCAACGTTGCATGATGAGTATCTTCTTGGACTTGCTGCAGGACTGCATGGAGGTATTCATGGATGACTTCACGGTGTACGCTGACTCATTTGAAGCATGCCTGAATAATCTATCAAGGGTGTTGAAGAGATGCATTGACACAAACCTCGTGCTCAATTTTGAAAATGGCACTTCATGGTGACTGAAGGTATAGTGTTGGGCCATCTGGTATCCAACAGAGGTATTGAAGTGGATAAGGCTAAGATAGACATCATATCATCCCTTCCAAACCCCTCTTCTATGAGGGAGGTTCGCTCATTTCTAGGACACAACGACTTTTACAGAAGATTCATAAAGAATTTTAGTAAACTTGCCCTGCCTCTGTCCAAGATGCTACAGAAGGATGTGGAATTCAACTTTGACCAGCCTTGTATTGAAGCATTTCGGGAGCTAAAAAACAGACTCACATCCGCCCCTATTCTGCAAGCACCAAACTGGGACCTGCCATTTGAACTGATGTGTGATGCATCCGATTCGGCATTAGGAGTTGTTCTCGGCCAGAGAGCTGGAGCCGGCCTCCCTGTTCATGTAATTGCTTATGCATCCCGGACTATGGATTCAGCCCAGCAGAATTACACAACAACTGAGAAGGAACTATTGGCAATTGTGTTTGCCTTGGACAAATTCCGCCCATACTGCTTTGAGATACTTGTTGAAGAAGCCTGATGCCAAACCAAGACTGATTCGGTGGATCCTTCAAGAATTTAACATAGAAATCAGAGATAAGAGAGGTGCTGAGAATTCTGTAGCTGATCACCTGAGCAGAATTGAAAGAGAAAGCGAACCACTACCTATCTGAGACGAGTTTCCAGATGAGCACCTGCTACACATAAGAACGTCTCTACCATGGTTTGCTGACATTTGTAATTTTGTGGCAGCATCTCGGTTCCCACCGGAGGCATCTCGGGCATACAAAGATAAACTCCGAAATGATGCCAAGTATTACATTTGGGATGATCCCTACCTTTGGAGACTGTGTAGTGACAAAGTCATCTACAGGTGCATTCCTGAAGCTGAGACCAACTCAGTCCTCCAATTCTGCCATTCGGCACCTGGAGGCGGCCACTATGGATCAACTCGGACTGCCCGGAAAGTGCTAGACTGTGGCCTCTACTGGCTAACTATCTTTAGGGACGCGCATGAATTCATCTCCACCTGCGAGAAATGCCAAAAAGCAGGAGTGACCATGAATAGAAGGCATGAAATGCCCTAGCAACCTATCCAATTCTGTGAAATTTTTGATGTTTGGGGAATAGACTTCATGGGGCCATTCCCAGTCTCCAATGGATATTCATACATTCTGCTGGCCGTGGATTACATATCAAGATGGGTAGAAGCCATTCCCACCAGAACCAATGACGCAAGAGTAGTTGTGGACTTCCTCAAGTCCAATATTTTCTGCAGGTTCGGTGTACCAAAAGCGCTCATTAGTGATCAAGGCAGTCACTTCTGTAACAAAGCCATGGCTTCTCTTCTTCAGAAATATGGGGTAGCACACAGAATTGCTACTGCCTACCACCCCCAAACAAATGGCCAAGCCGAAGTGTTCAACAGGGAAATCAAGAAAACATTACAAAAGATGACCAATCCCAGCAGGAAAGACTGGAGCCGCCTCCTTGAGGATGCTCTCTAGGCACACAGAACTGCACACCGGACACCTCTAGGGATGTCTCCCTATAGGACTATTTTCGGAAAAGCTTGTCATCTTCCTGTGGAGCTAGAACATAGAGCATACTGGGCTGTTAAGCAGTGCAATCTGGCCTATGACAAAGCCGAGAGCAAGCGAAAATTTCAACTGCACGAATTAGATGAACTCCACTTGGAAGCATATGAAAATTCTAGGATCTACAAGCAGAAGATCAAGCGATTCCATGACCAGCAGATCTTGAGAAAAGAATTTAAAGTCGGCCAGAAAGTCCTCCTGTTTAACTCACGCCTTAAACTCATCTCAGGTAAGCTTCGTTCTAGATGGGATGGTCCTTTTGTTATCACTAATGTGTTTCCCCATGGTGCAGTACAGCTAAAAGATGAACACAGTAACTGCACCTTCCTGGTCAATGGGCATCAGATTAAGCCATTCCATGAAGGACCAGTGCCAATCACTCATGATGTGGAGATAATATCATTGGTGGAACCAGCTCCACCAGGCGACTCTGCCTCGCATTGAGGACAATGCAAAATTTTAAGTGTGGGGGGGGGGGGGGATAATGTTACAATCATTTCAATTGCTTTGTCTTGTTTCTATTCCCATCCTCTTGAATTCTACTAGTTCTATTGCGTTGCTTCATTTTATTTTGTTTTATTTTGATTAAATCTATCATGTTTCATTTGGTTTTTATTAAATCTGTGTCATGTTTTTTTTTTTTTCTGTTTTCAAATAAAAGCTCTTGGCCAGAGTCGGAATGGACTCGGCTTGGGCAGCTTTTCAATTCTGTCATTGTCTTTTAATTTTCCCTCCTAACAGAATTCCAAATTGGACTGTCAAAAATAAAAATGTTTTGAAAAGAATCTTGAACTGGCTTTCGAAAGTTGAAAAAAAAGTAGGAAGTAATTCTGCAACTCTAGCAAGAGATTCCTCTAGCTTGAGGGGAGTGAAACCTTTGTGCTCTAGCCAATGATTGATTGAGAAACTGAAAAGGAAACCTTCTGTGATAAAGCAAGCATAGCCCGTGTGAGATTTTGAGCCTTTGTAAATATCAATGGCTTACTTCTTGCCATTATTCTTTTTCTAGTATGATTTTTGCATTCATGTTAGCTGCATATTCTACATTTTGCCTTAAATCTTTGGATACTACTGTTCTCACATAACAGGAATGACATGATCTTGGCCATGTTTCTCATGAGCCTTGAGCCAAATAAAGCCTACCTGAACAATTGTGTCTGTTGTTTTCCCCATTTGAGCCTAATTTGACCACTCTTGCTGATAGCTCAATACAAGCCAAGGCCAGAAAAACCACGAATTAACCTCACCCTAGGGGAGCAGAGGAGATTTGGAATTGTTTTGGGAGTAAGTCATGATCAAGTGTGGGGGAAACCTCAGGGAGCAAAGTCTGTTTAGCATCCTGTAAGGCTCGAAAAAAAAAGAAAGAAAGAAAAAGAAAAAAAGTGGAGCAGTAGCTGAAAAATCTAAAGCTGAAACGGATAAAGGAAGGAAACAACAAGCTGCATAAAGTTGTATAACAAGAAAAAGGAAAGGAAGTGAGCAAAAGAAGGAATTGACAGCATCCCGGAATATCCCTCAGGTTGATAAAGCTTACTCCCCATTGCTCCTCTCTTCCCCATGGGTCCTGAAACCAGTTCTCCCATATTTTATCCTATCCATGACCCACCTTCGCTACAAGCCGAAAAGAAGTCCTAGTGATCATAACTGTGTGTTTTTGCAAGTGTAAGAAGAGAGTTTTGTCAAAGTAAAGTAATATCAGCTCCATGAATGTTGAGTGTAAATACAAGCCCAAACATGAGAAAAGTGAGGGAGTTATTCGCTTAAATGAGAGCTCTGTCACTCTCGGATCCGTTCTCTAGTTTGCAGGTCATGAATTGGCTTAGATCATAGAAGAAGTAACTTTCAGATTGTTAGAATGTCTTGACCCCGGGGTGACAGAATACCGACTCTATCTCGGTTGAACTAAAGGAAGCCAAGTGAAAATTCTTTTCTATCTTCAAAATTTTTTTCCCCTTGTTGATTTTCATTTTAATTTGCCCAGGAGTGCAAAAAGGTAAGTGTGTGGGTGTGATGAGTCACAAACTATACATCTTTTAGACACCTAAGAAGGGTGTTTGCAAGACTAGCTTGAGCCTAAAAGTGGAATGTTAGCTAAGATTCAGTTTATGGGCTTAAATATAGAGAAAATACAAATCTGTGTCAATTCAGAAGTTTTAGCTAATATAAAGTCTCACTCCTTCTTCTGCAGGCCAACCCGAGTTGACTAGGGTCAACAGAGAGTCTCAGCCGAGATGAAGTCGTCTCGGCCATATCAACTCCATCTTGGCCAAGCCAAAGTCGTCTCGGCAGTTTACGCCATGCAGCCCAATTAAGAGCGGCCCAACTGTGTTTCCACGTCAATTATCTACCTCATCGCCAGCTCAGCTGCCATGTCACTCTTGGAGAATCTGCCACATCATTTTGGAAGATCTTCACAGGGATAGAATAGGAAATGCACATTGTAATTCTGTTAGGATATTTCGTAGCGTCACCTAGCTGCACAGCTCGTGTATATATAGGTGGAGCTACGCACTTTTCAGGGTCTTTGAATTCACTCTGATTCCACACTCACTATATCCATTTCCTCGCTCTCATTCTTCCATTCCTGGTGGTGCACGGTGCTGCATTGGCGTTTCTCTCGATTGAGGAAGTGCAGGTCTAAGACTGGGAAGCCAAAGTCTGCTAGAGGGGACCGATCAGACTACTGACGCACTCTGGTGGAGCTGATCCTCAACGCTCAGGCTAACAGAGGTGGACCACCACCATCAACCATGGCAATCGTCGTGGAAGATGGATCCACCTGAATTCAGAACCACTGTATTTGTATTCTGTTACTGATAATCAATTTCATTCCGCATTTTTCACCTCTATTCTCTTCCTTTCTTTTAATTCATGGTTTAATCCGCGATTGTAATTAAATTGTGAACAATGTTAAGCTAAGCCGATTGGAACTGGTTTAACTAATTCAGTAGGTAATCATTTAACGATTGTTATTCGAGAACCTAAAATCAGCTCTGAACTTAATCCCTGCCAACTGATGAGGTAGCGATTGCATAAATCCTCGGTATGGCAATGGACGAACCTTTGGCGATTGCCATAAGACTTTCCAAGGCTGATATGGATTGAGAACTGGAATGTGAAAATTGAACTGGACTTGGACTCACAGGACTGAGCACGAAAACAGTAAATAATAATAGTAAATAGCTGGTAATAGTAGTATATGTTTACTGCATTCATAGCCTTAGTTTACTTTCTGCCTCGTTTGCATTCAAAATCCCCTTGTTTACTGTTTTTTGGTTTGAGACAGAGATAGTCCCTCTTTGTAGCGTCTGTCTGCACTCAGCTGAGACCAAATCGAATTGTTGCTGCCGAGATCGGCTCAGTCTCTGCCGAGGGCGACTCGGCCAAGTGCTGAGAAGAGTCAATACTCCACGTCTCAGATTCTACATCATTTTACTTCACACTAAGCCACAACTGAGCACACTGTGTCCGTGAGAAGAATGACCTAGGGTTAGCTATACTATAGTTAGCTTTAGTTATTTGAAAAGCACGTAACGACTGTAAAAACGTGTCATCATCATGGAGCTCTTCAAGCGGTTCATTTCAAACACATAATCTCCTATAAGAATTATATCGTCTACATATACAATAAATATAAAGATCTTCTTATCTTGTGAATGTTTGAATAACATTGTATGATCACCTTGCCCTTGAGTGTATCCTTGACTTTAACAAATTGAGTGAATTTCTCAAATCAGACTCTTGGTGATTGTTTCAACCCATGCAAAGCCTTTTTTAGCTTACATACTTTTGTGCCAAACTTCTCTCCAAATCCCGGAGGAATTTCCATATACACCTCCTTTTCCAAATCTCCATTAAGGAATGAATTTTTTACATCTAATTGTTGTAGGGACCAATCTAGATTGGTTGTAAGGGATAGAATAACTTGTATGGAGTTTAGCTTAGCAACTAGGGCAAATGACTTATGAAGACAGTGCAATCAAAGATTTTTAAAGGTAAAGAGGAAGAAAGTCTATTTGTAGGAAAACACTTATGAAGCATCAAGAGGAGTGTCAAAATTCAAAACCTTATTAGGCATTCTATTAGTAGGGTATGCAGTAGTAAGCACAACTTCACCCCAAAGGTATGTAAGTACTTGATGTGAAAAAAGTAAAGTTTGAGCAACTTCCAATAAATGCTTGTTTTTTCTTTTAGCCAAACCGCTTTGTTGTGGAATGTCTATACAGGAAATCTGATGAATAGTTCCTTTCTTAAGGAAAAAGTAACCAAAACACTATTGAAATATTCTCGACCATTATCACTCCATACAATGTGAATATTTTTTTGAAATTAGGTTTGAACCATGATGTAAAAATTAATGAAAATTGTTTCTACTTCAGATTTTTCTTTCATTAAGTAAACCCAACTCAACCGTATGTAATCATCAATAAAGGTCACAAACCATTTTTTGTCAGAGATAGTAAAAGTTTTATAAGGATCCCAAATATCACTATGTATAACAATAAATGGTGTAGTTGGTTTATACGGTTGAGATGAAAAAGGAGTATGATGATGTTTTTCAAACTGACAAATTTCATATTGAAGAGAGAAAATGACTTTTATTTATAAATAAAATTGGGAAAAGTATTTTAAATACTGAAAACTAGGATGCTCTAACCTATAATGCCATAACATAATATCATCATCTTAAGAAACAAAAGTAGAATTTAAGCAAGTGTTTGGACATTGTTTACTCAAGTTAGGTCCATTATCAAAATAGTAAAGTCCATCCCTTTCATTCACACTGCTAATCATCCTCCCAGTGGTCATCTCTTGAAACGCACAATAAGAAGGATAAAAGTTGACTTGACACTAATGATTAGAAGTGATTTTATTGATAGACAATAGGTTACAAGATAAATTGGAGACATAAAGAACATTGTGAAGATTTATTAGATAGTTCCTATCCCAACAATTGCTGAGAGTGAACCATATACAATTTTAACCTTTTTATTGCTTGCGCAAGGATTATAAGAAGAAAACATTTTGGAACAATGATAATCGCACTCCGCTCGCTATTTTACTTTACCTGCCTTTGCAAGCCTGGGTGCCAGCCAGTGTGCACCCCGCTTGCCATTTTACTTTATTTTCCTTTGCGAGCCTGGATGCCAGCCAGTACACACTCCGCTTGCCACTTTTACTTTACCTGCCACTTTGTAAGCCTAGGTGCTAGCTAGTGTGCACTTCGCTTGTCAATTTTACTTTACCTGCCACTTTGCAAGCTTGGGTGCCAGCCAGTGTGCACTTTGCTTGCCACTTTTACTTTACCTGCCATTTTGCAAGCCTGGGTGCCAGCCAGTGTGCACTTCGCTTGACACTTTTACTTTACCTGCCACTTTGCAAGCCTGGGTGCCAACTAATGTGCACTTTGCTTGCCACTTTTACTTTACGTGCCACTTTGCAAGCCTGGGTGTCAGCCAATGTGCACTTCGCTTACCACTTTTACTTTACCTACCACTTTGCAAGCCTGGGTGCCAGCCAGTGTGCACTCCGCTTGCCACTTTTACTTTACCTGCCATTTTGCAAGCCTGGGTGCCAGCTAGTGTGCACTCCGCTTGCCACTTTTACTTTGCTTGCCATTTTACTTTGCAAGCCTAGGTGCCAGCTAGTGTGCACTCCGCTTGCCACTTTTACTTTACCTGCCATTTTACTTTGCAAGCTGGGGTGCTAGCCAGTGTGCACTCCGCTTGCAACTTTTATGTTGCAAGCCTGGGTGCCAGCCAGTGTGCACTCTGCTTGCCACTTTTACCTTGCCTGCCATTTTACTTTGCGAGCCTAGGTGCCAGCTCAGTGTGCACTCCGCTTGCCACTTTTGCTCCGCTTGCCACATTTCCTTCACTACGAACTTGGGTGCTAGGTTATGGATACCCAGTCCTCCAAAACAAAAGCCAAACAAAAATAAAACCTGGGACAGCGACAGAGGGATCCAGTATCCCCCTCGCTAGCTTGGACAGTGGCGGAGGAATCTAGTATCGGGTGCGACCCCATCAAGCCCGTTCCGATTCTTTATTTATGCTCATCCAAAAGGGTCACTACCTCCCTTGGATGAGCACAAATAAAGAGGGGGCAACTGTTGCACCCCAAAACTGTCCGGGACTGAGTCTTCCCAGGACCCACCTTGACTAACATATAAAATAATATATTGGAAGGTAGTTGCAATAGACTCAGCACCTACCAAGAGAGAATTGGGGAAGGAAAACAGAGGATAAAATATGAGATATTAAGATCCTAAAATTAAGGAGAGAATCAAGGGATATGGGGCAACCACCCGGCCCAATCCTAAGCCTATAAAAAGCCTCAAAATGAAGAGTTCAAGGGAGGAATTTTTTCAGGCAGAAACTCTAGAAAATTGAGAGTCGAAACTCTAGAGGAGAGAGAGTAGAAATTATGGAACGCTGAGAAAAGAGAAGCCAACGACATCACGACACAAGTCGGATGAAAACCAGAACGAGCCAGAGGTACTAGACAAAAGGAAGAAGACATCGGACTCCTCGGGATATCAGGTTAGTAAGTAAATACACAAACATTTCCCTTGGCGGAAGCCTTAGGTAACCCTTTTCCTCGTTACGAAACCAAAGCCAAATCTCTTAAACCTCTTTCTCCCAAGCCTCCCTCTTATCAAGGCCAAATTCATCTCGGCCTAAACACAACCAAGTTGGTGTTGACCGACTTCACCTTTTCTTAACTAATAACCCCACCAGAACTACGTTGACTTTGACTCCTCTAAAGCTGAGGTACGTAGGCACAGGAGGCACAGGAGGCACACTCCTATCAAGTCAAATCTTAAATCCCAAAACCCTAGAACACCTTACCTGAACCTCCTCCTTCCCAGGACTTAGGCCAAAAACACAACCCAAATACAAGTACCGTCCCTCTTCCTATGTAGCTAGTTAAGGGTAACTATCAAGTGATAGGCATGCTAGGGCCCCCTATGCCCCTAACGTGTAACCAACTCTCGAACCTACATTTCTGATTCTAGGCCAGCCTTTCCATTAGGTTTCCTGGCGTTTCCTAAACGCCGGTGGCGACTCCTTTGTGGCCGACTCGGTCTCGGCCCACCTAACTTAACGTCACAATTTAGGTTGTCACAATCAACTAAATGTTATTATATATATATATATATATATATATATATATATATATATTTATTTGTTTCATAAATTAAAATTATTATACATAAGTTAATTTGTAAAAACTATATCATTTTAGTTTTTCTAAAAATTGATATTAACTTATTTATAAATTAATTTTAACTTAAAAAAATAATTATTTTATTTATTTTATTTTCTTCTCTTGCAAGTAATGAAAAAAGTTTATTTGAATAAGACTTTACAAGTATCAGGTTAAGAATCCGTCTATTATTTTTATCAATATACCTAACACCTATTTATTTTCTTCATTATAAAACTTGCAACCCCTTGACTTTGTATACCTTTTCTCATATTCATACAAGTGTACGTTACCCTTAATTTCTGCCAATACTTGCTCCTTCAATCATTAAAAAAATCTTCGTTTTACATCTGTATGGTGCTGGGTTGGGCAGTTATTGTGTTTGGTATGTCATGTTTGAATGTTTCAATCACTTTTGTGCCTTTGGACCTCAACTATGTCGTTTTTGTCATATAAATAACTGTTTGATTCATCGGAGTTCATTTACGTATCTGATATTGAAAACACTTGTTTTTTTTATATGTATGATTTTATTCACTCTAATTTGTATATTTATTCAGTATTCATGTGTTTTGTGAATTCAACCTTCCCAAGTCTTTATATCTGTTGTGTAATCATTAGTTTTTTTTATCTTTAATTTGTAATTGAAAATTGTCAATATTGTTCCTTTCCAATGTTCAGATTGAAGCTGACAAGTTATTGAAATGGAGAAGATATATGAGAAGTTTACATGGACGATCGGGGACTTCTCTAAATTGGATTCAAAAGGGCAATACTCCAAGAATTTTTCCCTTGATGACCATATATGGTGCTTGATTGAATTGTGGTTTACTATATATATAATATACGTATTTAACATGCTCTTTGACATGATTTTAATTTATTTAATTAATAAGTCTTGAAACTTCATTTTTAGGCGAATTCTTATCTTTCCAAAGGGGAACAATGTGGACTGTTTGTCAATTTATTTAGATGCTGGTGGAGATCTTGCTAATTTACCTCGTGGCTGGAACAAATTTGCAAATTTCAAGTTGACTTTAATTAATCAGGTCGACAGCAAGATGAATAAAACAAGAGGTGTGTGTTTAACATACTTTCTCTCTTTTCATGATTGAGCTTTCGGCTATATTATTTCGTTCACAAATTGAACTAGGGTTTGGTTTGAGTTTTACATTTTTGGCAGAAGAATTAGATTATTTAACATCTAATCTTGCTTTAGTGTAGTTTTTGATCCCTTAATTAGCTAGCAACTATTCCTTAATTTTAAAGATTTCATCTTTTCATTAGCTATTCCTTAATTTTAAAGATTCCATCTTTCCTATTAGCACGTGTGGTTAGCATGAAATACACCAATATTCAATTTGTTAATCTTTTTTAATATTGTTGATCAATCATGTCACAATTGTAAAATGTATACTAGATGTCAATTCGTGCTAGGCACCAGTTTATTTTGAAAAATGATTTTATTTTAAAATTTTTAATAATTTTTATTTCTTTAGAAATAAAAAAGATATATTTGATAATTATGATGAATAAGATTCTGAAAGTGTACAATGCTATATTTATATTTTAAATAAATTTTATTTTGATTATATATAATTTGTGGGATCAAATAAAAAAAATATTTTTCTTAATACTTAAATATTTTAATCCCAAAGTTTAAAATAATGTAAATAATAGAGCATAGTTATTAACCTTTGAAATTGTAATAAAATAGTTTTACTTTTGAACAAATTAGTGTGTGCATACTTCAAAATTTTTAGTATCATTGAGAAAACTTTTAGTATCATGCAATGTCCTTTGTTGTTATATAATATGAAACAGAATTGCTTAATTACTTCTATCCTAAAATGTAACTGAAATTATTAGGTGACGTATGAAAATAAGTTAATAACACTTTATTAGAAAACTTTAACATAAATCACCTGAAAGCACAAGACTTATTTGCATCTAAACCCTATTTGAAAAGGGTACAAATTTTAATAGTAGTAATATAATAAATTTTAAAAAATTAATCATTAATGTTCTTGTAGATATTGACATTAGTATGCTTTTACATGTTAAATTGATACTTGTTTGATCAAACGTTATTATAGTATAAAATAAAAAAAATGACTAAATTGAAAATAAAAGTTAGATACCGAGGTTTACTTCATGTATGACATTAGAACTAATCAACACACAAATGGTATGTTTAACAAAATTAATAAAATGAATAAATAATTTTGTGTAACTCAAAACAAATGTATAGAAAGAACTATAACCTTCAAAAGAAATTTACTAAACTATAATTCTTCAATGGAGTAAACTACTATTTATCTTTTTGCAAATCTCAACCACAGGAACTTTCAACTTATTTATAATTTGGTATATTCTTTTATTCAATAATAATTGTTTATTATTTGACAAATAAGCAAACTTCTTGTCTCATCTACCTAACTAAAATAAAGTTATTTGATAAATAAACTTATTTAACTGGCTTTAGCACTATTTGAAACCTTTCTTTTTTATTGACAATCTATCTTATTAGAAATTTTTTTTACCCTTCTTAAGAAACCTTGACGCTGTCTTTAACCCTCATATTTCAAAGATTAAAACTAAATATTTTTAGTTTCAAAGGAAATATATGTTTATTTAATTAAATTATAATTTTTTTATTGAAAGAAGAGAAAGAAAACATCACAGAACACAAAAACCTAAATAATTGCCACAACATCCATTACTTCTTAAAATAATAGATTTCCAAGAACTTGAGGAAGATTCAACAAATTCATCAAATATTATTTTATTATTATGTAAAATCATCAAAATTATAATATAAATTTATTTATATTTATATCATTTCATTCAATAAAATATTAAAAAATAATAAAAACTAAGATAGATATATAACATTCATTTTAATTATTTAAAAATTTCTTTAAAAGAATGATATATAGTAGATATCACGTGAAATAATTACTTAACCTTCTATAAAACATGTAAACGGTTAATTAAGTAATATAGAAACCAAAATAATATTTTTATAAAACATGTAAACGGTTAATTAAGTAGTATAGAAACCAAAATAATACTTTATATTTCTAGGATGAAAATCAAAGATTTTTTTAAAGACTATAATAAAAAATTTCTCATTTTACATAGAAAATATATTGTGTTATAGAAAAAAGATATGTTAGAAATACATATGTCAAAATCATATGCTTAAAGAGTTATAAAAATAAGTATGTTACTAGATTCTAATAGATTGAGTAAAGCTCCAACAAAAGCTTCCATTCTCCATTCATATTATGGCTTCTATATCATCGTAGCAGTAAGATGAGTTATATCCTACATGGATGCATAGGTGTGATGTTTATGTTTCGAGATTTTTCCAATTATTAATTAGATAGTCTTTAGGGTATGAACATGGATCCTTCCCAGGTAGTAATTGGGTACTTGGAATTATATATCTATTTGATAATCATATAATTTGATATTTAACCTACATAACTGACTTTTAATATATGAATTTGCCAGAAGTAGAACACCAATTCAATGCGAAAGAGATTAATTGGGGTTACTCAAGATTCATACCTTTAAATGATCTTCATGACTCTGGGTTTATTGTGGATGATACTTGTATAGTTGAAGTTGAGATTTTGGTCAGCAAGTCAAAACATGAGAGTCAAGTAGATCAACTAGTCAACAAAATTGATGATAAGCCTGTCGAAGACACCGATAATCCTTTACCCAAGGAAATGTTCACAACATTTGGTGAGCTAGTGAATTTAACGGGTTTAGGAAAAATAGAACAAGATTTTGTTCCATTATTAGAAGAAGTATGTTCACGACATCCTTCACTTATTAACAGTCAAAAGAAGAGAACTCATAGGTTTATTAAATGGGCATTCATAGCTTTAGGTCGCGTTCTACATTTTCTTAAGACTAAAAAGGTGAAAGATATGGGTGACGATGCTTGTGATCATCTCCAAATTTTATGGGAAGAACTTGAGACATTTAAATTTGATTTGACCTGGCTAGAACCCTATGTTCAATCTGCCTTGGGTATGAAAAATTATATGGAGAGAATTATTCAAGTGAAAAAGATGAAGGAGAATGTGGCTGCTTTAGAGATGGAAGCAAAGAGTCTGAAGGAGAAGATAATTGAAGTAGAGGTAAATCTTGAATTGGCAAGAAGAGACTTGATGAAAGCAAATGAAGGCTTTGAAGAGTTCAATTCAGATGCTGAACTAGGATATGGAGGATAATAGAGATATGACACATATCGAAAAATTCATTGCATGTATTATGTAATAAATTATTGATGAAATGTGTGGATGTGAATAATTGAATATAAAAGTAGACATTGGTGACTCTATTCATTTAGATGAATTCATTAAATCATAAATAACAATTTTTATTATTTTAATCTCATTTATTTTGAATTCAATTTAGTCTCAAGTTGAGCTTGACTTAGTAGGCTCAAAGTGCTTAAAGTAAAAAATTGAAAAAGCATAAGATGAAGAGTCCTCCAACAACCTTGGGATAACTTAAACTTCCTAATATTCTCTCTTAGGGATAAATTCCCTAATAGATAATCATTATCTTATCCTATTAATATGATTAAAAGGCCTATAAACACGACTTAGTTATAACTACTAGGTATGACTTCAATTTTAGCTACTTTTCAACTCAAACTCACTTATTTAAGCATTAGAGTCTTTAGAGGTAGCACCTCCTAAATGTGTGATGTAAAGACTCGTCCCTAAGTTGCTCCCATATTCAAATACCAACTTACTACCTCGTAGAAAACATATGACTACCGATCTTGGACTAGTGAGGAACATTGACATTGTTATGAGAATGACTTTCTTGATTAATCTTGAGTTATCTTGGTTGATCTTGTTTCTCTCTTGCCTTCAGTGCACATTGCAACTCTCTGAACCTCCCCTAGATGGTGGAAACTAGGAAAAACAACTTCAATGAATCACCCACAACCCCAAAGATCAACAAAGATGGGAGGCAACACAACCACCCTCGAACAAGATCACCTAATCAAGTTCATTCAATAATAGACACAAGTGATAAAGAAGTTTAACCATAGAATAGAGTAAATGGAGGAGTAAGCAGTAGGGATATTAGCCATAATCCAACCATAAAACTCCAACAAAATCTCTAAGCCCCTTTGAGACCAACTATACATGTATCTTACCGATTAGAATAACATTATTCCAACTATTAGGGATATACAGATTTAGACATGTACCTAATTAGAGATAGGTGAGAACTATCTAGACTCTCAATTTCTCATTCTAAAAGAATGAGTCTTCTACTAATGTGATCTAGACTCTCAACTTCAAACAGTTTTTTGAATTGGATATGCTAACTGCTTAGTGGTGGCATTATTAAATTGGTGTAACCTTTACATCACAAGAATCAACCTTGTATACTTGAAAGATTAAAATCATATGCAACTTACCAATTCATGTGAAACACTTTATCACATTGACCAAACTAACTAATATTATTTATTTAATTAATTATTATACAGTAAGTGTGGAAAAAGTAAATTAAGATATTAGAAAACTTAGTAATTTAAAAAAAAAACAAGTACTTACAATACTTTACCAACTTAAATTACATAACTATAAACTTACGCCACCACAATATAAATGCATCTAATTATCATGAAATATATATACAACAAAAGGTTGTGATTTAACCCCAAAATATATACATCAAGATGACTGTCCTAGTAAGAGTAGTGACAACTATACACCTACACTTGCCCTATGTTTATGAATATATAGAATGATCCTAAATATCTAGCAAGGTTTGTCCTTTAGATGGATCATTCCTCGGAATTCTCATCCTTAGTAAAATATTCCTTGAAAAATAATCTCTTCGTAGTAATCGTCAAAAGACAAAAATTCTCAAATTGCTAAACTGGAACAACAAGTCCTCCCTTGACTAGAAGTCATGTTATCTGAATCAGCTGCTACTCACCCCCATCATATCAAGCACATAACATACAAAGAAAAGAAAGAGAAAAAGGAGTGAGAAAAAATAATCATTAACTCATAAGTCAAGAAATGTAGCATTAAGAACAATGAACAAACTAATCACAATTAGTGATCATCTGAAAATTGATATGTAAGGAAACTTATGATTTCTTCTAAGTTATCCTAACTTCTATGTATCGACCCATTTCCTCTTATTGTTCTTCATCAAAGGATTTACCTTAGATTTTGGGAGATAATTGAGAGTTCATTTTCCTCCAACTTCATTTTAAATTTTGAGAGACTTATGTTATGACACCCTTCTACCCCAAATACTTAAATTAAAATAATCAACTAAATAAAATGAAGACAGGGTAATAGTTAAAACCAAAAAGCACAATTTGTATTAAGGATAAAAGGTTTACATGATAATTAAAAGGTAGGCACAAAGTTTTCAAGGAGGTTTTAGATCTAAACATTATAATTGAGAAAACTGAAGTCATCATCATCTTTAAAATAAGTCATTCAAACATCAAGGCATAGAGCAACTATTCTAACTTATAGAACCCCGATGTCACACTAATCAGAGCAAGATCCCACCTTTTCAAAACTTGGCACCATGAGTGCCCTCAACGTTACCTAAAAGAAAACAACAAGAGAAAGTACGGTGAGAAATCGCATTCAATTATATATAAAGGCAGATAATGCCCCAAATCCCACCCATTACCATACTCAATTACTAACAGTTAACAGATGCTCATATATCAATCACATTTCATTCATTCAAAATCAATCACAGTTCATTCATGTTTACAAAATGCACATGCTCGCATAATGCATGTGCTCATCACCACACCTAAGAGTCTCAAGTCCGAACTCCACACCATGGATCGAACATCCTCAATCCCCTTAGTTATCACTAATGATGGTCACACCGTTAAACACCCGTATGGGCGGTGTGTCATTAAAGTTAAACACCACCTTTGGCCCGTGCGAAGACATTCCACACAACCGTTAAACACCATCTATGGCCGGCATGCAGCATGGTTAAACACCACCTGTGGCCATGCATATGATTGTCCCCCATCATTAGTCTCCCTTGTTAAACACCACATATGGCAAGGGTATTATAGCCACGTCTGCCTTCTCATGCATCTCATGCCTCTCATGTTCATGCTCAATGCATTCACATCCACACTCTTATTCTCATGATTTATTTATACATCATTCGCACAGACCACAATCATACCCAACCATATTAATTTAACCATCATTATTATAAATCATTCATCAGGAAGCATAGAAACGCACATAAAACACCATTGAATTTCACCCAATTTTATCATTGAATACAAGAGCCCCAGATCATGAACAACCATAAACAACCACAAGAATCAAGTAATTAGGGCAATTAACCATACGATTTTCCAGCAAAAATCACATTAGGACAAGACGTTAATCAGACCACAGAGCATATTGACAAATCTTTTCTACCGATTAAAATATTTTTAAAACATAATAATCAAACGAAATTGAGAATTTAGATCCTAGAGGGACTTAGGTATTGCCCTCACTACCCGTACACTTCTGCATTCATATATGATCAAACCCATCTCCCCGTACCTTAGAGACGATGAACGAAGAAGAACTGATGCATTTCCGGGACGATCTGAACACTCTAGCTTCTCCTCCTTGTAGGTTTGCGTTCTCTCTCCTCTAGGTATGACTGTCTGACGTGCAAAACACAAATTAGGGTAAACTGATTACTCCCCGTCTAATATTCTAACTAGGTCGGGCCAACCCCGACCTGCCCACCAGCCTTCCCCGTTAATTCAATTAATTAAATTAATAAATGAAAATAATTCAGATTAATGCCTCATCAGTTTATAAAATCATTAACCCCTCTATTAAAATAAAATTGATAATAATAATAATACTGTAATTAATTTCTAAAAATAATTAAATAAATTTTAGAATGTTACATATGTAGTACTTACTTGGGAGGGGTACTCTCTACCAATTATGGTAATTCTTAGTAGTTTTAGGGTTATTGAGTTAGAGATATGAGTCTCCTAACTCAAGATTGTCGACTATTAGGATTTCACAACTTAATTTCATTAACCCCCTAGACTTGACAAGAGTCCACACCACCATCTCTCAAGTGCCATATTATAATCCATCCCCATCCTCTTTTCTTTTTATGCATATGATGCATGGCCTTAATCGAATGCAAAGTCTCTAATTTAGAATTTTGTAATTCCTCTAGAAAATTTTGTAGAGTTTCCTCTGCTTTTTTATACTTTTCCTCGTACCTCTCAATAGGTATGGTCAATAAATAACAACATTAAACATGTCAAATAGTTTATTTCCCTATCTCTTTCCACAAAATTAATTATATAATCAAATCTCAATCTTTCTCCCACCATGACTCATATGACAGAATATGTGGAGCTTTTTAAGCTCACCACCAGTTCAAATCAAATTCAAAATATTCAACAAAAAAAAAATCCAATGTTCAATTCCCAATTCCATTATTGAAATAAAATCACAAATCTTCTCTTGTTATGCCACTTTGGCCAAATTCATGGAGTCATCATACTTCTAATTGTCATTTTTATTTTATACATATCTCAATCAACACAATTATTTCAATATTAAGGAGTCATATCTTAATCAATTATTTAGCTTACTTCACGTAAGTATATAAATGAATCAAATCCATTATCCTTCATTCCCATGAAAACATGATTATTAAACTTTCTAACTAAACTTAGTTATTTTTCTAAATTGATTAACTATAATTCTATAAACATAAAAATTTTAGTAAACCAATTTCTTATTTATTTTACCTTTTTATTAGATAACTCTTATATATATATATATATATATATATATATATATATATATATATATATATATATATATATATATATATATATATATATATATATATATATATATATATTACTAATACTAAAACATGTAGTTTACACTAGATTATGACTTATTTTATTAATCTATTACATGGTTTCAAAACTACATACTAAATTTTCTTATTTATTAATCTTCAATTTAATAAAACGATCATATATTACAGTCGGTGATCCTAACAGGATTATCCATCCAACCTATTAATCCAATGACTCCCAACATTTCATTACCTAATAATTATAACTCAACATCAATATTTTTCCATGAACCATTATTTATTCTAGGTACTTAATTATCAATTTACTATGATTCAAGAACTATAAAACATAATTAAAAGTGCAACAACCATCTCTTTCTTTTTTTTTAGAACCGAGAGCTACTATGCTCCAATTACAAAGTACTTTTGCTTCCTTTTGCTATCTACAACACCTACGATTACTTAGTAACAATTTGGAACTTGAAACACAAAATTTAACACTTCAAAATCATGATTCTAAGATGAACTTAAAACAAGACAACAATGTACACAAGTACAGCAAAACAATATATATTCCACAAATAACGAGATTTTTACTTCATTTCCTCACATACAACTTATGGAATCATAGGGTAAATCATTAGAAACTTCAATAACCACACAAAACTCATTTAAATCAAGAATAATCACTAAAAGAAGAAAGTAGGACAACAACATAATTTTTGTGCAGCAAAGCCACTCACAAAAAGTTTCTTATACAAGAAAAAATTAGCCTATGGAAAGACATGAAGATCCTCTCCATTATCACAATATTACATGTTATCTAGGTCAAATAGATCCTCTACTTACTATCTTTTTAGTTTTCTGTTTTGTGATATAATACATCAAGATCCTTCTACTAATGGTAATGGTGCACTCATAATTTTTTATAGGAGTGAATCATCAATTTAGTTCCTAAAGTTGTAATAGTCTATCAAATTGGTCCCTAAAATTAGTAAAATAGTCCATCAAATTTTATATTACTATTCAGTTTAATCCCTAAAATTGTAAGGGACAATCAAATTAGTCCCTAAGATAAATAAAATATCAAAATTATCCTTGAAATTGCAATTATCTATCAGTTTAGTCATTAAAATTGTAATGGTCAATCATGTTGGTCTCTAAAATTAAAAATGATTAATTACACCTTTTGACCCAAATAAGTCAAATTAGTCATTAAAATTTATTTCTCTTACATAAAATTCACAAAATTATATAAATTTAGGGATCAAAATATATAAAAAAAGTATAGATAAAATTTCCAAAATTTCAAAAGTTATGAGATAGAAAGTACAATTAACTCTTTAATTTTATGAACCAATTTGATTGATCATTGCATTTTTAAGGACTAAATTGATAGTTAATTATAATTTCAATAACTATTTTAATATTTTATTTATTTAAAGACCAACTTCACGAATTATTACAACTTTACAAACTAAATTAATTATTTCTCAAAAAGTCTTTAGAGTTCATTTGATGTTCTGATTGTGCTTTGAAAGTTGCCCATGAGCACTTAAATAAAAATTCAAAGGAATATAAAAATTTTCAGAAAATTCTCAAAATTCAAAATAATATCATAAACATATTTCTATGCTTAAAATATAATTTTATGAAAATTTAAAATTATTTATGAATTATTTACAATTTTTTATTCTCTAATTAGGAAAATTATTTAATATAATTATTTTATTTTCTTATCCAGATAATCATAAAATTACTTGTATATTTCAGATATCATTATAATATTATTCTAACCGTATATATAATGTTTATAAATTTTTAAACTATTTTTACTATTTATTGTACCCGTTTGAATTAATATTTCTAATTTATAACCGAAAATTACGAAAAATTTAAATTTAAATATTATTTGTTATTCTGATTTGAATTCAATTTCTCAACACATTCCCATCTTTATCTAGATTTTCAATCATAAAGACATAATAATAAATAGTAATAAACATATAATAATATATATGAGTGTAAATATAGTGGAGGTTACACTTCACCGCCATGGTTACTTAATTATTATATATGTACATAACTTTAATCATTAAGCCACATAGCATGATTCAAGTGGTGACTTACTTATTTCAGTAATTCCTTATTAATCAAGTACCTCAATAGTATCTATCCCGGGTTCAGTTTTTAAAACACCGTTACAAGGGCAGGAATTGAGTGATAGTTATGCATGTTACTTGCAACCTTCTACAGCTACAAACATAAACTAAACCAAACATTATTTTCTGTTCTTCAAAAGGTCATGAAGGTACTAATATACCTGAACTGTGGCTCGAAGCCCACATGCTTTAATTGCAGCTATAATGTTAGGATTCCCAGCCCACTTCACTGATGGTTCCATAATCAACTCCTTTTCATCAGTAGTGTAGACTTTCATTCCTGGCATTTATATGTATATTCAGATAAAAATAAACATTAATCAATCTAAACTCCTATTTGCTTAAAGAGCAATCAAGGATCTGGTGTAAAAATCTGGAACCATGAATGACATGATAATGATTTCATTTAATTTGCAGTTCAAGCAATATCTGTAACACTGTATAGACCAGATTCGTGATCAACTCAACTTCATTCCAGGGATACTGCTTATATCATAACATACTTCTTAAATTTTGATTATAATCTTCTTCTCGACCTTTAATAATCTCAAATGCAAATAAAACTATTGTTTATCATTGACATTTGACATGGTTCTTTCCTTGGTTGCATCCGAGCAAACTATCCCACAACAAATTTTGTGGAAATTATAGCTCAAGTAATTCTGCAATCATGTTAATATTTTTAGGAAGGCCAAGTTCATATGGCATGTCACAAGTGGCAAGACACATGAATCACAAGAGAACCTGTCTTAGAATATTAACCAACATTGCCTAGACAACTATTAAACACATACTTGTTTAAGCAATGAGGTCATGGTAAAAAAATGAGTCTTACACAATAGCAGATTCACATACATAATACTCATGTGATGTGTGTCTCTGTATGGAAGAGACAAAGAGAGAGAGATAAACCTTGAAAAGTTGGTGGTAGAGAACCCAAATTCAGTTCTTCAAAATTCAACTGAATCAATTTTTGTACTTCGGAATTTGCTCAGCAATAATGGGCTTTGCTAATTATAGATTGAATCAGCAATTTTGTACTTCGGAAGTCCTTTGTTTTGACTTCTTGTCGAATCTATTTTTCATTTTTTATAGATTGTATGTTACATATTTGCTAATTATAAGCATATTTAATTTACAATTTCTAACAAGTTAGAAACTTCTGAACTTAGCACATTTCGTCTACAGTTTTAACCAGCGCATCAAAGGCACGTACAGAAGGCAAACAAGCTCAAGGTGTGCTTGAGGGAGCTGGCTGACTTCCTAGAAGCCCATCAACATCCAATAGTTTTTTCGCATGCATCAGTCTATCATACAATGTTGGCATTTTCACATCCACAAAATGATAGATGTTTCTTGCAATCTCAGCTTCTGCGCCTATAATGAAGACATAACAAGTAATAGTACTTTATGGTAAATTTACATACTAAAATAATATTAATACCACCCATTGCAGTTTTGATTTTATCTTTGATTCATCGTTAGCTTCTTTGGCAACAAAAGCAATTCTTGAATCGATGTAGTTAATTGCTGAGGGAAATGCTTGACTAACAAGTTTCCCAACATGCTGTTTCATACATGTCTTGAGTTGGAGAAATTATTATGGTTCAGATCTACCACATGGTCTATTATCTTAATTAATCTGTAAATCATACGTAATTAAGTGTCATCAATTAAAAAAATTTAAATACGTGCCATATACATATTTTGTAGTACACCTTTGAATATGGATATATTGGTACTTTTAATTTTTATTTCACTCTTTCTTTTTCTTAAGATTAATTAGTTGATTTTTCAGTAGAGCATTTGCTTTTTGATATATTTTTGGAATGCGCTTAAAAGAAAAAAATAATTGAGAAAAAAATAAAATAAAAAGAATTTGAATTTGAATTTAAGTAAACAAAGAGTTATGGCTTTATGTGTATTTTTTTATTTCCTAATCCTAATTTCATGTGAATTTTACTACTTATTCTCTTATTGATTATACTCATTAATTCTATTTGGAGATCTTGATATAGTACTCTTAACATTTTTTTCACCTTAAACTACAACCTTAGTTGGTCATATACAAACATAACTTAAAAATAAACATATAGTAATCTAATAAGAGATTTGGAAAAAGAGTTTGTTTATGCAAATTTTCAAAACTTAATTTTGTTTATAATTCCACTCATTTCAGTCAGGTTCGACCACTGATTTATTAATCGACAGATAAATAGGTAATCAAACATTTTATGAATAATTACAAAAATAATATAATAAGAGAAAAATGCTATCTACATTTAATATCATATTAAGGATTCCAGATACAAGCCTGGTCATTACCTGAGGGTTATGTCACTCATACTCATGATCATATTACAAAACAAACAAAAACATAAATGAAGGTAAGAAAGAAAAACTGTTGATATTAGAGACTTTACTCCTTCATCTTACCTATGTCTTGGCTCGCTGGGACCATAAGTGCTCAAAAGAGTTCTAAAATCCAAAGAGAGAAAAAAAAGACTAAAGTTGCTAAGTTTCACAATATTTTTCTCTATTCTCTTTAATAACGTGTGCAGTTTAGCCTTTTTGCAGACATGATCTTTGGACTAAAAATCTCAATTTTGTTATGTTGTTTTTGTAATATATTAAGCTCAAAGGATAAAGATGAATTTTACGTGTGATAAATATTAAAAATAATAAAGTTTTCATCCAAAATTCTTATAATTAATATACAAAATTCAGTTTACCATCTTATAGAACTCAAATATTATTATGCTTTTCTTTTCGTCATATAGTGAAAATTCTCCCTAACTGTAAAAATAATTGAAACAATTCTATTTTGTCTCTATATTAAACTTAGAAGAATTAGGTAAAACTCTACATACAACTTTGAACCTAGTATCTTTTAAGTTTAACCCACTCAACTTTAAAGAAGCAATTATTTTACATATAAGTAAAAAGTCATTTCAATTTCACTAAACCCACTAATAAAATAGTCAAACTTTGCTCTCGGTAAAGAAAACGAAGTCATTTCTGATTTTTCTCCACATATTTTCTACGCACATTCTTTTTCTATTTTTTTTCATGTTACCAGCTTGGCCGTGCCGAAAATTAAGAAAATAGATTCTTCCCAAATGAAAATTAGTCTGTTCGGTTGCCAATTTTAACTTTTTATATCAGAGCGTAGTCAAATCAATTTTAGACTTTTCTAATTTTATAGAAGATCTTTGGATATCCACGTATATGCAACAATCTTCACTTCACTATTTTTCAAACCCAATCTGTGTGGCTCAACTTGGTGAGGCTCAAGTTTGCATATCAATGTTACATACAAACTTGATTAGTTTTTTCTTTGGTCAATAACTGTGCCTCAGTTTGGTAGTCAATGGGAAAGGCAAATTCTCCCTAACAAACTGTAGCAATACCCATGAACTAAAGAAGTATTAGATATTTAGCACATATACGTAAGTATGGAATCTGAGATTATTTGAATTTCGCTCAAAACATATGATCAACAGGCACGCTGAGGAAAGGACAAAGGCAAAACCATTTTCTTGGAAGAAATTTTGATAGATGAAAGACCAGTTCTTGTTAGTGTTGTGGTTAGGCTAAAAGAAAAATGAAAACAAATTCTAAAAAGAAAAAAATGATCAATAGGTATGCAGTTAGAATAACAAGATAAGGTGGTTTCTAACAACAACAAGCGAATTAAGATTAAGATAGAATAATAAACTAATAAAGATTAAATGTATTCGGTATCAAGATTAGAAAGAAAGTAGAAGAAGAAAACTAAAAGATAACTTTAGTTTTGAAATGAATAGTCTGTAGACAACTTATTGCTTTTTGGAAGACCAAGAAATAAGATTTGTTCATAGAAAAATGCAGTACATCATTGTGGACTTGGTGGTGGTCAGGATTGAAGTCCCAATTAGCATCACAAAAGCTGCTGAGAGAGTCAATTTTGAGGTTCTAGTGAGATTGAGGTCATAGGTAATTGTGCTACTAAGATATCAAAGAACATTTTATTGTCTACCAATGTGACATAAATTGACAAACTTTGTTGACAAATAAAGCTATGTCAAGTTGGCGACATTACATATTACAATGCTCCAACTATGGATATGTAAAGGATTACATCTCTACATCTGGAACTCTCAATGGAAGAAAGTTTGAGGTCAATGACCATGGGTTTTCATTGGTTTGGCATGACTCATGTTGGCTTTGTAAGGAGATTATTGATATATTTGGTTTGAGTTAAAACAAACCTTTCCTAAGGAATGGTGTGCTTGAATTGTTAAACTTAAAGACAATTATGCTCAAAACTGTGTCCTCTTGTTGAAGAGTTCATATAAATATTATTTAATTACAATATATCAAGCTGATTTTTAGCAGCATATTAAATTAGATAAATTGTCAACTCACCAAATTAGCTAAACTGTTATATATACATTTACCCGACAATTAATCCTAATTAAGAGAATAATAATTATAAGATATTAAGCTGATTTTTCAGCCCACTAAAATTGTGATTACATTGACAAACATAACACACTATAAGATGAAATTCAAAATATACTTTGTTGTCTTTGACAAATTGTATGAGACACTTAATAAATTTTTTGGAAATAGTTGACACATGCATAAGGTCATTCAAGAAGAGAGGTTTAATTAAATTAGGTGAATAAAAGAAAGAGCTACCAATGTGCTAGATGGAGGCAGAATAACTATAAGTCATCTTGATTCTTACATTTACATTATAGGATGTTGCTCTCATAAGATTGATATCTTAGTTATCAAAATGATTTGTAGCACCCGGGTTTGTGTACCATGTAGGGTCATAAAGAGTTTTGGTACTGCCATCAGTGTTGTAAAGGTAGAAGAGGCATCATTTTGGGTGGTTTCTGCCACCATAATTTTGTCATAAGAACTACTATTAGAATCTTGATACTTAGTATTAAATTGATGCCAACGATTAAAAGCTATATGCCCATATTTACCACAAACTTGGCATTTAGGTTTATTGTAAATCTACCACCATAACTCCTCCTCTAAAAGGAAAATGATGCCTTTATATGAACTTCTAAAATTGCCATTATTGAGTCTTTTGACTTAAATCATAGTTTGAACTTCGGTTGGGATTGCTTCTACCATGTTATTGGTTCTAAGATAAGCTAGTTTGTAATAAATGCATTGAAAATGCATCAAATTGCTTACTTTCTGTTTTCAATTCTTCCTTAATATTCATCAAGAGAGATTCAATTTCAAGAACAATGTAAGCATTAGTCCGAGAAACAATAGATGTAACAATTGATCATACTCATTGGGTAGACCATCGGAATGATTTCAATGTGTTCAAACGGTATCAATTGGTGAGTTTAAAGAGTTAGGTGTCCACAATCTTTTAATAGAAAGCAAGCAATCATTTATTCTCTCCTGTTTTCTTGATGTTCTTTAACTGAATTTTTCAATTGCTAACTTTTTGCTCGTGTTTGTGATGCAAAATATACATGGAGTTTGGTCCAAATTTGGTATGTGTATTTGCATCCAACCATTATAGTTTTGGAGATTCAAATATCATCGAGGAAAGGAGGCATAATAAATACGTGACGGCCTTTTTGCTCTCAAAATTCATATGCTTGCTCAAAATTTCCTACTTGTTTATTTTCTTCATTCAAGAACCTCGGCACTCCCCTTGAAATTTCTTCTGAGAGAAACTTTTGTAGCTTGTGAGCTTTGATTGTACACATGACTTGCATTTTTCCATGTCAAGAAATTATCATTATTTAACGTTACTAAAGTTGGAATCATTAGCTGAGAATAGAAATAGAAAATTACCGGTAACTATAGTAGATATTGGCTCTAATACCAAAAGGTATTAGAATATAAAGATTAGAAAAAGAAAGATAAAAGTGAAAAATTAAAAAGATAACTTTTGTAATGAAATGAATAGATTTTATACTAATATAAAATCACTTATGAAGTAACCACTGAATAACTAACTTTTAGTTATTATTCCCTTTTACAAAGATTGTTAAAGAAAAGAAGAAATAATTTAAAGTTGAATGGACATAGAATATCCGTGAAGGAAAAAGATTTTATCATTTATTTTCTTCTCACATTTGTTTTTTTTTTATTTTATTTTCATGCTGGTAACCAACTTTGGGCAGTGGAAACTAAGAAAAAGAGATTCTTTTTCCAACTGATTTTTTTTGTCTATTCCATTGCAAATTTTAGCGAGTTACATTCATCTCTCTCCTTCAAATATAATAAAATTTTTTAGTGTATATTTCATTGCAAAAATATTATAAAATATAAAATCGTTTTGTATTAAAATATTTTCCTTTAAAAATAAATGTTTTCTCTAATACAAACAAACAAGAACATAATTTTCTGTCTTTCAATAAATATTATTTTCAAAACATTTTCATATTTATAAATTATAAAAGATAATTATTTATGTAATATGAACAAAAATAATTTAAGAACTCAAGTCAAAAATATATTTTTATTATTTATAAATGAAATGATTTGTAAAAACCACAAATTAAATTTTTTAAATAGTTTATGTAAATAATTGTTGTAAATAAATTTTCAAACAATAAACTGATTCAAATTATTTAATAAATTAATTTAAGTTAAAAAATAATTAGAATAGAATAAAATATTTTAAATTACTATTATATATAAATATATATATTACTATTTATTATATGAAAAAAACTAATTTGTTAATAATTTTTTATAAATATTTAAAATATAAAGTTAAATCAATCAACATCAATTAAATCAAACGATTTAATTGATTGATTAAATCATTTTATATTAAGATCAAATTATACCATTGTAAATACTAAAAGAGTTACCCTAAATCAAATTAAATTATTGAATTAACTGATTAAATTTAATTGATTAGTATCACATAATAGATTAAAATTACTACATATATTAAGAAGGGAAAATGTAATTTCATCATACAGTATCACATTCTCTCCTGTGTAATCATAGAATTATAGAAAAAGTAATAAACAGTTCTATAATTTAGTTCACTAGTTGATAAAATTGTTTTAAAAATTCTTGAGTGCCTAATTGACACTTAAATGACACACTATTTATATGTTTATAAATAGTCCTTTATTTATTAAAATATTTCCAATCTATTCGTTATAATAATTAGTCTTAAATTTTAAATATTTTTACTTTCAAATTGACATCAATTTTATCCCTTAATTTCTAAATATTATTGGATATTAATAATGTTATAATCATTAATCCTTCATCAAAATTTCATTCCTCAATTTCTAAATAATATTAGATATTAATAATCAGTTATAATCATTGGTCCTTCATCCATTAGATACTAAATTAACAGTTTATTTTTTATAAATAGTCTTTTTTATCTATTAAAATACATTAATTTATTCCTTTAATAATTAACCTTAATTTAAACTTTATTTCTTAAAAATACATCAATTTCATCACAAAATTACAAAAGTAAATTAATATTACTTATAAATAATAAATAATAATAGTACAGGAAGGCCTTTTCTGTTGAAAAAATTGCAGTGAAATGTTAAAAATTTAATGACCTTTCTTGTGTTGAACTGGATTTACGAGTATAGATATTTTTAATATTTTTCAAATTTTATTTTGATAATATTATTTTTATTATAATAATAATAATAATAATAATAATAATAATAATAATAATAATAATAATAATTTATTACGTATAATTTTTATTATGTTAATTTTTCTTTTCATAACATTATTATTTTTACTATTTTAGATTTTAAACTATTATTATATTATTATTAGAAATATTTTTCTGTATTAGTTTATTATTAGATTTATATTTATTTACTTTTACATTGTTTGAATATTATAATATTAATTAATATTTTATTATTGACACAATATCTTTATATTTATTATTATATTACCTATTATCAAGAGATAATTATTTTTATTCTCGATCATGTACATTTTAAGATTATTTTAATCATAATTTAAATTTAATTTTTGAAATTTTAATAATCACACACATTATACAATAAGGTTTATGTATTTTAATTTAAATATTTGTTTTTATTTTTATATTTTGATTTAGATATTTTACTTTTGGTGAAAGTGATGTATTTTGTAGAGAAAAATCTTCAAAATTTAGAACTAATTATTATAAGGACTAAATTGAAGTAATTCAGAAAAATAAAAATATTTATACAATAGAAAGAGTGTCATTTATGTGTCATGTAACACCAAAAGTTTTAACATGTGTTTAATTAAAAGAATAATTAATTTTAATTTTTAGTAGATTATGAAATGTGGTGTTGCACATTTTCAAGAAAAATCTCGAAAAAGGTCAAAACAACTAAAAAGCACGTATGAAGGTGAGTTTTATCTGAGATTAATTATCCGAGTTGAGTAAACATTTGAAGTTTATAAATTGTAGTCTTAGGCACATTCTAATAGTAGTTTGTTGAACTAATGTCACTGACATGCTTTTTAAGTGTAGCGACATGTATTTTTGGGGGTAGAATACCAATTGACCAGAGTTCTAAGAAAATTCCCAGAAACCCTACAACTATCATTAGAGGTTTCACCCTATTGTCCAAGGACACCTTTTTGCAGAATAGGTATTGAAACATCATGGAGCAATGGTCCTTCAAACACTTATTACCCAAAGGTTATTAACTCTGACTCCACATAAGCCCACTCAAGGGTTGATTTTTCAGAACTTTACTCACCTAAAACCTCACCTCCCACCTTATATATTTGTTCATAATCTTCACCAAGTTGGAGCTTCAAGTTGTTGATCAAGATTTTTATTCCTTCCTTAAAAGTATTCAATCTTAGTCTTCAACCAAGTAAAGAAAGGTCTACCTTGTGTGATTTGTGTGATTATATGTTGTTGTTATGCTATTATATATGTGGTTACATGTCTAGAATTGCATGCATGAAATATTATTAAGAATTGATAGTCATTATTGTGAGTTTTGAGCTTTTTGATGAACATATTGAGTTGATGATGAATTTGTGATGCATATTGAAATTGTTGTTGTTATTACATTTGGATACTATTTATATGTTGTTTTGGAGCTATTGAGTTGATTACTGTTGGTTTTGGTTGGATTTTTGATGATTTTGAGTGAGTTGCATGTTGTTGTTCTAGGATTTTGTTAGGTGAGTTTGTGGCTTGCTCAGTAAATCCCTGTTTTATGGGTTTTCTGTTAAAGGTTCACTTAGCGATGGAGATTCTCGCTGAGCAACCTTAAAGCTCTAGGTAGTGGAAAAATGCAAGTTTTTGTAGCGAGTACTCTACCATTAGGTGAAGCCACGTGAACTTAGAGAGAAAAATCTAGGTTTGTTTAGTGTTTATTAGGGAGAATTGAGAGTTAAGGGATTTTTAGTGGCTCATTTCTCTAGGTGAAGGAATGTTTTTATCGAGTGAGTTAGGCAGAGTTGAGAGTGTGAAGTTTATACAGCTTCATTAGCTAAGCGAGACTTTTGAGGATTCTTTAGCTCTTTTGACTAAGCAAGGATAGACCTTCATTGCATGAGCACATGAGATTTTGGAGTTAAGTCATTGTTGCATGATTTGTTAGGAAAAATGATTCATTTTTGGCAATTAAACATAGTGCAAAGCTATCTGTGACTTCATTCACTGAGTAAGGCTAAGGGCTTGTTAGGCGAATCCACATACCTAAGAAGTACCTTTTGTGGGTAGACTGATTGGGTGAAAGATACCATTCATCGGGGAAAAATCTAATGGTTAGGAGAAAACTTTAAATTAAGAAAACTAAATATCTTGAATAATTGTATTCTTAAAATATTTGATGAAATGTTGTAAAAGATTGGATTAGGTGGAGGGTATAAAAAGACTAAAGTGAAATGATAAATAAGTTAATATTCATAAGAATTATAATGTGGCTATCTTTGTGAGATATGACATATGTTGTAGATGTTGTAGAGAGTAAGATGTTGACTTTATTCTTGAGAAAATGATTGGTGAACCATTTCTTGTTATGGTGAATTCAACTTACCTCGAGTGATCATGATGAGATGATGGATACGTGTTGTTAGTATCCTGTGTTCAAGGAAGTTGGAAGTAATATGAGGATCACACTTTGAGAATGCTACCGACACGAGGCATGTAAGTTGTTGAACTATTATGATTGAGCGGATCCATAGCTACTGTTGAGAGAAAGAGAAAGGCCAAGTGGGCCTGGGATAGATGGACGAGCAAATTCTATAAAGAGGTTTAGGTGTTTGCTAAAGCATGATACCATGATAAGCTACTACCATGTAAAACTATTTTGATGGACACATCTCTAATCCACAAGATTACTTCCCAATACTAGTTAAGGGTATGTCAAGAAGTGATAGAGTGATTGCTCTGACTTATAAATCTCCATGGTGTAGTTGTTTATATATATATACATGTATGAGTCATTACTTAATGATTATACTGTTATGAATGTTTTTGTATTCAAGTGAAAGCTTTAGGCTCATTGATTTTTATGTTGTAGTTATAATGATTTGATGCTTCAGTATATGTTTATGATGTTGTTGAGTTAATCAACTAAATGTTATTATATATATATATATATTTGTTTCATAAATTAAAATTATTATACATAAGTTAATTTGTAGAAACTATATCATTTTAGTTTTTCTAAAAATTGATATTAACTTATTTATAAATTAATTTTAACTTAAAAAATTATTTTATTTATTTTATTTTCTTCTCTTGCAAGTAATGAAAAAAGTTTATTTGAATAAGACTTTACAAGTATCAGGTTAAGAATCCGTCTATTATTTTTATCAATATACCTAACACCTATTTATTTTCTTCATTCTAAAAACCCCTTGACTTTGTATACCTTTTCTCATATTCATACAAATGTACGTTACCCTTTCTGCCAATACTTGCTCCTTCAATCATTAAAAAAATCTTCGTTTTACATCTATATGGTGCTGGGTTGGGCAATTATTGTGTTTGGTATGTCATGTTTGAATGTTTTATTCATTTTTGTGCATTTGGACCTCAACTATGTCGTTTTTGTCATATAAATAACTGTTTGATTCATCGGAGTTCATTTACGTATCTGATATTGAAAACACTTGTTTTTTTTATATGTATGATTTTATTCACTCTAATTTGTATATTTATTCAGTATTCATGTGTTTTGTGAATTCAACCTTCCCAAGTCTTTATATCTGTTGTGTAATCATTAGTTTTTTTATCTTTGATTTGTAATTGAAAATAGTCAATATTGTTCCTTTCCAATGTTCAGGTTGAAGCTGACAAGTTATTGAAATGGAGAAGATATATGAGAAGTTTACATGGACGATCAGGGACTTCTCTAAATTGCATTCAAAAAGGAAATACTCCGAGAAATTTTCCCTTGATGACCATATATGGTGCTTGATTGAATTGTGGTTTACTATATATATAATATACGTATTTAACATGCTCTTTGACATGATTTTAATTTATTTAATTAATAAGTCTTGAAACTTCATTTTTAGGCGAATTCTTATCTTTCCAAAGGGGTACAATGTGCACTATTTGTCAATTTATTTAGATGCTGGTGGAGATCTTGCTAATTTACCTCGTGGCTGGAACAAATTTGCAAATTTCAAGTTGACTTTAATTAATCAGGTCGACAGCAAGATGAATAAAACAAGAGGTGTGTGTTTAACATACTTTCTCTCTTTTCATGATTGAGCTTTCGGCTATATTATTTCGTTCACAAATTGAACTAGTGTTTCTAGCAATTTCATATAGAAGCTATGGTTTGGTTTGAGTTTTACATTTTTGGCAGAAGAATTAGATTATTTAACATCTAATCTTGCTTTAGTGTAGTTTTTGATCCTTTAATTAGCTAGCAACTATTCCTTAATTTTAAAGATTTCATCTTTTCATTAGCTATTCCTTAATTTTAAAGATTCCATCTTTCCTATTAGCACGTGTGGTTAGCATGAAATATACCAATATTCAATTTGTTAATCTTTTTCAATATTGGTGATCAATCATGTCACAATTGTAAAATGTATACTAGATGTCAATTCGTGCTAGGCACCAGTTTATTTTGAAAAATGATTTTATTTTAAAATTTTTAACAATTTTTATTTCTTTAGAAATGAAAAAGATATATTTGATAATTATGATGAATAAGATTCTGAAAGTGTACAATGCTATATTTATATTTTAAATAAATTTTATTTTGATTATATATAATTTGTGGGATCAAATAAAAAAATTTATTTTTCTTAATACTTAAATATTTTAATCCCAAAGTTTAAAATAATGTAAATAATAGAGCATAGTTATTAACCTTTGAAATTGTAATAAAATAGTTTTACTTTTTGAACAAATTAGTGTGTGCATTCTTCAAAATTTTTAGTATCATTGAGAAAACTTTTAGTATCATGCAATGTCCTTTGATGTTATATAATATGAAACAGAATTGCTTAATTTCTTCTATCCTAAAATGTAACTGAAATTATTAGGTGACGTATGAAAATAAGTTAATAACACTTAATCAGCAAACTTTAACATAAATCACCTGAAAGCATAAGACTTATTTGCATCAAAACCCTATATTGAAAAGGGTACAAAATTTAATAGTAGTAATATAATAAATTAAAAAAAATTAATCATTAATGTTCTTGTAGATATTGACATTAGTATGCTTTTACATGTTAAGTTGATACTTGTTTGATCAAACGTTATTACAGTATAAAATAAAAAAAAATGACTAAATTGAAAATAAAAGTTAGATACCGAGGTTTACTTCATGTATGACATTAGAATTAATCAACACACAAATGGTATGTTTAACAAAATTAATAAAATGAATAAGTAATTTTGTATAACTCAAAACAAATGTATAGAAAGAACTATAACCTTCAAAAGAAATTTACTAAACTATAATTCTTCAATGGAGTAAACTACTATTTATCTTTTTGCAAATCTCAAGCACAGGAACTTTCAACTTATTTATAATTTGGTATATTCTTTTATTCAATAATAATTGTTTATTATTTGACAAATAAGCAAACTTCTTGTCTCATCTACCTAACTAAAATAAAGTTATTTGATAAATAAACTTATTTAACTGGCTTTAGCACTATTTGAAACCTTTCTTTTTTATTGACAATCTATCTTATTAGAAATTTTTTTTACCCTTCTTAAGAAACCTTGACGCTGTCTTTAACCCTCATATTTCAAAGATTAAAACTAAATATTTTTAGTTTCAAAGGAAATATATGTTTATTTAATTAAATTATAATTTTTTTATTGAAAGAAGAGAAAGAAAACATCACTGAACACAAAAACCTAAATAATTGCCACAACATCCATTACTTCTTAAAATAATAGAATTCCAAGAACTTGAGGAAGATTCAACAAATTCATCAAATATTATTTTATTATTATGTAAAATCATCAAAATTATAATATAAATTTATTTATATTATATCATTTCATTCAATAAAATATTAAAAAATAATAAAAATTAAGATTGATATATAACATTCATTTTAATTATTTAAAATTTTCTTTAAAAGAATGATATGTTTACATAGTATCACAAACAATATAGTAGATATCACGTGGAATAATTACTTAACCTTTTATAAAACATGTAAACGGTTAATTAAGGAGTATAGAAATCAAAATAATACTTTTATAAAACATGTAAACGGTTAATTAAGTAGTATAGAAACCAAAATAATACTTTTATATTTCTAGGATGAAAATCAAAGATTTTTTTAAAGACTATAATAAAAACTTTCTCGTTTTATAGAAAATATATTGTGTTATAGAAAAAAGATATGTTAGAAATACGTATGTCAAAATCATAAGCTTAAGAGTTATAAAAATAAGTATGTTACTAGATTCTAATAGATTGAGTAAAACTCCAACAAAAGCTTCCATTCTCCATTCATATTATGGCTTCTATATCATCATAGCAATAAGATGAGTTATATCCTACATGGATGCATAGGTGTGATGTTTATGTTTCGAGATTTTTCCAATTATTAATTAGATAGTCTTTAGGGTATGAACATGGATCCTTCCTAGGTAGTAATTGGTTACTTGGAATTATATATCTATTTGATAATCATATAATTTGATATTTAACCTACATAACTGACTTTTAATATATGAATTTGTCAGAAGCAGAACACCAATTCAATGCGAAAGAGATTAATTGGGGTTACTCAAGATTCATACCTTTAAATGAACTTCATGACTCTGGGTTTATTGTGGATGATACTTGTATAGTTGAAGTTGAGATTTTGGTCAGCAAGTCAAAACATGAGAGTCAAGTAGATCAACTAGTCAACAAAATTGATGATAAGCCTGTCGAACACACCGATAATCCTTTACCCAAGGAAATGTTCACAACATTTGGTGAGCTAGTGAATTTAACGGGTTTAGGAAAAGTAGAACAAGATTTTGTTCCATTATTAGAAGAAGTATGTTCACGACATCCTTCACTTATTAACAGTCAAAAGAAGAGAACTCATAGGTTTATTAAATGGGCATTCATAGCTTTAGGTCGCGTTCTACATTTTCTTAAGACTAAAAAGGTGAAAGATATGGGTGACGATACTTGTGATCATCTCCAAATTTTATGGGAAGAACTTGAGACATTTAAATTTGATTTGACCTGGTTAGAACCCTATGTTCAATCTGCCTTGGGTATGAAAAATTATATAGAGAGAATTATTCAAGTGAAAAAGATGAAGGAGAATGTGACTACTTTAGAGATGGAAGCAAAGAGTTTGAAGGAGAAGATAATTGAAGTAGAGGTAAATCTTGAATTGGCGAGAAGAGACTTGATGAAAGCAAATGAAGGCTTTGAAGAGTGCAATTCAAATGCTGAACTAGGATATGGAGGATAATACAGATATGACACATCGAAAAATTCATTGCATGTATTATGTAATAAATTATTGATGAAATGTGTGGATGTGAATAATTGAATATGAAAGTAGACATTGGTGACTCTATTCATTTAGATGAATTCATTAAATCATAAATAACAATTTTTATTATTTTAATCTCATTTATTTTGAATTCAATTTAGTCTCAAGTTGAGCTTGACTTAGTAGGCTCAAAGTGCTTAAAGTAAAAAATTGAAAAAGCATAAGATGAAGAGTCCTCCAACAACCTTGGGATAACTTAAACTTCCTAATATTCTCTCTTAGGGATAAATTCCCTAATAGATAATCATTATCTTATCCTATTAATATGATTAAAAGGCCTATAAACACAACTTAGTTATAACTACTAGGTATGACTTCAATCTTAGCTACTTCTCAACTCAAACTCACTTATTTAAGCATTAGAGTCTTTAGAGGTAGCACCTCCTAAATGTGTGATGTAAAGACTCGTCCCTAAGTTGCTCCCATATTCAAATACCAACTTACTACCTCGTAGAAAACATATGACTACCGATCTTGGACTAGTGAGGAACATTGACATTGTTATGAGAATGACTTGTTTTCATTCTTGATTAATCTTGAGTTATCTTGGTTGATCTTGTTTCTCTCTTGCCTTCAATGCACATTTGCAACTCTCTGAACCTCCCCTAGATGGTGGAAACTAGGAAAAACAACTTCAATTAATCACCCACAACCCAAAAGATCAATAAAGATTGGGAGGCAACACAACCACCCTCGAACAAGATCACCTAATCAAGTTCATTCAATAATAGACACAAGTGATAAAGAAGTTTAACCATAGAATAGAGTAAATGGAGGAGCAAGCAGTAGGGATATTAGCCATAATCCAACCATAAAACTCCAACCAAATCTCTAAGCCCCTTTGAGACCAACTAAACATGTATCTTACCGATTAGAATAACATTATTCCAACTATTAGGGATATACAAATTTAGACATCGTACCTAATTAGAGATAGGTGAGTACTATCTAGACTCTCAATTTCTCATTCTAAAAGAATGAGTCTTCTACTAATGTTATCTAGATTGAAGCTAGTAAAGAATGAGCCTTCTACTAATGTGATCTAGACTCTAAACTTCAAACAATTTTTTGAATTGGATATGCTAACTGCTTAGTGGTGGCATTATTAAATTGGTGTAACCTTTACATCACAAGAATCAACGTTGTATACTTGAAAGATTAAAATCATATGCAACTTACCAATTCATGCGACACACTTTATCACATTGACCAAACTAACTAATATTATTTATTTAATTAATTATTATACAGTAAGTGTGGAAAAAGTAAATAAAGATATTAGAAAACTTAGTAATTTAGAAAAAAACAAGTACTTACAATACTTTACCAACTTAAATTACATAACTATAAACTTACGCCACCACAATATAAATGCATCTAATTATCATGAAATATATATACAACAAAAGGTTGTGATTTAACCCCAAAATATATACATCAAGAAGACTATCCTAGTAAGAGTAGTGACAACTATACACCTACACTTGCCCTATGTTTATGAATATATAGAATGATCCTAAATATCTAGCAAGGTTTGTCCTTTAGATGGATCATTCCTCGGAATTCTCATCCTTAGTAAAATATTCCTTGAAAAATAATCTCTTCGTAGTAATCGTCAAAAGACAAAAATTCTCAAATTGCTAAACTGGAACAACAAGTCCTCCCTTGACTAGAAGTCATGTTATCTGAATCAGCTGCTACTCACCCCCATCATATCAAGCACATAACATACAAAGAAAAGAAAGAGAAAAAGGAGTGAGAAAAAATAATCATTAACTCATAAGTCAAGAAATGTAGCATTAAGAACAATGAACAAACTAATCACAATTAGTGATCATCTGAAAATTGATATGTAAGGAAACTTATGATTTCTTCTAAGTTATCCTAACTTCTATGTATCGACCCATTTCCTCTTATTGTTCTTCATCAAGGGATTTACCTTAGATTTTGGGGAGATAATTGAGAGTTCATTTTCCTCCAACTTCATTTTAAATTTTGAGAGACTTATGTTGTGACACCCTTCTACCCCAAATACTTAAATTAAAATAATCAACTAAATAAAATGAAGACAGGGTAATAGTTAAAACCAAAAAGCACAATTTGTATTAAGGATAAAAGGTTTACATGATAATTAAAAGGTAGGCACAAAGTTTTCAAGGAGGTTTTAGATCTAAACATTATAATTGAGAAAACTGAAGTCATCATCATCTTTAAAATAAGTCATTCAAACATCAAGGCATAGAGCAACTATTCTAACTTATAGAACCCCGATGTCACACTAATCAGAGCAAGATCCCACCTTTTCAAAACTTGGCACCATGAGTGCCCTCAACGTTACCTAAAAGAAAACAACAAGAGAAAGTACGGTGAGAAATCGCATTCAATTATATATAAAGGCAGATAATGCCCCAAATCCCACCCATTACCATACTCAATTACTAACAGTTAACAGATGCTCATATATCAATCACATTTCATTCATTCAAAATCAATCACAGTTCATTCATGTTTACAAAATGCACATGCTCGCATAATGCATGTGCTCATCACCACACCTAAGAGTCTCAAGTCGGAACTCCACACCATGGACGAACATCCTCAATCCCCTTAGTTATCACTAATGATGGTCACACCGTTAAACACCCCGTATGGGCCGGTGTGTCGCACAGTTAAACACCACCTTTGGCCCGTGCGAAGACATTCCACACAACCGTTAAACACCATCTATGGCCGGCATGCAGCATGGTTAAACACCACCTGTGGTCCATGCATATGATTGTCCCCCATCATTAGTCTCCCTTGTTAAACACCACATATGGCCAGGGTATTATAGCCACGTCTGGCTTCTCATGCATCTCATGCCTCTCATGTCCATGCTCAATGCATTCACATCCACACTCTTATTCTCATGATTTATTTATACATCATTCACACATACCACAATCATACCCAACCATATTAATTTAACCATCATTATTATAAATCATTCATCAGAAAGCACAGAAACGCACATAAAACACCATTGAATTTCACCCAATTTCATCATTGCACACAAGAGCCCAAGATCATGAACAACCATAAACAACCACAAGAATCAAGTAATTAGGGCAATTAACCATACGATTTCCCAGCAAAAATCATATTAGGACAAGACGTTAATTAGACCACAGAGCATATTGACAAATCTTTTCTACCGATTAAAATATTTTTAAAACATAATAATCAAACGAAATTGAGAATTTAGATCCTAGAGGGACTTAGGGATTGCCCTCACTACCCTACACTTCCGCATTCATATATAATCAAATCCATCTCCCCTGTACCTTAGAGACGATAAACGAAGAAGAACTGATGCATTTCTGGGACGATCTGAACACTCTAACTTCTCCTCCTTGCAGGTTTGCGTTCTCTCTCCTCTAGGTGTATCTGTCTGACTTGCAAAACACAAATTAGGGTAAACTGATTACTCCCCGTCTAATATTCTAACTGGGTCGAGTCAACTTCGACCCGCCCATCAGCTTTCCCCGTTAATTCAATTAATTAAATTAATAAATGAAAATAATTCAGATTAATGCCTCATCAGTTTATAAAATCATTAACCCCTCTATTAAAATAAAATTTATATAATAATAATAATATAATTAATTTCTAAAAATAATTAAATAAATATTAGGATGTTACATATGTAGTACTTCGATACTTGGGAGGGGTACTCTCTACCAATTATGGTAATTCTTAGTAGTTTTAAGGTTATTGAGTTAGAGATATGAGTCTCCTAACTCAAGATTGTCGACTATTAGGATTTCACAACTCAATTTCATTAACCCCCTAGACTTGGAAAGAGTCCACACCACCATCTCTCAAGTGCCAGATTATAATCCATCCCCATCCTCTTTTCTTTTTATGCATATGATGCATGGCCTTAATCGAATGAAAAGTCTCTAATTTAGAATTTTCTAATTCCTCTAGAAAATTTTGTAGAGTTTCCTCTGATTTTTTATACTTTTCCTCGTACCTCTCAATAGGTATGGTCAATAAATAACAACATTAAACATGTCAAATAGTTTATTTCCCTATCTCTTTCCACAAAATTAATTATATAATCAAATCTCAATCTTTCTCCTACCATGACTCACATGACAGAATATGTGGAGCTTTTTAAGCTCACCACCAGTTCAAATCAAATTCAAAATATTCAACAAAAAAAAAATCCAATGTTCAATTCCCAATTCCATTATTGAAATAAAATCACAAATCTTCTCTCGTTATGCCACTTTGACCAAATTCATAGAATCATCATACTTCTAATTGTCATTTTTATTTTATACATATCTCAATCAACACAATTATTTCAATATTAAGGAGTCATATCTTAATCAATTATTTAGCTTACTTCATGTAAGTATATAAATGAATCAAATCCATTATCCTTCATTCTCATGAAAACATGATCATTAAACTTTCTAACTAAACTTAGTTACTTTTCTAAATTGATTAACTATAATTCTATAAACATAAAACTTTTAGTAAACCAATTTCTTATTTATTTTACCTTTTTATTAGATAACTCATATTCTATATATATATATATATATATATATATATATATATATATATATATATATATATATATATATATATATATATATATATATATATATATATATATATATATATATATATATATATATATATAAATAAAAGCTTACTAATACTAAAACATGTAGTTTACACTAGATTATGACTTATTTTATTAATCTATTACATGGTTTCAAAACTACATACTAAATTTTCTTATTTATTAATCTTCAATTTAATAAAACGGTCATATATTACAGTCGGTGATCCTAACAGGAATATCCATCCAACCTATTAATCCAATGACTCCCAACATTTCATTACCTAATAATTATAACTCAACACCAATATTTTTCCATGAACCATTATTTATTCTAGGTACTTAATTATCAATTTGCTATGATTCAAGAACTATAAAACATAATTAAAAGTGCAACAACCATCTCTTTCTTTTGTTGTAGAATCGAGAACTACTATGCTCCAATTACAAAGTACTTTTGCTTCCTTTTGCTATCTACAACACCTACGATTACTTAGTAACAATTTGGAACTTGAAACACAACATTTAACACACTTCAAAATCATGATTCTAAGATGAACTTAAAACAAGACAACAATGTACACAAGTACAGCAAAACAATATATATTCCACAAATAACGAGATTTTTACTTCATTTCCTCACATACAACTTATGGAATCATAGGGTAAATCATTAGAAACTTCAATAACCATGCAAAACTCATTTAAATCAAGAATAATCACTAAAAGAAGAAAGTAGGACAACAACATAAATTTTGTGCAGCAAAGCCACTCACAACAAGTTTCTTATACAAGGAAAAATTAGCCTATGGAAAGACAAGAAGATCCTCTCCATTATCACAATATTACATGTTATCTAGGTCAAATAGATCCTCTACTTAATATCTTTTTAGTTTTTTGTTTTGTGATATAATACATCAAGATCCTTCTACTAATGGTAATGGTGCACTCATAATTTTTTTATAGGAGTGAATCATCAATTTAGTTCCTAAAATTGTAATAGTCTATCAAATTGGTCCCTAAAATTAGTAAAATAGTCCATCAAATTTTATATTACTATTCAGTTTAATCCCTAAAATTGTAATGGACAATCAAATTAGTCCCTAAGATAAATAAAATATCAAAATTATCCTTGAAATTACAATTATCTATCAGTTTAGTCATTAAAATTGTAATGGTCGATCATGTTGGTCTCTAAAATTAAAAATGATTAATTACACCTTTTGACCCAAATAAGTCAAATTAGTTATTAAAATTTATTTCTCTTACCTAAAATTCACAAAATTATATAAGTTTAGGGGTCAAAATGTATAAAGAAAAGTATAGATAAAATTTCCGAAATTTCAAAAGTTATGAGGTAGAAAGTACAATTAACTCTTTAATTTTATGAACCAATTTGATTGATCATTGCATTTTTAAGGACTAAATTGATAGTTAATTATAATTTCAATAACTATTTTAATATTTTATTTATTTAAAGAACAATTTCACGAATTATTACAACTTTACAAACTAAATTAATTATTTTCTCTTTTTCATAGTCTTTTAGAGTTCATTTGATGTTCTGATTGTGCTTTGAAAGTTGCCTATGAGCACTTAAATAAAAATTCAAAGGAATATAAAAATTTTCAGAAAATTCTCAAAATTCAAAATAATATCATAAACATATTTCTATGCTTAAAATATAATTTTATGAAAATTTAAAATTATTTATGAATTATTTACAATTTTTTATTCTCTAATTAGGAAAATTAGTTAATATAATTATTTTATTTTCTTATCCAGAAAATCATAAAATTACCTGTATATTTCAGATATCATTATACTATTATTCTAACCGTATATATAATGTTTATAAATTTTTAAACTATTTTTACTATTTATTATACCCTTTAATTTGAATTAATTATTTCTAATTTATAACCGAAAATTACGAAAAATTTAAATTTAAATATTATTTGTTATTCTGATTTGAATTCAATTTCTCAACACATTCCCATCTTTATCTAGATTTTCAATCATAAAGACATAATAATAAATAGTAATAAACATATAATAATATATATGAGTGTAAATATAGTGGAGGTTACACTTCACCTCCATGGGTACTTAATTATTATATATGTACATAACTTTAATCATTAAGCCACATAGCATGATTCAAGTGGTGACTTACTTATTTCAGTAATTCCTTATTAATCCAGTACCTCAATAGTATCTATCCCGGGTTCAGTTTTTAAAACACCGTCACAAGGGCAGGAATTAAGTGATAGTTAAAATCATCTATCGCTTCTATAAAAAAAAATGGAAACTGAACTACTAAAATTTTTCTCTTTTTTTCTATTACTTAAATTAAGCTTCACTACAAAAAAAAACATGTCATTTGTGGAGGTTAAAAGCGCTAGAAAATAATAAATATTTATTGGGGGTTTAAAACCGACAATAAATGCATTTCGATTCTAATAATACCTAATATATTTTTGATAGTTAAAAACCGCCATAAAATAAATTTTAATTCTTTTATTATATAGCGTCGGTTAATAACCGCCAATAAATGAATTCTAACACCAGCTTAGTTAAAGACATGGTCAAAACAGTAAAATTCTAGTTGATTAATGAAATAACAGAAAACTAAACAAGAAAATTCAGAAGAATAGAGGAAGACTTCCAAATCTGTTGTAGGAAAACCAAGGCAAAAGATTAAATAAAAAAATAAGAGACAAAAAGGCTATATAACTGAAATACAATAGAATGAAAATAATTAGAAAGAAAGAAAAAATAGCAAGAGAAATCAAAACTGAAACATGACAAGCATAATAATGACTAGCCATAAACAGTTATTGAAAAAATTATATGCTTCCTAGATAATCCTATAAAGATCAGGAATAGACATTGCATCAGCTCCAAGCAGTTTTAGTCCAAAATCAACATGCGGCTTCATTCAAGAGATCCAAGCCAACACAGGGAAAGAAAAAGAGAAGATAAGAACATAATTGCATATATGGAACTTACATAGAATCCCCAATGCGTTAGATGGACACCAAAAACTATGACAAAAATTTAGTCATTAAGGAGTTTGGCATCATACACACCTCCATGAGAGACACATAAATGTTGGAAAAACGTAGAAAACTTGGAACCAAAGGCTTCAATATGTTATACGTGGAGCAGCAAATACTTGCAGATCAACAACCTGAGATTATTTAAAAGCATAAATACCCTTTATGGGGTGAGAAGAAAGTGTATGCATGCATGTTACTTGCAACCTTCTACAGCTACAAACATAAACTAAACCAAACATTATTTTTCTGTTCTTCAAAAGGTCATGAAGGTACTAATATACCTGAACTGTGGCTCGAAGCCCACATGCTTTAATTGCAGCTATAATGTTAGGATTCCCAGCCCACTTCACTGATGGTTCCATAATCAACTCCTTTTCATCAGTAGTGTAGACTTTCATTCCTGGCATTTATATGTATATTCAGATAAAAATAAACATTAATCAATCTAAACTCCTATTTGCTTAAAGAGCAATCAAGGATCTGGTGTAAAAAAATCTGGAACCATGAAATGTGACATGATAATGATTTCATTTAATTTGCAGTTCAAGCAATATCTGTAACACTGTATAGACCAGATTCGTGATCAACTCAACTTCATTCCAGGGATACTGCTTATATCATAACATACTTCTTAAATTTTGATTATAATCTTCTTCTCGACCTTTTAATAATCTCAAATGCAAATAAAACTATTGTTTATCATTGACATTTGACATGGTTCTTTCCTTGGTTGCATCCGAGCAAACTATCCCACAACAAAATTTTGTGGAAATTATAGCTCAAGTAATTCTGCAATCATGTTAATATTTAGAAGGCCAGGTTCATATGGCATGTCACAAGTGGCAAGACACATGAATCACAAGAGCCTGTCTTAGAATATTAACCAACATTGCCTAGACAACTATTAAACACATACTTGTTTAAGCAATGAGGTCATGGTAAAAAAATGAGTCTTACACAATAGCAGATTCACATACATAATACTCATGTGATGTGTGTCTCTGTATGGAAGAGACAAAGAGAGAGAGATAAACCTTGAAAAGTTGGTGGTAGAGAACCCAAATTCAGTTCTTCAAATTCAACTGAATCAATTTTGTACTTCGGAATTTGCTCAGCAATAATGGGCTTTGCTAATTATAGATTGAATCAGCAATTTTGTACTTCGGAAGTCCTTGTTTTGACTTCTTGTCGAATCTATTTTTCATTTTTTTATAGATTGTATGTGTTACATATTTGCTAATTATAAGCATATTTAATTTACAATTTCTAACAAGTTAGAAACTTCTGAACTTAGCACATTTCGTCTACAGTTTTAACCAGCACATCAAAGGCACGTACAGAAGGCAAACAAGCTCACAAGGTGCTTGAGGGAGCCATTGACTTCCTAGAAGCCCATCAACATCCAAGAAGCCTTTTTTTCGTATGCATCAGTCTATCATACAATGTTGGCATTTTCACATCCACAAAATGATAGGATGTTTCTTGCAATCTCAGCTTCTGCGCTTCATAATGAAGACATAACAAGTAATAGTAATTATGGTAAATTTACATACTAAATAATATTAATACACCACCCATTGCAGTTTTGATTTTATCTTTGATTCATCGTTAGCTTCTTTGGCAACAAAAGCAATTCTTGAATCGATGTAGTTAATGGTTGGAGGGAAATCCGCTTGACTAACAAGTTTCCCAATATGCTGTTTTACACATGTCTTGAGTTGGAGAAATTATTAAGTGGTTCAGATCACCACATGGTCTATTATCTTAATTAATCTGTAAATCATACGTAATTAAGTGTCATCAATTAAAAAATTTAAATACGTGCCATATACATATTTTGTAGTACACCTTTGAATATGGATATATTGGTACTTTAATTTTTATTTCACTCTTTCTTTTTCTTAAGATTAATTAGTTGATTTTCGTAGAGCATTTGCTTTTGATATATTTTGGAATGCGCTTAAAAGAAAAAAAAATAATTGAGAAAAATAAAATAAAAGAATTTGAATTTGAATTTAAGTAAACAAAGAGTTATGGCTTTATGTGTATTTTTTATTTCCTAATCCTAATTTCATGTGAATTTTACTACTTATTCTCTTATTGATTATACTCATTAATTCTATTTGGAGATCTTGATATAGTACTCTTAACATTTTTCACCTTAAACTACAACCTTAGTTGGTCATATACAAACATAACTTAAAATAAACATATAGTAATCTAATAAGAGATTTGGAAAAGAGTTTGTTTATGCAAATTTTCAAAACTTAATTTTGTTTATAATTCCACCTATTCATTGTGGTTCGACCACTGATTTATTAATCGATTGAGATAAATGGTAATCAAACATTTTATGAATAATTACAATAAAATAATATAATAAGAGAAAAAACAAGCATTCACATTTAATATCATATTAAGGATTCCAGATACAAGCTAGGTCATTACCTACAAAGGGGTTATGTCACTCATACTCATGATCATATTACAAACAAACAAAAAACATAAATGAAGGTAAGAAAGAAAAATCCGTTGATATTAGAGACTTTACTCCTTCATCTTACCTTATGTCTTGGCCTTGCTAAAGGACCATAAGTGCTCAAAAGAGTTCTAAAAACTTAAAGAGAGAGAAAAAAAAATAAAAGACTAAAGTTGTTAAGTTTCACAATATTTTTCTCTATTCTCTTTAATAATGTGCGGAGTGAGCCTTTTTTGCAGACATGATCTTTTTGGACTAAAAATCTCAATTTTTGTTATGTTGTTTTTTTTTTTTTTTGTAATATATTAAACTCAAAGGATAAAGATGAATTTTACGTGTGATAAATATTAAAAATAATAAAGTTTTCATCCAAAAATTCTTATAATTAATATACAAAAATTCAGTTTACCATCTTATAGAACTCAAATATTATTATGCTTTTCTTTCGTCATATAGTGAAAATTCTCCCTAACTGTAAAAATAATTGGAAACAATTCTATTTTGTCTCCTATATTAAACTTAGAAGAATTAGGTAAAAACTCTACATACAACTTTGAACCTAATTATCTTTAAGTTTAACCCACTCAACTTTAAGAAGAAGCAATTATTTTTACATACCTAAGTATCAAAGTCATTTCAATTTCACACAAACCCATAATAAAATGAACAAGCACACTCTCGGTAAAGGAAGGCAAAGTCATTTTCTAGGCTTTTTTTCTCCACATATATTTTCTACGCACATTCTTTTTTCTATTTTTTTTTTATTTTCATGTTACCAACTTGGCCATTGCGAAGAAATTAAGAAAAATAGATTCTTTACAAATGAAAATTTAGTCTATTCGGTTGCCAATTTTAACTTTTATATCAAGAGCGTGATCAAATCCAATTTTAGGCCTTTCTAATTTTATAGAAGATCTTTGAATATCCACGTATATGCAACTTAATCTTCTCTTCACTATTTTTTCAAAGCCCAATCTACGTGTGGCTCAACTTGGTGAGCTCAAGTTTGCATATGTCAATATTTGCCTACAAACTTGATTATTAGTTTTTCTTTGGTCAACCAACTGTGCCTCAGTTTGGTAGTCAATGGGAAAGGCAAAATTCTCCCTAACAAACTGTAGCAATACCCATGAACTTCGAGAAGTATTAGATATTTAGCACATATACGTAAGTATGGAATGCAAGTTATTTGAATTTCGCTCAAAACCTTATGATCAACGAGCACGCTATGAGGAAAGGACAAAGGCAAAACCATTTTCTTGGAAGAAATTTTGATAGATGAAAGACCAGTTCTTGTTAGTGTTGTGGTTAGGCTAAAAGAAAAAATGAAAACAAATTCTAAAAAAAGAAAAATGATCAATAGGTATGCAGTTAGAATAACAAGATAAGGTGGTTTCTAACAACAACAAGCGAATTAAGATTAAGATAGAATAATAAACTAATAAAGATTAAATGTATTCGAGTATCAAGATTAGAAAGAAAGGTAGAAGAAGAAAACTAAAAGATAACTTTAGTTTTGAAATGAATAGTCTGTGAGACAACTTATTGCTTTTTGGAAGACCATGAAATAAGATTTGTTCATAGAAAAATGCAGTACATCATTGTGGACTTGCGGTGGTCAGGATTGAAGTCCCAATTAGCATCACAAAAGGTTGAGAGAGTCAATTTTGAGGTTCTAGTGAGATTGAGGTCATAGGTAATTGTGCTACTAAGATATCAAAGAATATTTTATTGTCTACCAATGTGAGTCATAAATTGACAAACTTTGTTGACAACAAAAGCTATGTCAAGTTGGCGATTATTACATATTACAATGCTCCAACTATGGATATGTAAAGGATTACATCTTCTACATCTGAACTCTCAATGGAAGAAAGTTTGAGGTCAATGACCATGGGTTTTCATTGGTTTGGCATGACTCATGTTGGCTTTGTAAGGAGATTATTGATATATTTGGTTTGAGTTAAACAAACCTTTCCTAAGGAATGGTGTGCTTGAATTGTTAAACTTAAAGACAATTATGCTCAAAACTGTGTGTCCTCTTGTTGAAGAGTTCTCATATAAATATTATTTAATTACAATATATCAAGCTGATTTTTAGCATATTAAATTAGATAAATTGTCAACTCACTAAATTAGCTAAACTGTTATATATACATTTACCTGACAATTAATCCTAATTAAGAGAATAATAATTATAAGATATTAAGCTGATTTTCAGCCCACTAAAATTGTGATTACATTGACAAACATAACACACTATAAGATGAAATTCAAAATATACTTTGTTGTCTTTGACAAATTGTGAGACACTTAATAAATTTTTGGAAATAGTTGACACATGCATAAGGTCATTCAAGAAGAGAGGTTTAATTAAATTAGGTGAATAAAAGAAAGAGCTACCAATGTGCTAGATGGAGGCAGAATAACTATAAGCCATCTTGATTCTTACATTTACATTATAGGATGTTGCTCTCATAAGATTGATATCTTGAAGTATCAAATGATTTGTAGCACCCGGGTTTGTGTACCATGTAGGGTCATAAAGAGTTTTTGGTACTGCCATCAGTGTTGTAAAGGTAGAAGAGGCATCATTTTGGGTGGTTTCTGCCACCATAATTTTGTCATAAGAAGTACTATTAGAATCTTGATACTTAGTATTAAATTGATGCCAACGATTAAAAGCTATATGCCCATATTTACCACAAACTTGGCATTTGGGTTTATTGTAAATCTACCACCATAACTTCCTCCTCTAAAGGAAAATGATGCCTTTATATGAACTTCTAAAATTGCCATTATTGAGTCTTCCTTGACTTAAATCATAGTTTGGAACTCGGTTGGGATTGCTTCTACCATGTTATTGGTTCTAAGCTAAGCTAGCTTGTAATAAATGCATTGAAAATGCATCAAATTGCTTACTTTCTGTTTTTCAATTCTTCCTTTAATATTCATCAAGAGAGATTCAATTTCAGGAACAATGTAAGCATTAGTCCGAGAAACAATAGATGTAACAATTGGATCATACTCATTGGGTAGACCATCAAGAATGATTTCAATGTGTTCAACGGTATCAATTGGTGAGTCTAAAGTAGTTAGGGTGTCCACAATCTTTTTAATAGAAAGCAAGTAATCATTTATTCCTCCTGTTTTCTTGATGTTCTTTAACTGAATTTTCAATTGGCTAACTTTTGCTCGTGTTTGTGATGCAAAATATACATGGAGTTTGGTCCAAATTTGGTATGTGAATTCGCATCCAACCATTATGGTTTGGAGATTCAAAGACATCGAGGAAAGGAGCCATGTAAATACGTATTGGTCTTTTTGCTCTCAAAATTCATATGCTTCGTTCAAATTTCCTAGTTGTTTATTTTCTTCATTCAAGAACCTTCGTGGCACTCCCCTTGAAATTTCTTCTGAGAGAAACTTTTGTAGCTTGTGAGCTTTGATTGTACACATGACTTGCATTTTCCATGTCAAGAAATTATCATTATTTAACGTTACTAAAGTTGGAATCATTAGCTGAGAATAGAAATAGAAAATTACTCAGGCGTAACTATAGTAGGATATTGGCTCTAATACCATAAAGGTATTAGAATATAAAGATTAGAAAGAAAGATAAAGTGAGAAAATTAAAAGATAACTTTTGTAATGAAATGAATAGATTTTTATACTAATATAAAATCACTTATGAAGTAACCACTGAATAACTAACTTTTAGTTATTATTCCCTTTACAAAGATTGTTAAAGAAAAAGAAGAAACAATTTAAAGTTGAATGTGGACATAGAATATCCGTGAAGGAAAAAGATTTTATCAGCGTTTATTTTCTTCTCACATTTGTTTTTTTTTTTATTTATTTATTTTCATGCTGGTAACCAACTTGGGCAGTGGAAACTAAGAAAAAGAGATTCTTTCCAACTGATTTTTTTTTTGTCTATTCCGTTGCAAATTTTAGCGAGAGTTACATTCATCTCTCTCCTTCAAATATAATAAAATTTTTAGTGTATATTTCATTGCAAAATATTATAAAATATAAAATCGTTTTGTATTAAAATATTTTCCTTTAAAATAAATGTTTTCTCTAATACAAACAAACAAGAACATAATTTTCTGTCTTTCAATAAATATTATTTTCAAACATTTCATATTTTTATAAATTATAAAAGATAATTATTTATGTAATATGAACAAAAATAATTTAAGAACTCAAGTCAAAAATATATTTTTATTATTTATAAATGAAATGATTTGTAAAAACCACAAATTAAATTTTTAAATAGTTTATGTAAATAATTGTTGTAAATAAATTTTCAAACAATAAACTGATTCAAATTATTTAATAAATTAATTTAAGTTAAAAAATAATTAATTAGAATAAAATATTTTAAATTACTATTATATATAAATATATATATTACTATTTATTATATGAAAAAACTAATTTGTTAATAATTTTTATAAATATTTAAAATATAAAGTTAAATCAATCAACATCAATTAAATCAAACGATTTAATTGATTGATTAAATCATTTTTATATTAAGATCAAATTATACCATTGTAACACTAAAGAGAGTTACCCTAAATCAAATTAAATTATTGAATTAACTGATTAAATTTAATTGATTAATTATCACATAATAGATTAAAATTACTACATATATTAAGAAAGAGGAAAATCTTAATTTCATCCATACAGTATCACATTCTCTCCTGTGTAATCCTTAAATTATAGAAAAGTAATAAACAGTTCCTATAATTTAGTTCACATAGTTGATAAAATTGTTTTAAAATTCTTAGTGCCTAATTGACACTTAAATGACACACTATTTATATGTTTTATAAATAGTCCTTTATTTATTAAAATATTTCAATCTATTCGTTATAATAATTAGTCTTAAATTTTAAATATTTTTACTTTCAAATTGACATCAATTTTATCCCTTAATTTCTAAATATTATTGGATATTAATAATGTTATAATCATTAATCCTTCGTCAATTTCATTCCTCAATTTCTAAATAATATTAGATATTAATAATGTTATAATCATTGGTCCTTCATCCATTAAGATACTAAATTAACAGTTTATTTTTTATAAATAGTCTTTTATCTATTAAAATACATTAATTTATTCCTTTAATAATTAACCTTAATTTGAAACTTTTTATTCTTAAAAATACATCAATTTCATCCACAAAATTCTAAAGTAAATTAATATTACTTATAAATAATAAATAATAATAGTACAGAGGCCTTTTCTGTTGAAAAAAATTACGGTGAAATGCATTAAAATTTAATGACCTTTCTTGTGTTGAACTGGATTTACGAGTATAGATATTTTTTTAATATTTTCAAATTTTATTTTGATAATATTATTTTTTTTTATAATAATAATAATAATAATAATAATAATAATAATAATAATAATAATAATAATAATTTATTACGTATAATTTTTATTATGTTAATTTTTCTTTTCATAACATTATTATTTTTACTATTTTAGATTTTAGACTATTATTATATTATTATTGTAGAAATATTTTTTCTGTATTAGTTTATTATTAGATTTATATTTATTTACTTTACATTGTTTTGAATATTATAATATTAATTAATATTTTATTGTTATTTTAAATATCTTTATAATATTTATTATTATATTATTTTCCTATTATCAAGAGATAATTATTTTTTATTCTCGATCATGTACATTTTAAGATTATTTTAATCATAATTTAAATTTAATTTTTGAAATTTTAATACTCACACATTATACAATAAGGTTTATGTATTTTAATTTAAATATTTGTTTTTATTTTTATATTTTGATTTAGATATTTTACTTTTGGTGAAAGTGATGTATTTTGTAGAGAAAAATCTTCAAAATTTAGAACTAATTATTATAAGGACTAAATTGAAGTAATTCAGAAAATAAAAAAATATTTATACAATAGAAAGAGTGTCATTTATGTGTCATGTAACACCAAAAGTTTTAACATGTGTTTAATTAAAAGAATAATTAATTTTAATTTTAGTAGAAAAAAATTATGAAATGTGGTGTTGCACATTTTCAAGAAAATCTCGAAAAAGGTCAAAACAACTAAAAGCACGCATATGAAGGTGAGTTTTATCTGAGATTAATTATCCGAGTTGAGTAAACATTTGAAGTTTATAAATTGTAGTCTTAGGCACATTCTAATAGTAGTTTGTTGAACTAATGTCACCGACATGCTTTTTAGTGTAGCGACATGTATTTTGGGGTAGAATACCAATTGACCAGAGTTCTAAGAAAATTCCCAGAAACCCTACAACTATCATTAGAGGCTTCACCCTATTGTCCAAAGGACAAAAAAACCTTTTTTGCAGAATAGGTATTGAAACATCATGGAGCAATGGTCCTTCAAACCCTTATTACCCAAAGGTTATTAACCCAACTCCACATAAGCCCACTCAAGGGTTGATTTTCAGAACTTTACTCACCTAAAACCTCACCTCCCACCTTATATATTTGTTCATAATCTTCACCAAGTTGGAGCTTCAAGTTGTTGATCAAGATTTTTATTCCTTCCTTAAAGTATTCAATCCTTAGTCTTCAACCAAGTAAAGAAAGGTCTACCTTGTGTGATTTGTGTGATTATATGTTGTTGTTATGCTATTATATATGTGGTTACATGTCTAGAATTGCATGCATGAAATATTATTAAGAATTGATAGTCATTATTGTGAGTTTTGAGCTTTTGATGAACATATTGAGTTGATGATGAATTTGTGGATGCATATTGAAATTGTTGTTGTTATTACATTTGGATACTATTTATATGTTGTTTTGGAGCTATTGGGTTGATTACATGTTGGTTTGGTTGGATTTTGATGATTTTTGGTGAAGTTGCATGTTGTTGTTCTAGGATTTTGTTAGGTGAGTTTGTGGCTTGCTCAGTAAATCCCTGTTTTATGGGTTTCCTGTTAAAGGTTCACTTAGCGAAGGGAGATTCTCGTTGAGCAACCTTAAAGCTCTAGGTAGTTTTTTTGAAAAAATGCAAGTTTTTGTTGGGCGAGTACCTCACTCATTAGGTGAAGCCACGTGAACTTAGAGAGAAAATCTAGGTTTGTTTAGTGTTTATTGGGAGAATTGAGAGTTAAGGGGATTTTAGTGGCTCATTTCTCTAGGTGAAGGAATGTTTTTATCGAGTGAGTTAGGCAGAGTTGAGAGTGTGAAGTTTATACAGCTTCATTAGCTAAGCGAGACTTTTGAGGATTCTCTTTAGCTCCTTTGACTAAGCAAGGATAGACCTTCATTGCATGAGCACATGAGATTTTAGGAGTTAAGTCATTGTTGCATGATTTGTTAGGAAAATGATTCATTTTTTGGCAATTAAACATAGTAGAAGCTATCTGTGACTTCATTCGCTGAGTAAGGCTAAGGGCTTGTTAGGCGAATCCACATACCTAAGAAGTACCTTTTTTTGTGGGTAGGACTGATTGGGTGAAAGATACCATTCATTGGGAAAATCTAATGGTTGTGAGAAAACTTTAAATTAAGAAAACTAAATATCTTGAATAATTGTATCTCTTAAAATATTTGATGAAATGTTGTAAAAGATTGGATTAGGTGGGAGGGTATAAAAGACTAAAGTGAAATGATAAATAAGTTAATATTCATAAGAATTATAATGTGGCTATCTTTGAGAGATATGACATATGTTGTTGATGTTGTAGAGTAAGATGTTGACCTTATTCTTGAGAAAATGATTGGTGAACCATTTCTTGTTATGGTGAATTCAACTTACCTTGGAGGTGACCATGATGAGATGATGGATACGTGTTGTTAGTATCTGTGTGTTCAAGGAAGTTGGAAGTAATATGAGGATCACAATTTGAGAATGCTACTGACACGTAGGCATGTAAGTTGTTGAACTATTATGATTGAGCGGGATCCATAGCTACTGTTGGAGAGAAAGAGAAAGGCCAAGTGGGCCTAGGGGATAGATGGACGAGCAAATTCTATAAAGAGGTTTAGGTGTTTGCAAGCATGATACCATGATAAGCTACTACCCATGTAAAACTATTTTGATGGACACACTCTCTAATCCACAAGATTACTTCCCAATACTAGGTTAAGGGTATGTTAAGGAAGTGATGAGTGATTGCTTGACTTATAAATCTCCATGGTGTAGTTGTTTATATATATACATGTATGAGTCATTCACTTAATGATTATACTGTTATGAATGTTTTTTGTATTCGTTGAAAGCGGAAGCTCATTGATTTTTATGTTGTAGTTATAATGATTTGATGCCTTCGTATATGTTTATGATGTTGTTGAGTTTATCAATTTATTTTCTAGATATAACAATATTACTGTAGTAGCTTACCAGTATGTTTGTTTTTGTATGTGTATGATTGTGATAACCTCAAACGATGAGTTCGTGGGAGCAAATGTTAAGGTCACCAAGAGGTCAGAGGTTCCTAGGAATTCCACAAATTTGGGTCTACATAGGGCTCTTTGCATTCGCTTTTGGGACACCCAGGTGGGCCTAAAAGGGGCATGGAGGATTTATCGTGATCAATAGTAAGTTTGATATACACGAGAGGTGATAGTAAAATACATGTCAGCTAGGGTCGTGAGGTTTTTTGTTGCCGTCCACACTCAAATGGAGATGTTTTTGCCCATATCAACAATGTGTAGTCAACCTTTCGATATGACCAAGGCGAAGTTGGTTGAGAACCAATGCCACACTCGATCCTTATCCATATTGTTTCTGAACTGCACCTTAAAGACCTGGCAGTGATGTTAGAGTTTTGTCATAAGCACCACCATCACCACCTTAGTGACACAGTTGTTATCCCTATCCTTTTTTTATATATATCCCTCTTTTGATGTTATGGTAGATGTTTAGCTATCAACTTCATGTACCATTTATGTTTATGTTGTTATAAGTGTCATAAGACTTCCCATTGTATAAAAAAGGTTATGTAACCAGAAAAATATGTATATATACATTAGATGTATGTTCATGATTAGTTGGTTTTATACTTTATTTAAATATATTTTTATTTGCTTGTTATTGCGTATCACAAAAAATAAAAACTTAACTACTATTTTCATAATCAAATTAATTAAGATTTTTATTAAAACTTAACTTTCTATCTATATTTAGTGTCTTATAGTTGTTTACATATTGTGTCGGCCTGGGTCATTTTATTTAATGTGTCAATTAGGTATTTAATAATTTTTAAATAGATTTATTAACAAAAGGGATTAAATTGACTATGAAAATTTTTTTAGTTATATATAAATTATTTTTCAATACATACGAAATTAAGTGTTTACTCTATTAAAATATTATAAACTAATCATTTAGTATTAACGATTTAGATTTGATTTAGTTGACGATTATATTGATTTATCTTTGTATTTTAATTATTTATGAAAATTATTAGTAAATTAATTTTGTTGAAATTTTTTCCAATAATAAATATAAAAATTATATAATAATATCAGTTTTAAAATATTTTATTATAATCAATTAATATTTTACTTAAATTAATTTATTAAATCATCTGAATTAATTTATTATTTTATTTTTTGTAACAATTATTGTGACACCCTTCTACCTTGAATACTTAAATTAAAATAATCAAGTAAATAAAATGAAGACAAGATAATAGTTAAAACCAAAAGGCACAATTTGTATTAAGGATAAAAGGTTCACATGGTAATTAAAAGGTAGGCACAAAGTTTTCAAGGATGTTTTAGATCTAAACATTATAATTGAGAAAACTAAAGTCATCATCATCTTTAAAATAAGTCATCCAAACATCAGGCATAGAGCATTAACTTCTAGAAACCCAATGTCACACTAATCAGAGCCATTAACTTCTAGAAACCCAATGTCACACTAATCAGAGCAAGACCCCGCTTTTTTAAAACTTGGCACCATGAATGCCCTCAACGTTACCTAAAAGAAAACAACAAGAGAAAGTACGGTGAGAAATTGCATTCAATCATATATAAAGGCAAATAATGCCCCAAATCCCACCCATTACCGTACTCAATTACTAACAGTTAACAGATGCTCATTTATCAATCACATTTCATTCATTCAAAATAAATCACAGTTCATTCATGTTTACAAAATGCACATGCTCGCACAATGCATATACTCATCACCACACCTAAGAGTCTCGAGTCGAAACTCCACACCATGGGCGAACCTCCTCAATCCCCTTAGTTATCACTAATGATGGCCACACCATTAAATACCTCGTATGAGCCAGTGTGTCGCACAGTTAAACACCACCTATGGCCCGTGCGAAGACATCCCACACAACCGTTAAACACCACCTATGGTCGGCGTGCAGCATGGTTAAACACCACCTATGGCCCATGCATATGATTTTCTCCCATCATTACTCCCGCGGTTAAACACCACATATGGTCAGGATATTATAGTCACGTCTGGCTTCTCATGCATCTCATGCCTCTCATATCCATGCTCAATGCATTCTTATCCACACTCTTATTCTCATGATTTATTTATATACCATTCGCACAGTCCATAGTCATACCCAACCATATTAATTTAACCATCATTATTATAAATCATTCATCAGGAGTCACAGAAACGCACATAAAACACCATTGAATTTCATCCGGTTTCATCATTGCACACAAGAGCCTCAAATCATGAACAACCATAAACAACACAAGAATCAAGTAATTAGGGCAATTAATCATACAGTTTCCCAACAAAAATCACATTAGGACAAGACGTTAATTAGACCACATAGCATATTGACAATCTTTTCTACCGATTAAAATATTTTTAAAACATAATAATCAAACGAAATTGAGAATTTAGATCCTAGAGGGACTTAGGGATTGCCCTCACTACTCATACCCCCACATTCATATATGACCGAAGCAATCTCCCCCGTACCTTAGATGCAAAGAATAGTGATGATCTGATGCGGCTCTAGGACGGTCTGAACACCGTAGCTCCTCTTCCTTGCAGGTTGGCATTCTCTCTCCTCTAGGTCTGACTATGTGACGCGTAAAACACCAATTAGGGTAAACTGATTACCCTTGTCTAATATTCTAGCTGGGTCAGGTCAACCCCTACTCGCCCGTCAGTCTTCCCCATTAATTCAATTAATTAAATTAATAAATGAAAATAATTTAGATAAAGCCTCATCAGTTTATAAATCATTAACTAAATAAATTTTAGGATGTTATAATTCTCCCCTCCTAAAAGAAAATTCGTCCTCGAATTTACATAGAGTAAGCACTTCTCATACCCCTCCCCTTACTTATTTAGTTTTTATAACGACAGTCCTTACTCGATTTGCATTGGCTAAATAATCATCTCACCTCTCTAAACCAGTTAACCTTAAGTCTTTCACAATTTCTAGTATCAATTCTCATACCTAGTCTTCTTTTAACCTTCAAACAAGTTAGTTCGATTACTTGCCAGAATAACAATGTACGTCCAGAGTTGAAACATGTGCAATTATTGTGTACATGGCACGGGTGAAGTGGTAGACTGAACCCAATCCAATTAGATTCCTTGAGTTTAACAAAATATCTCCCCCAATTTCTAAAATAACTCTAGGATTCCAACCTATCAACCAAATAGGTGCTCACACTTATCCACTCTTCCCATGATTTAAGCTGCCAAAACATCTTCCAAAGATCCTCAGGCGTCTATACCACCTCGATTCAATATTAAATCTACCGTACGATCATCTTCTAAGACTTACTAAGTACATAACTCCATTTCTAAATTACTTAATGCCATATAGAAAATCATATTCCCTCGTCTTATGGTTTCTCTTCTATCCACTAAAATGGATGTTCTAACTAGTTAACAGATCATGTCCTCTAATCACACGAAAGGATGCGAAAGGATTTTCTATTTATGACATATTTTACTGTCTTGATTCTACCTAGTGATGGCTTCCTAAAACCTTGGTTATTTGGAAATTCCAATCACCTCATCTATTTTAGGTTCCTCTCCTACTAGTTGAATTTCCACTTAGTGTTTCTACATCATCGAGAATATCAACTTAAAATCATGCAAGTGGTGTCTTCGAATCTTAAGAGTAGTCATTACTACTACTACCTCCAAGCTAGGGGTCACATAATTCATCTTACAACTCCCAGTTGTCTATAAGATTAAAATACATCCTCACAATCTAGTAACAACACTCTTCTCAATAACTAAGGTCAGGTATTACTAAGGTTGGCAAGCTATATAATGCTTCTCCAAGACATTAGGAACTAATTCCAAATTATCAATCCACCTAAACCTTGCTCCCTTCCTAGATTCTTGAGTTAAAGACTATGCTAACTTAAGGAATACGTTTAGGAATTCACCACGGTATTTTTCCAATCCCAGGAAAATTTATAATCTTACTCACTAATGCAAGGTTTTTAACTAAAGAGAAACTCCTACCTTGAAAGGCTGACTATTGGGTTCTCACACTAAAGATCACATATCTTAAAGAACTCATATCTTCCATTTAACTTTTATTAAACAACTATACCATGATTCATCTCAATAGTACGAACTAGTATCCTTAGATGCTACTCAATCTTTTCTCAAACTAAAAAATAATTAACAAAATCCACTATGTCTCTTTCCATTTAGGCCACCACAATATCAAGAAGAGTTAAAAGAAATGCCTTAATAGCTCCCACCAAAAGAGTTCCTCTGTTTTCAAATGAAGTCAATGGGGAAAGCAAAACTGTCAAAAGCAAGAGGTAAGATTTCTAAATGCACAATGGCACACAAATATCGTACCTTTCTTACTGGCCTTGATTCTATGAAATTTAAAGCAATGACTGTTATTGCAGAAAATGTTTGATAGAGAAATCTAACTAGTTGTACTACTCTCTCTCGGGAATTTTCATCGTTGAGCTCTCATTCTTGCATAAATGGCTCCACCTGTTTGTGTTCACCCTACAGCAACTTTGCTGAGTTTTCAATAGTGAAAAATGATACCCCTAATAGAAACCCTTCTGCTTGCAATTGTTCCCTTATCCCTCCATCTAACCACAGAATAATAACCAACGAAATCACCCCAGAAAATGTTGTCACCCAACTTATTCATCTGTTAAAAAGAACCGTTGTTGCATGTCACCTTCTATATCCACTGATGGGTTCTCTCCCGCATCATCAATGGGTGAAAGCAATGGTTCCCATGAAGATAAGGGAATCATGGCCTTAAATCCTTGTAGTGAGATAAAGGGAAGAAATTATGTTTCTTTTGACACTTCAGATAAAGGGAAGAAATTATGTTTCTTTTGACACTTCAAGAACTTTAAAGCCTTCTGGTCTCTAAATCTTAAGAATGAACACTATAGCCGCCAACTCAAGATCATGGGTAGGGTAATTCCTCTTGTGGATTAGAAGCATAAGCTACCACTCTACCGTCTTGCGTCAGCACTCCACCTATGCACATCCTAGAAGTATCATAATATACTACAAAAGGTTCACTAAGGTTTGACAATACTAAAACTGGTGCACTAGTCAACTTCTCCTTAAGGGTTTGGAAGCTATACCTACACTAACTATTCTACCCAAAACAACTCCCTTCCTAACCAACTCCATCAAGGTCAAGCTAACTTGGATAAACCTTCTCTCATGACCAACTAGTCCAAGAAAACTTCTATGCCCACTCATTGATTTAGGGATCTCCCACTTAAGAACAACTTCTGCCTCAGAATGATCTACCCTTATACTTCTTCTAGAGATTACATGACCTAGAGAACTCACTTCTTCTAACCAAAGGTCACACTTAAATAATTTAGCATGTTAATCTCTAAGAGTCTGAAGCACTACCCTCAAGTATCCCCTCTAACTCAATAATTACTTAAGGCCCTTGCCATGAGCTGTGAAGCATGAATCTTCACACTCTCTTTACTGTCATCTTAATCTATTAAGATTAGGATAATAGTAAGCACCAAAAACACAATAAACAATAATAAATACAACAATAAAACACATCACATCATCACTTTCCAATTTTATTAGAACATGGATGAGGAACTTATTCCTCAAACTTCACAGACATCCAAAATAAATAGCTACTTAGGCTAGTCACAATAAAATGTTCATTCTTCAAAAGAAAACATTTCAAATCAATTGATCCACCGGCTCGCCAAGAGTCCTTTTTGCCTTTAACAACATATTGAGGTGATTAGGCTCAATAGATCGTAGTTAGCAATAGGGATGCTTGATACAACAACCAACAAAGGAATATTTATATTACCTCAACACTTCCTTAAAATACACTAGATTACTGCACTTGTACATCACACTTAACATAAATAAACACTAACACATGGTAGACACATAACTCACTGGTCGAATGAATCACCCAGAATTCAACACAATGCAAAACAAAACAAACAATTTATCGTCATCTTTCAAATCAGTCCAACCATGCTAACAAACGCAATGCAAAACGTATTAGACACATAACTCACCACCGAATGAATCGACCTGCTCTGATATCACTAAATGTGACACCCTTCTACCCCGAATACTTAAATTAAAATAATCAAGTAAATAAAATGAAGATAGGGTAATAGTTAAAACAAAAAAAGCACAATTTGTATTAAGGATAAAAGGTTCACATGGTAATTAAAAGGTAGGCACAAAGTTTTCAAGGAGGTTTTAGATCTAAACATTAAAATTGAGAAAACTAAAGTCATCATCATCTTTAAAGTAAGTTATTCAAACATCAAGGCATAGAGTAACTATTCTAACTTCTAGAATCCCGATGTCACACTAATCAGAGCAAGACCCCGCCTTTTCAAAACTTGGCACCATGAGTGCCTTCAACGTTACCTAAAAGAAAACAACAAGAGAAAGTACGGTGAGAAATCGCATTCAATCATATATAAAGGCAGATAATGCCCCAAATCCCACCCATTATCGTACTCAATTACTAACAGTTAACAGATGCTCATATATCAATCACATTTCATTCATTCAAAATGAATCACAGTTCATTCATGTTTACAAAATGCACATGCTCACACAATGCATATGCTCGTCACCACACCTAAGAGTCTCGACTCGGAACTCCACACCATGGATGAACCTCCTCAATCCCCTTAGTTATCACTAATAATGGCCACACCGTTAAACACACCATTAAAGACCCCGTATGGGCCGATGTGTCGCACAGTTAAACACCACCTATGGCCCGTGTGAAGACATTCCACACAACCGTTAAACACCACCTATGGTCGGCATACAACATGGTTAAACACCACCTGTGGCCCATGCATATGATTGTCCCCCCTTTAAACACCACATATGACTAGGGTATTATAGCCATGTCTGACTTCTCATGCATCTCATGCCTCTCATGTCCATGCTTAATGCATTCTCATCCACACTCTTATTCTCATGATTTATTTATACATCATTCGCACAGTCCACAATCATACCCAACCATATTAATTTAACCATCAATAATTAGAGTATAATCATGTTGTTTATACTCTAATTATTGCCAGGGCCGCTGAGAAGGAATTTGGGAGGTTGGAATTCCAAAGCAAGTCCTCTAAGGAACGTGCTGCAAAGATTGAGGCTGATTTCCTCAATTTATCCAAGGTTTATGCTGAGGCCGAGATCAAGATTAACTTTTATCGGTCGGCCAATGCTGGCCTTAAGGAAGCCTTTCAGAGGACCATTGCTAAGAACAAGGACCTTGCTAAGGTTAATTTTGAGTTGGATATGGCTGTTGATTCTGCGAACACTAAGGCTGGCATGCTGTAGCAAAAGAATGAAGACTTGGAGTCTTCCATCTTAAACTTGCGTGAGAAATTAGCTTCAGCTGAGTCTTCGTTGAAGCAAGCTTTGGAAGACGTCCTGTCTCGTGATCAGACCATCCAGTCTCAAGGTCAAACGATTCAGGCGCAGAATCAAACAATTGAGACTCGGGAAAGGACCGTCATAAAGATGGGTGGCGATATAGTTCAACAGTATGAAGCTGGGTTTGCTAAGGCTTTGGAGCAAGTCTGGTTTCTCCACCCTACTGTTGACGTATCCGAGGTGGATCCTTTCAAAGATTTGGTGGACGGCCAACTTGTTCTAGTTCCTACTCCTCCCGATTCCCCTGCTTCCTTATGAACTTGTAATTTTTCTTTGTGTTTTCGTGTAGTACTTTTCCTATTGTAACAAACTTCTTCATTTTGGTACTTCTGCTATTTATTGACTAAGCGCTTGTCTATTTTCACCTTTATTTCGCTATATGTCGTTGTGTTGTGTTATTGTGTACTTAACGTTATCCTTCATTAATTAGTTCGTTCGCCCTTCATCCGCATTTTTTTCGTATAAGCCGTCATGGCATATTTCGTTTATATCGTTGTGACATGTCGGTAACGCTCTACCGTGTTATTTTTGTGTTTATCCTAATAGCTCTTGCTGTGTTCGTTGCCCAAGTGGACTTGCTTGATATTTGCTTTTTGAAACATCGAGTTGATTCCTTGTGGTGGGTGTTGGTAATCCTATTAGATCTTCCTTCTTCGGACCCCAGATCGGTCTCTTGGGCCGTCCGTTTTGGGTCTTGTAGCTTCAATCTTCGGACCCCGAATCGGTCTCTTGGGCCGTTCGTTTTTGGTCTTGTAGCTTCAATCTTCGGACCCCAGATCGGTCTCTTGGGCCGTCCGTTTTGGGTCTTGTAGCTTCAAGGTTGGTCTGTCAATTCTTGCTCTTGTAGCTTGCCTCGTGCATAAATATAATTGTTTGTGTACAGATAGGACTTACATATGTTACATGTAATCATGTGCTTACTATATGTTTACTATTCTTAACTAAAATACCTTCTTAAACTGCTAGCATTCCAAGTGCGTGGTATTCTTCGCCCTTCCAAGTGTTCCAGCCGATAGGCTCCTCTGCCCACCTTTTCTGCTATTCTGAATGGTCCTTCCCATTTGGGCGTCAGCTTATTTTTCTTTGCTCCAAGCGTTACCTTTGTTAGTACTAAATCTCCTTCTTGAAAGTCTCTATACACCACCTTTCTATCATATTTTCTCGCCACCCTCGTCTTGACCGCGTATTCTTTTATATGGGCTATCTCTCTTGTTTCCTGCAACAAGTCCAAGTTTGCTCTCAACTCGTCTTCATTAGCGGTTGGTTCAAACAAGGCCGTCCTAGGAGATGGTTCTCCTATTTCGACTGGTATGACCGCCTCTGACCAGTATGCCAAACAAAACGGTGTTTCACCTGTGGTGGAATGTGGAGTAGTATGGTATGACCATAGGACTTGTGGTAGTTCTTCTGCCCATCTTCCCTTCGCTTCTTCCAGTCTTCTTCGTAGGCCTCTGAGGATGACCCTATTGGCTGCTTCTGCTTGCCCATTTGCTTGAGGGTGTTCGACAGAGGTAAATGATTGCCTAATGTGCAACTCTTGGCAAAATTTGGCAGTTGTCGAAGATGCGAACCGAGTGCCGTTGTCCAAGACTATTTCTGCTAGCAACCCGAACCAACATATGATCTTCTTCCACATGAATCGTTTTACCCTTTCAGCCGTGATTGTTGCCATTGGTTCTGCCTCTACCCATTTGGTGAAATAGTCTACAGCTACCATGAGGAACTTGAGTTGACCAGGCGTGAGAGGGAACGGCCCTAGGATGTCTATTCCCCACTTGTGAAAAGGCCACGGGGACATCACTGTATACATCTGCTCTGCCGAGGCTTGATGACTATCAGCGAATCTCTGGCATGTGTCACATCTCCTCACATAATCCAGGCAGTCAGTTTTGAGTGTAGGCCAATAATACCCTGCCCTAGCTATCTTCCCAGCCAACGCTCGCCCTCTTATATGAGTCCCACAAACACCTTCATGTACCTCCTTGATGATATATTCTGCCTCTTCGGAGTCTACACACTTGAGCAAAGGAGAAGAGAACCCTCGCCTATATAAACGCTGCTCTATGAGCATGTACTTAGACGCTTCTTTTCGTATTTTACTTGACTTGACCGAATTAGCTGGTAACTTTCCGTCCTTCAAGTATTCTACCATGGGGTCCATCCACATTCTCCTCCCTTCACTATGCTGGACCTCTTGCTTGTCTATTGTCGGAGTACTTATATTTTCGTGGATGACCGACCGCTGTAATCCCCTTCATGTGTTGGCTAGCTTAGCTAGTAAGTTGGCTCTCTCATTTTGATCCCTGGGTACATGTAAGAGCTTGAAACTTTCAAACGAGGCCGCCATCGCCCTTGCCCTTTCTCGATACTTGGCCAGCCTTGGGTCCTTGGCTTGATACTCCCCATTTACTTGCACCGTTATCAACTTGGAATCACTCTTTACAATTAATTTCTTAGCCTCGATTTCTAAGGCTAGTTTCATGCCCGCCAGCAGCGCCTCATACTCGGCCTGATTGTTACTTGCCTTAAAGTCGAAGTGCAGGCTTTGCTCAACGAGTATTCCATTTGGTCCTTCCAATATCGCCCCGGCACCGCTTCCCGCTTGGTTGGACGACCCATCCACAAACAAATACCACTCCCCCTCTGCTTGTTCTTGCTCTGAAGTGAGTTTGGTGATAAAATCAGCCAGTGCTTGGGCTCTTATTGGTCCTCTCTTTTCGAATGATATATCAAACTCCGAGAGCTGGACGCTCCAAGCCACCATTCTACCTGCTAAGTCTGGCTTCCTCAGAACCTGCTGGATAGGTAAATCTGTGCATACTATGATGCTAAAGCTTTGGAAGTAAGGACGCAATTGACGAGAAGCTATCACCAGGGCTAGGGCTCCCCTTTCAATCTTTTGATACCTCTTCTCAGGTCCCTGCAGGGTCTTACTAATGAAGTATACAGGACATTGCTCTTTTTCCCTTTCCTGAATCAGGACGGAACTAATGGCGGTCTCGGTGATTAATATGTATAAGTGTAAGGGTCGACCGAGCTTTGGCCTGACCAAGATAGGCGGGGTGGCCAGCATGGCTTTCATTCTCAAAAAAGCTTCTTCACATTCTGAAGTCCAAGCGAAATTTCGCCTTTTCTTCAGCGTGTTCAAGACCGGCGTGGCTATTTCAAAGATTTTCGAAATGAAGCGTGATAGTGCGACTACCCTTCCCATCAACTGCTGAACCTCCTTAACGTTTTGGGAGCTCTTCATGCTTATGATTGCCCTGCATTTTTCCGAATTTGCCTCTATTCCCCTTTCCGTAAGCATGTAACCCAGGAACCTTCCCGCCTGCACTCCAAATGAACACTTTTCAGGGTTCAACCTCAGCTAGTACCGTCTCAGGATTTCGAACACTCGCCGCAGTGTTTCGCAATGATTTTCTCCACCTTCGGACTTAGCCACCATGTCGTCCACGTACAATTCTATATCTCTGCCCATAACCTCCTTGAAAATCTTATCCATTAACCTTTGGTATGTGGCTCCAACATTTTTGAGTCCAAACGACATTACTTTATAGCAAAAGGCCCCGCCATCAGTGATAAAGGCCGTTTTTTCTTCATCCTCCGGGTGCATTTTTATTTGATTATACCCCGAATATGCGTTCATGAAACTTAAAAATCCATATCCAGATACATTGTCCACTAGTCTATCTATATTTGGGAGAGGGTATGGGTCCTTCGGGCATACCTTATTTAGGTCTATGTAGTCAGTGCACATCCTCCACCTCCCGTTGGCCTTTCGCACCATGACTACGTTAGCTAGCCATTCTGGATATCTTACTTCTCGTATGAACCCGGCCCTCAGTAGCTTATCTGTTTCCTCCTTAATAGCTTTCCTCTTCTCTTCCCCCTGCTTTCTTTTCTTCTGCACGACCGGTCGAGCACCATCGACTATTGATAGCCTATGGTTTATGAATTTCGGGTCTATTCCAGGCATGTCTTCGGGCGTCCAGGAAAAGACGTCACTATTCTGCTGCAGACAGCGCACCAATTCAGTTTCTTGCTATTCTGTCATGGTAGTGCCTATCTTCGTTCTCTGACTTTCTGAGGGACCTACCTGAACTTCCTTGAGCTTCTCCATTGGGTGAGGCCTTTCCTGTTCCTCATGGGATCTCGGGTCTAGCTCTAGGCTCAAAGCATTCACGGCTGACCTTCGCTGCCCCACTCTCAGGCTGTCTTGATAACACCTTTTAGCCATGCTTGAATCTGCCCAGATGGCTCCCACTCCTCCATTCGTTGGATACTTCATACATAAGTGGTGCGTCGACACTATTGCCTTCAGTCGGTTCAGGGCCGGCCGACCCATAATGATGTTGTAAGAGGATTCTGCCTCTATCACTGTGTATACTACTAGGATCATTTTCGCATTATTGCCCTCCCCGAAGATGGTTTCAATCTCCACAGTTCCTTTTATGGGCACCCTTTCTCCTGAAAATCCGTATAAACATCCTAGAGTCTCCTTTAAGCCCGATAGACCCATTCTTCTATAAGTAGATCCATACAAGATGTTGGCTAAGTTGCCTTGGTCTATGAGCACTCTCTCTATTTTGAAGTTCTCTGCCACTACTGATATCACCATCGATTCGTCGCCGGCCTCCTCATGCCTTCAGTCCTTTTCATCAAACATGATCGTGTGCCCCTCTTCCTTTCTCCCAGGGGCGTAAGGTTGGCCCCTGTGAGGATTTGGTAAGACTGATAAGCCTTTCCGTCCCTCTGGCGGTCTCGGTCACCGACCTGTCCCTCACCGCCTGAGATGGTCGAAATAGTTCCTCGGTAACCCGCAGGCCGAGGTGATCTGGACCGACCGTGGTTCCCCTGATTTCTTTCCTCTGTCCTCATTCGCCCACCTCTGCTTGTTTCCGCTCTCCCGCTAGTCCCCTCTCCTCCTTCTCTAACTACATACTGCCCCAATCGTCCCTGTTGGACCAATCCTTCTAACTGAGCACCTAGGGTCCAACATTCTTCTGTCGAATGGCCGACCGCTCTATGAAAATTGCACCACTCCCTCCTGTTTTTTCCTAGCTATTTCCCTCCTGCTGCTTGAGGAAAGTTCAGTAGCCGTGTATGACAGATTTCCCTCATTATATGGGCCTTCTTCTCCTTTAATGGGGTAAATTTTGCCGGGGCTTCCTGCCTCGGCTCAATTCTTGCCTGCGGGGGGGGGCTCTCGGCTGCCTATGAATAACGGCCGCTGTCTTGTTGGTCTCGGCCGGCCATCTCTGCTGAGATGTCCAGCCTCTCTTTTTTCGAAACGACTTTCTTCCATTTCAATGTGCTTCTCCGCTCTGACACGGATTTCCTCCATACTCGTGGGTTTTTGAAGGGTTAGGGCGTCGCTGAACGGACCTACCCTCAATCCCTTTTGGAAGGCTTTGACAAAAAACTTCTGGTCAGGGTCATTGACCCTCATTGTTGCGTCGTTAAACCGAGCCATGTAACTTTTCAAGCTTTCTCCTCCAGCCTGCTTGATGTCGAACAAGTCTGCCACTTCCAGACGCTTCGGTTTGTTAGCCGCAAACTGGGATAGAAACATACCCGCTAGGTCACTAAACGCATATATGGACCTAGGTGGTAGATTCATTATCCACTGCAATGCTACTCCCCTTAGCGTCCCTGGGAAGAGTTTGCAGCTCAGCTTATCATCACCTCCGCTTATGTACATCTGAGTTTGAAAAGCTTACAAGTGTGCGTGGGGGTCTTGAGTTCCATCAAAAGGGTCCACCGATATCTCCCTAAAGTGAGGCGGAACTATCTCCTCACCGAAAGGCTGCCTCCATAGAGGTTGTGCCACGTGTTTCCCTCTCCCTTCTTGCTCCTGTTCATTCCTCATCTTCAGGCTTGCTATCTGCCTCCTCAGCTCTTCTTCCCTTTGCTCTGCCATCTTCATCACCTCTGCATGACGTTCCTCCGCTAATCGGTGTCTGGTCTTCGCTTCCACACTCAGCCTAGAGTGCTCATCGCTTCGAGCTTGCAGCTGCGCCACGGTCCTCAACAACCTCTGCAACATGTCCTCCTCCCCTTCGTTGGTTGAGCTGGCTTGGTTTCTTTATCGGCATCTTCGGAAGGTTCGTCGTCATCTACTGTTTTTCTCTCTGTTATGATGGGATTAGTTTTACCTGTCCCACGGTGGGCGCCAATGTTCTTGTTTGAAATAGAACCGCCTGTTACAATGCATTTTCAGCCTTTTATACCTTAGTCCCAACAACTCATGTCCCATCACACGGGTGATATCACGACTCATCATTAAGGTTACTTACACAAGGCATAATTAATGCTGACTGACCCTAGTTGTCTAATCAACGTGACCGGCTAACCTATTCGACTCTCCTACCGACATGGAGGATCTTATTGCTTATTCGTCCTGCTGGCCAGCCGAACTGTGGCCGACCGTAACAAAATGAAACCTAAAAGAAAAAGAAAAAGCAGGAGGATAGTTTGATAGTTGAAAATTTTGTCAAAGAAAAAATAAAAAAATACATAAATTTTACGTTCTTTTATTTTCTTGCTCGATTAAAAATAAAAAAATTATAACTTCAATATACGATAATCAATTATCGTGACATAAAATTTAAATGTATTATGATAATCAATTATTAAATTTTAATAATTGCTAATGATAATTTATTTTAAAAAATAATTATTTTAATTAAATGAATAAATAATATTTTTATTTTATTTTATTTATTAATTAAAATGTATTTTTCATATTTTATTCTCTTTATTTTTTTAATCTATTATATTATTTATTTATTTATTTCCTCCTATGGAACAGACATTAAGGACAAAATGTTAGGTAGTTTTCGAGTATATATATCACGCATTAAATCATAGGTGTCTTGCCTCGTACTGGTGGAATGAAAATATTTGATTAGGCATTAAGTCATAGGTGTCTTGTGGAATGAAAATATTAGATTTCACCATCAAAAGCTTCATCAATACGTGGATTATTCAGTATCAGACACTCAATTTGGAGAGTTTACGCAAATCTTAGCTCATTTATGAATTTATTTCTTCTTCGCCCCTCTAGTCAAACCTTAATATAACGTCTGCTGTTTAGGATGGTATTGATGAGACATTAATAGGACAAAATTATTACGAATAATAATTTTTATAAATATTTAATACAATTATGTATCTTTTAAATTTAAATTTACAAATTAAGTTAAAATAATCACGCATTAATTTATCCAATCAATCAATAATGGTACGTTCACCGCTATATGACTAATTGTATCTTGCTTAAGTATTTTATATATATATATATATATATATATGACTAATTCAAAGAAAGCAAGGAGTTTCAAAATTTAAAAATTCCATATACCCCCTTTTTTTTGCAATAGAGAAAAAATTAATAAATTTTTGCAAAATTCCAAAAAAAAAAACTAAAATAAAACAACACTTCATATTTCAAATTGAAATCTCAATATTAATTAAAAAAAAAAACTAAATCATGACAAAAACAAAACTCACATCAGTGAGGACTTGTGTAAAAAAATGAAAAATATGAAAAAATTTCATTAACTTGTTTTTACAAGCAATCCAGAGTCATACAAATTTTATCCACCATTTGAAATTCGAGAAGAGATAAAAAAATCTATCCCAAAAAATTAGAGATTTTAAAATTTGAAAAGAGATAAAAAAATGGTAGAGAAGATTGAAGAAGAAGGTAAAAAAAAAAACATAATTTTTTAAAAGAAGAAAATTATCTTTGAACTTGTAGTAATTAAGAAAAATAGTGATAAAATTTACACGAGATAAATAAAAGATGTTATTTTTGTATGAGATTTCATTAAATTAAATTTTTAGCTAATTTTAGTTGATATGATGAAATTTTGAAGGAGAGAAGAAGAAAATGGAAGGTGAGATGCACAAAGGGAGAATATAGTACATTATGCATGGAAAATGATATGTTTAAATAAGGATGAATGTGAAGAAGAATAGGAAGAGTGAAGCTGGTTATGCTCTTTTTATATATATATATATATATATGAGATTATAAATGTAAATATATATAAATTGATATCTCTTATTATGTATATTATTTTTTTTATTATATATAAAAATTAGAATTTTGTTAAGTTCCCTCTCTTGATTTTTAGAAGAATTAAATCAACAAGTTATAACTATAATTATCTAAAAATACATAAAATACCTTGCTTACATACTCTTTCTAACAATCAAGTGAGCGTAATGCTAGTGAAAATTTCTAGTATACACCTCCTTTTATTTTAGAAAAACTACATAGAAGTTATAATCACAATTTTTTAAAATTATACATAGTGTAGCTTGCTAACTCCTTCTATAAATCGAGTATAAGTTAGTAAATTTCAAAAAAAAAATTAAATATATATTTATATATTATGTATTATATGTATTTTATATATTATATTTATTTTATATATTATATAGTGTATATTTTATATGTTTATAAAATCAAATGCAAATAATTTAATGGAATACTTATCAATTTTAGATTATTTATCTTTTTCCTCAAAAAAAGGGTTTAGTTATTTTTTATAATTTAATCTTATGTCAAAATTTTAAATTGATTTAAAGAAAAGAAAATTATGTTTTATGTTTTTCTATTTTTTAGACTTTCTAATTTTATTTTTAAAATAAAATTCAAATAATTGAAAGAAATATTTTTATAATTTTTAGATTATTTTCTTTTTATAATTTAATCCTATTCTAAAAATTTCTAGCGCATTATTCGAACTCATAATTATTAAAATTAGTTTATAAAATAATAAAAAAAGTCACATAAGATATAGTAACAAAATTTCCATGAAACCAATAAATGAGGAATACTAATCATAATTCCAAACCAAAAAAAGGGTAGGTAATAATGACACATTATTTTAACACGTGTACAATAACTTTTGTACTAGATATGCTTGATTTTGCAGTCGTGCTTCTTCGTACACATAACTAAGTTTTACAAGTTTATTTTATACATGCAATTTCTGATCTTCAAACACATTCTCCCTCCTTTTTATATATATTTTTTTCTTTCTTTTTATTTTTATTAGTATCCCAAGTAAAATACGTTATTCACAAATATCATAAATAATAATATAAAATAATATTTAATTAAGATAAAATTTTGTATTATATTATTTTTCCAGTAAATGTATGTTAGTTTTTTCCACAATATATAATGTTATTGAGATATACTTTAATTTGCATTGGTAAGTATTATCTAAAAGATATAAAAGATGAGTTTTTTCCAATGACATTAAATGTCACTCATTAAATATCACTCACATTAAATGTCAATGTTATTGGTGTGAAAGAGTATATATTTTTTTCCAATAACGTTAGAGACGTTGGCAACGACAAGTTTTGACTTTTTCTTGTGATTGGTCTTGTTGACAAAATAAAAAAATTTACCCTAACATAATTCAAATATCTTTCTTGTTTGTATTGTAATTGGTTTTATGTGGTGTAGTGTGGGGGAGAAACTTTGAAAGCAACTCGTATAAACATTCTTCAATCTAGAGGATTATGCAATGATAGAAAGCTACAGATTACTAAAATTGCAATCATATAATTGAATCCAAGGTGTTCTTTGGCAGCAAGCATGAAGATATTTTTGTCCATACCTCGAATCACTAATTCCAAGATGCCAATTACATTTCAGAAAAGATACTTTTCATTGGTAGTTTAATTTGCCAAGACCATAAATAGAAGTCAAGCCAAAGTCTTCTCGTGTTGGGTTATACAATCCATAACCAAATTCCAGTCATGGGGCACGTGGCATTATCAAATGTTTCTTAGGAATTCTTGTTCTTTAAACAAAGTAACCAACCCCCCCTACGGTGAAGCAAGGTATCAAATGGAACTTGTGTGACCGGCTATTAAGGGTAAAGGGGGATTTGTTTTTTTTTTTTTTTGCTATCTAGTCCTTAAAATAATTCAAGCTCTTTTGGGTTTTTAAGTGTTGTAAATTGACAAGCGGTCCTTGATTTAAGTTATACCAAAATCAGCATATCAAACAAACAAATAAAAACATTCATGTATGCTTTGAAAGCTATAAGGACCTTTGCAACTTCGAATTCCATCACTGGAATTTTATTTTGAGCTTGGACCCATATCCCTTAGATGGCAAAGAGGAGTTATGTATTCAAATTTTGCTTCAAATCTCATATTAGTGATAAAATAAAAAATATAATTATATAAGTAATTTATATTTTATGAGATTAAATAAGACCTATTTTAGAAGTCACAGCATATATAAACCTATAATAAATAAAATGTATGTATAAATTCTATACAAAAGTTTATAAGGAAATGTTGCCAATTAATATGAAGGAACGAGTTGGAAAGATGATCTTAACAAAAGAAAGGATTATCAAAAGGAAAAAGTATGAGAGGAGGATTATAACTGAAATTTAAATGGATTTTATAAAATGAAGGGGTAATCTTCTTTTCATTTCCATGAAGTGTGATTAAAAAGGATTAGTAATAATCTTTTCATTTTAGTTTTCAAGAATCCTGTTCATAAAACAAGGTTAGACTTAGGCACAACAGATATGAAGCTGCCTTCCAGCTATGCAAAGAGCAGAATACTGAGCCTTGCTTCTGAGGGTGCCTGCAGAACCCAAAGCCTTAGAAGTCTTTTTGTGTCCTCATTATTCTGCTTTGTCACCTAAAAGAATATGCAAATTTGGCCCCAACAGCATGTACCCAAAACCATGCTTCTTTCTCTATCCATAATATGCAATATTTTTCAAATAAATGTGCCTAAGAAACAAAACCCCACCTTCACTGTCCGTTTACTGAATTTTTCAATGTCTTTCTTATTGGGAGTCACAAAATTCCAAAAAATATGCCATCACGTGGGAGGACTCTCTTAGGTTATCATCCTTCCAAATCTCTCGATGGATTATTTTGCAAAATCAACTAAATGTTATTATATATATATATATATAAAAGGATTAAAATGCAAAATTTCTAGCAAAAAATACTTAAAAAATAAAAAAATAAAATAAAATAAATTTGTTCCACAAATTAAAATTATTATACATAAGTTAATTTATAGAAACTATATCATTTTAGTTTTTCTAAAGATTGATATTAACTTATTCATAAATTAATTTTAACTTAAAAAAATAATTATTTTATTTTCTTCTCTTGCAAGTAATGGAAAAAGTTTATTTGAATAAGACTTTACAAGTATCAGGTTAAGAATCAGTCTATTATTTTTATCAATATACCTAACACCTATTTATTTTCTTCATTCTAAAACTTGAAACCCCTCGACTTTGTATACCTTTTCTCATATTCATACAAATGTCCGTTACCCTTTCTGCCAATACTTGCTCCTTCAATCATTAAAAAAATCTTCGTTTTACATCTATATGGTGCTGGGTTGGGCTATTATTGTGTTTGGTATATGTCATGTTTGAATGTTTTATTCACTTTTGTGCATTTGGACCTCAACTATGTCGTTTTTGTCATATAAATAACTGTTTGATTCATCGGAGTTCATTTACGTATCTGATATTGAAAACACTTGTTTTTTTTTTATTCACTCTAATTTGTATATTTATTCAGTATTCATGTGTTTTATGAATTCAACCTTCCCAAGTCTTTATATCTGTTGTGTAATCATTAGTTTTTTTTATCTTTAATTTGTAATTGAAAATTGTCAATATTGTTCCTTTCCAATGTTCAGATTGAAGCTGACAAGTTATTGAAATGGAGAAGATATATGAGAAGTTTACATGGACGATCGGGGACTTCTCTAAATTGGATTCAAAAGGGCAATACTCCAAGAATTTTTCCCTTGATGACCATATATGGTGCTTGATTGAATTGTGGTTTACTATATATATAATATACGTATTTAACATGCTCTTTGACATGATTTTAATTCATTTAATTAATAAGTCTTGAAACTTCATTTTTAGGCGAATTCTTATCTTTCCAAAGGGGAACAATGTGGACTGTTTGTCAATTTATTTAGATGCTGGTGGAGATCTTGCTAATTTACCTCGTGGCTGGAACAAATTTGCAAATTTCAAGTTGACTTTAATTAATCAGGTCGACAGCAAGATGAATAAAACAAGAGGTGTGTGTTTAACATACTTTCTCTCTTTTCATGATTGAGCTTTCGGCTATATTATTTCGTTCACAAATTGAACTAGTGTTTCTAGCAATTTCATATAGAAGCTATGGTTTGGTTTGAGTTTTACATTTTTGGCAGAAGAATTAGATTATTTAACATCTAATCTTGCTTTAGTATAGTTTTTGATCCCTTAATTAGCTAGCAACTATTCCTTAATTTTAAAGATTCCATCTTTCCTATTAGCACGTGTGGTTAGCATGAAATACACCAATATTCAATTTGTTAATCTTTTTCAATATTGGTGATCAATCATGTTACAATTGTAAAATGTATACTAGATGTCAATTCGTGCTAGGCACCAGTTTATTTTGAAAAATGATTTTATTTTAAAATTTTTAACAATTTTTATTTCTTTAGAAATGAAAAAGATATATTTTATAATTATGATGAATAAGATTCTGAAAGTGTACAATGCTATATTTATATTTTAAATAAATTTTATTTTGATTATATATAATTTGTGGGATCAAATAAAAAAAATTATTTTTCTTAATACTTAAATATTTTAATCCCAAAGTTTAAAATAATGTAAATAATAGAGCATAGTTATTAACCTTTGAAATTGTAATAAAATAGTTTTACTTTTGAACAAATTAGTTTGTGCATACTTCAAATTTTTAGTATCATTGAGAAAACCTTTAGTATCATGCAATGTCCTTTGTTGTTATATAATATGAAACAGAATTGCTTAATTACTTCTATCCTAAAATGTAACTGAAATTATTAGGTGACATATGAAAATAAGTTAATAACACTTAATCAGCAAACTTTAACATAAATCACCTGAAAGCATAAGACTTATTTGCATCTAAACCCTATATTGAAAAGGGTACAAAATTTAATAGTATATAGTAATATAATAAATTTTAAAAAATTAATCATTAATGTTCTTGTAGATATTGACATTAGTATGTTTTTACATGTTAAATTGATACTTGTTTGATCAAACGTTATTACAGTATAAAATAAAAAAAAATAACTAAATTGAAAATAAAAGTTAGATACCGAGGTTTACTTCATGTATGACATTAGAATTAATCAACACACAAATGGTATGTTTAACAAAATTAATAAAATGAATAAATAATTTTGTATAACTCAAAACAAATGTATGGAAAGAACTATAACCTTCAAAAGAAATTTACTAAACTATAATTCTTCAATGGAGTAAACTACTATTGATCTTTTTGCAAATCTCAAGCACAGGAACTTTCAACTTATTTATAATTTGGTATATTCTTTTATTCAATAATAATTGTTTATTATTTGACAAATAAGCAAACTTCTTGTCTCATCTACCTAACTAAAATAAAGTTATTTGATAAATAAACTTATTTAACTGGCTTTAGCACTATTTGAAACCTTTCTTTTTTATTGACAATCTATCTTATTAGAATTTTTTTTTACCTTTCTTTTAGAAACCTTGACGCTGTCTTTAACCCTCATATTTCAAAGATTAAAACTAAATATTTTTAGTTTTAAAGGAAATATATGTTTATTTAATTAAATTATAATTTTTTTATTGAAACAAGAGAAAAAAAACATCACAGAACACAAAAACCTAAATAATTGCCACAACATCCATTACTTCTTAAAATAATAGATTTCCAAGCACTTCAGGAAGATTCAACAAAATCATCAAATATCATTTTATTATTATGTAAAATCATCAAAATTATAAAATAAATTTATTTATATTATATCATTTCATTCAATAAAAATATTGAAAAATAATAAAAATTAAGATAGATATATAACATTCATTTTAATTATCTAAAAATTTCTTTAAAAGTATGATATGCTGACATGATATTACAAACAATATAGTAGATGTCATGTGGAATAATTACTTAACCTTCTATTAAACATATAAATGGTTAATTAATTAGTATAGAAACCAAAACAATACTTTTATATTTTTAGGAATGAAAATCAAATAGTTTTTTAAAGACTATAATAAAAATGTACTCATTTTACATGTATAGAAAATATATTAAGTGTTATAGAAAAAAGATCTGCTATAAATACGTATGTCAAAATCATATGCTTAAGAGTTATACAAATAAATATGTTACTAGATTCTAATAGATGGAGTAAAGCTCCAACAAAAGCTTCCATTCTCCAATCATATTATGGATTCTATATCATCATAGCAATAAGATGAGTTATATCCTACATCGATGCATAGGTGTGATGTTTATGTTTCGAGATTTTTCCAATTATTAATTAGATAGTCTTTAGGGTATGGATATGGATTCTTCCTATGTAGTAGTTGGGTACTTGGAATTATATATCTATTTGATAATCATATAATTTGATATTTAACCTACATAACTGATTTTTAATATATGAATTTGCCAGAAGCAACACACCAATTCAATGCGAAAGAGATTAATTGGGGTTTCTCAAGATTCATACCTTTAAATGAACTTCATGACTCTTGCAATGGTTTTATTGTGGATGATACTTGTATAGTTGAAGTTGAGATTTTGGTCAGCAAGTCAAAACATGAGAGTCAAGTAGATCAACTAGTCAACAAAATTGATGATAAGCCTGTCGAACATACCGATAATCCTTTACCCAAGGAAATGTTCACAACATTTGGTGAGCTAGTGAATTTAACGGGTTTAGGAAAAATAGAACAAGATTTTGTTCCATTATTAGAAGAAGTATGTTCACGACATCCTTCACTTATTAACAGTCAAAAGAAGAGAACTCATAGGTTTATTAAATGGGCATTCATAGCTTTAGGTCGCGTTCTACATTTTCTTAAGACTAAAAAGGTGAAAGATATGGGTGACGATGCTTGTGATCATCTCCAAATTTTATGGGAAGAACTTGAGACATTTAAATTTGATTTGACCTGGCTAGAACCCTATGTTCAATCTGCCTTGGGTATGAAAAATTATATGGAGAGAATTATTCAAGTGAAAAAGATGAAGGAGAATGTGACTACTTTAGAGATGGAAGCAAAGAATTTGAAGGAGAAGATAATTGAAGTAGAGGTAAATCTTGAATTAGCAAGAAGAGACTTGATGAAAGCAAATGAAGGCTTTGAAGAGTGCAATTCAGATGCTGAACTAGGATATGGAGGATAATAGAGATATGACACTTATCATCGAAAAATTCATTCTATGTATTATGTAATTAATAAATTGTTGATGAAATTTGTGGATGTGAATAATTGAATATGAAAGTAGACATTGCTGACTCTATTCATTTAAATGAATTTATTAAATCATAAATAACAATTTTTATTATTTTAATCTAATTTATTTTGAACTCAATTTAGTCTCAAGTTGAGCTTGACTCAGTAGGTTTAAAGTGCTTAAAGTCAAAAATTGAAAAAGCATAAGGTGAAGAGTCCTCCAACAACCTTGGGATAACTTAAACTTCCTAATATTCTCTCATAGGGATAAATTCCTTAATAGATAATCAATATCTTATCCTATTAATATGATTAAAAGGCCTATAAACACGACTTAGTTATAACAATTAGATATGACTTCAATCTTAGCTACTTCTCGACTCAAACTCACTTATTTAAGCATTAGAGTCTTTAGAGGTAGCACCTCCTAAATGTGTGGTGTAAAGACTCATCCCTAAGTTGCTCTCATATTCAAATACCAACCTACTACCTCGTAGAAAACATGTGACTACCGATCTTGGACTAGCGAGGAACATTGACATTGTTATGAGAATGACTTGTTTTCATTCTTGATTAATCTTGAGTTATCTTGGTTGATATTGTTTCTCTCTTGTCTTCAATGCACATTTGCAACTCTCTGAACCTTCCCTAGATGGTGGAAACTAGGAAAAACAACTTCAACTAATCACCCACAACCCCCAAAGATCAACAAAGAATGGGAGGCAACACAACCACCCTCGAACAAGATCACCTAATCAAGTTCATTCAATAATAGACACAAGTAATAAAGAAGTTTAACCATAGAATAAAAAGATCAACAAAGAATGGGAGGCAACACAACAACCCTTGAACAAGATCACCTAATCAAGTTCATTCAATAATAGACACAAGTAATAAAAAAGTTTAACCATAGAATAAAAAGATCAACAAAGAATGAGAGGCAACACAACCACCCTCGAACAAGATCACATAATCAAGTTCATTAAATAATAGACACAAGTAATAAAGAAGTTTAACCATATAATAAAGTAAATGGAGGAGCAAGCAGTAGGGATATTAGCCATAATCCAACCATAAAACTCCAACAAAATCTCCAAGCCCCTCTGAAACCTTAATCATTTAACCCTCATGTGATGAAGTTGAGTGACTTACGAAAGGGAACCAAAACCTTCCCTCTGATCTTTCTAAGACATTCTAAAAGTTTTAGGTGCCATCCTTAACAATAAAGAGATATTGAATTAAGATATTTTTGAAAATTTACAATAATGTGGCTAAAATTTTTCATTATTACTCTTTACATGATTTTTTGGTTAAGTTCACTTAACTTCCTAGTGAAAGATGTAACACCTTAATCTATCAATAATTTCGTAACTCAAAACTTACACTCAAGTAACTTGATAGAGGAATTTTGGACTAGTTTTTTTTATACAATATAAAATAGCTATGTTGAAACATAATTCTTCTTCTTTTTTTTTTTTATCAAAGAACCAAATTTATTAACAAACAATTACAACTTGATTTCATGTAAATACAATTTTAGAGGAAACACAATCAAATTTCTACTTTTATAAAAATACTACAATTACATACTTTGACACGAGAAAAACTTAATTTATAATGACGCTATAGAACGATTGACCAACTAAACATGTATCTTACCGATTAAAATAACATTATTCCAACAATTAGGGATATACAAATTTAGACATCGTACCTAATTAGAGATAGGTGAGTATTATCTAGACTCTCAATTTCTCATTCTAAAAGAATGAGTCTTCTACTAATGCTATCTAGATTAAAGCTAGTAAATAATGAGTCTTCTACTAATGTGATCTAGACTCTCAACTTCAAACAGTTTTTTGAATTGGATATGCTAACAGCTTAGTGGTGGCATTATTAAACTGGTGTAACCTTTACATCACAAGAATCAACCTTGTATACATCAAAGATTAAAATCATATGCAACTTACCACTTCATGTGACACACTTTATCACATTGACCAAACTAACTAATATTATTTATTTAATTAATTATTATACAGTAAGTGTGGAGAAAGTAAATTAAGATATTAGAAAACTTAGTAATTTAAAAAAAAAACAAATACTTACAATACTTTACCAACTTAAATTACATAACTACAAACTTACGCCACTACAATATAAATGCATCTAATTATCATGAAATATATATACAGCAAAAGGTCGTGATTTAACCCCAAAATATATACATCAAGAAGACTATCCTAGTAAGAGTAGTAACAATTATACACCTACACTTGCCCTATGTTTATGAATACATAGAAAGATCCCAAATGTCTAGAAAGGTTTGTCCTTTAGATGGATCATTCCTCGAAATTCTCATCCTCAGTAAAATATTCCTTGAAAAGAAATCTCTTCGTAGTAATTGTTAGAAGACAAAAATTCTCAAATTGCTAAACTGGAACAACAAGTCCTGCCTTGACTAGAAGTCATGTTATCTGAATCAGCTGCTACTCACCCCCATCATATCAAGCACATAACATACAAAGAAAAGAAAGAGAGAAAGAAGTGAGAAAAAATAATCATTAACTCATAAGTCAAGAAATGTAGCATTAGGAACAATGAACAAACTAATCACAATTAGTGATCATCTGAAAATTGATATGTAAGGAAACTTATGGTTTCTTCTAAGTTTTCCTAACTTCTATGTATGGACCCATTTCCTCTTGTTGTTCTTCATCAAGGGATTTACCTTAGATTTTGGGGAGATAATTGAGAGTTTATTTTCCTCCAACTTCATTTTAAATTTTGAGAGACTTACGTACGGTACTTGGGAGGGGTACTCTCTACCAATTATGGTAATTCTTAGTAGTTTTAGAGTTATTGAGTTAGAGATATGAGTCTCCTAACTCAAGATTGTTGACTATTAGGATTTCACAACTCAATTTCATTAACCCCTAGACTTGGCAAGAGTTCCTGCCGCCATCTCTCAAGTGCCATATTGTAATCCATCCCCATCCTTTTTTCTTTTTATGCATATGATGCATGGCCTTAACCGAATGCAAGGTCTCTAATTTAGAATTTTGTAATTCCTCTAGAAAATTTTGCAGAGTTTCCTCTGATATTTTATACTTTTCCTCGTACCTCTCAATAGGTATGGTCACTAAATAACAACAATAAACATGTCAAATAGTTTATTTCCCTATCTCTTTCCACAAAATTAATTATATAATCAAATCTCAATCTTTCTCCCATCATGACTCACATGACAGAATATGTGGAGCTTTTAAGCTCACCACCGGTGCAAATCAAATTCAAAATATTCAACAACAAAAAAAAAAAAAACCAAATGTTCAATTCTCAATTCCATTATTGAAATAAAGTCACAAATCCTCCCTTGTTATGGCACTTTGGCCAAATTCATGGAGTCATCATACTTCTAATTGTCATTTTTATTTTATACAATATCATATCTCAATCAACACAATTAGTTCAATATTAAGGAGTCATATCTTAATCAATTATTTAACTTACTTCATGTAAGCATATAAATGAATCAAATCCATTATCCTTCATTCTCATGAAATCATAATGATTATTAAACTTTCAAACTAAACTTAGTTACTTTTCTAAATTGATTAACTCTAATTCTATAAACATAAAACTTTTAGTAAACCAATTTCTTATTTATTTTACCTTTTTATTAGATAACTCATATTCTATATATATATATATATATTAGCTTACTAATACTAAAACATGTAGTTTACACTAGATTATGACTTATTTTATTAATCTATTACATGGTTTCAAAATTAAAATTGTACATACTAAATTTTCTTATTTATTAATCTTCAATTTAATAAAACGATCATATATTACAGTCGGTGATCCTAACAGGATTATCTATCCAACCTATTAATCTAATGACTCCCAACATTTCATTACCTAATAATTATAACTCAACACCAACATTTTTCCATGAACCCTTGTTTATTCTAAGTACTTAATTATCAATTTACTATGATTCAAGAACTATAAAACATAATTAAAAATGCAACAACCATCTCTTTCTTTTGTTGCAGAATCGAGAGCTACTATGCTCCAATTACAAAGTACTTTTGCTTCCTTTTGCTATCTACAACAATTGCGATTACTTAGTAACAATTTGGAACTTGAAACACAACATTTAACACTTCAAAATCATGATTCTAAGATGAACTTAAAACAAGACAACAGTGTACACAAGTACAGCAAAACAATATATATTCGACAAATAACGAGATTTTTACTTCATTTCCTCACATACAACTTATGGAATCATAGGGTAAATCATTAGAAACTTCAATAACCATACAAAAATCATTTAAATCAAGAATAATTGCTAAAAGAAGAAACTAGGGCAGCAACATAATTTTTGTGCAACAAAGCCACTCACAACAAGTTTCTTATACAAGGAAAAAATAGCCTATGGAAAGACAAGAAGATCCTCTCCATTATCACAATATTACATGTTATCTAAGTCAAATATTTAATTCATCAAGAATCACTTAAAAACACAAAAACAGTACACATATTTCTAATTACATAACTCCATCATTAATCATCATCATGCATATAATCACAATTATTCTTCAAGTAAGCGAGATTAGGGATTTTCCGTCTACCAATCAACTCATTCCATGAATAATAATGAGATTAGTGTCTCCTCCCTTTACCTAGTGAGCTACAAAAATAAAAGGAGAAAAGAGGAGGAAGATGAGTTGTTCCAAGCTTCCAAAGATGCGCCAAGTGGTGCTTCTTGCAAAGAAACTTCAAATTCTTTGAGAGATGATGTGAGTTCAAAGGTTTGTGGAAGAAAAAGTTGAAATAAAGAGTTGGGTGGCGTGAGGAAGTTGTTGATATGTCGAGAGAAAAAATAGGAAAGCTTGTGTAAAAGCACATGTCAAAATAATTAATGATCATGAATTTTCACTTAATTAATTAATTAAACTCTAAGTTTGATATTTATTTACTTCTAACTTGATATAATCTACAACAAATGATAAGCGAATTGAACTTGCTGTCCCCTTGGCTGCACGAAAGTAAGAGAGATAAAGGGCGAGAAAAAGTCAATTTTTGTTGCACTTTAGAATTAAAAAAGTTATTTATATACTTAATTTTAAATAATATCTTTATAGTTTTCTATTTTGTAATATAATACATCAAGATCCTTCTACTAATGGTAATGGTGCACTCATAATTTTTTATAGGAGTGAATCATCAATTTAGTTCCTAAAATTGTAATAGTCCATCAAATTGATCCCTAAAATTAGTAAAATAGTCCATTCAAATTTTATATTACTATTCAGCTTAATCCCTAAAATTGTAATGGACAATCAAATAAGTCTCTAAGATAAATAAAATGTCAAAATTATCCTTGAAATTGTAATTATCTATCAGTTTAGTCATTAAAATTGTAATGGTCGATCATGTTGGTCTCTAAAATTAAAAATGATTAATTACACCTTTTGACCCAAATAAGTCAAATTAGTCATTGAAATTTATTTCTCTTACATAAAATTCAAAAATTATATAAGTTTAGAGGTCAAAATGTATAAAAAAAAAATTATAGATAAAATTTCCGAAATTTCAAAAGTTATGAGGTAGAAAGTATAATTAACTCTTTAATTTTATGAACTGATTTGATTTATCATTGTATTTTTAAGGATTAAATTGATAGTTAATTATAATTTCAATGATTATTTTAATATTTTATTTATTTAAAGACCAATTTGACGAATTATTACAATTTTAGAGACTAAATTAATTACTCTCTTTTTCATAGTTTTTGGAGTTCATTTGATGTTCTTATTGTGCTTTAAAATTCAAAATTCAAAATAATATTATAAACATATTTCTATGCTTAAAATATAATTTTATAAAAATTTAAAATTATTTATGAATTATTTACAATTTTTTATTCTCTAATTAGGCAAATTATTTAATATAATTATTTTATTTTCTTATCCAGATAATCATAAAATTACTTGTATATTTCAGATATCATTATAATATTATTCTAACCGTATATATAATGTTTATAAATTTTTAAACTATTTTTACTATTTATTGTACCCGTTTGAATTAATATTTCTAATTTATAACCGAAAATTACGAAAAATTTAAATTTAAATATTATTTGTTATTCTGATTTGAATTCAATTTCTCAACACATTCCCATCTTTATCTAGATTTTCAATCATAAAGACATAATAATAAATAGTAATAAACATATAATAATATATATGAGTGTAAATATAGTGGAGGTTACACTTCACCGCCATGGTTACTTAATTATTATATATGTACATAACTTTAATCATTAAGCCACATAGCATGATTCAAGTGGTGACTTACTTATTTCAGTAATTCCTTATTAATCAAGTACCTCAATAGTATCTATCCCGGGTTCAGTTTTTAAAACACCGTTACAAGGGCAGGAATTGAGTGATAGTTAAGGTGCCATAACCCTTGTATTAAATTTGGACAATCAAAGAAAAATACATATGAGAAATTAGAGCACAAGAGAATCTTTATAAATATAGAAATAGAAAATAAACTTACATGTTTTTTTTAAACTAATTAATTTTAGTTTAGAATAAGAACAAAAATAAATTTAAAATATTCATTAAATGTTTTTCTTAAATATTTGGCTTATGTTTTAACATTTAAGAAAAATAAACTGTATATTAATTATTTTATTTATTTCTATAATTACATTTAATTAAAAATTTAAAATATAAATTCAAAAAAATATTTCAAACATATCTATAATTATTTTTTATTTAGGAATAAATTTAAAATACCTTTAAATTATATAAATATTTCTATATTTCTGTTATATGTAAAAGCATAATTAATAACCGAAAAAAAATTAAATTAACTCAATGTTCCACAAATTTCCGGTATAATTATAGCCTTGAAAATTCGTCATAATTTCGAAACCAGTTTAAGATGAACTTAGTTATAAAATGAAAATTAAAAAACTTTTAATTCGTTAACATTTATCTCTAATTATAATTCTAGATAAAATTTGAACAAATTTGATAATTAATTGAACTAAAATATTATAAATTATATATAATTTATGTGAAGTTCGTCTAAACTTTGAGACAGATTTTTGAAGAATTTTGTTATAAAATATCTTTTTTTATATCTAAAATTATCTCAAATTTCAATATCAATTAGTATTTTAGGCTGATAAAAATAATTTTTATATAATTAAAATTTATAATAAATAAATGGTTTTAAATAGTACAGCGTCATCATCCCTCCTTTTTTTATATTACGCGAAATAGTACTGATGATTTTAAAGAATATTCACTCCTTGTTTGATTACCAACAATTCTCATTTTAGCTTTTTTTGTGCACTCTTTATGTTTGAAGAGTCATGACCTTCACTATTATGTATGTACGAGTTAGGTATTATCACTATTATTGCAGGTTAAGGAAATGAAGAATAAAAAAACTCTGAGATAAAATGCTAAGTTGTCTTATGACCCGAGTAAAACTGCAAACATCAAGATGGCTATAGTTCATTTGGACAATGGAAAATGGACAAAAACAAAATTTATCTTTCATACTTCAGTTTTATTTTCGTTGACTTTTTCATTTCGACAGTGGAATTAAATTTGTTAGCAACTGATGCCCTTCATTGTTATTTCTAGTTATTTTGTTATTCTGTAATTTTTCAAATTGTATATATTGTAATATTTGTTTATTACCTTAATTAATCATATGGTCTATTACCTTAATTAATCTGTAAATCATATGTAATTAAGTGTCATTAATTAAAAAATTTAAATACGTGTCATATAGATATTTTGTAGTACACCTTTGAATATGGATATATTGCCACTTTAATTTTCATTTCACTCTTTCTTCTTCTTTTAAAAAATGATAATTTTCTTTTTCAAATTGTAGATTAGTTCATTTTCTCAAAACAATTACTTTTGATATATTTTGGAATGCGTTTAAAAGAAAAGAAAATAATTGAGAAAAATAAAGTAAAAGAATTTGAATTTGAATTTAAGTAAATACAGATGTATGACTTTATATGTATTCTTCATTCCCTAATCCTAATTTCATATGAATTTTCCTACTTATTCCCTTATTGATTTTACCCATTAATTCTATTAGGGGACCTTGATGTAGTACTCTCAACATTTTTTACCTTAAACTACAACCTTAGTTGGTCATATACAAACATAACTTAAAATAAATATAGTAATCTAATAAGAGATTTGAAAAAGAGTTTGTTCATGCAAATTTGCAAAACCTAATTTTGTTTATAATTCCACCTATTCATTGTGGTTCGACTACCAATTTATTAATCGATTGAGATAAATGGTAATCAAACATTTTGTGAATAATTACAATAAAACAATTTAATAAGAGAAAAAACAAGCATTCACATTTAATATCATATTAAGGATTCCAAATACAAGCTAGGTCATTACCTACAAAGGGGTTATGCCACTCATACTCATGATCATATTACAAACAAAAAAAAACATAAATGAAGATAAGAAAGAAAAATCCTTCGATATTAGAGACTTTACTCCTTCACATTGCCCTATCCTTCACCTTGCCTTATGTCTTGGCCTTGCTAAAGGACCATAAGTGCTCAAAAGAGTTCTAAAAACTTAAAGAGAGAGAAAAAAGAAAATAAAAGACTAAAGTTGTTAAGTTTCAAAATATTTTTCTCTATTCTCTTTAATAATGTGCGGAGTAAGCCTTTCTTGTAGCATGATCTTTTTAGACTAAAAAATCTCAATTTTTATTATGTTTTTTTTTTTTTGTATTATATTAAACTCAAAGGATAATGATGAATTTTGCATGAGATAAATGTTAAAAACAATAAAGTTTTCATCCAAAAATTCTTATAATTAATATACAAAAATTCAGTTTACCTCTCAAATATTAGTATGCTTTTCTTTCATCATATAGTGGAAAATTCTCCCTAAGTGTAGAAATAATTGGAAACAATTATGTTTTGTCTCCTATGTTAAACTTAGAAGAATTAGGTGAGAATTCTCCAACTTTAAACCTAATTATCTTTAAGTTTAACGCACTTAACTTTAAGAAGAAGCAATTATTTTTTACATACCTAAGTATCAAAATCATTTCAATTTCACACAAACCCATAATAAAATGAACAAGCACACTCTCGGTAAAGGAAGGCAAAGTCATTTTCTAGGCTTTTTTTCTCCACATATATTTTCTACGCACATTCTTTTATCTATTTTTTTTTTATTTTCATGTTACCAACTTGGCCATTGCGAAGAAATTAAGAAAAATAGATTCTTTACAAATGAAAATTTTGTCTATTCGGTTGCCAATTTTATCTTTTATATCAAGAGCGTGATCAAATCCAATTTTAGGCCTTTCTAATTTTATAGAAGATCTTTGAATATCCACGTATATGCAACTTAATCTTCTCTTCACTATTTTTTCAAAGCCCAATCTACGTGTGGCTCAACTTGGTGAGCTCAAGTTTGCATATGTCAATATTTGCCTACAAACTTGATTATTAGTTTTTCTTTGGTCAACCAACTGTGCCTCAGTTTGGTAGTCAATGGGAAAGGCAAAATTCTCCCTAACAAACTGTAGCAATACCCATGAACTTCGAGAAGAATTAGATATTTAGCACATATACGTAAGTATGGAATGCAAGTTATTTGAATTTCGCTCAAAACCTTATGATCAACGAGCACGCTATGAGGAAAGGACAAAGGCAAAACCATTTTCTTGGAAGAAATTTTGATAGATGAAAGACCAGTTCTTGTTAGTGTTGTGGTTAGGCTAAAAGAAAAAATGAAAACAAATTCTAAAAAAAGAAAAATGATCAATAGGTATGCAGTTAGAATAACAAGATAAGGTGGTTTCTAACAACAAGAAGCGAATTAAGATTAAGATAGAATAATAAACTAATAAAGATTAAGAGTATCGAAGTATCAAGATTAGAAAGAAAGTTAGAAGAAGAAAACTAAAAGATAACTCTAGTTTTGAAATGAATAGACCGTGAGACAACTTGTTGGTTTTTGGAAGACCATAAAATTAGATTTGTTCATAGAAAAATGCAATACTTTATTGTGGACTTGCGGTGGTCAAGGTTGAAGTCCCAATTAGCATCACAAAAGGTTGAGAGAGTCAATTTTGAGGATCTAGTAAGATTAAGGTCATAGGTAGTTGTGCTATTAAGATATCGAAGAATGTTTTATTATCTACCAATGTGAATCTTTTGGGCATGCATAAATTGACAAACTTTGTTGACAACAAAAGCTATGTCAGGTTGGTGAATGTTACATATTACAATGCTCCAACTATGGATATGTAAAGGATTACATCTTCTGCATCTAAACTCTCAATGGAAGAAAGTTTGAGGTCAATGACCATGGGGTCTTCATTGGTTTGGCATGACTCATGTTGGCTTTGTGAAGGTGATTATTGATATATTTGGTTTGAGTTAAACAAACCTTTCCTAAGGAATTGTGTGCTTGAATTGTTAAACTTAGAGACAATTATGCTCAAAACTGTATGTCCTCTTATTGAAGAGTTCTCATATAAATATCATTTAATTACAATATATCAAGTTGATTTTTAGCATACTAAATTAGGTAAATTGTCAACTCACTAAATTAGCTAAATTGTCATATATACATTTACCTGACAGTTAATCCTAATTAAGAGAATAATAATTATAAGATATTAAGCTGATGTTCAGCCCATTAAAATTGTGTTTACATTGACAAACATAACACACTAGGATGAAATTCAAAATATACTTTGTTGTCTTTGACAAATTGTGAGACAATAAATTTTTGGAAATAGTTGACACATGCATAAGGTCATTCAAGAAGAGAGGTTTAATTAAATTAGGTGAATAAAAGAAAGAGTTACCAATGTACTAGATGGAGGCAGAATAACCATAAGCCATCTTGATTCTTGGATTTCCATTATAGGATGTTGCTCTCATAAGATTGGTATCTTGAAGTATTAAATGATCTGTAGCACCCTAGTTTGTGTACCATGCAAGGTCATTAAGAGTTTTTGGTACTGCCATCAGTGTTGTAAAGGTAGAAGGAAAGACATCATTTTGGGTGGTTTCTGCCACCATAATTTTGTCTTGAGAACTACTATTAGAATCTTGATACTTAGTATTAAATTGATGACAACTATTAAAGGCTATATGCCCATATTTACCACAAGCTTGGCATTTGGGTTTATTGGAAATCTACCACCATAAATTCCTCCTCTAAAGGAAGATGATGCCTCTATATGAACTTCTAAAATTTCTATTATTGAATCTTCCATGACTTAAATCATAGTTTGGAACTTGGTTAGGATTGCTTCTACCATGTTATTGGTTCTGAGCTAAGCTAGCTTGTAATAAATGCATTGAAAATGCATCAGAATTGCTTACTTTTTGTTTTTCAATTCTTCCTTCAATATTCATCAAGAGAGATTCAATTTCAAGAACAATGTAAGCATTAGTTTGAGAAAGAATAGATGTAAAAATTGGATCATACTCATTGGGTAGACCATCAAGAATGATTTTAATGTGCTCAATAGTATTAATTGGTGAGTTTATAGCAGTTAGGGTATCCACAATCTTTTTAATAGAAAGCAAGTAATCATTTATTCCTCCTGTTTTCTTGATGTTCTTTAACTGAATTTTCAATTGGCTAACCTTTGCTCGTGTTTGTGATGCAAAATATACATGGAGTTTGGTCCAAATTTGGTATGTGAATTTGCATCCAACCATTATGGTGTGGAGATTCAAAGACATCGAGGAAAGGAGCCATGTAAATACATATTGATCTTGTTGCTCCCAAAATTCATATGCTTCGTTCACTTTTCCTAGTTGTTTATCTTCTTCATTCAAGAACCTTCATGTCACTCCCCTTAAATTTCTTCTGAGATAAACTTTTGTAGCTTGTGAGCTTTGATTGTGCACATGACTTGCATTTTCCATGTCAAGAAATTATCATTATTTAACATTACTGAAGTTGGAATCATTAGCTGAGAATAGAAATAGAGAATTGCACAGACGTGACTATAGTAGGATATTGGCTCTGATATTATAAAGTAATTAGAGTATAAAGATTAGAAAGAAAAATAAAGTGAGAAAACTAAAAGATAACTTTTGTAATGAAATAAATAGATTTTTATACTAATACAATATATAAGTTATATATAATGTAAAACACTTGCAACTATGAAGTAATTACTGAATAACTAATTTTTAGTTATTATTTCCTTTATAAAGATTGTTAAAAAAAACAAAGAAACAATTTAAAGTTGAATGTGGACATCTTGGCTTGAAAATCCAAGAAGAAAAAGGATTTTATCAGCGTTTATTTTCTTCTCACATTTGTTTTTGTTTTTTATTTATTTTTATGCTGGTAACCAACTTGGGCAGTGGAAACTAAGAAAAAGAGATTCTTTCCAACTGAATTTTTAGTCTATTCCGTTGCAAATTTTAGCGAGAGTTACATTCATCTCCTTCAAATATAATAAAATTTTTAGTCTATATTTCATTGCAAAATATTATAAAATATAAAATCGTTTTGTATTAAAATATTTTACTTTAAAATAAATGTTTTCTCTAATACAAACAAACAAGAACATAATTTCATTTTTTTATTTTTGATTTTTTATTATTTGACAAATTAGAAAAAAAACCTAATTTTCTGTCTTTCAATAAATATTATTTTCAAACATTTCATATTTTTATAAATTATAAAAGATAATTATTTATATAATATGAACAAAAATAATTTAAGAACTCAAATCAAAAAATATATTTTTATTATTTATAAATGAAATGATTTGTAAAAACCACAAATTAAATTTTTAAATAGTTTATGTAAATAATTGTTGTAAAAAAAATTTCAAACAATAAACTAATTCAAATTATTTAATAAATTAATTTAAGTTAAAAAATAATTAATTAGAATAAAATATTTTAAAATTACTATTATATATATATTACTATTTATTATATGAAAAAATTAATTTGTTAATATTTTTGATAAATGATTAAAATATAAAGTTAAATCAATCAACATCAATTAAATCAAATGATTTAATTGATTGATTAAATCATTTTTATATTAATTATTAAGATTTGGGTTTTTACGAAGATCAAATTATACCATTGTAACTCTAAAAAGAGTTACCCTAAATCAAATTAAATTATTGAATTAACTGATTAAATTTAATGGATTAATTATCACATAATAGATTAAAATTACTACATATATTAAGAAAGAGGAAAATGTTAATTTCATCCATACAGTATCACATTCTCTCCTGTGTTGTCCTAAAATTATAGAAAAGTAATAAAAGTTCCTATAATTTAGTCCACAGAGTTATAATAAAATTGTTTTAAAATTGTTAGTCCCTAATTGACACTTAAATGACACACTATTTATTATATATTTTATAAATAGTCCTTTATTTATTAAAATATTTCAATCTATTCGTTATAATAATTAGTCTTAAATTTTAAATATTTTTACTTTCAAATTTACATCAATTTTATCCCTTAATTTCTAAATATTATTGGATATTAATAATGTTATAATCATTAATCCTTCATCAATTTCATTCCTCAATTTCTAAATATTATTAGATATTAATAATGTTATAATCATTGGTCTTTTATCCATTAAGATACTAAATTAAATTAACAGTTTATTTTTTATAAATAGTCTTTTATCTGTTAAAATACATTAATTTAGTCCTTATAATAATTAACCTTAATTTAAAACTTTTTACTCTTAAAAATACATCAATTTCATCCACAAAATTCTAAAGTAAATTAATATTACTTATAAATAATAAAAAATAATAGTACAGAGGTCTTTTCTGTTGAAAAAAATTACGGTGAAATGCATTAAAATTTAATAACCTTTGTCGTGTTGAACTGGATTCACGAGTATAAATATTTTTTAAATATTTTCAATTTTTATTTTGATAATATTATTTTATTATTTTTATAATAATAATAATAATAATAATAATAATAATAATAATAATAATAATAATAATTTATTATGTATAATTTTTATGTTAATTTTTCTTTTCATAACATTATTATTTTACTATTTTAGATTTTAGACTATTATTATATTATTATTGTAGAAATATTTTTTCTGTATTAGTTTATTATTAGATTTATTTTTATTTACTTTACATTTGTTTGAATATTATAATATTAATTAATATTTTATTGTTATTTTAAATATCTTTACAATATTTATTATTATATTATTTTATTATTATTAAGAGATAATTATTTTTTTATTCTCGATCATTTACATTTTAAGATTATTTTAATCATAATTTAAATTTAATTTTTGAAATTTTAATACTCATACATTATACAATAAGGTTTATGTATTTTGATTTTAAATATTTGTTTTTATTTTTATATTTTGATTTAGATATTTTATTTTTGTGAAAGTGATGTATTTTGTAGAGAAAAATCTTTGAAATTTAGAGCTAATTATTATAAGGACTAAATTGAAGTAATTCAGTAAATAAAAAACTATTTATAAAATATAAAGGAGAAAGAGTGTTATTTAAGTGTCATGTAACACCAAAAGTTTTAACATGTGTTTAATTAAAAGAATAATTAATTTTATTTTTAGTAGAAAAAAATTATGAAATGTGGTGTTGCATGTTTTTGAGAAAATCTCGAAAAAGGTCAAAACAACTAAAAGCACACATATGAAGGTGAATTTTATCTGAAATTAATTATCCGAGTTGAGTAAACACTTGAAGTTTATAGATTATAATCTTGGACACATTCTAATAATAGTTTGTTGAACCAATGTCACCGACATGCTTTTTAGTTTAGTGACATGTATTTTGGGGTAGAACACCAATTGACCACAGTTCCAAGAAAATCCCCAAAAACCTTACAACTATCATTAGAGGCTTCACCCTATTGTCCAAAGGACAAAGGAACCTTTTTTGCAGAATAGGTATTGAAACATCATGGAACAATGGTCATTCAAACCCTTATTATCCAAAGGTTAATAACCCAACTCCACATAAGGCAACTCAATGGTTGATTTTCAGAACTTTACTCACCTAAAACCTCACCTCCTACCTTATATATTTGTTCATAATCTTCACCAAGTTGGAGCTTTAAGTTTTTGATCAAGATTTTTATTCCTTCCTTAAAGTATTCAATCTTTAGTCTTCAACCAAGTAAAAGAAGGTCTACCTTGTGTGATTTGTGTGATTATATGTTGTTGTTATGCTATTATATATGTGGTTACATGTCTAGAATTGCATGCATGAAATATGATTAAGAATTGATAGTTATTATTGTGAGTTTTGAGCTTTTGATGAACATATTGAGTTGATGATGAATTTGTGGATGCATATTGAAATTGTTGTTGTTATTACATTTGGATACTGTTTATATATTGTTTTGAAGCTATTGAGTTTATTACGTATTGGTTTGGTTGGATTTTGATGATTTTTGGTGAAGTTGCATGTTGTTGTTCTAGGATTTTGTTAGCTGAGTTTGTGGCTTGCTCAATAAATCCCTGTTTTATGGGTTTCTTGTTAAAGGTTCACTTAGCGAAGGGAGATTCTCGTTGAGCAACCTTAAAGCTCTAGGTAGTTTTTTTTGGAAAAACAAGTTTTTGTTGGGCGAGTACCTCACTCATTGGGCGAAGCCACATGAACTTAGAGAGAAAATCTAGGTTTGTTTAGTGTTTATTAGGAGAATTGAGAGTTGAGGGAATTTTAGTGGCTCATTTCTCTAGGTGAAGGAATGTTTTTGTTGAGTGAGTTAGGCAGAGTTGAGAGTGTGAAGTTTATACAACTTCATTAGCTAAGCAAGACTTTGGAGGATGCTCTTTAGCTCCTTTGACTAAGCAAGGATAGACCTTCATTGCATGATCACATGAGATTTTAGGAGTTAAGTCATTGTGGCTTGATTTGTTAGGAAAATGGTTCATTTTTTTGGCAATTAAACATAGTAGAAACTATCTATGACTTCATTCGTTGAGTGAGGTTAAGGGCTTGCTAGGCGAATCCACATACCTAAGAAGTACCTTTTTTTGTGGATAGGACTGATTGGGTGAAAGATACCATTCATTGGGAAAATCTAATGGTTGTGAGAAAACTTTAAATTAAGAAAACTAAATATCTTGAATAATTGTATCTCTTAAAAGATTTGATGAAATGTTGTAAAAGATTGGATTAGGTAGGAGGGTATAAAAGACTAAAGTTAAATGATAAATAAGTTAATATTCATAAGAATTATAATGTGACTATCTTTGTGAGATATGACATATGTTGTTGATGTTGTAGAGTAAGATGTTGACCTTACTCTTGAGAAAATGATTGGTGAACCATTTCTTGTTATGGTGAATTCAACTTACCTTAGAGGTGATCATGATGAGATGATGGATACGTGTTATTAGTATCCGTGTGTTCAAGGAAGTTGGAAGTAATATGAGATCACAATTTAAGGATGCTATTGACACGTAGGCATGTAAGTTGTTGGACTATTATGATTGAGCGGGATCCATAGCTAGTGTTGGAGAGAAAGAGTGAGGCCAAGTAGGGCCTTGGGGATAGATGGACGAGCAAATTCTACAAAGAGGTTTAGGTGTTTGCAAGCATGATACCATGGTAAGCTACTACCCATGTAAAACTATCTTGATGGACACATTCTCTAATCCACAAGATTACTTCCCAATACTAGGTTAAGGGTATGTTAAGGAAGTGATATGAGTGATTGCTTGACTTATAAATCTCCATGGTGTAGTTGTTTATATATATACATGTATAAGTCATTCACTTGATGATTATACTATTATGAATGTTTATTGTATTCGTTGAAAACAGAAGCTCATTGATTTTTATGTTGTAGTTATAATGATTTGATGCCTTGGCATATGTTTATGTTGTAGTTATAATGATTTTTATGTTGTTGAGTTTATCAATTTATTTTCTAGATATAAGAATATTACTGTAGTAGCTTACTTGTATGTTTATTGTTGTATGTGTATGATTGCGATAACCTCAAACGATGAGTTTATGGGAGTAAATGTTGAGGTCACCAAGAGGTCAGAGGTTCCTAGGAATTCCACAAATTTGGGTCTACATGGGGCTCTTTGCATTCGCTTTTGGGAGACCCAGGTGGGCCTAAAAGGGGCATGGAGGATTTATCATGATCAATAGTAAGTTTGATATACACGAAAGGTGATAGTAAAGTACATGTCAGCTAGGGTCGTGAGGTTTTTTATTGCCTTCCACACTCAAATGGAGATGTTTTTACCCATATCAACCATGTGTAGTCAACCATCCGATATGACCAAGGTGAAGTTGGTTGAGAACCAACCACACTCGATCCTTGTCCATATTGTTTCTAAACTGCACCTTAAAGACCTAGTAGTGATGTTAGAGTTTTGTCATAAGCACCGCCATCACCACCTTAATGACGCAGTTGGTATCCCTGTCCTTTTTTTATATATATCCATCTTTTGATGTTATGGTTGATGTTTAGCCATCAACTTCATTTGCCTTTTATGTTTATGTTGTTGTAAGTGTCATAAGGCATAAGACTTCCCATTATATAAAAAAGGTTATGTAACCAGAAAAATATGTGTATATACATTAGATGTATGTTCATGATTAATTGATTTTATACTCTATTTAAATATTTTTTTGCTTGCTTGTTCTTGCGCATCACAAAAAATAAAAACTTAACTACTATTTTCATAATCAAATTAATTAAGATTTTTATTAAAACTTAATCTTCTAGATTTAGTGTTTTATAGTTGTTTAGGTATTGTGTCGGACGGATTCATTTTATTTAACGTGTCAATTAGGTATTTAATAATTTTTAAATAGATTTATTAATAAAAGGGATTAAATTGACTATGTAAGAAAAATTTGTTGTATATAAATTATTTTTCAATACTATATAGATAAAATAGGAGAAAATGTGATACTTTACCTACGAAATTAAGTGTTTACTCTACTAAAATATTATAAACTAATCATTTTGTATTAACTATTTAAATTTGATTTAGTTGACGATTATATTTTTTTATCTTTGTATTTTAATTATTTATGAAAATTATTAGTAAATTAATTTTGTTGAAATTTTTTCCAATAATAAATATAAAAATTATATAATAATATTAGTTTTAAAATATTTTATTATAATCAATTAATATTTTAATTAAATTAATTTATTAAATAATCTGAATTAATTTATTGTTTTATTTTTTGTAACAATTATTTACATAAATTATTAACAAATTAATTTGTTTTCACAAATATTTTCAGTAAATAAATAGTAAAAATATATAATTTGACTTGATTTCTTAAACTATTTTTCTGCATATGATATAAATAATTAGTATTTATAATTTGTAAAAGAATATGAAATGTTATTGAAGGACAGAGAAATATTTTTTTTCTTTTAATTTTCGAAATAATAAAAAATCAAGAGTAAAAAATGAATTATGTTTTGGGTTATTTCTACGAGAGAAAACAAGTATTTTAAAGTGCTATCTTCTAAAGAACAATTTTATTAAAAGTTTTTTAATCACATATTTACAAATATGTTTGTGTGATTAATTTGAACATTGTTGTTGATTAAAATTTTTACAATAACATCAGACTCTGAAAATTAAAATATAAAATATTGATATTTATTTTGGTATTTTTTAAACATTATCCCATTCTTCTTCTTTAAAAAATTACTTTAAACTATTTAATTTATTTAATACAATCAAACAAGGATAAATATTCTTTTTAAACATTCTATGTTCTTTTTATAAATTATAAAAAATAATTATTTGTGTAATTTGAACAAAAATAATTTAAGAACTCCAGTTAATATTATATATATATATATATATATTATTTGTTAATGAAAATATTTGTTAAAAAAATAAATTAATTTGTTAATAATTTAAGTAAGTAATTGTTGCAAAATAAAATCAAACAACAAACTAATTCAAACAATTTAATAAATTAATTTAAGTTAAAAGAATTTAATTAATTAATTAATTACAGTAAAATATTAAAATTATTATTATATATATTTTACTGTTTATTATTGTAAAGAATTATACAAAATTATGTTAATAATTTTTATAAATAATTAGAACATAAAATTAAATCAATCAAACTATAAATTAAATCAAAATTAATAAAATTTTATTCAATTCGTCCCTCGTACTACTCCCTTTGCCCCAGCCACATATTAGCCTTCTTTCTTATATATAGAAAACAAAGATTTTGCGGTTATTAATAGAATTAAATATATTTGTAGTCTCAGTAAAATAAGTGAATTTCATTTTAGTTCCTGTAAATTTTTTTAATCAATTTTTATTTCTCTAAAATTTGTAAACATTGATTTTGCTTCTTATAAAATGAATAAATTATGGTTTTAATCTCTGTAAAATATTTTTATTTGATTTTCATCTCTATAATTTTGAAATAATTATTTTTAGTCCCTAATTTTCATTTTAAGATAGATAGATAATATTTATTTTAAGGGTCTATTTTTTTTTGAAAATATCATAGATTAAGATAATATCACATGCACTAGTGTGTGTAACCATATATGTAACTAACAAATGTCACATAATAGTAAACACTAGAAATAGTTATTCAAATTTTAGAGGGATAAAAATTGATCAAAAAATTTTATAAAAACTAAAATTAAAAATAACTTATTTTAAAGGAATTAAAAATATATTTAAATCTTATTATTAATACTAACAGTTAAGGTTTGACCACCTGAGCCAAGCTCAATAGATTAGGATGATAGAGGGTTTAGGTTAAGTGGTAGAAATATTTTTTAGGTGTACTGAATATTTTTAAAACAGTAAGCAAATTAAGATTAAGATAGAAGAAGAAATTAATCAAATTAAAAAAAAACAAAAAAAAACAAAGAAGCAAACATAAATGCAGACCCACCTGGGTGAGAATATGGTAGGAAGAAAAGGAAATTTAACTCAGCATTTAATTTCTTCTCATTTCTTTTTTTACCTTCTGAACCAATTACACCAATGGGACCGATTAAGAAAAAAAATTATTTACCGATAAAATTTTTTAGATTATTTTGTAGCCAATTTTATCTTTTATATCAAGAGCTTGATCAAAGCCAATTTTAATATTTTCTAGTTTTGTAGTAGATTTTTTTCTTCCCTCTTTCTTCATCCTCATCTAAAAAATAGTAATTTTTTTGTCCCAACTTTTAGATTTTATCCACTTCTCCAAAATATTCTCCCATGTGCCCATTGACGTGTGGTTTTAATTAGATGAACTAAAATTTGCATATGTCAACATCCCCGGGAACCTAAGAGATTATAGATTTTGTCGACTTCTCTAAAATATTCTTTTAAAAAAATAAAAGTTAACAATGGGCAAGCAATTAGAAAAACAAAATCAGGTGATTTCTGATAACAATAAGAATCAACATTGCTAAAGCAAGTAAAGAATTCACGTGTTTTTCTTAATTATTCTACTCTTCTGGTTGATTATGCTGTTTTGATAAAAAAATAAAAACAATTTCTCAAAAAATAGAAAGAAGTAGTCCAATCAATAAGCAATGTTTTCTTCTAGATTAAAAAGAAAAGAACATTAAAAGACTGCGATTGGTTATTACGGATAAAATTAAGAAAAAATACCGAATTTGGTCGGTAGGTAAAACCCTAGTCGCTAAACAATTAGCGACCGAAATAAATTCGGTGGCAAAATTAGCGACGGATATTTTCGGTCGCAAAATGTTTCAGTAGATAATTCTAACTGGAAAATTAGCGACCGATTATTTCGGTCGCTAAAATCGGTGGCTAAATATGAAGCCTCATATTAGGTTAGCGACGGATTTAGCGACGGAATTAGAGACGGAAAATGCGGTCGCTATTAGCATATACAGGTAAACGAGTTTAATTAGAGACGGAAAATTTTCGGTCGCTATTTCGGTGGCTAAAAGTAAATGTTCTTATTATGTTAGTGACGGAATTAGTGACGGAATTAGCGACGGAAAAATTTGGTCGCTAAAAATTTCCGATTTTTCCTTTTTATTTTTTAATTAGTAAACTATATGAACCTGCCAAATATTTATCAATAATTACAATTTTAATCACATTATAAAGAACATACAATAACAAATTTGAAATAACAATTATATATGAAAACATTAACAATTAAAAGTATCCAAATTATTACTAAATATTCAAACTCATAATAACTAAGAACATAATTATCCTAAACATTATGAAAATAATTATCTATTACATCATGCTAAACATATCATCCTAAGATTATCATCATGACCATCACTATTATCGGTGCAGCGGTGGGGAGTGGCATAAGAGATTTCAACTGTAAGTGGTTTAGAATAAAATTTGCATTTGTTGGTTTCTTTGCCTTATCTCGCTCACTTTCGCTTTGCTCTTCATGGTTATTCAATAGTTGCACAACTTTCTCCTCAAGTGACTTCTCCTTAGCAGTTTTTTTCCTTAAGTTCAAGATTCAATTTATCAATTGTTTGACGATTTCTTCCATTTGTTGCACCATTGGCATGTCCATTCTATTAGTTGCAATGGATGTTGAATGCACGAACTTGTTGGTTAAACTCCCAAGTCCATATACATTTCCTTTTTTTTTCTTACCTCCAACAATTTCCAAATAAATGTCATTGTCGTTGATTGGTACGGAAATTGGAGTCATTTGCAGATGATGCTTCCTCTATGGTAGAGTTTTGGACTTCTTGTCGTCGTTGTTCATATTTAAGCTTCAAAAAAGTTGAATATCGAATTAGAGTTTTATTAATAGTTAATAAACTTTAAAGTAAAGTTAAAAAGGTAAAAGATTGAATTTACCGCAAGTTCACGAGTTTTATCATTCACCCATTCTCCAGACTTTAGTTTCTTGGTTTTCTCCACCACCTCCCAAGCAGTTGGCGGTCGTTGCAATTGTGTAGCCTAGTTAAATTTAAAAATAAATTAAAATTATAATATAACCTATCAATTAAGTAAAATAAAAAAGCAATTAAAATTACCATTTTTTCGTAATGAGCTGATGTAGATATAGATCCACCACAATATGCTTTGAGGCTCCTTTATTAACAACTCGATTTGCCTTGTTAATCGACCTCTTATTCAGAAAATCTGTAGAAGACCAATGTTCATCCAAACTTGCTCGAACATTAGGTGGAATCCAAGTTGCACTCTGACCATTTCTAATTTTATTCATTGTATTTTGTAAATGCATGAACCTTTTTCTCAAAAATGACTCGATAGTATTCTCTTGTGATGGATCCCAAGTATACTCTTTTCTGCATTAAAAAGTAATTAAGCAAAATGAAAAATAAAATGAACAATACAATTGAAATTGAACGAAGAATGTAAATTACCTTGAACTCTCCAAACCATAGGTCGCGAACTTCTTGTCGTACCTTCTTCCAAGTCGGCCATGGTTCATCAAATTTTTGTTTGATGATTCGTGAGATCACACGTGTAGGACCATCGAATGGTATAAATCTATGAAGAAAGATTTAGTAAATGTACATATTTGAAGAATGTTATTTAATTGATAAACTATTATAGTAAAATTGACTTACTCATTATTTATTACTTGAAGGAAAGGTCTTTGATCCAGTTCATTTTGAGGGTGTGGAGATGATCCTTCCGGTGTAAATGTTTCAGGTAGTGTTGAAGGTGTGATTGCTTCGAGAGGTTGCGGTTCCTCTTCAACTATAGGAAGAATGGCATCTTGGTGAATGGGAATTGTGGACTCGACGTTGAGATATGATTGATGGATGTGGGAGAGTTGATGGTAGGTTGACCTCTCCGACTAACACCACGACCTCTACCACGGTTTGGTGGTCTACGACCATCACTTGTACCTCTGTTTGCCATCTGTATGTAGTAATTATTGTATGTCACAATTAGAATAAAGATGAATAAATATAGTGAAATATAAAATGTTTAGGGTATAGGAAACTAATTGAACTTAGAAAATCAAACCTGATCATTTTTACGACAGGAAAATGTGTCGCTTATCTTTCCCCATCATAATCACTACAAGTAATTGTTACAAACAATGGTCATACAAATGTAGAAATTAATTAACAGAACAAATGTAATTCATGTTATTTTATAAATTACCTAAGAGGTATCTGTATCATTTAAATCACTCTCACTTCCACTCTCAGTTGTTATGTATTCATCCTCGTCTTGTTCATCAAATTCAGTTTCATCTAATAATTGTGTGTCTACTTCTTCTCCACCACCATAAATGTCAGCAAGAGATTCATTAATGACATCTGAGTCAATATGCAACACTACTTGAAGTTTAAAAAGAGTCATTATCTTGGAACGGAGCCTCTTGCTCAATCTGAGATAATTTGGTATTAACAATTCGACTCCTTGCCTTTTGTCTTGATTACAGCCAACCAACCGTGATGCCCCTCAGATACGTTGTGTAATAAACTTGTTCAGCTTGTTGTGCAAATATGAATGGATCGTATGCTTTATTATATCTTCGTGTTGCCCGCACTCTCAACAATCTCATATTTGTTATGTACTTTTGTTCCTATATTAGAGTGTTATCAAACCAATCACACTTGAATAGAACTAACTTCATTATTGGGAAACCAAAGTGTACTCTAATTGAATGATATCAGTCACGTTTCCATAAAAAGTCAGATTCTAATTGACCGTTAGTTCCTCGTACATATACACCATGATTTATGGAATTCATGCCTTCACTCCAATTAATTGTGTGGAATTTATATCCATTGATAATGTACATAGGCCATGATTCAACTTTTTTCTTAGGCCCCCATGCAAGATTAACCAATAACGAGTCTTGAATGTTATTTTCTGAATTTAGAACCTAAAATATTAAACAACCAACATACTATTATAGGGTGGACAATATGACATTTAAATTAAATGAAAAAGTATTAACGTACATATCGTTTGAACCATGTAGGAAATTTTGATGAAATGTCACTGTCAATTTCAACTTCTGAAGCTGTGGGATTAAGCTCTCGTAAAAACTCAGTATATATACTACAATGAAAAAGTATATTAATCATACTGGTCAACATATCATGAGTGACATATATAATTAGAAATACTTACTGTAAATACGGCTCAACATGTTCACAATTTAGAAGAACATATAAGTGAGCAGCTTGAAGGTCAACTTCGTCCAAAAAATATGATATGACTTTGCCACCTGGTCTTCCTGGGTAGTTAAAAATTGATATAGGAGGAGTGGATGAAGAACCTTCACCTGAATCAACATTACGAGGTATTCTGGTCCTTCTCGTTTCAATTTGATCAGGATAATAAAATGAGGCAAAAGTTGATGTCTCCTCCACCAAATAAGCTTCACAAATAGAAGCCTCTACCCTTGCCTTATTCTTGACTTTATTTTTTTTTGGAATGTAGAAACCTGACAAAGAATATGAATCCACAATCTCAAGAACTATTGGTTAACATATATAACATAATGTCTTATAAATGATTACTAGTTTTATACCTCTCAAAAGGGTACATCCAACGATATTGACTGGACCACCAACTCTAGCCTCATAGGGTAGATGAATTGAAGATGCTCCATTGAATCAAAGAAGGTTGGTGGAAATATTTGTTCCAACTTACACAACAACACAGTGGTATATTACCTTCCATAACTGTTAGGTTTTCAACATTTAGTGTTGTGGATGTCAGTTCCCCTAAAAAGTAGCTAAGTTCAACAAGTGGGTTCCAAATATGTTTTGGTAATGAGTCGAATGCAATAGAATCAACCGTTGCATGAAAACATGACAATCGTGACTTTTCATTCCATGCAACTTTCCTTGGTTAATGTCGACACATCTACCCAAATTAGAAGCATACCCATCTGGCAACTTTAGTTCTTTCACCCACTTGCAAATGGCAACTCTTTGAGATTTGTTGAATGCATAAGCTGCTTTTGGTTTGAAAAGTTTGACACGACCAATATCTTTCAACTCAAGGTCTTTTTCCGATTGCATATTTCAGCAATATCCATCCGAGCCTTATATGTGTCCTTAGTCCTACCATTAATGTCCATCACAGTGTCAAATACATTCATAAAAACATTTCTCTCTGTATGCATGACATCAATGTTATGACGTAGAAGATGTGTGTTCCAATACGGCAACCTCCAAAAATACTTTGTTTTTTCCAATTATGTTGAACACCATAACCAGGAATTTCTTGTTCTTCTTCTTGTACCTCATATGAAAATGGTAAGTGTGCAACTCTATTCCATACATCAGACTAGACAACCGGGGAGGAGGATCTGATGTCTCAACACACCTTTTCTTGAAAGAATTCTTGTTTCTTCTGTATGGATGATTGAAAGGAGAAATTGACGATGACAATCAAAATAGGAGACTTTACGACTGTGCTTTAGTGTGAATGCTTTAGTTCGCTTCCATACATATGGGGCATCCAAGTCTCCCAGCGGTGGTCCAACCAGATAACATCCCATAAGCTGGGAAGTCATTAATTGTCCACATCAAAGCAGCTTTCATCATAAAAATTTTGTCTCAACGATACATCATAAGTTAGTATGCCATCATTCCACAATGTACACAACTCATCAATCAATGGTGTAAGTAAACATCAATCTTATGCTTTGGATTTGATGGACCTGAATTAACACTGTTAGAAACATAAATTCCCACTTCATGCACATCCCAGGAGGAAGATTATAAGGAGTTAGGATAACTGGCCAACATGAGTAACTTTTTCCATATTGACCAAATGGATTAAAGCCATCTGCACATAACCCTAATCTGACATTCCTAGGGTCTTTACTAAAATCTGATGAAGTCTATCAAAATGCTTCCAAGCTTCGGCATCAGATGGATGACATAAAAAGTTGGGTCCCTTTCATTATCACTATGCCATCTCATGTGCGATGCAGTGGCTAATGAAGAGTACAATCTTTGTAGTCTTGGAATGAGTGGAAAGTACCACATTTTCTTCACAGAAATATTCTTCTGAACCCCCTCTTAGTGATTGATTTGTATCGATCGTTGTTACAAACAAGACACTTTGTTATGGTCTTATTAGAATTTTCATTATAATACAACATGCATCCTTTTGGGCAACAATCTATTTTCAAACAACCCAAACCCAAATTTTGAACAGACTTTCTCGCATGATACAAATTTTTCACCATTCTGTTACCTTCAGGCATCGCCTCCCCATCAATTGGACCATACGATTAAAACACCCTTCCGACATGTTATAGTCTGATTTCAAGCTCAGAGCTGCCAAAGAAATTGACAATTCAGAATGATTATCACATCCTTCCCACAATGGTGCTTGTGCAGCTGTAAGCAAATCAAAAAAATTTTTGAGCTTCAGGATTAGGATTTTCTTCCATGTTTTCTATATGTCCACCAATTGACGGTCCAGCATGATCCATGATTAACTGCTCATAAGGATTGAATTCTTCCCTTTGTTCACCACTTCCATAATATGAACCTTCAACCACCGTGGAGGAAATTGTGGTAATTGCTCACCATGATTTGTCCACCAATAATAATTCGCATAAATCCTTTTCATAAAGATCATATCCCACTTCATCAACAAACTTGAAAACTAAACATTTGCATTTGTTGTAAGGACATCTTAGTTTTTCACCTTGTAATTGAAACTTTTCTTGAGCAATAGCAAATTGTAAAAACTCATGTACTCCTTCAGTGAATTCATTTGTCCAACGTTTATTAGCATCTAACCTACGATACATCCACCTTCGATGTTGTGGAATATCCATATTTTTATGCGAGGTATAATAAACTGTATAAACAAACAACTTTCAATATATTTATAACTTTCTTATAATACAAATAAATTTCAATTACTCACTTGTTGCATCTACAAAAAATACAATACTTAAAAATTACAACAATACAACTATCACATGATAGTTGATATATATACACATTATAAATAAATTAGACTATAATTTCTTATAACTTTCTTATAATACAAATAAATTTCAATTACTCACTTGTTGCATCTACAAAGAACACAATACCTAAAAATTATAACAATACAAGTATCACATGATAGTTGATATATATACACATTATAAATAAATTATACTATAAAACATACATAATAATTTAGATTCAACTTGGATATGTTACTATTATTTGGATATGTCTACTTCTAAACTCAAACTACAGTAACTAATTCCCTAAACATATCAAGGTCAGATTTATTTTTCTTATTCTCCTAGGGTCCCAATAATAATAACCATATATTGTTTGGAATTTAAAAAAAAATAATAAACAGCAGAATAAATAATAAACAGCACTGTAGATAGTAGATTTAAAAAAAAAATAGACATACACTTGGGGGCTGAACTGAGTCGCTGCCGTGGGGGAGGGAGCCGGCCGTCTGGGGTGGCGGGGAGGGAGGCGGTGGGCGGTGGGCGTCGCGCGGGAGGGAGCCGGTCTGCACTCGGTTCGCAGGCGTGGACGCGGTTCCGGTCTGGTCGCTGCCGGCGTGGACGCGGTTCGCAGGGCTCGGTCGCGGTTCGCACGGGCTGTGGGTCGCTCAGTCGCCGGTGCGGTGATGGTGTGGCCGCTGGTTCGGTGGTTGCTGGTTGCAGGAAGTGGTCACTTGGAAAGCTGAAAAATGCTAAGTTTGCTGAAGAAGGAGTGCGGGAAAGTAAAATAATAAATGTAGTGCTAAGTTTGCTGAAGAAGGAGTGTGGGAAAGGTAAAATAATAAACGTAGATTTGGTGGGAAATTTAATAAAGAGAGTGGGAAATTTAATAAATGCGAAAATTAAATAATAAATTGTAAAAAATTGTAACTTTTAATTAAGAACATAGGCAAAAATTAATTTCAAAAGTAAGAAAATTTTAAAGTGAAAAATTTTTTAGAGGGAAATAATTTTAATTAATAATTTTTAATTTTTGCAATAAATTTAATTAAAAATGTGGGAAAATTTTTAAAAGGTGGGAAAATAAAATAATAAATTTTAATAATTTGGGAAAATTATTTTCTAAAATTGAGAAATTTTGAGAAGGTGGAAAATTTATGTTAATTTTAATGACACATTAACTATATTTATAAATTATTTGGATAAAATTAAAAGTTAACTTAATTTTAATTAGAAAGTTAGTAACTTTACTTGATCTAATAAATAATTACATTCAAATCATGTAAAATCAACTTTAATATCCTAATTACTTGTAATATATACTCAAATAACTCAATTACTTAATAAATAACTAGTAAACATACTATTATTTGGTTAAATTTAAAAATTAAATTAATTTTAATTAGAAAGTTAGTAACTTTACTTGATCTATTAAATAATTATATTCAAATCATGTAAAATCAACTTTAATATCCTAATTACTTGTAATATATACTCAAATAACTTCATTATTTAATAAATAACTAGTAAACATACTATTATTTGGTTAAATTTAAAAATTAAATTAATTTTAATTAGAAAGTTAGTAACTTTACTTGATCTAATAAATAATTATATTCAAATCATGTGAAATCAACTTTAATATCCTAATTACTTGTAATATATACTCAAATAACTCAATTACTTAATAAATAACTAGTAAACATGCTATTATTTGGTTAAATTTAAAAATTAAATTAATTTTAATTAGAAAGTTAGTAACTTTACTTGATCTAATAAATAATTATATTCAAATCATGTAAAATCAACTTTAATATCCTAATTACTTGTAATATATACTCAAATAACTCAATTACTTAATAAATAACTAGTAAACATACTATTATTTGGTTAAATTTAAAAATTAAATTAATTTTAATTAGAAAGTTAGTAACTTTACTTGATCTATTAAATAATTATATTCAAATCATGTAAAATCAACTTTAATATCCTAATTACTTGTAATATATACTCAAATAACTCAATTACTTAATAAATAACTAGTAAACATACTATTATTTGGTTAAATTTAAAATTTAAATTAATTTTAATTAGAAAGTTAGTAACTTTACTTGATCTAATAAATAATTATATTCAAATCATGTAAAATCAACTTTAATATCCTAATTACTTGTAATATATACTCAAATATATGTTGTAGGTGTTTTAAAATTCCGTCGCTAACATTTGGCTTATATATATATTTTCTGTATGTTACATATCCGTCGCTAATTCCGTTGCTAATTCCGTCGCAAAACATACGTTGTATGTGTTTTAAATATCCGTCGCTAAGTCCGTCGCTAAAATATGCCTATATATACATTTTTCTATATTTTAAAAAACCGTCACTAAATCCGTCGCTAAAATAAACGGTTATTTTTTTAAAAAAATCAGGTTTCCGTCGCTAATTCCGTCGCAAATCATACGTTGTAGGTGTTTTAAATTTCCGTCGCTATTTCCGTCACTAAAATATGCCTATATTTACATTTTCTGTATTTTAACAAACCGTCGCTAATTCCGTCGCTAAAATAAACGGTTATTTTTTTAAAAAAAATCAGATTTCCGTCGCTAATTCCGTCGCAAACCATATGTTGTATGTGTTTTAAATTTCCGTCGCTAATTCCGTCGCTAAAATATGCCTATATATACATTTTCCGTACTTTAAAAAACCGTCGCTAAATCGGTCGCTAAAGTAAACGGTTATTTTTTTCAAAAAATCAGATTTCCGTCGCTAATCCCGTCGCAAAATATACGTTGTAGGTGTTTTAATATTCCGTCGCTAAAATATGCCTATATTTACATTTTCTGTATTTTAAAAAACCGTCGCTAATTCCGTCGCTAACATAAACGGTTATTTTTTTTAAAAAAAAATCAGATTTCCGTCGCTAATTCCGTCGCAAACCATATGTTGTCTGTGTTTTAAATTTCCGTCGCTAATTCCGTCGCTAAAATATGCCTATATTTACATTTTCCGTATTTTAAAAAACCGTCGCTAAATCCGTCGCTAAAATAAACGGTTATTTTTTTTCAAAAAATCAGATTTCCGTCGCTAATTCCGTCGCAAAATATACGTTGTAGGTGTTTTAATATTCCGTCGTTAAAATATGCCTCTATTTACATTTTCTGTATTTTAAAAAACCGTCGCTAAATCCGTCGCTAAAATAAACGGTTATTTTTTTTAAAAAAAATCAGATTTCCGTCGCTAATTCCGTCGCAAACCATATGTTGTATGTGTTTTAAATTTCCGTCGCTAATTCCGTCGCTACAATGTGCCTATATATACATTTTCTGTATTTTAAAAAACCGTCGCTAAATTCGTCGCTAAAATAAACGGTTATTTCTTTTTAAAAAATCAGGTTTCCGTCGCCAATTCCGTCGCAAAACATACATTCTAGGTGTTTTAAATATCCGTCGCTAATTCCGTCGCTACAATATGCATACATATACATTTTCCGTATTTTAAAAACCGTCGCTAAATCCGTCGCTAAAATAAGCGGTTATTTCTTTTTAAAAAAGCAGGTTTCCGTCACTAATTCCGTCGCAAAACATACGTTCTAGGTGTTTTAAATTTCCGTCGCTAATTCCGTCGCTACATCAGTCGCAAATTTGTATGATTTTCTTATTTTCAATTTCCGTCGCTAATTTGGTGGCTAATTGGCGACGATATTTTTCCGTCGCTAATTTCCGTGGCTAAAATGATATTTTTTTTGTAGTGAAAGTACCTAAGCATATAGTGGATAAAACGAATAAAAAATTAACAAATAAAGTTACCTATGTATAGCAGATCGATAAAATGAATAAAAGATTAACAAAGAAACCATTTTTACATGAGAATAATTTTTTTGAAACTAAATAATAACTTTTCAGTATATAAAAAAAAAACTCTTCAAAAGTAAGAGATTAATTAAAATTAAGAGACTAAAAATAGTCTGTGCATACAAGAAGCAATTTTGGACGTAAAAAAAAAAAAAAGAACATGAAAAAACTATGATATATTGGCCATTACTGACAAAATTAATAAAAGAAAATTCTTTACGAAAGAAATTTTTAGTCCATTCTATAGCCAATATTTGTTTATAGATCAAGAACTTCAAAATCTACTGCTCCTGCTAGTTCTGCTCTAGTTCTTTGAATATATTGGTGTAGGATACTTAGTCTTCTTAGGATTCTTCCTTCCTCTCTTCTTAGGATTCGTGTAGGGTACTTTGTCTTCTTAGTCTGCGTTTTAAAGTTAATATTTTATGTTTAATGCGCGATAGTTGAGATTAATTTAGCTACAAAAGTTATACAATAAGTTCTTATGTAATAATTATTTAATTCAGTTATTTACTCAAATGTATTCTAAACTAGATTTTGTCCGTACAATACACAGACTCTAGTATTTTTCTTTATAAATTTATATATATTAAACATTTTTTAATTTTTAAATGATTGCAATACATACAATTATGATTTAATCTACATGGAAAAATTAAGTAATTTATCATTTTATTAAGAAAAATATTTTTTAGCAACAGAAATTAACGACTAAAATCGGTCGTTACTCAACGAAAGTAATAATTTTAAAAATAAAATTATCGACCAAGGTAGCAAATGAATTTTAAAAAAATAAAAATCAAATTATTAATTGAAAATAAAATCATTAAAATTCAAAGAAAAAGGAAATATTAGTGACGGAATAAAATAATTAAATTTTAAAATCGAATTAGTGATCGAAATTAAAAGAAAAAGTCAGCTACCGAAAATAAAAATATCAAAATTAAAGAAAAATGAATTATTAGCTACCGAATTAACGACGGAACGATAAGGAAAAAAAGTGAATTTTGCGACTGATTTTGGTGGTCACTAAAATTAAATTTTTTTGTAGTTTTTATATTAATAATTTATGGTATGTGATTTCAAATTTTTGAGAGTATAATTATAAAATTATAGTAACAAACTGGCTAAAAAAGAAATTTAGATAAGTATATATTTTCATATAAATTCAATATTTCCACAATATAAAAAAATTAGAATTGTTTAGTATATAGAATAGTTCATGTATTTAATAAAAAAAATAGATACATATTTATGGAGTACATTATCATATAATTATAGAATATTTATGACAGTTAAGAAATTTAATATATATATATATATATATATTAAATTTCTTAACTTTCATATTATATAAATATTAGAATTGTATAATATATATCATAACTAATGTTAGGTGACTAATGTATTTAGAAACTAAAATTAAATTTATATTTAAGGTTTAAATATGTCTTTCCTCCTTTAAAATTGCATCAATTTTGTTTTTTTTTTTCTAAATTTGAAATTACTTTTTTAAAGTTTATATTTTAAAAAATACAATACATGGGTAGTTGTTGTCCAACTGTAATTACAAGACTAAGAACGTGTCGATCACTTTACCACACAACTTTCAACCTCAATACCAAGAATTTCCTACCCATTATGAGGTCTGGACCAAGACCAAGAAAGTATGTTGAAATGATATTCATCGCTCTACAACATGGTGACTAATATGATGTCCACCAAATTAGAGAATATGGAGATGCATATATCTTGATAATATTGATCATTTGCTTACTGCTTTTGCTCATCTCATGCCTTTTACTAGTGATGCAAAGACTTATTACAAGCATCACAACTAGATTTTCATGGTGCTTGTCCTAGCTGGTCTACCACCTAACTTTAATGTGATATGCAATCAAATACTATCTACTCCTACCATTCTTGCATATGATATGATTAGCCAATTTAATTTTTTTTAGTTTTTTAGTAGATCTTTGAATATGCGTATATGCAACTTAATCTTCTTTTCACTCTTTCTTGTTTCTCCACTAAAAAATGGTAATTTTCTATTCCAACTTGTGGACTTTGTCTATTTTCTCAAAATATCCTATTGTGTTTAAAGCTCGACCTATGTGTGGCTAACCAGGTGAACACAAGTTTGCATATGTCAACATTCTCACCCACAAACTTTAGAGATTAGTATGATTTTCTTTGGTAATATCCCCCAATTTGTTAACCAATAGAAAGTGTCAAATTCTCCCTAGAAAACTAGTAATATGTAGAAAAAAACTTCAATTTTCCCTTATAAACTTAAAAAAGAATAGGATCTTTAGCATTATACTTGAAGTATGGAGCGTAGGTCATTTCAATTTCACACGACGACCACACTCTCAATGAAGGATAAAGCAGAAGCATTTCCTTGGATGAAATCTTGAAAGAAAAAAGACCATTTTCTTATTGGTGTTGTGATTAGGCAAAAAGAACCAACAAGTTCTAAAAAATAATTAACAATTTGCAAGCAGTTAGAAAAACAAAATAAGGTGATTTCTAAAAATAATTAATAAATTAAGATTAAAATAGAAGAAGAAAGTAATCAAGATTATTAAAGAAAATAAAGAAGCACTTACATCAAACATCAACAGAAAACATCACTAAAGTTGGGGGAATTTATGCAACTACCTCGAAACAAAAACTACAAATAAAAAGAAGGGTGAGATACATTACTCACACACTCAAAGTTGGTTAGTAACATAAGAAAAAAGAAAAACACCACCGCTATTGAGGAGGGGTTGACAACAACGCTCCCTTTTATTGAACATCTATAGAAGCAGTTCTACAATGATGAGGACTTGGATGTAATGGATAGTGATTGTTGTTGTTAGCCTAAATTGGCAACTAAATATGCAACAAGGTGTAGAGGATTGTGGAAAACCAAGCGATATTAGTTGATGCACAAGCATTAGCTCTCCTCGATACCATGTGATAAGTCATGTTTTAGATACCTCACAAGGTCTTAAGATGGACACAATTGAATATGATTTGTAACAAAGGAACTCATATTAGCAAAGATTCAGATTACTGGTCTAGAAATAAGGAAAATATAAATCTATGTTAATGTAAGGATATTAGCTAATAAAATGTTCATTTTAATTGTGTACGTCATAGTAGGAGTCCTAGACCAACCGAGACCAACTCCAAACCCAAGCCTGAGCTAAACTCCAAGTCAGCCCCGACTCTGAACCTGAGGAACCAGTTCTCCTTCGGCCATTAAGACCAACTCCAACAAAAGACGACGTGTGACACAGAATCTCAAGGAAACAAGCAGTAGTTGTAGGTGGTTAATCATTAGAAACTTCTAGAAATAGTTAGTTAGTAATTGGAAGCTTCTAGAAACTTCTCTTAGAAACTTCCGCTAGAAGCTAGGAACATGTATAAAAAGGGAAGCACAAGTCACAGTAAAGGAGTTGATACACACCTGTTTTAAAATTCTACAATTCATCCTCTTCGCTCCCGTTCCATTGTGTTGGTGGCGCACGGTGCCTCAATGACGCTTGGTCGATCAAGCGAGCGTAGGTTAAGGTTCAAGTTGAGCTGAGTTGCTAGAGATGACTGACTAGGAGGGATGAATTTGTTCATCTTCACAACACGCTCTAGAGGATATTGCCTCTCATGTTCCTTGGTCTTCTTCAGCTGAACTACCATAGTTTCATCCATGGCGATCGTTATGGTGAACTGAGTTAGTTTGTGTTCTCATCGACCTCATGTATCAACGCCTATCTTAATAACTTGTTTCGTCAATAATAGTGATGTTTCCATATCTTCTATGTATGCAATTCTTGTCATATTGAATTACTTTGTACACCATGCTTGCAAGAGGAACAATAGTAGATAATGTTAGATTAGGCCAATTGGAACCGATCTAACAACAAGTTAGGTAATTGTTGAGAAAACCTTTGATCAACCAAGAGCGTAATTCCTGCTTCCCCGAGGTAGCGATCGTGTAAGCCCTCACTAAGCAACGAATGAATGTTCGACGATTGTCGTAAGATTTAGGTTGGTTTGGAATTGTATACAAATCTTTAGGAATCAAGACTGGTTGTTGATGAACCTGTGAATTGATATAGTAATAGTAATTTTTCATAGTTTAGATTGATTTTCATAAAATAGTTTACTTTCCGCCTTGCAATTACACACAAATCCCCCTTGTTTATGCATCTATAAGTACGTGTCCACGTCCGTTCGTGTCTAAATCCGAGTCTGCACTCAACCGAGACCGTGTCGAATCCGTTTCAGCCAAGACCGTGTCGGATTCGTCTCAGCCAAGATTGGATCGATTCAGTTTCTGCCGAGAGCGAGTCGGCATTTTGCACACTTAGTATTCTATTCTCTATGACTTTCTAATTCTGCATTAGTTGCAACAGAATACACTGTGTCCTTGAGAAGAATGACCTAGGGTTGACTATGCTATAGTTAGCTTTAGGTTTAATTTGATAAAAGCCACTACGAAAAAAGCGAATTATCAATTTGGTGTCGTTGCTGGGAGGCAAATTCTATTGTGTCCTAGTGTGTTGAGTTTGAAGTTCATAACGAATCCCGAGTTTGTAGAATGCTAGGTCTGTTCTATGATATATTAAGCCTATTTTGTTTTGTCTATTGATTGTTGAATTCCTTGTCATCTATATCTGTTTTCTTTTATCGCGTCTGTGTTAGAATCTGGATATGCTTTCTTTTGTTAAGGTTGTATCTGTTGTTTGTTTAACTCTTTTTGGCATGCCGAGTCTGTGATTGTGCGTATGTTCGTGTGTGTTTAAGAGTTTGTGTGTATTACGTGTGAAGAAAAAAAAGAAGAAAGTTGTCTGCATAGCATTATTCTTGTATCACATTTTATTTTATTTTTACATAATTTTCTTTTTCTCTACATCTTAGATACTGCATTGCTTGTTTTTCTTTTTTTTAAAGATGATCCATGACTAGGAGTAGTTCTAACACACTATATGATTTATATCCTGACATAGAAATAACTTTATGAAGACTAAGAAGGGTTATAAGCATTGTAGTAAGCACTAACAGTACTCCTAATTCTAGTTCTAACTCTGATAATAGTGTTTCTGCCGCTAACCATATTGATTTCTCTTCATATAGCAGTTCAAACAATAACACCTACTCTAACTTGAATTTGACTGATTCAATTAAACCGGAGCTAATGGAGAACCAGGATCGCACATTGAAGGAGTTGGCTACGCCGGATGTGGTGTACCAACCATGATGCATTGAGTATCCATAGCTAGAGCCAACTCAGTCATATAAATTAAAATCTGGTTTAATACACTTGTTGCCTAAATTTCATGGTCTTGTAGGTGAGGACCCACATAAGCACTTGAAGGAGTTCCACATAGTTTGTTCTACAATGAGGTCGTAGGGGATACTAGAGGACTACATCCAGATGAAGGTGTTCCCATTTTCTCTTGACGGAGCAACGAAGAATTGGTTGTACCTACAACCAGCTCTTTTCAACACTTGGGGAGACATGAAACACATCTTCTTAGAGAAGTTCTACCCAGCGTCCAGAACTGCGACTATTCGGAAGGAAATCTGTGGAATCCGACAACATGCAGGAGAAACCTTGCACGAATATTAGGAAAGATTTAACAGACTGTGTGCCATATGTCCACACCATCAGATCAATTAACAATTACTGATTCAATACTTCTATGAAGGTCTAATGATGATGGACCGCAGCATGATAGATGCCGCAAGGGGAGGAGCCTTAACGGATAAGATGTCGGCAACAGCGAGACATCTGATTTTGAACATGGTGAGTAATACGCAGTAGTTCGGAACCAGAGGAGCCTTCACTAGTAGAGTAGTGAACGAAGTTGGTGTAGTTGATAATATGAGATTGGAAAACCAACTTACCGTGTTGACATCATTAGTAAGGCAACTTGCTGTCAGCCAATATCAACAAGTACCACCAGTCAAAATTTGTGGAATATGCGCTTCTGTGGAGCACCCAACCGACATGTGCCCCACATTGCAGGAAATAGAGTCGAACAATGTTGAAACTGTTGGAGCTGTAGGTGGAACCCAATACGGCCGATAGTCCCAAGATTTGGACCCACGCCAAACATGCCGGCTCCAAATCATAATTATTATCAGCAGCCGGGACCGAGATATCCAGTGCCGCTATTCCAACAACAACAACAATTACCGACACAAAAAAACTCACCATCCATGGAGGAATGGATGAAATTTCAACTGAACATGAAAACCACAATGCATGATTTGAAAATGCAGATTGGTCAACTAGCCAACTCGGTAAGTTAGATACAGTCGGCAGGGTCTGAAAGTCTTCCTTCGCAAACCATTCCAAATCCTAAAGGAGGGAATGTGAGTGTTGTAACATTGAGAAGTGGTAAAGAATTATAAGTTGTGCCACGATCAAAACCGAACCCAACTAATACTGAATCTGAACCAGAAGCTGACTCCCGAGACCACCCCACTATCGTTTCCCTCCCGACCACTCTCAACAAGAAAGCTTGAGACTGATGAAAACTTGCTAAAGATGTTCCGGTGAGTGGAAATCAAAATTCCACTCCTTGATGCAATAAAGCAGGTCCCCAAGTATGCAAAGTTCTTGAAAGAACTATGCATCCACAAGAGAAAGAAATTGAAAGCAGGAGCCGAAGTGGGAGGTGTTTTATCAACGTTCATTCAAAAGGAAGTCAAAGTTGGAACAAAACCAACTTTGCCAAGAAAATGCAGAGATCCTGGAATTTTCTCAGTCCCATGCATCATTGGCGACTGTATCTTCGCCAATGCCATGTTGGACCTAGGAGCCTTAATCAATGTCATACCAGCATCAGTCTACAAGTCCCTGAACTTTGGAGATCTAGAGCCTATAGGCGTTATTATACAACTAGCCAACAAAAGCGTTGTACAACCCGTGGGTATTCTCAAAGATGTTCTCGTCTAAGTTAGTAAACTGATCTTTCCACCCAATTTCTATGTGTTAGACATGGAGGACGAAACGTCCGGAAAGGGATCTACCTTAATTCTAGGACGACCATTTCTGATGATAGCAAGAACGAAGATTGATGTATATGTCGGGATACTTTCAATGGAATTTGGGCATAACCTAGTTCAGTTCAATATTTTCGAAGCAATGAAGCATCCTCCCGAGGACCATTCCCTATGCAACATTGATGTGATTGACGAGCTAGTTGAAGAGTTTACACAACTAGACTCTAACAGTGATAACATGTCACCTTTTGTTGAAATTTCTAATGTGTTCCCATGTGCAAGTTCTGTGGCAGAAGAAGCCGACTTCACCAATAGAACTGAAGTGCTAGACCCATCCAACTCCGTAAACCATGTTGACAGCCTTGATAACCTGATGAATATTGTCAATTTTTCCGATTTACTTGACCTGGGATGTGGGCACAATGAAGAACCGAAATGTTTAATAAGTGCAAGAATTCAAGTTGCCAAAGGACCAACACTTTTACAGATAGCAACAATTGCCGAGTATGATTTGGCAAGTAATGGCTGATAGCTAAGCAAGGCCGAGACTGCCTCGACTCATCAAGCGTTGAACCCATATCAAGCCGGTCAATTACTATTGAAAGCCGAATACAACTCGGACAATCCAAACCAGAAGCAAACCGAGAGTGAGACCGACTCGGCACACCTAGTGCCGACTCTAGATCAAGTCGATCAACTCAAACCAAGATCCATCACGGACGTACTTTCACCTCAATCACCACCCGACCACGAATTAAAACCTTTGCCGGATCATTTAAAGTATGTATACTTGGATAAAAATCAGCATTCCCCTGTGATCATAAGCAGCAACCTCCATCGAGAGCAGGAGGATAAACTGCTAAAAGTCCTCCGACAACACAAGAAGGCAATTGGTTGGACACTTTCCGACCTTCCAAGAATAAACCCTTCCATTTTTACGCATAGAATCTTGATGGAGGAGGGAGCCCGTCCAATAAGGCAACAGTAGAGGAGGCTGAATTCGACCATCCTCGACGTTGTGAAGAAAGAAGTCACCAAACTACATGCTGCGGGATCATCTATCCCATCTCGGATAGCAACTAGGTCAGTCCAATGCAAGTAGTGCCAAAGAAGTCCGGGATGACTATCGCAAAGAATCAGCATGCCAAGATGGTACCAACTCTGATTCAGAACAGTTGGCGAGTTTGCATTGACTACAGAAAGCTAAACTCAATAACTCATAAAGACCACTTCCCTTTGCCGTTTATAGATCAAGTCTTGGAAAAGCTAGCCAGGAAGTCCAATTACAGCTTCCTGGATGGATATTTTGGATACATGCAGATTCATATAGCACATGAAGACCAACACAAGACAAACTTCACATGTCCTTTTGGTACATTTGCATATACTAGAATGTTGTTTGGACTCTACAATGCTCCAAGCATATTCCAAAGATGCATGCTAAGCATCTTCTCAGACCTACTAGAGGACTACATGGAGGTCTTTATGGATGACTTCACAGTATATGCTAACACCTTTGACGCATGTTTGGAGAATCTGTCCCAAGTACTAAAAAGATGCATTGCCACAAACCTGGTACTAAACTTTGAAAAATGTCATTTCATGGTGACAGAAGGAATTGTATTGAGCCATTTGGTATCAAACAAAGGGATTGACGTCGACAAAGCAAAGGTCGACGTCATTACTTCTCTTCCTAAACCCGCTTCCGTACGGGATGTGCGCTCATTCTTAGGACATGCAGACTTCTATTGATGGTTCATCAGAAATTTTAGCAAGATCGCCTTGCCTCTGTCCAAACTACTACAAAAGGATCTGGATTTTGTCTTCAATGAAGCATGTGTAGAAGCCTTCGAGGAACTGAAGACCAAACTAACATCTGTACCAATTCTGCAAGCACCAAACTGGGAGCTGCCATTCGAGTTAATGTGTGACGCCTCCAAATCGACACTCAGAGCCTTCCTGGGCCAGCAAGTTGCAGTCGACAAGCCAGCACATGTAATCGCTTACGCGTCGCGAACCATCAACCCAACCTAAGTAAACTATACAACTACGGAGAAAGAGCTATTGGCAATTGTATTTACCCTGGACAAATTTCATGCATATTTTCTTGGCTCCAGGGTCATGGTTTTCTCTGACCACGTCGCACTAAAGTACCTACTAAAGAAGTTGGATGTAAAGCCGAGACTCATTCAGTGGATGCTTCTCCTTTAGGAATTCAATCTTGAGATTAGAGACAAGAAGGGTGCCGAAAATGCAGTAGCAGATCATTTGAGCCGCATACAGGGAAGAGTCGACCCAATGTCAATTCAAGACGACTTCCCTAATGAACAACTTCTGCAAATAGCCTAGAGTCAGCCATGGTTTGCTGACATATGCAATTTCCTTGTCGCTTCCACATTCCCGCCAAGTGCATCCAAAGCATATAAAGAAAAACTTGAAAGTGAAGCAAAATATTATGTTTGGGACGATCCCTACCATTAGAGATTTTGCAATGACCAAATAACCCGTAGGTGCATTTCGGATGTTGAGTTTCTCTTAGTCCTCCATTTTTGCCACTCGCTCCTAGAGGGGGCCATTATGGATCAACTCGGACTGTCTGGAAGGTCCTTGATTGTGGCTTCTATTGGCCTACCATTTACCGGGACGCTCATAAATTCATCTCGACCTGCGAGCAGTGTCAACGAGCTGGGATGGCAATAAGCCGAAGGAACAAAATGCCTCAACAACCAATTTTAATCTACAAAATTTTTTATGTATGGCGTATTGATTTCATGGGACTATTCCCTATCTCCAATGATTACTCATATATACTGCTTGTCGTTGATTACGTTTCCAGATGAGTGAGGCAATAGCCACCAGAACCAATGATGCAAAATTGGTTGTGGATTTCAGGAAATCCAATATTTTTTGTAGGTTTGGTGTGTCTAAAGCTCTTATCAGTGATCAAGGAACTCATTTCTGGAACAAAGTTATGTTCGCCTTACTCAAGAAATATAGAGTAACGCATAGAATTGCTACTCCATATCACCCTCAGATCAACGGCCAACCTGAATTCTTCAATAGGGAAATTAAGAAAACATTACAAAAAATGGCGAATCTCAACCGCAAGGACTAGAGCTGACTCTTAAAAGACGCCTTATGGGCTCAGAGGACAACATACAGAACTCCGCTGGGGATGTCTCCCTACTGGATTGTGTTCGGCAAAGCCTGTCACCTACTGGTCGAGATAGAACATAAAGCATATTGGGGCGTGAAAAAATGTAACATGGCATATGACCAAGTCAGCAAGGAAAGGAAACTTTAGTTACAAGAATTGGAGGAGCTACGCTTGGAAGCCTATGAGAACTCTCAAATCTATAAACAGAAGGTAAAACAATTCCATGATAACCAGATCTTGAGAAAAGAGTTCAAAGTCGGCCAGAAGATACTCTTGTTCAATTCTAGATTGAAACTCATAGTCGGTAAGCTCCATTCTAAATGGGATGGTCCATTTGTTATTACTAATATTTTTCCCTATGGTGTAGTAGAACTCCGAGACGAGGCTAGCAACAAAATCTTCCAAGCCAACGAGCACTAGCTAAAACATTTTCATGAAGGTCCATCAAATTGTTGGGCGAGGTAGAGAGCATCTTGTTGAAAGACCTACCAGGAGGCACACCTTGAGGACATCACCGTTTCCTGTTGCAAGCATGTTATGCATTAAGGACAATGCATCGTCTAAGTGTGGGGGGAGGGGGGTATCCGGGTGTAGTTAGTCCGAGGTTGCTTAAATTGCATTTTATCCGATCTGACTCCGACTCCGTCTCCATTTTCTATCTCTGGTTTCCTAGTTTCTGTTTTCTATTTTTTGTTTTCTATTTTACATCCATGTTTTCTATCTTCTGTTAACTTTGTTTTTGTTTTCTGTTTTTTATTTTCTATTTTACATCCCTGTTTTCTATCTTCATAAAAAAATCCAAAACAACTTATAATTTGTTCAACTAATCCAAATCAACAACTATCATCATATGAATGTAATCCAACTATAAAAGATGCCATGCAAACATAAAATCATCATTTCTTCAAGATTAAGCAATTTCTTCAAAAACTCAAAGATATAGCTACAAATTGCATTTCAGCTCATTCTAATACATTTTTAAGTATGTAACAACATTTATAAACATCATTTAACACTTCTAAACCACAGCAACGTAAAAGGCAAGCTTCCTTTACCTTAATGAAGACTGTGACAAGGAAAACTTGGATGATAAAGCTTGATGATCCATAAAGACAGGGCAACAAGGTTTGGAGAAAATCAGAGAGGAAGAGTTGGAGGAAAATGGTATGAAATCAACATGCAACGGAATTTTATAAGTTCTAGGATTTATCCTTTATCCAATGAATATTAGGATTTTAGATGTCTAGTGGGTAAAACTTTGTTCAAATGTCTAAAGGTTTGATTGACCATTGTTTAATGGGGATTTTATATGCAATGGGTAATAAGGATTTTTAATATCCTATAGTTTAAAGAATTAGGCTTTTTAGAAGCTATGTCAATCGATGTTCTACCTTCATAAATATGCCACTAAAAAAAAAAAAACGTGTCAATGACACTAGATTGTCAAAATTGTGTTAACATCCCAATTTTTATTCTATTTTAATATTGGTTGTAAATATTATATTTTATTAATTATTATTAATAAGTGGTTTAATTGTTTTATAATTAAATAAATAATATTTTAAGAGAAATATATGTTGAGTTTTAATTAATTAAATTAAGAAAAATAGGTCATTTAAATATGGTAAAAGATTAAATCTCACATCGAGCAACATAAGCTCATGCACCACCTCCTTCTTCTATATAAGGAATTGAATAACTCAAGTCCCACATTGGACAATATGAGCTCATGCATCATCTCCTTCTCCTAGATAAATAGTGGGATACCAAGCAATAGGAAAGGTAAGAGAACCTTTAAACAAGTTGGGTTTGATACAAAGCATTGAACTCATTATAGTTTAATTTTTCTCATATCTTGGAGCTTCTTCTAGAAACGTAAGAACCATTTGTTTGGGTTTTATGCTCACAATAAATGCATTCAGGTTGTTGAGCACAATTGTGTTCAAAGTAACATGTCTATGCTGGCCAAGCATTGTGGGAGCATGTTTGTGCTCAATTTAGCATGCCCACGTTCATTGTGGATTGTTAGATGGAGTTGCAAGGCTTGTTCTAGGACTATATAAAAGAACGGCAAAAGGAATTATGAGAACCCTTCTATTGTTGAATTAATTTTCTTAAGTACGTGACTTCAAGTTAAAGAGCGAGGAAAGTAGAACATCTAAAGGAACCCTTGAGAAATAAGAAGAACAACTTTAAGTAATATATTTTCTATGTCTACGCCTTTTTAATTAAGAAAAAATAAAAAAACCTCGCTTAATAACATGCACAGAGAGTGGTCCTTATACTTTTCGGTCAATATTAATGGTAGCATTTGTAATTGATATTACCTTTATGGGTGTGTGTTTGAGTAATTCATTCGCCGGGGCAAGTAGCTCGTGATTGCGGGTATCTAAAAAATTTTCTTTATTTCTTCTCCTTGTAGTATTGCATATGAACGGTTATAAATTTTTAAAATTAAATAAGACAAAAAAAAAAATATGCATTACTTATGTTACTTTAACTTTTTATGCAAGCACTGAAGTCTAAAATCAAGAGACTTTCAAATATTAATACAAAATAGATTCTTTTTACATATAAAATGACTATATTTGTGTGTTTAATTGGATAAACAATTATAAAAATAATTAAATAGAATAGTAATAGAATATAAAAAGAATAGAATAAATATTAATGTTCATCTCTGTATGATATATAAATTTGTGTATGCAAGGTATATTTTATGATATATATGAAAAATATAAATTTTATATTAAAAATTATATTATATTAATGTATAATTCTATTGTAATATTCTTCCATAGTAATTTAGGTATTAATATTTTTTATGTAAAATATTTAATCGTCTAATAATATATTTTTGTTCTATAATTTAAATATTAATAGATTCTCATGTGGACATTAATAAGCTTTCATGTAAAAAAAATTATATATTATTGATTTTTACTAAATTAATATTTATTTAATAAGTCAAAGAATTTATTTTTTGTTAAGTTAAAGAAGTGCTTAAAAAATATTATATGATGTAATTTACTCACCGATCCTTTTTGTCTTTATTTTAAAATATAAAAAATTGATAATAAAAAATTAAATTAAAATTTAAAATAATACTTATATTATTAATTTTGAATTTATTGTGTCACAATATATCATTTTATAATTTTTTAGTGTAAGTTATAAGTATAACAGTGCCCCCAAAACAAAAAGTATAATAATCTTAGACCTTAGTTGTAATTTTTTTACAGACCATAAAAAATAATTATGCTCAAATTAAATAAAATTATTGTAGTTAGTAAAATATTTTTTTAATAATTAACGTAATTATATATCTAAAATTCGAACTCAATATTATGTTTAAATTAAAATAACCTCAGGTTAAATGATCTCCGCATTCTTTATGTGATAAACATTAGTTGTAATTCAATCATACCTTTACATAGTTGAGCATAAAACACTGGTAAAAATTAAATTAAAAAGCACTTATTTTGTTATTTGAGAATACTTTTGAAGCGTTGTTTATATGCTGTTGTCTGTTTTTAAAGAGTATTTTTATAAAATATTTTTCAAAAAAGCCCTTTAGTCTCGCGCTTAGGGGAAGCACTCTCTATCGAATTCCCGTACAAAGATATTTTTTAAAAAAAGTGCTTTAGTCTCACGCTTAGAGAGTTCCTTTCCGGAGAAGTGCTCTCTATCGAACTCTTAATAATTTTGTTTTATGTACAAACCAATTAATCATATAAATTTAATCTTAAAAGCAAATACACAGACAATATAAAGAAAAATCATTAAACTAATGCGTTAATTCACATCAAACTTAAAATAGTTAATGTAAACAAAATTATAAAAGCACAGTTGCTTCTCTTCAAAAACCAAACTAACTTAGTTCTAATAAGTTTTTGGAAAGCTCAAAATAAAATATTGTTTAGTTATGAACAGCAGGATAGATTAGTGTTTTTCTTCTTACTTTGTTTATTTTCTTATAGTAAGCAATTCTACAGTTTAATTTTGTTATGTTTTACTTTATCATAAATTCGCTTGGTTTTACTCTTGCGATTTTGGGACGTGTCAAGTTTGGTACCTCGATTGCGTTTCTATTTGGTATGAACCATTATAATGAATTTATGAAGAATTGTACTTTACTACTGGGTCTTAGCACATTCCTTTTGGTGCATCTCCACAGGATATGTGGTTTGAGCATTGGTATCTGTCATGATTTTTTTTTTCTGTTGTAAGATTCTTCGATTTTGATCTCTTCTTTCACGTATAAAAACTATACAATCGCCAGAAAGACAAATCTAGGATTACAAACCCGTGTTGTGGGTGGGCCGGCTTAATTTTTATATTTTTTTTAAAAACTGCATAAAATAAATATTTTTATTAACTTCAAAAATTTTAAAATTAAATATCATTATTGATGTATTTAATAAAAATAATTTTATATTTAATTGATAAATTATTAATGAAAAGTTATATATAATTATTTATGTATTTAATAACAAAATAAAATTGTATATTTAATTGATTAATTATTTATTTATGATATAATATTTATCATTAGTGTTGACTATAAAATATATAAATATATATATATATATATATATATATATATATATATATAAAAACTTTAATTTCACATTATATAATTATTGAGTATAAGAAAAGTAAAAAAAAAATTAATAATATATAAATTTAAAGTGCTTCACTACTTTCTGAGTAACGATTTCTTATTAATAGATTAAAAGTTTCACTTAATATTTATTAATTTAATAACAGCCACGTGAACATCCGAGAATGAAATCTAGTGTTTTATTTTCTTCCTTAAAAAATAAAATCTATAAAAAAAAAAACTTCAAGACCTTTTTGTTAATTTGGATGTTAATTAAATATATTTGAATACTTACTTAAATAATCTAATCAATTTAATTAAAATAGACAAAACAAATGAGGTAATTAGAAGAGACATGGACTCACAATATTCCCCAAGTTTATAATATTTAAAATAGTTCTTATAAATTGATATGAATTATAGTTATAATTATAATAAATAATTTATAAGATGTCTCGAAATGGTATTATTATTGTTGTTAACTCCCTTATCTCTTCTCTCTCTAAAATTTATCAATAACTTTTCTTTTATCGTCATGATATGATTAAAAAGTTGTTGTAAACTCTCGTCTCTTGTGATTAAAAATACACATTTAGCTCACTAAACAAAAGGAGTTGAGATAGGAAGGATAATACCTTATTGGCCACCTCTCACAACAATAACTACATCTTTTTGTGGCCCTTGAATCTGTGGAAATAAGAACCCAAATATTAATAGCAAAATCAAAAGCTAAATTCTTGTGTTATTTGTCATCACGTGCAAATTAATATAGAAAATACAGAATTTTCATATTTAACTGTCGGTTGAGCAGTCATCATATACCATATAAATCAAACAACTTTCTCAATAACAAGAGAACAAAACTCGTATAATCTTACAACCAATTTGTATACATCTTACTATCATAACAAAAATAAAGACGGAACCAATAAGAACATTTTTAATGTGTATAGAAGAGAGTACAACCGACTGCTAGTATAGAGAAAAGACTGCAAAGAAGAGAACATTTTCTCAACCATCTTATACGAATTTTTAATAAAAATGAATTAATAGAAAAAATTGGATTATGGGTATAACACTCATCACTTGCATTTTGTGAACCAATAACGGAAACGCAGTAAGAAAAGAGATACGAAAAAACAATAAAAAACAATTTAACATAACAAATTAATCTTACAACACAACATAAATATTGACAAATTGACAACCTAAATAAATTATAGTTGACAAAATTCTGAATTTAATAACCCACGATTGACCATCACCTCATTTAATTTTCTCCTTACACTTGTTACATCTAATTATATTCTCCTTTTTAAGGAACAACAACACTATTAATGTTTTAAACTACCCATTTTATGTTGTCATAATTTTCATGATCATTGATCTTGGAGACCTTAATTCGTTTTTTCTGCATAGAACATAAATTAATACAAAAGAAAAAACTTGAGATTAATAATAATATTATTGTCCTCAAGGACTTATACGTAAGATTAGCAAGTCTCGCAAGATATAACAGGTTTTTCTCAATAATAATTGAGCCAATAGAACTAGCAAAATAACATAGTAATCCAAAAGAAAAAAAAAGAAAAAGATGTAAGAGGCTTAGTCTTACTATAAATCTTATAAAATGTTATATTTATATTGAAAAAGAGGTTCTATAACTACCTTGAGACTTAGTCAAAAAGATAAAGAGAGACTTACACAAAAAGATATAGAGACTTAGTTTATAGGACCAAGTGAACAAGACCAAGTCAAAAGAGATTTTCTAAGTTAATTAAAATATGTTTACATTTAATTAAGTAAAAATGTTTAATCTTTTGAATTATCAAACAAAATGTACAAAAATCTCCCACATATTTCAAAAGATAAAAACTTTTTTCTTTGAAAAGGTAGTGTTGTGCATGGAAGAGGTCTTGGATTCAAACCTTGCCTTGTGCAAATTTTGAAATATTTTTCAATTCTTTGAAAATAATTTTAATTTTTCATCACATAGGATGTAAAACTAAGAATACTTGACATATGTTAGTGGTTTACCAATCACATTACACTCCCACCCCCCCTCCCACCCCAACCTTGTTATTAGTACAAATCATACACCACCCATAAGAGATATGAAAATCATTAAAAGCTTTATAAGTTGTAAAGCTTTCTCATAACCACATAAAGCTTTACTATAAAACTTTCTTGCCCCATGGGAAGGGACTAAAGTTAAAATTAATTGCAATTAATTTTAGTACTAGAAAAACTTACAAGTGACTTGTTCTTAATTACCCATTGAACCTTCTTCATGGGATCTCCAATTACAAAGGTTAGTTTATCATCACTTGTTTGTTTTCAAGTGACTTATGTCTCATTCCCCTCAATATTTCATATAATAATCTCTTCCTTAGGGGTTTATGTTAAAGGATTGATCGAATCTATTACTAACTTCACATAAACAAGGTCTCTATCTTTTAATCAAGCAATTGTTTTACCACACTATTTCTCAATTTTATATTCTCAAAAGAATATTTGCTAAAAGATTTTTCAACCACCCAGCCTTAAAACCAGTCATCTCCAAAGCAGTGGACTCTAACTTCATAATTATTTGTTTGGCTAGACTTCAAGCAACCTCACCACAACCAAGTGTAGTGACACAATTACTATTGAATTTTATCTCATTTGGACCAAAGATCCACCTAACATCACTTTATTCACTACATTTTAATATACTAGAAAATTCATTAGGTTCAATACCATAACTTATGGTACCTCTCAAGTATCTCATGTTATATAGGATTTTGTAATATGGAGAACATCAATCTTGAAACTTAACCAAGTAAAAATACTTAATATTTTTAACAGCCCACACCATCCCGAACTATCTCACGCCACTAAAGACAATTGCTTTGCAAAGCAAAATTTAGAGAATTCATATCTCAAATAACCCATTGAGGTATTATCTCATTATAAAGACTAGGATTTACTTTACTCCCTCGAGAAGCCAACAAAAGAATACAAATTATACACACTTATATCAAACTTATGTATTTTATCTCCCTTTATAACTAAGACCTTATAAATCTCATTTCTTGTGTGTTCTTCTTAAGAATCATTGCTAATGACAATTTTACTTCAAAATTCTTAGATCATAGCAATATTAATAATCTATTTCACAAAATGGCCTTTAACACCTTTAAATTTGTACATATCTGACGTCTTAAATTGATTCACCAAAACTTTTAATTTCAAGTCCAATTTATAAAATCATGTGTCATCATCTCAGCACACTTTCTTGTGACATTGTAAAATTTGTAAAATTCCTAACACTTCCATAACCATTTTTTTTAAAATACAAACAATCAATTTACTTCACAATAAAACCAATAAAATATTACTTCTAAAGTGTCCATGAAAAGTAAAATAATTAAAATCTTAAATAAGTACATCACCTATTTAAATTAATCAAATAATTGCTCACAGTGATTCAAAATGTTCTCCAAAATCTTAAATAATCCAATAATTTTAATTTCTAACACCATATTGAACATTACTACATAGAAGAACATATATCTTTAAAAATTTGTTTTGATCATTTTTTTATTTCATTACCCAAACATTATATCTAATAAATATTTCCTCAAACACAAATAAAAAATTATAATAAACACTAACACAAGTATTAATGATCACAAAATTTTGAAGAAATTTCAAAACCAATATCTTTAAATTATAGAACAAAAATTGTTTAAATCACCTAAACTAATATAGGTCTAAAATTGAATTTCATATCATTCATTCATCTTATTCACAAATACCAAGTAATCCTCATTAAAGACTTTTTAATTCAACGTATATATAAAAAGCTCTCCATGTGCCAATCTCCTAACACAACAATTAAAGCGAAGGCGTGCATTTTCTTTGTTTTGAAGAAGACCGAAATCATGGTGAACCATTCCATCACATTTTAGAATTGAGATTGTTTTGATAACATCTTCCACACCATGCATTTCTATACCCGGATAAAGGATTCCAACCCCAATGCGTCGGATGAACTGCCACCTTCCAAACCAGGTGACTGTGCTTCTAAAAGGTTTCCCCGAGCCTGAAACTTGAGGTCAAGTACAAGTCTTTTCCTAAGTTGTTCAGGGTCTCTCTCGATTATGTCTCTCTCGACTATGCCTTCACTCATTCTTTTTATTCGACTCTCCCGGACCGCTTCACCGACTCCGATTCCCCGACCAACTTTGTTGTATAAAAGACGGGCCTCGTACTGGTCAAGAACAATGTCGTGTGAAAAAGGTACGTGAGAGGTATGAAGCATCCATAACTTCATTGGAGAACTCAAAAGATTTGTCAAAGATCACTTTGGCAGAAGTACTACATGCTTTGATGGCGCAAAAGCAGTGAAGGTTGATGAGAGAAGATCGTGCCGTTGAAGGTGCACTTCCAGCAAAGTACCATTATCAGAATTTTTTCAACAATTCTAGAATCAGCAAAGTCACTGCCCAACAACCTTATCTTGTTGGCAATACTCAACAACTTGTCTGAGTATTCTTTGATTGTCTCAGATTCTTTCATCCTTTGCAACTCAAATTCTCTCATTAAATTTAACACTTGCATGTTCCGTATTCTTTCATCTCCAGCATATTCTCCCTTTAGATAATCCCAAATCGCTGTTGCTTATTTGAGAGTCATGATCCTAGTGAAGATTGTTGTAGAGATACCAGCAAAAAGACATGATTTTGTCTTTGCTTTTTGGGTTTTTTTTCTCCTTATGATTCTTAATCTGGGCCATGGTAGGATTGTCCAGCGAAAGGACTTCATAATCCTCTTCTATAGCTTCCCAAAGATCCAAAGTCTCTAGGTAAGCTTCCATTTTGACGGCCCAAAGATCATAGTTTTCCCATTGAAAACTTGAAGAGCTGTTTGGGAAAAGTTTGCTTCAGATCCATTTTATAGGTCCCGTAAGAAAAGAGCTCTGATATCAATTGTTGGTTTTTCAGAAGAGAGACAGTTGCTAACAGAGAGTAAAAGTAAAAAAACGAGTAAGAGTAGAGAGAGT